>LR991003.1:7500000-8750000 GCA_905163435.1 Mamestra brassicae | reverse complement strand
TGGGATGCAAAATTGCAAAATTATAATATGATAAAAATAATTATCATTACGTGGAATAGCAAGTTAACTACGTCATTGGTTGATATGTTTCATTTTTGCTGGAAATAGGAAGATATACTATGTTCTGACGTCTCTGTATTACCGACATCTCTATATAATTGTCATATTTTTATTATTGACAGTATTATTTTGAATGAATGATGATTAATAGTGTTTAGTGTTCAATAATAATTTTGCTATATTTATATTGTATTTTCAGGTATTCAAAAGCCTTCCATTTTGCTAGGGGCGAAAACCTTTATATAGAACATGAAAAACCTCAACCAAATAGCAGTAATTAGTCAAACCAACAAGACATAAGTGTTTCATTTGTACGAATTGAGAAGAAAAACATTTCTTTGAAAAAAGTCGGAAACACACGAAGTGGACCATTATCTTCGGAGGAAGGAAGGCCGAGTGCCCATCATCTATTTGAACATTTCAACGCAAGATTCCTAATCTCTGTTATTTTACTGCGGATTTAGAGCAAACCTAATCGCATAATCAGCTTAAATGAGAAACAAGGAACACGCCGTTTTAGTTTTCTTTGTGAATTAGGATTATTTCAGTTTAAGTATCTTTTCAGCAAAATTATATTTGTTATAAAACATTTGAAACAATACTGCTGTTCCAGTCTCTTTTTTGAAACTACTTTGTATTTTACATAAATAGTATTTAATTTACTGTTGCCTGCGACTTCGTTTGCGTAAAATACTTCTTAGCATGTTCTTCTCCAGGGTCTAATCTACACTATACATAGTCCAAATTCATCTACCGGCTAGTTTTTAGTATATGTAGTGTAGTAAGTCATTTACCGGTAGGTTTTTATGCCTAAATAAATAACCCTTTGTATCCGAGGAAAAAGACCCGTATATATTTTTATAGGAAAAAACTAAAGCCGAGACTGACCAGCAAAGTGCATCGAACGAACTCGTAGTAGTCTCACGTCTGCCAGGGTTACGAAATTTGTTCGAAAGAGTCACCGCGGCCCTGGAACGCAAAGGGCTTTAGAAGGAACACGGATGGGTTTTAGTCAGTAAGAGTCTGACACGCCCTTCCGCTCTACCCAGAGCGGAAGAAGTCATTTGATGATTTCCCATCCTTAAAAAAAAAAAAAGTAGTCTCACCTATCATCGTCATCATCCAGTGGACTATAATAATGCACCCCACTGAAACGTCCTCACTGAAAGCTTCCGCTGACAACCAACATCCCTAATTGTCATCCCCAAGATATAACATGTTAAGGAAGATTAGTACCGTCTTACGGACCATTCTACTAAACGGACGTATCTTAACGTTAGTCCAAGAACAATCACAACAACAATTGTATGGTTTAGTTTAGCAGGAATTAGCTGTAGGTACTTATAATGAGTCCTTTGTGTTTGGAATTGTACGCAAAGACACATAAGCGGGCTTAAAGGTGGTACAAAGATAACATGGCAAGTGCATTTGGTATACCTAGGTAATTGGAGAAAAATAAAGGATTAATTCTTATAAAATTGGTACAGAAGTTTATGTTTGATTAGATTCAGATAAGAACCTTCTATAGTTATTGCGTCGTAGCATAGGAATAGTGGTCATAAAGCTACTTATTTTTATTGATATTCTTAATTTACTAAATTAACGAAACATCAAAAGTTAGCTCTTGGGGTCTGCCAACGAGCGGAACGAAATATCTTCGGAGTCAGGATTACAGAACGTATAGGGAACGGTACACTAACACTTTGTTCCAAAACTAATATCTTCCGCATGCCGCAAGTGAAGTGGGCGAAAGTAGCCACATATAGACATCGACATATCGAAATTCTCCAAAAAGATCTTGTTTAGCGTGAGCACTAGGTAGTAGCTACATTTCTTTTACCTTGAATAGTGTGATGTCTTTAGGTGCGACCCGAGACAATACAAATATTGGGGAATAGTTTTCATTCACAACGCCTTACAAGGGCCCCCTTCAGCCATACATTATGTATGCACGATTCACGACCGGATATAGCACTTGGGTAACGTTATCTTTAAGGAAATAATGCATTACGCCTTTCTTCTTATAAAGGGGTAAATAGAGGTGTCCTTTCGTTAACCCGTATGTTTATTTGTGATAGTTCCCGTAGTGAAAGCCTTTCTTCTCCATTGGCTGCTGATTCCCAGTATAGATATAAGTCATTCCAATTAAGATCATACCAAAATACGCAAACAGCTCCACCTACCTACGACATCGGTATCATTTTAGACTGGCCTGTTGGTCGAGTGGTTAGTGACCCTGACTGCTAAACCGGAGGTCGTGGGTTCGATTCCCACACAGGACAAATCTTTGTGTGATGAGCATGATCATTTGTTCTGTGTCTGGGTGTAATTTGTCTATAATATGTATGTATTTAGAAATATATAAGTATGTTTATCAGTTGTCTGGTTGCCATAGCACAGGCTCTGCCTAGTTTGGGATCGGATGACCGTGTGTGAGTTGTCCTAAGATAAAAAAAAAAAAAAAAAAAAAAAAAAAAATTTCAAACTTGTCTTGACTTCCAGAACAAGTAGATGGGTATAAATGAACCGGTATACAGTAAGTTAAATAGGCTTTTATGAAATATAATATATTCTAAATATAATTAGGGCACTATCATGGTTCTGTATGGTCTCGGACGTAAAAGGGAATGGGCAGCAGCATTCTCTGTACATTGCAACAGCTACACTGCGATCGCCAACCCACCCTGCCAAGCGTGGCGATTACGGCGAATCTTCCCCTCTCGGGTGAGGCCTATGTCCAGCAGTAGACGTCTTTTGGCTGATATGATGATGATGCTATCATGGTCATGATGCTATCATGGTCATGATCATGGTAACACCCAAATGCTCTCATGATTCTCGATTTGCTGTTGAAAGTTTCCAAGCAAAACAATCTAACTTCATTTTTGCAGTCACGCTTGCCACTTCCAGAATCTTTATTGAACTCTGATTCTTATCTTAACGTTTCAATACAAAATAACCGTAGTTAAGGTAGCGAGGCTAACCTTCATTTAAGAATGAAGCGGCCTATTTTTGCCTCATAATCTTTAAGGCAAAGTGTTTACCTTATATATCCGTTATCTTGTCAAAGATGGTGATTCAAGGAGATGAATGAGGCTGAACGACACAAAAATCCCTTTTTTGTTCATCTTATAATATAAATTGTTTGGCAGCACTTTCCCACAAAGTTAGAATCTCGCTGAGAAGACGATATTAAGTTGTTAAGTCCTCAAAAACTTTGTAACTCCTTCAATATCTGGGAGATATGAATCTATGTTTTATGTTATCGTAAATTGTTTTAGATTTACTTTGTATAGTCAATCATAATGAGAGAATTTATGGCTTTCATGATGTTGCATAATTTATTGGGTACACTGGACGAAAATTCGCATCGTCAGTATCGTGACTTCAACCCTGAATAATATGGTGAGTTTTTTTTGTTTTTTGGCCATTATGTATGGGCTGGCCTACCCTTACTGTAGCCTACTACGCTCATGATAGAAACCATTCATTTTTCCGGGATCAGAAGTAGCCTATGAGTCTAATGACATTCGGCGATAGTAAAGCCTTTTATCAGTTGAATTGCCAATTCCACTTATATTTAAGCAACATTCTAGAAATTGAGGCTTTTTGACAAATTACGACTGAGATGCGAATGCGAACATGCTTAAAATTTTGTAGAATTGGCACTCACTACAAAGCTTACTTAGCGTGAACAAGCAAACAACCTTTAATGTAGTACTTTAGATATTTATCTAAGGTACAGATTCACAAACGGACCATCTGATAAATAGTAGTCCTTTCTGCCATTATACGCTTACTTTCGTCTCCCAAAGTATTGTAACGCTAGCTGGAGCGCCACGCGGCGATTGGAACCTTTCAGAAAAAGTTGAAAAAGTCTATAATTTCATTGGCATTCAAACTGAGGCGCACAGCAATGCAGACTGGCAGCAGGAATAAAATTGTTGATAGGATTTCTCTAAAGGACTCTTTTCACAATCTACTCGACTATTAGCAATTAGCATACCTACTACTACAAATTAATAAAGTTCTTTAACCTTAATTTTAGTCAGTACCTATTCACAATTCTACTCCAACGTTTGCTATATGCACAAGTTTCTAAAACTGGAACAGAAGTCGCGCTTCAATTCAAAACAATTCAAATATGCTATCTCAGGATCAAAACGACATCTTTAATATTAACCTAGCGAACGAACGGTGGAGAAACTAATTCAATAGAGAGTTTGTTCGGTCATCCGCAATGCTGTCGTTAAAGCAGACCAAATTCAGAATGCAACGCTATGTTACTGCTACGAGATTGCTACGAGACTGCTACAAGACTGCTACGATACTGCTACGCTTTTGAGGCACTACATGCACTCTCCTTGGAAGCAATCGACTGATGTAAGCTTTCATCTCAATGGTACCGATGCTAAATAGTTTAAGAGGTTCATTGTGCCTTCCTGGTACTGGGCTTTATGTAACTATGTCGTCTCAGCAGTGACGTGAGTATGTCAATCTTAGTGAGGAGATTTTCAACATATCCCATTTATGAAGTAAAAGCAGTAATTTCAATGCCTATGCCAGAGATTTCGAACGAAATTTGAGGTGTTACGGCAAAGATAGAGTTTCAGAAATAAATAACAAAAAACACTCATCCCAAAAGATGGATCATATTCATTTAATACCAAATAATGTTACGAAATCGGCATCATAGATAAATTCGATATCGCAATAAATTCCGACGTGCGGTGAAATGATGTCCAAGCGATGTGAGTTATGATAGAAATCGACTGGCAGTATTCGATATTACAATTGGCTTGAATTCGGAAGAGTACCCAATAAATTAAAAGCTTATGGTAAGCATCAGTAACTTTACGATAGTTACTTTATTTATTAGTATTTCTTCAAACAATATCACTTATTAAAATGACTATAAACAATGAAATGTAATTTATTAGTGTAGTGAATTGAAGGTGAATTTTGATATTTAGGTGCCATCTGATTATACGTGAATCAATATAATATAATAATATTATCAGCACTATTATAATATGGTTTATTATGGTACATAATATATGTATGTCATCGGATACTGGCAAATATATACCTAATAAGAATCTTGACAGATGATTAATTTCCGTTGAATTGTGAACTGAACATTTCTTCTACAATGATACGAATAAAATATCGATCGATACCATTATCACAGTTCACTAATAACTACTAATATTTGCCAGTGGCTTTGTCCACGTGAGAAACGAAAATAATGTCATAATCCAGGCCATGTCGTATCTGTATTTTTACTGTACTGATTAAAAAAACCGGCCAAGTGCGAGTCGGATTCTCACACGAAGGTTTCTGTACCAGAAACCGAAAAAAACTCGTTTCTTGTATGAAAGCCCTCTTTAATTTTTTTTTATTATTTGTTGTTATAGCGGCAATAGTAATACACACTCTGAGAAAATTTCAACTGTCTACCTATTACGGTTCTTGAGATACACCCCCCTGACAGACAGACGGACGAACGGACAGTGGAGGCTTAGTAATAGGGTTCCATTGGTGTCGGACCCTAAAAAACATTGATTTGTGTAAAACAGTTGTGTTACTATTTTGGTATATAGTAAAGTATTTTCTATCTACCTATCTAAAACATTTAAAAACCTAAACATACAAACTTAATATTAGCAAGGTTTCCAGCGCCAATAACTCAATTAAAATAATAGCACAAAAAAACGAGACCCCTTTTCCTCATAAACCTTCTTTAATAAAGCCATAATATAATAATAAAACACTCGCCTCTCTAATTAATTATCTCTTTGTTGAACCGCATTATAAAGAACAGACTAAAAAGCCAATTCCATTGGCTTTCCTAACTTTTTTTCATTTTATTTTAAATATTCTGAAGGGAAATCTGTGCTCTAAATAATCTGTTTAGTTCGACTGTGGTCCATTTCAATTGCTTGCGCTTGGGAGCTTGCATTAATTAGATGGGTTATCTTAGAACACCGAGCGTGTATATTAGTGTTCATATAGGATATAATATTAATGGTATGTAAGTGCACTCTAATGTGAGATGTCACATTTGCATTCTGGGCTTCATTATTAAATTCGTGAGCAGTATTTTATGACTAAATATGTTATTTTATTATAATAGGAGCCTTTAAAAGACATGGAACTTTGCAGTTCTATGAAATTCATGAATGCCTCTATCCAGCAGTGGATGTGTTTTGAATCAAAAGATGATGATGTCGTCGTTTTTGATGTTATGTTATTAAACTAAACGCGTTCAAACCAATAACCACAACGAATTAGAAATCAACTGGGTGGTGAATAGTTCTCTATCAATTTTAACTAACTCCAACCAATAAAGAGAAGCAACTAAATAAAAATATATAAATACATACGTTGTATAAAATTATTTATTTACTGTTACAAGTTGCAAGTTTTAAAGTTCAAAAAATAAAACCTAAATTCAAGTGTGCGATAAAACAGCCCTAAAAATGTATACAGCCTTCTGTAGTCTAATCCGAAGATGATACGTCGCGCGTCGCGGTGAAGGACATCATTTGAGGAGCGCCAGTGAATGGCTCACTGAAGGATGGTGCTCATCTTATACTGGGAAAAGTTTTTATTAAAAACCGTCTAGGTACGTACGTTATCCGCTGTCCTGCTTTTCACTCTCCTGTGTTGGAATGGTTTTATTTAGTAAAAAGTTTCGTTTTAGAGCCGGTTTTTGAATAGTCCGATTACTTTTACCCAAGGATTTTTTTTTGTGGCGTCTCGCAGTTCAACCTATGAGGTAGTTGACTGCTGAACCGGGCTTGCCTGTGGTGGCTTTAATGTAAATATTAAAGCCTCCAGGCAGGGCTGGAATTAAAATGGTGGTTTGACAACTTTTGTACAGAAAATATGTTAAACCGCCATTTTATTTATGAGTTACAGGACTTATAGAGATTCACTTTTGCAAACATACTCGTATAAACAAACCAACAATTTTACCTCTTTTAGGATTAAAATGATGAGCTAAGCTCATTTACAAGGTACAAATTTGATGCCCAAAAAGTTCACAATCACTACATATGTATATATATAGAGTTGGAAGGAACAGCCGTAAATCGTACCAATGATGTATAAATAACATGTGTAAGTATTATTCTGAATCCCTTTTCAAAATCTCATCTCATAAAATAATCCGCTACGGTTTAAGTTTATTTAATGGTACCTCTGGAAACACTAAAGTTGTAAATTATTGTAATATGATAAGAGTTTCGTGTCTGAAATGATGAAAGAGCAACTAAATGTGGAATTGCTGTTATTCTTGATATGATATACTCAAACCACGAGTGCCGAGACCTACTCGTATTTAATGTGTTCGCGACGAGCTTCACACATAGATTTTATTTTATACTAGTTGCCGCCCGCGGCTCCGCCCGCGTGATTGTCGAAAACTATCCTAAGGGAACATATTCCCGGGATAAAAAGTATCCTATGTGTTATTCCAGACTATAATCTACCTCTGTGCCAAATTTCATCAAAATCCATTCAGTAGTTTTTACGTGAAAGAGTAACAAACATCCATACATACATCCATACTTACAAACTTTCGCCTTTATAATAGTAGTAGGATAACTTGAGTACATATATACTTATGTTATACAATAAGGTTAGCCTAAGTTCTTATGTAATGATGAAAATTAAATTTATTTTAATATTGTTCCTTCATATTCTTAGGGCACTTATTTCTACAGTATAATAAATAAATGGATAGGCTGACACACGCCCTCACACAAGGTTACGTTTTCGAAAAGGTTCCCCGGTAAGGTATGGTAAGGTATTAGGAGGTAAAGAGGAATTCAACATTTTACACTTACCCAAACAGGACAATAATACATATAAGGTAATCGGGTGGACCAAACCACCATTTACAGACACCTTAATTTACTTAACATAAAAAAATATCTAGCTTTCAGATTCTAGATAATCTGAACTGAAAACCTAGCACTGAGCTCTATCTAGATAGAGCTCAGTGCTAGGTGCTATATGCCTAGGCATATAAACATGTTTACAGAAAGATAAGGCCGCAAAGTAGAATTATAGAAAAATGTAGATTTTTCCCCTTCCGGGTTTTTTGAGCCTATAGTACCTATTGCCAACCTTAGGTTTTTACAGTTGTGTGTCTGGATAGGGGAATGACTATATAGCTCAGGGTGGGTGAACCCACCCTGAGCTATATAGTATGACAGCCCCGAAGCTCAGATTTTCGGGATACCAAACCCAAATAGTAAATAGGTTCAACACACCTAGATATCTTCACGAGTTCCGTTGAAATAACCCCTCAGTGGATAGGGTAGAAGGGGTGGTTTTCACCCCAGCAAACGGGGAATCCCACGGGCTTTATGGAGAGGTGCATCAACCCCTTTCCCGACTTAGAATTGTCTTAGACAAAGCCGTGTGTGATATGTAGCAGTAAAAGTTAAACTCACAGTTAAAAATAAACTTAACAGTAAGTGATTTTAGGGCCATGTTACAGTAACGTAGTGTAAACATGGAATTTATAGTCATTGGCAAGAAATAATTAGAATCTATTACTAATATTATAGTATGTATAACTTATATATCTATCGCTAATATCTATAATAGTGTAATTATAGTTTTAAAAATGATCTCTGTACCTAGTTTGTATTAGTTGTTATCTTAATTTTAAGTTTTTTTTTGCATGCTGAAAATGAGTACTTAAGCAAAGTATGTGGAACCATTTTAACTTAAGAGCATTATGTACCATATTTTACGCAAAATAAATATTCTATTATTCTATTCTATTCTATAGTGAAAAAAGTCGCGAAAAAGTTCCCCTAAATCGATAACTGCAGTGTTAACAAAATATTCTGCGTCTTCATTTATTCCTGACAAGCAAACATGACCCCAATATATCCCGATGACAGCAACACATACGAAAACGAGAAAGAAGAACGGTTCACGAGAAGTACGAGAATCCATGATACAGGTACAGCCGGTCGGTAGATATCACGTGATCACGAAGTGAGCTGTCATTCCATCTTGATTATATGGATTGACAGCTCATCTCGTGAGCACTTCAACTAAGCCTTCACTTCGATATGTTTTCAGAATCGACCGGCAGGACGTCAGCGCATCTGGACGCAACCGGGTTGGTCACTATTTACTTTGAAGGAATTTAAGAAGGATAGACCTACCCCAAACACACCCCGTTTCAGTCGATCACGCCCGTCCGGTACATAATGCTTACAGCAAATATAAAAAGTTACAGTTGGTTATAAATATAACACTTTTGCATAAAAAAATCTTATTTTATTGATACTCGTAGCGAGTTTGTTTATTTGTTTGTTTGTCCAGTTTTCACGCTTCACTGCCTCTGCCGGCCGTGGTATACATAAATGTAGTGGATATGTACCTACACATATGTAAATGACAAGGTATATGTAGCTGGTTTAATAGTTTATTACAACAAAAAGACAGACATATCTACTCATTGCTTCCGAGTTAGACTGGAGGTCGCAAGCGCTATTGCTGAATATTGAGCTGGGTACTGACCGGTGTTACGGGCCGTAATGCAACATTCGCAGCGAGCATGTTTTGTTACGCCGTGTCCTAAAATCCGTGTAAAACAAACATACATAAAAAACACACACATAAACAAAAACATACTATATACGAATCATGTTAGTGCTCATTTCCACGTACTGACTGCACAAATGCTCGCTTTGTAACATGTTACATTAATACTGGTCAGTTCCAGTTCTGTTCTGGGTTCAACTCCCGGGTCGGACTAAATATTATTGGGTTTTTCATCTGAAATTTCTCAGTTTCGCCGATTGCGCGCGGGCGCGGGCGGTGCGCTGTGCCGAAAATTTTTGACGTCCGCACGCCCGTGACGCTAAGTATAATAACGTTTCTAAATTTTATCTTCAGTGCCCTGTCCGCGCGCCCGGACCACGTTGTATATCAAGTCCCTTAAAGAAAGCAAAAATCTTGACAATCCTGAGTTCCTGACTCGTATCGTCGCTATGCACCAAATGCACTTAATTATGTTTTTGAAGTTTTCCATTTATTCTCTGAAAGTAGGTGCTAAGAGGAAACGCAAACCGTGGCTTTCAAGTTTGAATGTATGTACATACGTAAGAACCAAACTTTGTTCATTGAAACTTGACTTAGACGAGGAATGAGTTTGACTACGATTCAGTTTTACATACGTTAATGAGAGAATAACATTGCTATAGGTACTAGAGCAAATTCTGATGCATGGATGAATCTACAAACTGAGTGTTTTACAACCATTAGAAAGTAAGATATTAATGCAAATTATATGAAGCTTTTTTATGGTTCCGTAGTCAACAAAGAACCCTGATAGTTGCGCCATGTCCGCCTGTCTGTCTGTCTGTCCGCGGTTTAGCTCAGAGACGCTTAGCACTAGAAAGTTGGAATTTGATATGGGTATAAATATTAATCATGAAAATATTTTTTTTTTGTCGTCTGTCCCATGGTGTGGGTCGTTGAATTTAAAAGAAAAACAGCTACGAAGGCTTTACAAGTTATCGCGTAATAGTCCAGCAACATGTAAAAAGTAACTGATTAGGTAAAAATTTCGTAGTAACCCCATCGAAAATTACTTAAAAGTAAGTGTATTTGTAACTTTGTAATGTAATAGTAAAAATTGCTATTTTTGCATGGCTTACGGGACAGGTAACTACGGGAAGGTTATTTCTTAATATCTAATATTGACAGGCTCGCGTTTGACCACTTTCTCACCTCATAGACAGTGGTGACGTGGTCGACGAGAGCACGCTTGCCTACATGTAAACTATTTACTCTTTCTTAAAAACCAACTTCAGTAGATCACTGGGCCAAAGTGAATAGACATATACTGCTGGTTTCTACATGTTTATATCATGCTTTTGCCCGCGACTTCGTCCGCGTGGAATAGTTACTTTGGGCAGCCATTTTTATTCTTAAGATACAATTTAAGCGCTTGAACACTACTTATGTTTATTTATTTTTATCAAATGCCTAAATACGAAGGTTCATGGTTTTATCTTCAATAATGACGGAATTCTATATAAACTGTCATCCCCTATTTCAACTCCTTCAAACCCTTTTCTCGCGTCAAAAGGTAGCCTATGTCCTTCTCCAAGGTCTAATCTATCTCTGCAGTTTAAGTGTGAAGAGGTAACAGACAGACACACTTTCGCATTTTATAATATTAGTAGGTTTGGATAAAATATAGGATTATATTTTAGTGATGTCGATACTCAACAAAATTGAGCCATCTCCATGCTTACATCAATTTATTCACAGTATAGCTCGTGGAGAGCTGTATTTCTAAAGTGCATTCGGAGTATCTCCCATAAGTGTGCGGTATAGCGTCCTTTTCCATTTCAAATTGAAAACTTTTAAAAATAACACAAAAAGGAACTTTATCCTTTTTGTGTCCTCACCACAATTTCCCCAGTAAAACATTTAAAATGGGGTGTTTTACATCGATTAAAAATACCATACAAAAAGACACAAAATAAGTGTTGTCATTAAATTATTAATTTACTGACAGTTTTATCTGACGTTATTTATTGCCTTATTAAAAAACGGTGGCTTATAAACACTTATCTTTTCGCGCCAATAACGGGATGATTTTTATTTATAAATTCACTGAAGGCAGGTTTGGGCACGTTCATGTAAATGATGAATGGAAGGATTTCCGACAGTCCGGCCTCCGGTGCTTATCTTGGACATAATCCACGATATTGCCGATCTCAGGTGTTTTCGGGATACAATAGTGATGTATGAGCATTATCGGGAGCTTATATAGTCGTACATAGCTCTATGCATTGATATTTACAGTGCCATGAGGCTGTAAAATTCTTTTTGTTTTTGTACGATCACAAATGAGTCCAGCTGACCTAATTTCTATTGATTCCTTCAGACAAAGGTTTTTCTTTATTAATTTTAAGTCAACTCTGAAAAGGAAGATTAATGAAAAGTCTTTTGTCGAAACTAAGCTTTGTGCACCTAATTTAGACAGTTCCGTCGTCGGACTACAAGACGTACGGCGATGCGCCACCAGTGCATAGTGGACTAAAAAAAGTATTTCAGTTAAGTCAAGAGTGAATAAGATACATGGGTTAAAAAAACCGGCCAAGTGCGATTCGGACTCTCACACGAACGGTTCCGTACCAAAACCGAAAAAAAAACACGTCTCTTTATTACGGACGGACGGATGGACGGAAGAACGGAAGGACGGAAGGACGGACGGACTGACGAACGGACAGCGAAGGCTTGGAAATAGGGTTCATTGGTTACCCTTGGGTACGGAACCCTATAAAACAGCATGTAATCAAAACACTTAAAGATGTTACCATTTTCAGGACCTTTGTATAAATCGACTATGTACCTACGGGTAACATGGACCTACTTTATAGAGCGAGTTTCATTTCACTTAATTTCCTTCAACAGCTGCCGGGAAAATAAGCAGATGATGCATCATAGTAATATATTTTCCTTTCATTCCGAGATAACGAAGATTGCATTGAAAATATTAACGTTGAGAATTTTCTCCTTTGCTAGTCTTAATAATATCAGAGTTTGAAGCTTTACTCTGTAATATCTTTGACGTTATTCGTCTGAACGGGTGCACCACACGGTACATTATGAGGGTGCTCTGTGGGGTCGGTTTTTGCTGTTGGATTTTATTGGGAAATGAATAAGTTTCATCCAAGTATAATGTATTTTTAAATAATTTGTAACATGATACTTAAGCGTACCTTACTTGTGGAATGTACATGTTATACGGCTCTGTTAAACTCTTCGAGGAATACCTACATACAAGCGCAATTGTATGTGTTAATTACAAACAAACGAACATGGGACTGATATTAGCAAATGACGGGAATATGAATCTCTCTAAAACTATCGTCGAGTCTATTCACGTGATTAATTTAAACTGAGCAAAAACAATAAATCTAATAAAGTTGTCAGAGTATAAATTGATAGTGCAAAGTCTAAAGTTTATTCCAATAGTGGCCTCTTCGGCGGGAACACGGAAGCGAGCAGCGCGCGTGAAATAATAAATCGATGGGTTCAATACTTATCCACATTAAAATCTTTCTGCTTTATCAAGCAAGTCCGCCTGAATTCCCGATTATTGGACCTTCCCTTTTTGCTTCGATACTTTGGGTCTTCGGTGCACAAACGGGATGGTTGGCGATGGGCTACACTCTGGATAATTAATACGTAGATATTTATCAAATTCCATTACTTGATCAGTCGTGTGGAAATCTATTTGTCTCCGTTGTATTACATTTTCTTATAGAGCCAGAAGATTATCATCTTGATTGATATACATAGGTAAGCCTTGTGGTTGGCGTTGAACAATGGAATTATTTTTGACGAATTATTTTGTAGCTATAATTAGATCGCACTGTTTTAACCTAGTGATGTAATTTGGTTAATGTTATCTTATCTTGTTGTCACGTAGGTAGGTACCTAATGACGGTAATGGGAAAAAGATGTTTGCCATTAGTAAAGGTATGATGGCGCTTCCAGGTTAAAATTATTGCTATATTTGAAGAAGCTGTTTAGTGTGTCATTATCTTTCTGGGCATTAGCCTTAATATTATGAGTAGGTATTTGTTAATTCTTATTATTATAGTCGGACTTTTTATAAGCTAAGTACGGTAAGACGATAGCTTATGTGTTACTACTTTTAACGCAATTTAAATAGTGATATAGGTACCTAAAAAAGAATGAATTCATTCAGTTAGCTTTCAGTTCAAATCGACCACTGTTAAATTTATCTTGTAAAAGAGGATTGTAGTTTAAAAAGCTAAATATAAGTTGATAAAGAAAATGTGCAATGCTTATTTTTTTTGTCATCACGTCAATGACCGGATTGAAATTTTACAGAAAAAACATATCTTTAGTAAAGTAAGTATTTACGCTGATTCAGAATCACAGTCCTATCACTTATGCCCGGTTTCTGAGGTTCTTTATAGGTCGTTTATCTATCCGTTAACCACCAACCAACCAATGCGTTATGCTTATGACAAATAGCGTTAAAGGACAGATAAACGACCGATAAAAACCTCAGAAACCGGGCACAAAACGCATAACAAACCTGTCGGTGGCTTCATCAATCACGTGGTCAAATATGAGATACGCAGTCACTACATTTAGACGGTGTCACTTTGTGAATTATTCTATTCGAAGTTTCATTGCGTTTCAATCACATCACTAGTGAATATAGTGTGGCAACATTTTTTAATGAAGTGACAGTAAGGAGTGTAAACTGCAACTATTTAACAGTCCGACTCTACCTACTTATATCTTTCTTCAGTCATCTATTAAAAGTGGATAACTAAAGGTATGGGCTAAGAGTTAAAACAGTGATTTGATCACAATATTTGACACACGCATAAACATCGCAATTACAATATAAATTCCTAATAAAACCACTAAAATGTTTGTCAATTCAATTAATTTGCGACCATTAGTTTACCTATAAATCGCTACAGAGCCGCAGTGCGTGCGATTTTGGTTTGATTAAATTAACATATTAAATAGTTCGACGTACCTATTCGAAGTCAGCCCAGTTGCAACCGCAATCCCCACAGTGCTTGTTTCAATTTATTTAACTGTGTTATTTTGTACTTATATTATAAATGCGAAAGTTTGGATGTTTGAATATTATATGAATCATAATTTGTAACATATAATTTGTTGCATAGGAATCCTAAAAGCTTCCTGCGGGACAGGCTTAGCCTAGTGCAAAAAGTCTTTGAAAATTCTTTTATGCTTAATATTAAAAGAGACTAAACGACTACACACAATTTGTAACCTATATTTTCTTTTTAATAAATTTATTCTTATTCTTATTCAATCACGTCAGAATGGCTAAACGGATCTTGATGAAAAAACAATGGATAAATCTTTGTAGACTTAAATTTGAGCGTCTAAAATTTACTTATATTTTTTTATATTCCATTACTTGTCTTCGTTTTTTCAAAGTATCACATTAACTAGTTAGGGCCGGATGAAAAAATATTTTAAATGAAAAGTTATTTGATATTTTCAGTAACGTTTAGTGTTGTCATTTTATATTTATTCTGCTAAGTGACTACTGTTTAATGTTTAATGATTACTGTTTATTGGTTGATAGTGATACTCATTATGTACCATACTCATGGATACCTATATGTACTTATCAAAGAGTATTTATTACCACTGGGATAACCTACCTTTTACAATATTTTTACAAGACATTTCATGCTGAAATAACTAGATGAAGTCAAAATCAAAAGTAATTTATTCAAATTAGGCTGAATCTTTTGAACGTCAAAGTTTATAAAGACAGGTCCCAAAAACGCCTCCCCGTCACCACTTCCTAATGCTAAGCTGGGAAGAAGTGGCGCAACAAACTCTCCAGCAACACATCTGTCTGTTAAGTTTCAAAAACGTGAATTTATACAATAGTATGCAAAGTTAGTTTACAATACCTATATGACAAAAAAACATATAGGTATCCAATTTCCCAATTAAATGACACTTATTAGCTAGCACACTCCATTAAGCCATTATAAACAGACAAACTCAAGCATTAACAAGTAAACCAAACTAATTAAGCCTTCAGGCATAAATGGTGTGCCCGCTTACACTAACAAGATTGTGAATGGAGCCACAAGTGATGCACTAGAAGCAACATATTAGTAATAATTAACAGTAGTTTATCATTATAACGATAGTAAAAAAATAACAACCATGACCAGTAAGACGACCAGTCACCACAAGCAGCACTCGTTCACGAGCATAACGCAAAGATCAGCCATTAGTCCCTCGCCATGTTTGAGGGAAGGAGGTAACCCGACTCCCGACGCTACCGCAAGCAGTGACATCAGTACTTTCTCGCGATATTGCTATTTTACTTCCTCGAATTTGAATATAAAAGTTACCATAGACATAACCTACAAAAGTTCATGACAAAATAAATCTATTATTCTCATTGCAGCCTTCTTGAACAAAAATTCTTGCACAAACTAATTCAGACGGTGACTCTGAGTTTAACAAGATATTTTTCATATTAAGACGTTGAAATTTAATCTCAGCTAAAACAATGTATGCTGCCATTGTTTTTGGTACAGAGGTAGATTATTGTCTGGAATAACACATAGGATACTTTTATCCCAGGAGTATGTTTCCTTGGGATAATTTTCGACATTCAAACGGGCTGAGCCGCGGGCGGCAGCTAGTGTTATTATAAATAATATGGTATAACATAACATAAGTTTATTAGTAGTTGGTACCTACCAACTACTAATAAACTAACACCACGAAGGCAGAAGTGTATCTACCTATAGAGCAACCAAATTTTGCAAGTCATGTCTAAATCCAAAGTAATAGGGGAGCCTATTACCAATCAACCGCGCATAAACTCCTGGCTCCGGGCTTTTACTGACAAACTACAGTTAAAACAAACCCAATTACACTTTGACCGACCCGGGAATCGAACCCAGGACTTCATGCTCAGCAGTAGGGCTTGTCACCACACTTTAAGCCAACAAGGCAGGTTTATTTAAGAATACATGCCTACCTAATTCTTATGCTATGGGCTAACTTCGAAAGATTTATTTTATCGTAACATAGGTACAATATATTAGGTCTTCTTCTTAGCGTGTCGGTGGCAAATACACTTATCAAATTGTATGTTTGGCCCAGTACTCAGCAACGGCAACACCGTTCGCTGACGCAGCCATAAGGTCCGCACATGTACAGGTGATAGGGCATGCGGCGCAAGACAAGAGGTGGGCCATGGACTGCGGAGCGACGACATACAAACACTGAAGATCGGAGCCATCCGAGAACCTCCACTTGATGAGGTTTTTTTTTTTCTGTACTATGGCAACCAGACAACTGATAAACATACTTATATATTTCTAAATACATACATATTATACACAAATTACACCCAGACACAGAACAAAATGATCATGCTCATCACACAAAGATTTGTCCTGGGTGGGAATCGAACCCACGACCTCCGGTTAAGCAGTCAGGGTCACTAACCACTCGACCAACAGGCCACTCAAAGAAATCTTTAGTGCGACCAACCTGAGTGCGGAGTCTATTTAGAGTTTTCCTGGTCGGCCACGGCAGCGCATTCCCAGTTGGGAGGTTTTCCGAGGGCCCGATGAAATAATCAGGAGGTTTGAGCTTCTCTCGCCGAAGTTCTCATCTTTCCGAAGAGGTGTTACCGGTTGATGAACTCACGTGAATCACACTCACTCAAATAAATTAGGTAGTAGGTAGGTTAAATACATTATTTTAATTTATTTATTGAAGACCTTCAACAAAAGGTGTACACAAAGCCAGAAAGAAATTAAATTTCTAGGGCACTCCACTAGTCTTGCGTCATCAAGCTATTAAGGGAGCTATTTTAACCTTAAACATTCTATATTATGACCTTCTGTGGAACTCTACCCTTATTCATACAAACGTGTGAGAAAATAATATCTTAAAACACTTTATTATTATCATATTATTATTCTCGCATCAAAAGAAGCCATATACTAACCAACGACAATGGGAATTTTCATGGTGAAAAGATTTGCCAGTCAGCAAAGTGTAACTGGCCACGATGCGTTTATCATAACGATATATTAGATAGATATCATATGATCAGCAATAGAGTCTCTTTTCGCGTACCCCAATTTATAGAGTAAATATTTGTTATACAGGGTGTAACGGTAAACAGGAAAACACATTTTTTATGTTTTTAAAACTACGGCTGTAGGTGAACATCTTTCTTCAAGGAAGTCAGTCATTTACGAAAAACAAGACAAAAAATAATACTTTTTTTAAATTGTCTATGCCTTCTTTGAATAAACTTGTTCATCTTCATGAGCAGGAGCTGTTATCAAAATATGGGCACACCTTTTTGTAGATTTACGGTATCATGCAGTGTAGATTTTAATTTCCTTTCAAAATAATTCAGTGTCCCTGTAGTATCAAACCATAAATCAGACTACCGACCGCCTTTGGACCGTTAAATCACTGGGAAACCTAACCAAAACAGGTTTATTTTACTTTTTGGTATTCTTAAAGTTGGAAATCGGAGCAGGATATACGGGATAGGATCACTCGCACTAATCCCGGTATTCAACTCGGATCAAATAAAGGGTACTGCGAATTGTGAACGGTACCTAGTACTATGAAACATTGTTGCACCTGGTTCCACCCCTAGGGGTGAGCCATCGGAAATTCCTGGTCCAACGGCTATAAATTTAACATTTACCTATATGTTTTCATTTTTAAAACTCGGGCTTGGTAAAGCGCTGTTTTAAAACTTTCCAGTTTCTAGATAATTTTCCATTTCATCATTACCTACAGCTCATTTTATAGAGGTGCAGTAAAGCGCGTTGCATTACATATATTAATATTTAAAAATTCTTGTGAACTAAACCTGAGGTAATATTTTCATCAGTAGCGGTTTATTCGCCGTAGAAATGAGAATCTTCCACGTGTATCTTTTTATGTTTATTATCGAGAACAAACAGGACGTGAAACTCTGGAGAGAGATCCAATATTCCATTATTGGAAGATATCTATTGGTGGTAAACATTGTAGTATCTACTTACCTAGTTCTACGTAGGTATTGTTAGTTCTAATCGAGTAATTGAATGTTGCTCGATTGACTTGGTGGACTAATAGGCTTAGGGGCTATGGTTCGCTTGTCTCTTCCCCCTGTTATGGTATAGCATAAAGATAATTGTACTACCTCGTCTTCGTGATTTTCCATGATGTTACGTTTGTGTGTTAGCTCTTACTCTCACGCTCTCTATAGGTCCAGTAAGAAATTTTAACAACGCATACCATCAACTAGTCTACAGTCAACGAGACAGAGGGCTCTCCAATTGCTCGTTTTCACCTCAAGTCTTGGTAACTCTCATCCAGCGACATCTATTTATACTATATATGTATATATAAACGTATATATGAAGAGTTTAGTTTGTTTATTTTAACGCCCTAATCTCTGGAACTACCAGTCGATTTGGAAAATTATTTTTGTATACGATAGCTTTCATTCGTGAGGAAGGCTATATGCAATACGGGCACGGACAAAAACGCGTACGAAGTCGCGGGAAAAAGCTAGTTCAACATAACGTATTAACTTCCAAGTGTTTAAATACAACCATAGATCATAACTCTCTCATATCTTCCGGAGACAGATAAAACCGTTCAAAAGACATCACAATCTGGAGTGACTCATCCATTATAAGTAAAAGCTAATAAATCATAATTACCCAACCCGTGAGTCGTATCCCGAAACTTGAGGACATAAATTAACCCTCCACCCATTACGTACTTAAATATTAAAATGGCTAAGGATTAAGCAACGTTGTATTCATAATTCTAGCTTAGAGAATACTTAATGATTCCTTGGAATATGAAATAATTTGCAACATTTAGTTTTGACCTTGTGAAATTACCTTTGTCATTAAAATACTAGATGACCCATCCCGGCTTCGCAAGAACGTCTCTGGATTACGAATACACCAAAATCTATTTAATGGTGACAATTTAAAACCCCTGCAACAGTTTTCAAGACGGAATTTTCAAACAAGAGAATAGCAGTTTCGCGAAAAATATTGTTACGAGCTCGGGGTTCGTGACAATAAAAACAGCCGATTAAATAACCAAAATGACACTTTAATTTAAAAATACTACTTACAACTTTAAACTCACTAATTATTAAACACAAGTTCACCACTGATCACTTTATTCGTACTTGAAGACCGCTTCCGAAGTATTCGCTTGTATCGCTAATCCAATACTGACTCGGTCGCAGACTACGCACTCCCTATATAGGACAGTTAGTTCTAGAAACTTCTGTTCACGAAACGTCTGGAATGTACTCGTAATTACCGCTGCCGACTGACCAGATATCGAGAAGTGTAGAATGTTCTGGCAAAGAAATGTCTAGAAGGTACTTGACTCTACTGGTTCTGCTACTCGATACTAGATGGCGCTAGTAGTAACTTAATGTACCCGACATTAATTCTGGCGCGTAACACTACCCCCTCCTAAGACATGCTCGTCCCGAGCATTATCGGTCCCATAATAACGCGCCAGTCGATCCACATGGACGATCTTAGGAGCACTTCTTGCACGTCGTTAATTTTTGTCACAATCCGGTACGGCCCGTCCCATTTAGCTTGAAGCTTAGGAGATTTCCCTTTACTGCGAAATGGATTGTGCAACCGCACTAGTGAACCTTCGTCGAACCCTTTATTGTTCATTTTGCGGTCATAGCGGGTTTTCATCTTTTCAGACATTTGCTGGCCCGATTGTCTGACGTGCTCATAAATGTCATTCATTTTGTTCCGCAAGTCATTCGCATAATCGGTTATACTGCGTGGGGCATCAGGTGGTATTCCGGTGAAGGTCTGCAGGAAGCCGTAATTCTCTTCCAAAGTTTGCGAAGGCTGGTGTCACCGGTGTACTTTCGTGAACAGCACTTCGGTATGACAGCAAAAACGGTTGTATATGCTTTTCCCAATCTCGTTGCCGGTTTTCCACGACTTTTGCCAGGTATCTCTCCAATGTCTGATTAAATCGTTCCACCATTCCATCCGACTGTGGGTGGTAAGAAGTTGTTCTCGTTTTATGAGTATCCATAACTCGACAAGTTTCCTGGAATATTTGGGACTCAAAATTCCTTCCTTGATCGCTGTGAATCTCCAAGGGTACTCCAAAACGACAGAAGACTTCATGAACTAGTTTATCTGCAACTGTCGAGGCTTCTTGATTTGGAATGGCGAAAACTTCCGGCCACTTAGTGAAGTAATCCATTACAACCATGAAATACTTGTTACCACTTTCACTTTCCGGAAAAGGTCCCGCAACATCTAGGGCTATCCTTTCCCATGGTGCACCAACATTGTACAATTTCAATGCACCTCTACTGCGAGTCTGAGGTCCTTTTACAGCCGCACAACTTGTACAGTTGCGACACCATTCCTCGACATCGTCACGACAGTGGACCCAGTAAAACCGTTCTCTTATCTTCAGTAGAGTCCGTTTTACTCCCATATGGCCTCCTGAAGTACCATCATGGTACAGCTGTAGGGCATTCGGTACTTTTGTTTTTGGGACAACCATTCGCAAATGACAGCTGTCTCCCCGAGCATTTTCCCATTTGCGGCACAGGACTCCATCCTGAATTACTAAGCTGTCCCATTGGGCCCAATAACTTTTTGTGATCGAACTCATCGCTGAGACGTCACTCCACGTGGGCTTAGGAGCACTGGCCTTCATATACTCCAGAATCGGCTTGGTTTAAATATCCACTCTTCTGACACCAATTGTTACGAGCTCGGGGTTCGTGACAATAAAAACAGCCGATTAAATAACCAAAATGACACTTTAATTTAAAAATACTACTTACAACTTTAAACTCACTAATTATTAAACACAAGTTCACCACTGATCACTTTATTCGTACTTGAAGACCGCTTCCGAAGTATTCGCTTGTATCGCTAATCCAATACTGACTCGGTCGCAGACTACGCACTCCCTATATAGGACAGTTAGTTCTAGAAACTTCTGTTCACGAAACGTCTGGAATGTACTCGTAATTACCGCTGCCGACTGACCAGATATCGAGAAGTGTAGAATGTTCTGGCAAAGAAATGTCTAGAAGGTACTTGACTCTACTGGTTCTGCTACTCGATACTAGATGGCGCTAGTAGTAACTTAATGTACCCGACATTAATTCTGGCGCGTAACAATATCATCAACATGTACACCGTCGAATATGGGGTTTTATAAACACAATTCCTGAACAGTCATGAGGAAATATTGCCACAATCATTTCGCTTGAACGTATTGACTTGAAGGTTCTCTACAGAAGCATACTATCCCATAATTTTTCACGTACTTAGGTAACCCAGGATTGGTCTTTCAAAAAATTCTCAACCAAAGGGGCCTTTATGGTCCCAACAACCGGATGAGTCGTGATGGAATGGTGTGTCAGCCATTTCCAAATAACTGAATAGAATCTATAACTACAAAGAAGTATTCACAAAAAATATTTAGCGTACAAAAATGTAGGTGAACAGATTGCCGATCGGCAAATCCCAAGGAAACCTTTCAATTTACCCTTTGAGGAAAATTCGTTTTAGAAATGATCAACTTTCATATGAAGTTACCTTTGTTAAATGTAAGGGATTGAATACCCTTAGCCCGTGTAGCGTTGGCCGCAAATATGTGAGTTAGCAAATAATGACTGGCCTAGTGGCGGCCACTGGACCCAGAATGTGGCCGCATGTGGAACCTAAATGTGGTTTAGGCGCAGTATCCAAACATATGACTTGGCAGTAATTTTCTCGCACGCCATTTGTACATACTCGTATATTAACTGTACCTAAGTAAATACATTTTCTTTGTTCTTGTTTATATGTTTAATGTGTGGTGATAACCACTCAAGTGTTGAGTATTTCCTGGAACATTATCTTGGGTAATGGGTACCTTCATAAATACATTTTATTCGTAATGTAATGTTTTCTATTACCTATTGGAAAAATCCTACTTAAAAACACTTAATAAATCCCATCACTTTGGGAAGCGCAATAGTCAAAAAGATACTCGTTTGATAAAGAAAAATTAAATGCTAAACTCTTCATATAGCTTTATAATTTACTAACTTTTGCCCGTGACTTCGTACGCGCATATCCCGTTTTTCGTTTCCGTAGGGATTTCGGGAAGGCCTCTCTTAGTGCTCCCCTACACTCCTCAAGGAACCTACTTGCCAAATTTCGGCATTATCTATCAGTCACTCAGTCAACCACTCAGTAACTAGCGGAAGAATATAGGTATTGATTGATGATTGATTGTTGCAGCCAAGCGGTTGCGGGAGCCAACACTGAAATACTTTATCATCGTTACTGTTGCATACACATGATTTTCAGTTTGATTTATTTATTTCATAAGCTTTAAAAACAACCCGTGTTTTATACATTACGAATGTTGTGGCTTTGCCCGCGTTAAAATTGGAAATTACCTATCACAAGAGAACGTACCTCCTCCCGGGACAAAATGTATCCAATTTCTTAGGACATTCAGGGCTACCAGTGTACCAAATTCATAAAAAAACAATTAACAGTGTAGACATGAAAACATTACAAATAACCAGACAGGCAGACTACTTTCACATTTATACTTAATATTCGTTTGAAAAATAAAATAAGCTATCAAAACATAGCTTGCTGGATTACCTACTCACAAAATAATTGAATGCCTACTGAATCGAATCAAGAAAACTAATTGATTGGCAATCGTTTTGTAGATCAAATTTTAATTTAGAACTCAAACATACAAGACAAGCGTACTTTTTAAAGTCATCGCACCTTTTTTCGGTTATAACTATCAAACCCTGGTTTTTTTATATTTATTGTCGTATGTAAGTTTACCTAGAAGTTTAGAATAGATTCCCACGTAGCAACGTATTCGATTTAAGAAGTGACACAAATACAGTAATACCTGTATATGTACCCAATGTTCATGTCAAGGGTTTTCGTTTGATTTACAATATTCTTCTTTTTTGACATTATGTTCTGATGGCATCTGTTTATCTATTAATTACGTTTTTAAAAAGAGTAGGTACCATGAACCAGCCATATTTTTAAACTCTGTTTTTCTTGTATTAACAACCAATTAGAATGAGTATTCTAAGCCATAATTACTTACATACCTTTTTATTTTCCGTGAAGGAAAATGCTCACACGATAATAGCACAGTTTTAATAAATAACGCGGTTATTTAATTATGAGCCTTCCGTAATAACGCCTAGAGAAAAACAATTGCAATATGCCGCTAATAGTAAATAATTGCTCTGCTCTCGTTGGCAACACTCGGCGCTTCATTTTTGTTTTATTTTATGTTTCCATGTATATTTTTCTTTTATCCATAACAACAGTAGGTATATTTTTCTTTTGATTGGTTTAAAATGCAGGGTGAAATTAAGGTGTTTAAAACGGGAATTGCACCTTAGTTCAAACTGAGAATCCGTCGAGCACGGCTATGTAGATACCTAGGCATTTACACAAAAAATCACAAAAAGTGATTAAGATGTATTTATTACAGAAAAAAATAGTACTGTAATCTCATAAGAAAAAAATAAAACGCTCATATTCTTTAGCTTATCATGTCTGTATTGCCAATTTGTAATTCAGAACAGGCAAGGCCTGAAAAATATTTAAGTAAGTACCTAGGTGATCTAGATCGCCTACGCCTCCATATGTAAATACAAATACTTCCTTGGAATAATATACATAATAGAAATCGTGTGTTTAAAATGATTAAGTTTAAGTTTGGTTCGTAGTAGACAGTAGACTTTAATGAAAGAGCTGTAACGGGGATTTTCTGATGAGGTTTTTGATCATTAGTACCGGACCCAAACTATTAGATGGCCTGCCTTCTTCTTAATAACCTTACAATCTAGTAATTATTATTAGAGATTTTTTTACACTCAAGAGCAGTCTTTATTATGATTTATGAGCACGACAGTGGTGCCACACCTTCCTGCAATAATGTTCTACCAACGGTGCCGAATGTCCCTCTCTTTTCACGTAAAACAAACGATTGTCCTACGAGGGACTTGGATACATCGTTTGTCTTCAAAGAACTTCATTCGGGATTCGAAGTCCCAATGTGTGAGTATATTTATCGACAGTTTTTGGCTCGTGCCATCAGGTTTGGGGTATATCGAAACCCCATTCACGTAAGCCATTGTGGACAGCTGGATCAACTATCAATAAAATATATGGTTGGTAATAGTAGGAAGCATTTGCCTATTTAACAAAAGGGTGTTGTACAGACTGTGGCAATATCAGTCGTGTAGTGCAACAAATGACAGTGGAAAGATGAAAATAGATTCATTCCACGTGTTAAATTGCACGTTCGCTATACACACCAAATTAGCTTCAAGCTATTAAATTAGCATCCAATTATTATCAGGAGGTGCTAGAGAACACTAATTGATTACACTGCATGTCTGTACTGAGCCTAATGTTATATTATGTACTAGCTCTTGCCGATTTTGTCCGCGCATTTCCCGTTCCTCTACACTCCCCAAGGAACCTATATGCCAAATTTCAGATTTCTGCGACCAGTAGTTTCGGCTATGCGTTGTCTGTCAGTCACTCAATCACTCAGTCACTAGTAACGGAAGAGTTATATATACATATATGTACATATATTGATTGATAGCGGCCTACCCTTGCTTGGCTCGGCTTTTTTCGCGATTTCAGTGTTGGTCCCATAGTGAAAGTTGTTCGTATATTCGTCGTTCCTATCGTGAGTAAAATGACCCCTTAAGAAGTATTGCGTTTATTCTGTTACAGGTTGTGTAGCCTATATCCCAAGTGATGTTTTTTTTAAATAGGTTATTTTTTTAATAATTTAATAGGTTTTTTTATAGGCTGTTTGATTGCTTTTTCCGGAGATTGCCCTCCACATATGCACAAACTCACAAAAGTCGCACTGATCAGTACGAATCGAAAAAAACTGTTTATTATATTAAAGTAGGAATAGCTATTTATAAAGGTAATAAAACTGTGCCGAGAATTTAGGCTAAAACACAAATAACTAGTCTTTCCACCAGCACATTTTGTTTTGCAGATGTAAACAACAACGCTTCACAAAATTGCTTTTAATAAATCCATTCAAATTAAGACAGTCTTAAGTTACTCGGAGGTAAAGTAACAACGGCCGAATGGTTCAATTACGTGATATTAATTATAGACATTATTCACGTATTCAGTTTGTTGGTAACATCGGCCACTCAAATTGATGAAGTTCCATTTCAGCGCTATTTATTTAATGCGGTCTGCATCAGCGATGCTTTCAGACCGCCGCTGAAACTTGCCTGAAAGGGAACGGAGCTCGGAGATAAGGGAGATACGTCCAATCAAAACGTAGTTTGTTTCGTCAATGAAACTTAATAACGATATTTAAGGATTCTGGAAAAGTGAGGTCGATGGAACGAAGTGTAGCTTTAAAAGACTGGACTGCTTTTAGTTTCCTAAAAGCAGTCCAGTCTTTTAAAGCTACACTACATTTTTACAAACTGTTTATTAACTTGCTACGTTCGTATGTGTGACCGGTTTGGTTGGCGGTTAGAAATTTGTAATCCATTTTGTCCAACTATACATACATATTGACACTTCCTGGCATAGATGGATGCCAGGAAGTGTAAATATGTATGTACCTTAAACTTGAGATACTTACCTGTATAACATGGGAGACAATGCAATAATATGGTGTTATAGAGTTAGTCTGATAACGCGGCCGGAAGGTGATCTTAATCCACCAAACAATATATACTTATCATCGTGTTTGGTATCTTTAAATAAGTATTGAAGTGATATTAACATGTAGGTAGTACCTACTTACACAAAAAGTTTGTTTTTTACTGTTTACTCTTCTGTTACGAACTTAATATTTATTTAATTGGAGCAGAAAACGTGCAAGAAGCTCAGATAAATATTACTGAATTCGTTTCGATATTGTCTCTTTGTTTCTTCGTTCCACTTATTTATAAAGATATCGTTTCGCAAGTCTGCTCGTAGTTTCTCAGAAACCGGCAGTGCCTTTGTATTTTTATTTGTGTTCCTTCACTCCTTTTACCATGATTCTGCATAGTGCTTCAAATAAATAAACGCTCAACAAGTCAAATTACATTTCTAGAAGTATCTATGGAATTTTTAGATCTACAGATAAAAATAAAGGTAGGTACAACCAGTGTGCACTACCTATGTGATGACTCATCGGCAGATATGTCGAACTTCCGTAAAAACTTTCATCCCATATTCAACACTTATATTCGTAACCCCTTTAGGGGGTTTAATTTTTAAATGTTTCCATATTGCTTACTTTCGTTTAGTCAGTGAATGCACTTTATTAAGTAGATGGAGGTACCTTTATGCGAAGTCCGCACAATGAAAATTTTGCGGACCGTTTATATTTTACTATACCAACCGATTATGTGATATTGATGTGACATAATCGGTTTACAGTGTTCCCACTGTTGGCACACAGCCCTTCTATGACAAGAAGTGGGCCACCATGCGGGTCCAGCATGGATTGGTACAGGGAATCAAACCTAATGGCAGCTCGGAACAGTAGCAAATTCATATGGGGGGTTATGGGTGGGCAGCGAAAAGCGAAATTCGCAGACTCCATGAAGTTTGAATTAGCCTAAAGATGTTAATGTATACGAATTTTTGGTTCGAGAACACGATGTTTTCGTTTACCGTTTTGAGCGCAGAATTAAGCTATTTATTATTACTTAGTTACTAAAGTTCGTAATTCAGTAGATGTTTATAACAGTTCACGATATTGACACCCTGAAATTAAATTCACCATTGGCGCCTCCCCGAGCTGTAGACTCACTATACTTACTGTAATTTATGACTCCGAGTACCATCTGCCGCCGCCGCCGTCGATTCACGTCAAAATATTATTTATACAGCGGGTTTACCACCATCGACACATTTACGGCCTTTTTTATTTGAATACAATATTGCTATGGTGAACGTAATCGTTTAAACATTGATAACTGTTCTTTCAAATTCTAAAAATCAAGGGGTGCCTTTCTTTGGTTACAAAAACTGCCTCGCTAGTTTCTGGAATTCTTTATTCTTTCTTTCATCAAAACTGTAATGCAAGTCAAGTCATAAGGCGGTTGAACATTCATTGAACCAACAACAGCAGTATTTGCGCGTACAACAGTTCGTTAGACAGGTTGTCAAATTATATGAGATAACTTTCGTTTCAGAAACTGGGCTTAACACCAGGTTATACTTTTAATCCCGGGAGTATGTTCCCCTGAGATAATTTTCAATATTCACGCGGGCCGCAGCTAGTTAACAATAAATTGTATATCTCCTTATAAAACTGCCAATAATTTTCTTTACAAAGTTTCTAGTCAGCGTGCAAACTATTTTTAGGTAAAAAACACCTTGCGTGTATATTTCTTTGTTAAAGTTTTCAGTGTAAATCATGAAAATGGCTTTGGGGGATCTAAAACAATGATACATATTTAAAGCAGAGTGCCGATAAAAAATCATTTTGTTCCTGAACACGTTTCCAGCCCTGTTGTTTGTAATCCGGCATTTAATCCTTCACTATTTACGAAAATCGTTTCTATTGTTTGATTTAGAAATATGTGTAGGCTTTGGTTATAAACAAAAGTACCTATCGTTAAAAATGTATGCAGTTTTTAAATGAACACTGAAATAAGTGTTTTTTACTTTTTTATGGAAAGTTTTTCAATGCTCATGTAAAATATGAAGTATCTACCGAATTGAGTCAAACTCGTACTGTATGTCCAAGTTTTACAAAAAATCCCTTACTTCATCGGACAACCTACTCTAGGTATTAATTTGGCAAGTTTAATTATCGCCTATTCAGTTCGGACAGGGCTTATCGTCATCAACGCCTCTCGATAGAAAAGAACTTTCCTCTGCAATTATCTCTAGACTAAAATAGAATTCCAGGAAAATCGAGACCAACCTAGATATTAGGTACCAAAATAATGAATTTATTTTTTAATTTATCATTATAACCAACTTGACTTAACAGTTTAAAAAACAACACAATAATCTTCATGATAGTTTATAGAGTTAGTTCTTCAATCTGTCTGGGTGTATTATTAGGAAGGTATTATTTTATTGACTCCATGATAAAGTTACCTAATAATAAACTATAAAATTGTGACTGCACTTCTGGTTAAAACTGTACTTAGAGTGGTCTATGTACAGTTTTAACCAGAAGTGCAGTCACAATTTTAATAATCACAGTGACATTGAGATGTGACGTCAATTCTGACCCCTACTATACGCAGGTACTATACGTTAATCTTCACAAACTTCTACATGAGGTAGGTACTCGAAAGCAAATGTGAGTGCTAAAACAAACATCAAAGAGACAAAACTTAATTTTCTCCGCCATTTCTTAATTTCCCACAGACACAACTGTAAACTTTAAGACGACAACATGTTCGTATCTACAAAAGTTTCATCCACGTTAACAACCGATCGTAAACGAAATGCAACGGAACGGTGGAACTCTAAAAGTTACACACTTTTAGAGTTTTATTGAACGAAAGAGCTACAGAAGAAAGATTGGTACTCTTCGTCTGCTATAGGATAAAAGAAAAAATCCAATTGCCATTGGGCGTGATCGGGCGCGGACATTTGGATTAATGGATTGTAGGGTAGACAGATAAAACGCTGTTCAATGGCTCAGTATAAAAATTAACCGTAGGTACAAGTTTAATTCGCGTCTGTCTTTGAACTATGTCTTTTGTTCGCGCCACAGACTAAAGTAGAACAGTGTGTACATTTCACAAATTAATTTCGTGTACTAAGCTTGAGACTTGGCCGGGCGCTGCAAGTGCTCCCACTGCTGCAGCTTAGCAAACTTATAGTATTATAGTAAGTATTAACTTGGAGTTCTACAAACTGCGAAATTATCAAGCTATTTTCTGTAACAAGAAAACTCAAATTTTCTCTTAATCTTCTTAAATTTCAATTTGGAAAAGAGATATTAAATAGGATAAAAGAATCACCAAGATTGGAATTACAAAAAAGCGTATCATTTTCAATTTTTGGCACAGAACGAAGCCACAATAACTTGAGGTATCTATTTCAGATTCATGTTCGTTGCTTGTTTTTCCTCAGATTTTCATTTTCAAGCATGATCTTGTTATAGTTCTGCTGAACCTTATTCTTTAAGTATTCATAAAAGCTTGGCATGGGGAGTTTTGCTTACGGGGAAGAATATCATCCATAGCGTTGTCATAATGTTATAAAATATACTTGTCTTGGAAGCTGTAAACTGTACATAAATGATGTGTAATAACGCCAGACTAAGGTGCTGTACATAATAGTCGCATGAGAGTGGCTGAGTTTGCCAAGCGCCTTAATATACGAAACGTACCGCTCGTGCGAACACAGCTTTTAACACATCATGGGGATTTAATACCGGAACGTTACCGCAACATTAATACCACTTCAATTAAATCTTGTGCAGACGACAATATCGTTTACTTTGAGGACGCTGAACAAGGAAACTGTGGAAAATTGAGGGAAGCAAGAATCTAAACGTCGATAGAAGTTAACTGAGGTATTATGTCGTAAGTAAGAAAAGGTATTGGAAGGAACAAGCTGTGCCTAGTTCATGTTGTCGTTTAGTTATAAACAGATTGAGAAAGAATGTACATATGTACTTATGTACCTACATATATTCTCCTTCTGCATGTAATTCATGCTGTGGCACCTGTAAATAAGTCTACAGTTAGCCCTAGATTTCAATAGGGTTTGATTATAGATTGTATCAGAGAAACTTAGTACGTAGGTAAGTATTCAAATTGATTCCACAATCAATCTTTTGATGTCATTTAAGTTTCAGTGTAAAAGTGATAATAATATATCGGAAAACTTTGTCCAAGTTCACATCCAGAAAAGAGATAAAGTTTTATGGCATTTGAAAGTAGAAACTTATTTGTGACTTCAGTTTTATCTACTAAGTTATACGATACGTTTCTAATATAAGGAAAAACATATTGTTCCCTCTCGCTTTGGAACGAACTCATCTGCCTAGCTTTTTCCAACTATATTGGGGTCGGCTTCCAGTCAAACCGGATTCAGCTGAATACCTACATAACCCATTAACTAGGTAACACGGTACTTCTTGGTAAAACTGGATGCAGATTTTCTAGCTTCTGACAATCCGTAACGTGCTTTCCGAGGCACGGAGGAGTCTCGGTATGTTAAGATGGTCACACATCCATCCCCATCCACAAACCGACCTTGGCAAACGTTGCTTAACCATAAAGATCGACCCGTGCAGCTGTTATTATTTAGCCCCGCCTTCTTCTCATTTAGCCAACTATGTGGGAACAACTTACTGCCATGCTGTGGGAAATATAGGTATTTGGAAGTGATCAAGATAGCAATGGGAAATAATAGATTATTTTAATGCAAATGGGTAAAGTTTTTCATTGCACTCTCGGCTCCATAATGCTTATGTGTATAAAACACGTTTTTCAACACCTTCATGAAGAAACAATAAGCCAAGTTTAGTAAATATTAAACTGTGTGACAAATTATTATAAGAAAGGAAAAAAAAACAATCACACTTAATAAAAACGAAGTCTAGCCACGCATTAATCAACACAAGGGCGAATTAAAAACAGTGCAATACGAAGCAGTTTTCAGTAAATGTGTTGTAAACATATAAGGTATCCAAGAAGCAATACGGTAGCGGGCTGCAACTTTGGCCGTGCCAGACATCCCAACGTTTTAGCATCGCTACTTGTGGAGGGTATTTTAATGCCCCAACATATTGTTAACATGCAGTTTAGTTTGCTTCAACACAAAGTTTGTTGTGTAAGTCTTTGTGAGGGAGCTCGATCGAGGAACCATCATTAGATACTAGTTCTGCCGCTGACCAGTGTTGTACGAAGGGTTCAGGGTTCGCATATTAAAGTTGTAAAAAATATAGTAACCTATATCTAGAATATTATCTGTTGTTTAATACTTGTGTTCAATACTTAAAAATACATAGAATAGCTATCATATGGCAATCTGTCGTTTTATTAAGGCATTTGAAGATACATTTTGTTAGTTTTGTTTCTGGGGTGGAATTGATAAATCTGCAAAGCCGCGAAAGGAATAATGCTATCCGAAATTTGTTTATTCGTCTCTCTCTCACAGCAAAATCGTGATTATAGTAATCTAGACACCCACACATAGTGTGACATTTCATGTTTTTCCTTCAATGACATGGTAAAATGAACGACTTAAACTTATCGGAGCCTCATCATCGTCCTGCCCTTATCGTAAGCATGGCTTCTTCTACCAAAAACCTCTATTTGCGGTCATCTCAATATCACCTCGTTTCTAGCCATAGCTTTCCTTCATGGAGCCTGTTCTGCAAATTGAGCATAGTCTAAGCTAATAATTGTTAAAGGACAATGGTTCCGTACAAAGGGTCCTCGTATATTACTACATGTTCGGTCCGGGTCACTGGTGCCATTATCCGTTCAATTCAATTTCCATATTTAACTTCAGACATGACTCTGTTATGTTTTGCTCAGATTATGAAACTTAGTAGAAGCTTACAAATATCCCTAACACAGTAGAACAATCAAAACATTTATATCGGTTTGTCAGCTCTTTTTACACGACTGGCATAGAGCCCAAAAGGAGGGGAATGTTTTCTTTCATTTCGTATGTATGTTAATTAAAATTCCAACAAAAAGTGGCAACATAAACATATTTATTACGTCATATTAATCCGGAATATGAATCCAAATATTGTTGTAAGTCCTTTGTTCATATAATTCATAAATACTTATTACGTTTTGAACAACAGCCGCATACGAACGTTTGGCCCTGCGACTCGGATCGCAATGTCGCCCGACAATATGATTGGCAATTTACATTTTATTATCTTTTCAGGCAAACCGTAATTGGCTTTGTGCCCTTTTACCGTAATTAAACCTATATGAACGGAGCCGGAGTTTGCATATAAACAAACAACATATAACACATCAAATAACGAATTAGAATACTGTTTATTGCTTTAAGGTTTGTTAATGACTTAATTTCCAGTTTTAAGCCTTTTTTTAAGTAGGTAAGGGTTTTAATACTTATTCTCATTTCAAAGTCAGTAGATAAGGTATTATTTTTTTCATTACATTGTGACCAACTTTTACTGTGTAGCACTAGTGCCTCTACGTATTAAATTGACTACAATAAATTGTATATTTAACTTGCTGTTGTCTGCAACTCCGTTTGCATCGCATACAAATTCCCCGTTTGACCCGTACAGGGGTTGAGTTTATTATCTTAGTGCATTAACACTATCAAGGCATTTCTATCTTTTTTTTTACTATTGATAGGCATGCGTTTGACCACTATCTCACCTGATGCACCTGAGCACGGTTGCCTAGAAGTAACCTATTCACTCTTGACTCCCAGGAGACTCCCAGGTTGGAGCTATCAGGAAATACAGACTCTGGCAGGGGATTCCACTCCTTAGCTGTACGCACAATAAATGTGTTCCCAAAACGTAAAGTAAAGGCTGTGGGGTTGCCTGTCATACAGAAGTTCTGGACAAAACTGCATAAGCATTTTAAATGTTTATTTACCGAAGTAATTCCAAATTATATTAAATAAACCCGCAAAATCACATTTTATGATTTTGAAATTTATCTTACATCTTTATCAAATATTTTTATTTTGTTGTACTACAATTATGTTACGGAATGAATTCGGCGGCAGGCGCCGAACCAAGACTTTTGAATGACACTTCAATGTTTCTGCTAATGTTGGAACTGTTGGGAGTTATTCAAAGCCCGAGGTGTTTTCTTTTAATTAACTGCAATGACGAAGCGCTTTACGTGGCCATATCAACCTGCTTTGATAAATTTGATAAGTACATTTAACTTATTTGATTAGAACGTTTTGGTTGGATTTAATTGGATGTCTGATGCATAGTAGGAATTGCTGTTATTTCAGATTTCAAAACCACCTTAACCCTTAAATGCATTGTGTAGTAGTACGGGGGGTCTTACTTCCAAATAAATTTAATTTGCATAAAAAGTAAAAAGCATGCATTTAAGGGTTAAAATGTCTGTGGTGTTCTACTGCAATGTTACACAAACGTAGTTAGTTTAGTTTTGTCTACTTTGTCGTAAGTATTTGTGGAAGCGTTCCAAATTAAAGTAAATGTAATTTGAAAAAAGATAAGCTTCAGCTCAAACGAATTTCTTGAGATTCCAGACTTGCTGAAGCGGCTGAACGACTAACCGATATTGGACCGAGGCAACATAATTAAAAAAGTTTGACTCTGTGTAAAAGTTTTCACTCCCAAGTTATCATTTGGTGGTATACCAACTTGAAATTGCATTCTTGGTTACTTCTAAACGTATGAAAACAACCGTATTCTAATTTCTACTTAAGATGTGCGCCAGGCGAAGCGTATTGAAAAATTCAAACTTAACTTTCTAACGTCGGTCGGAGAGAATTTTAATAAAATATTTTAACTTTTACCACTTCAACTTTACGTAGAGCGGAGCAAATAGCAAGTTTTATTTATGTTGGTGCTAACTTTAATGGGCCTAATTAAATAAAATATTTATATACCTACCTAGCTAGGTATATACATTTTTAGAGTACTATATAGAGTAACTCGTGGGTAAGTCATAAGAGCCACATGGAACGATCTTCAAGGTTAAGCATCGCTTGCCTAGGTCGGTTTATGGATTAATGAGCATTCGTTACATACCGAGACTCCATAGTGCCTCGAAACTTGTCTTGCCTAGGTTAACATCCGAAAGACGTTCACTACTGGACATAGGCCTCCCCCAAAGGTGGGGTTTGACATAATGGTTGGTGAACTCAGTGTAGCTGTTGCAATGCGCAGGTAATGCTGCTGCCTATTCTCTGGTGATTCCTTTAGTCGCCACCCACGAGAAGTGATGATATGGTGCTATTCTTTTACGTCGTATTCTTGCCAAGGTATAAATGATAAATCATAACAGCGTTAATTCATTGGATTCGTTTTTTAATAATAACTTTGTTTATGCGTATGTATGTATCTATGTTTATGCGTATTTATAAATGTATTTTTTTTCTTTAGTTTAGTTATATATATTATATATTATATAATTATGTAGAGACAACATTGCAGGTGCAACTAGCACCTGCAATGTTGTCTCTACATATATAAATAAATAATGTTTATTTTGTAAATAAGTTAAAAAAACTCACCTGTCAACCCTTTTTGTTCAAGTTTAACTAGACGAGGCCGGTGTTTCCTGATATACCTAGCTATATAACGGACTTCCGTTGTATATACCTACTCTTACCCATATACTTTGTAAACGGTAATCCTCTCAATATATATCTGTATTTGGGTGTCGTTCACAGAGGCATGGACCACGACATGTGTCCGTTACTTTGACGTGGGGACAAACTACGAAAGTATACTAATCTCCGAGGGTACTTCTGATTTTCGTAGTATAGTTGATTCTCGAGAGGACGAAACGAACCTGAAACTGTTCCACTGCAAGGCAAGGGGTCTTATGTTACAGAGAAGGCACGACTATTAATAACCATCATCATCTGCCTAGCCTTTTCCCAATTATATTGGGGTCGGCTTCCAGTCAAACCGGATTCAGCTGAATTTTACGTGGAGTACGTGGAGTATTTTACGTGGAGCGGCTGCCTACCAGACCTCCACAACCCATTAACTGGGTAACACGGTACTCATTGGAAGACTGGTATCAGATTATCTGGCTTCTGACAATCCGTAACGACAGCCAAAGATCTACAAATGACAGCCGGGACCAACGGCTTAACGTGCTTTCCGAGGCACGGAGGAGTCTCGGTATGTTAAGATGGTCACCCATCCACAGACCAACCTCGGCAAGCGTTGCTTAACCTTTAAGATCGACCCGTGCGGCTGTTTTTTATTTAGCCACGAGCTCCTCCACGACTATTAATAACCACGCTAGCTATAATGATAATGCTTTTTGAGCATAATTTGAACATTTTACTTTCCAAAACAACCTGTAATCGATTATCTCTTTTGTTTACATAAGAAAAGGTTCCGAATTCAGTGAAGTCCCTGTGCTAGGTGGTTTACCTGTATAACAGGAGCCAAGAGCTCAAGTGTGGTCGGCTATTTCAGGGACCCTAATAGGACACGCCAATGCCATCATTGTTTTGTTGTGCTACTCGTCCTGTATAGCTTCGTCTCTCTCTCACAACAGGAACATTATGGGTTTTTACACCCCATAGTAGGGCGTACGGCTTACGACAAAAAGACGGATGAGAAAAGATTGCATATATCGGAGATGAGAATGTGGAGATGGATGTGTGGAGTATCGAGAATGGATAAAGTGAGGAATGAGTTCATTAGAGGTAGCTTAAAAGTGGCGCCAGTAACGGAAAAGTTAAAAGGGAACCGCTTATCTTGGTATGGTCATGTGAAGAGGAGGGATGAAATGCACGTAACTAAAAGAGTTATGAATATATATGTTGATGGATGGACAGGGAGAGGGAGGCCAAAGAAAAGATGGATGGCTTGTGTTAGGAGTGATATGAAAGAAAAGTGAGTTGGTGATAGCGTGACGGTTGACAGGACAGAATGGAAGAAAAAAACGTGTTGCGCCGACCCCAAGTAACATGGGATAAGGGCAGGAAGAATCATCTTCCTATCCGAGTAGGGCGCCCTCATCAGAGTAGGGCGTACGACTTATATTATATTGAAGTAAAAGTCTAGGTTTCTTCAAGATGTTTTCATTCACCAATATGTTCTTCCTTGATACTACAGTTTTATTTTAATAAGCCGTCAAATTGCTGCCAACTTTCTTGAACATAAACGCATTGAATTTAAACTCGGCAACATTTTATTGAATATACCAGCTTGTTAGCACGGCGCTGTATATCCGACACGATTTCCTGGAAAAAAGCTTTTGTTTAGTTCTCGCTTTTAGCTGGAGTAAAAATGTAAAATGTGGAATAAAATACAGGGAAAAAGCGCTTGAGTGATTTTCTATCAAAACCCGTACATTCCACGAATTTTTCGGTGAAGCGTTTTAAAAACGAGTTACTAGTGATAAAATAGAATTTTGTTAACAGGGTTTTTTATTTAAACCACCTGAATTTTGTTCTAACTTTATGTTTGACTAGCTTCGCCAGCATCATCAGCATCATATCAGCCGAAAGACTTCCAATGCTGTACATAGGCTTCCCCAAAAGGGGGAGGGGCATTGGCATAATCACACCGCTTGGCAGGCGGGTTGGCGATCACAGTGTAGCTGCATTGCACAGAGAATGCTGCTGCCCATACTCTGGCGAGTTCTTAAGTCGCTCTTTTCGACACCCACGGGAAGTGATGGGACTTTGAATTTAAAAATTATCGCAAGTGAACCGTTTCCGGGATGAACCCTTTGTCCTATTCTAAGACATGGTCTACCCGTGTGCCAAGTTTCACCCAAATCTGTTCAGCCGTTAAGACGCGAAGAGTTAACAAACGTACATATTATAGACAGAGTTACAGCATTTATAATATTAAAGTATAGATTTTAAAACAAGCATAATATCGCCGTTTTTGTACTCACACACAAAAGTCGGTCACTGTAGGTACTGTGTGGAATCCATTTCCTTATTAAGTCCACTGGCGATTTCCATGTAATTTCATTTCGTTATAAATTGAATTTCTCTATTCTTGAAATCTCTTAATGCTCATTCGGAATGAAATTTCAGAATAAAGAACAATTTGCTTTTTGAATTCAATAGGGAAGATTTTAACATTTTTATAGGTTTTAGACCAATTTCGTTCAGTACCTAAGTAGATAAGTAGGTAATTGACACATGTCACAAATGTTATAAACTTGCCAAGCCATAATAAATTAATAAGCCATTACATAATTGTTTCTATTAAATATTCTAGAAAGTAAAGTTAATCCTTTATGTAAGATTTCATAAAGTAACATATTAGATACCAAGTTTACCAATCTAATTTGCAACTTAGTGAGTTGTTCAAGTACATTATACATCAACCTCTTTTTGGATGTAAATTCGTGTTCATGTCGCAGCCCAATAGTAAAATCCACCGTATTACAGTCTTTTCAGTCATCCGCATTGAGATCTATAGAAATAACTTAGCTGCACATTAAACTCGTACTTAATATCACTGCTTTTATAACTATTAAACACGTTTTCTTTAATAAAACGCAATTTCTATTGTCAACACTATAGTTGAGACGATATGCTAGACAATACCGTGAGAAAACAAAACAAATTTATACCATAACGGCTAGCTAATTGCAGAACGCGAAGCGCTGATACAATAAGGCTGATCGTTCGATCCGCCTTCGTACAAAACGGCTAGACGCTATTTAACTCGGCGGATTTTACAATATAGCTGCGACATTCATTTTGGGCATGTGTGACTTTCCCTGGAGATAACACGTGTAGTTTCATGGGAAACTCTCGGGTATTGGCTTAAGCTCATTGGCAGAGGAAACCCAACCCCAGATAGCGAAAGGGTATAAAAGTTATAAAGGCTTTTATGCGTAGATCGTACTTATGATACTATGAAATTAAATGCTCTTGGAAATCGTATTATGTCGTAATATTCGTGTTAAACCGTTTATATTTTCATGTATGAAACATTTTAATTCTGTTAGAAGTAGATAGGTAGATAGTTCCTATAATATTTTCAAGGATCTTGTTCTAAGTTCCTTCTATCCATGTAGCTAGCGCCAGATAAATTTGCATGCCCTTTCCTTAATTTCTCTGCGTAGTTGCCGGAAAATAAATTATGAATCGTTTATCATTACTACAAAAGGGAAAGGATCACGATATATGCCGATTCAGGACCACTTTATGTCATTATTTCTGTTTTTTTAATTAGGTAATTATGTCAATAAATATGTGTGGGTCAATGACCGTTATTGCACGTTTATCTGGTGTCGACTCATACATTAATGTTTGTTGGCATACACCACAAATATTTCTATGGTATAGGTACAGGTTCAAAATAATCTCAATCGAAAATTCTTAGTGGCAACTTCTATGATTGGAGCTGGCGAACCAGCAGCTACCATGGAGTCTTATTTTTTGTCAGCTTTACAAACAATTGTGGCACATATTCACCATTAAGCTACTACCAGTGGCTACCGCAAATACTTGCAAATATTAACATATTGCGCAGACCAGCGGGGTTGCACTACATAAAATTTGCTGAGGCGCTCCTTTTGCCTTTCTGAAATTCTGTATTTTATATTTTTTTAAATACATATGGCACACAACAATACGATAGGTACACCTGATAGTAAGTGGTCACTCCGCCTATGGACATAATATGCAATACCAAGGTACCATAGGAGCGTGCCTGTTGCAAGAAAACCAAAAACCACCTTGATTCGACTTGCGGGCAAATTTTCTACCGTGCAAGTCTGTTGCCGACTGGCGAAAGTCAACTTTTCCAATTCGGGCTTTAATTCAGATCGTCCCATTAACATTCAACCGCACTTTAATATAAAGAAATAAAATAGTAAAAATGTTGTTTCAGCGTCTGTTTGCCTTTAATTTTCCTAATGCGCGACTGAAATACGAAATTGCAATAATATTATCACTTGAGAATTCTTCTGAACAAATGCTAGTTGGTTTTTACGACTTCGCAACTAGAGTGGCTCATTCATTTGCCGGCTACCTCGGTTGCATCTTCTCTTCTTTGTCCGGGTCCTTTGCAGATCCTTGACCTACAAACTACAAAGCTCAAAGCTTACGTTGACTCACACACTTTTTTTAAATTAGAATATAACTTGCGCTTCGATCTACTTCTCTTATTATTCAAGCCTAAATAGATCTAACTGGAAACCTCTTAAAATTTTAATGTTTACTTTTTATGACCGTGAATAAATAAGTAGCGTAAAACTATTGTTCACGAAATCGAAAGTAGGTACAAAAACATATATATATTTTTCATATTATTTCAGCTCGAAATTCCAAGGCCTGTAAACTAGTCCGCTTCGGTGAGGCTGTGCGGGTCGGAGTGCGCGTAGGCGGCTGAGCAGGCGAGCATCCCGCTCGGGGCGGGCGCGACCCGGGCCGCTCTAGTCCCGCGCCGGCCGCCGCTGCGAACGCCTGTAAGCTCCGCGACTCCGTACGTCGCACAACACAACTTTCCCGTACTTTTCCACGCACGCTAGTGATGTGAAAATATCGGATCCGCGTAATGCACCGTATTGTTTGTGACACCGCCGTGTTGTGAATGAGTGACAACCTTTATGTGCCGCCTTTATTACTGTTCGTGAATTTTATTGGCGAATAAATACGTTTAGTGAGTAATAAATTACTTTTTAACGTTGTTTTGTATTTGAATATCGGAATTGGGATTGCTTGTTTTTTTTTGTTTGTTTTTTTTACATGTTTTAGGTGATGATAAAGGGTTTGTGTTGAAAGATAAATGTATCTCGGGATTTGTGCACATATTTATGGTTTTATACGATTCTGCGCAAAAGGACTTATTTTTTGTACGTCATACATAATTTATTTTTCAAATTAAACCTTTTAAATCGATCTTGTTGATTTCTAGATAATAATATTATATTACATCATACATCCGAAAAAAAACAAAAAAAAGAATAAGGTATTTAAACATTAAATGAAAGAAAGCCTCAGATAATATTGCATATTCATATAAAACACATAATGTAAGTACATTAAGTACATAAATTAACCAAAATACGTTTTAACACACAAGGATTTTAAAACCAGCATTTGCCATTTAATCTCTTTGCACTTCTGCTCATAAGTATACACAGCATCGCTCTTAAAAGGACTCATAAGAGAAGAAAAGGAGTGAGAATAATTTAACAAAAGATAATGAACCACTCTGTCAACACTGAGCCACGTCGCACACACTCACACAGGCATTACTTAGGAGCTGAATGAAATTGAAGACACCTCATCACCACTACTCTTTGCTATCACTTTTAGCAACACCCTTTAGAACATCCCACGTCTCCGTCACTTCGGGCAACAAAGCCGCGTCGAGATCCCGTGGTAGCGCTAACGCAGCGCGAACGCCGTCACTCTCCCGTAAGCGGCAATATCCCGCCTTCACGCTGAAATTTTCAGCATGTTTTCATATAAATTTTTATCGCGTAACTCGGCTTATATTAACGCACAATTAGGGGAAAATGTTTAATTCACTCGTGCTTAAAAGGTGTCTCTGTGTGTTAAGAAAAGTGGGTGCTTTACACTCTCGTAAGGTTACATTTATTATTTAAGATGCGAGATGTAAAAGGGATGAAATGCTGCTTTTATAAGTAACTTTTGTAGTTTGTGTATGCCAGTTGAATGTTGGTTTTCTTTATAAATAAAATAAACAATGACACCGAATTCGTCTTAATGCCACTATAGTAGGCGCCAGATAATCGTGGAATATCGGTCATTGACCCACCTACATTTATTGACATTGTTAATTTGAAAAACGGAATTAATGACACAAAACTGACCCGAATCATCATCTCTCGTGATCCTTAACATTTTCTAATAATGAAAAACGATTCATATTTAATTGTTCAGGTACCTATGAGCAGTTATTAGGGAAAGGTCAATATACTTTATTCCACATTTATCTGGCGCCTACTATAGCTGTCCATTTTATTGCGTAGCGGATCTGACAGCCCTAGATGTAGGTACATACCTAGTTACCTAAATGAATACAGATGTATTGGACTCGTAGGCACATACATTTCACTGCTCCGGCTACAAAAGTAGGTGAGTAAACAAATTGAATGTGTAAAACTAAATCTGTCTGGGATAAATATCTCAACAAATTGATTGTCCAAAGAACTGGATGTTCTCAGTTAGAAGGTCGTATATACAAACGTGTCTGTTTATTTATGTAAAGGCGTTTTATATAATACATTTATTTTATTTTGATAACCTACGTCAGTATAGTCTGAAATGATATCGTTCGAAAATAGCAAACTCCAGCTATAAAAAATATATTTGAAAAGAAAAATGTTGTACGTACATAAATTTTGTGCAAAATAAAGTCCGAACGAAAGAAAAAATAATTAAATTGAGCTGCGGTGAAATAATTAAGAGGTTCACTAACGCAATAACGCAGCTCTATAAACGTCATAGATTTGCACAATTTAATAAACCTCTATAATTTCTTTGAATTCTGAAATCTTACAAAGGCACATCGTAGTAGTATTACTCTTGGTAACAAACGGGCTTAGTTTATTTAGTTATTTTATTACGCTTATATTAATAATATTAGAATTTCTCTTGCTTGTCTATCTTTTTTGTCATGTTACTCTGTAGGGTTTTGTATAATCCATAAAAATGTACTTTAGTGGACTACCACGAGTGGGTTATCCTTTAGTCGTTTTTAACCGACTTCAATAAAAGTAGGAGGTTCTCAATTCATCGGTTTTGTTTTTATGTATATTTCCCGATTCGAAGATGGCTGGACCGATTTGGATTTTTTTTTTGTATGAAAGAGTACCTATACTTCCCAGGTGGTCCCATGATCATCAAGTCAGGATCTGATGATGGGATCTTAGAGAAATAGAGAGAACTCTTCAAATTTTATAGGCACCCTTGAAACGATTTGGGTAGTTTTTGGAAGAGTACTTTATCGGAGTGGTCCAATTTATGGAAATATGTTTAAAAATGTATTTAAGTGGAAATAGGCAACGGAACCTATTTCCGAAGTTCGTCATCAGATCTTCACCAAATTGAATTTGAGCCAATTTCCGAAGTTCTTCATCAGATCTTCACCAAATTGAAATTGAGCCAATTTCCGAAGTTCTTCATCAGATCTTCACCAAATTGAAATTGGACCACTCCGAGAAAGTACTCCTCAATAAATGATAGCAAATGGACTGGGATTGCTGAAATATCTTGTCTGTCTATTGTTTACACCAGTTTATAACATAACATCACGCCGGTACGCTGTGAAGGGGTAAGCACATGTGAACCACTATAAGTGAAAAAAAAAAACTTTTTACAAAAAATACAACTGTATGTTTTTTATTTGGAAGTCAAATAAAAAACTCTACAAAATAACTTTAATTTCGGAAGTCGGTTGTATTTAACATTGAGCATATTAAGAACATTGGGACGAAGTATTCGCTGGCCATAACTGATAAATAAGACACCAGAAACAGATATTCCATAAACGTATAACCAAAGTGAAAGTTGTGGCTTGCAATAACCATTTGTTTTAATTGTTGCCAATAAATTCAAACAAATGTATATATAGTATACATTTAACGGGCGTCTCTAACCAACAACAAACTGCGGCGATAACCCCATCGCTGCTGCTGTAATTACTTCTCAACTTATTTGCAAGTTATCTGTAGGCCGTACTATGAATTGTTCAACTTCACTTATTAAAACCGCGAGCCCAATATTGCGATGCTTTAACAAAATTTCGCTATGAATCATTTCATTAAATACGACGGTGAAAAGCCAACGCTACAACGGAAGGTTCTTGTGTACAATCTGACAGTTTTTGGCGCGTAATAAATTGGCGCGAATAATTATTTTGTTTTTTTTTCTCTTTGGTATAATTTTTTAATGCCAAGATTTTTGTCGCTGATTGTCGGAGCTTGCATTTGTCTTTTGTTACAAATGGCTGTTTTATGAATAGTGCTGCTGGCTCTTGGTTGATATAAAATAATTGCAGTCAATTTCCATAAGTATTTGATTTGTACCAAATTGAATAAGTATTATAATATGTATATTATTCATTTGCAGTAAACCAATTGCTAATTCTGGCTATTACCAAAATAGTTTATATTTGTTTGGGGTTAAAACATTGTGCTCATCGAGTCTTGTGGGACATCAGCAAACAACTTGTCGACTGTTCACATGACCATAGGGCTGGGCTTTTCTTCGGCCAAAGAATCAGCATTGCCATTCAACGCGGCAATGCTGCCAGTGTTTTGGGCACTTTTGCCATTGACAGCAATGTGGATGAATTTAATGAAAATTTGATTTATTTTGTTTTTATACGCGTTTATATAATATCACGATTATTAGTCTAGTTGTTTAAGTATTTAGTTGATACTTGTACATATTATAGTTCGATTTAATGTAAATAAACATCTGTGCAGTAAAAAAAAAGAACAATAAAATGTTACGAATACTTTAGAGTACGGAATACTTGTTTACTTTTGGAATGTTTAAAAAAATCATAACTTTGCCTAAGATCCACCTTATTACAAACCTACGGTTTAGTTGCCTACCTTTTTTATTTCTTTTGAGATATTTTCAGTTCCTAAATGGAAACTCATATTCGTAAGTTAGAAGACAGGACTATCTGTGGTGCCTTTTTTTGGACTCCAAAAGGTTAAAATATTTTCCTTATGTGTTTGTATGCTTCTTGTTGGAAAACTAGCGATAAAATCATACCTTTATTTCCCGAAGGGATAAGCAGGGGTCGATAATTGCCAAAGACTGACAATTTTTCCATTTCCGAGTGCCATATAGTTAGAGCAAGGGCCAATTTCGAAAGTCCGGGCTGCAGCTAAAATTGTCCTACTAAAAAACTCAATAACACTTTTCCTGACCCAGGATCAAACCCTCGGGAGCTCTTGGGCAGGACAGTCTCGATTTCGACCACAATACCAATGAAATACTCAATTAATATTTTCCTTATCAAGATACTGATATTATGAAAACATAGATAGGCTTCTCTATCTCTGTCTTATCTTGCTGTTTTCTCGCTCTATTAACCCAGCTTTGCGGTAAAGGTCGCGCTCATTAAGGAGATGACTATGGTTTCTTTGTCTTACGTGTAAGACGGTCATCTTACTACTCAGAGTTGAGAGATCATGGGGCTAGAGGGTATGAATGTTTCCGTCACATGTATCCACCTTAAATAATCCCTTAATCGCTGCTTACGACTCCCAAAGGAAGATAAAGGGTCACCTGTTCCAAACAAGAGGTAGGTAATAAATGTAATTAAACCACCATGTAGGGTAATTTGGTTTAATAACGGTAAGTTCTGGTATTTTTCTGTAATAAATGGCCAATTATGCCAAAACTTTTATAAACGCACGAAAAGTTTCGGTACCTAAAGGATAAATAATTAGTCCATTCGTCGGAGGAGATTGCGAAAAAGTCTCAAGCACGTGCGAATCCTATTACAGGGTGACCAACCCCTGATTTAAATATACTATTAAAGTTATTTACTGCCCGCATTTAGAAAACAGCCTCTTTGCTACCGGAATTTTGGCAACAGATGGGGAGGCTAGGAATTTCTAATACCTTCATAAATTCAAGCGTCAATAGCTTAGCTGAGTGACGTTCAAAAGGTCGTAAGTCCAAACTTTGCCATATTAATCAATCGTGTTGAGGACGTTGAGGTCGAAAAGGAATATCAATCACACTTACCTATGAGCATGTTTTATTACGTAAACTCCGCTAACACATTTATCGTTGCTCATATAGGTCACACAAAAATGTTCAAGTAAAAAAAGCAATTGATGTCATTTCCAATTCCGCATCAAACAATGTGAAGTTTCAATTCCTGCTCGAGAACGTTGTAACAAAGAATTCCGATTAAACTTTTTACCCAAAGAACTCAACACTCGAAAGGGTTGAAGTAGTTTCAACCGGTAGACCGAAGTCCGATAGAATCAATTGATTTTAAACACACGACTAAAGCTATTTACTCCTCACACAATAGCCACTTCGTTTCGGAACTGTTCGGAAGTCATTCCGGATTCCGATACATAAATCTAATATTGAAATAAGCAGATTGGGAAACTGCAGTTCGCAAACAGTAGGTACCACTGCACTGTTCAGTTTAATGTAACTATGAACTAGTGAAGTTCTGATATGGACTTTGAATGTTTGGAATACATTATTGGTGTTTGATAGTAAGTTTTGCATAGAATTTTGTTTGTACGACCTGCTATCATTTTCCTATGCAGAGAAAAACATTCTAACACGAGTTGTTTTTCGTAAAAATCTTTCTTCAGAACACGTCGTGTATCTAGAGAGTAGAGGTACCTACAGGTTACATGATTATACTATTATTATGTCTAGAGGCTATAGGTACGTTGCTTGTCTGTCAACCATAACAGTACAATTAAGTTTGTGTTTACAAAAAAACTGCGAATGTAATTTGTCACTAACGGCAAAGGCTGCAAAATGCAATGCAATTATTTACACTGATTAGTCACGTCGTTCTTACATATATTTCTTTCACTCTATTTGTTCGCAACCCAACACAGATTTTATATATACTAACGACGTATGACCTCAAATCCTACAATTTTATATGTAGAATGTGTAGGTATGCGCCATCGAGCCAACACGCTCGTTGAGCCTTTGTCAAAAGTGACACAGGTAAAAAATTACATTCTTTTGAATTTGCCTAATTGCCTTGAATAAAATCCTGTCTAATTTAAACCCTTTGTCAAGTTTATACCAACGTTCCGTAATCTGATTCATCTCGTGCATTTGTCCAGCTTTATAGGCTGTGTTTTTGTTCGAGGATTTCGTAATAAGGCTTGACATGATCCTCCAAGCCAGTCCTGCCATCCATGCGGTACAATAAGTATGTAAACTGGGTTAAAAAAACATGATTATATTTTGTCCGTCAGTTAGATAATCGAAAAATATTGGATACCTATTTTTTATTTGATCAAATCAATAAAAAAATACGAAGATAAACACATCAAAGATAAGAAGTAGAATTGAATGAAGGAATGAACGTGTAGAAAAAATGAATGAACGAGTAGAAAAATAAAGTTACACTACATAATAATTTATAAAGCTAGGATAGAATCGACTACAGATTTCTTCTACTTCAGAATAGTTGTAAGTATAATTGAAATAATTCTTAGAAGGATTTGGCACCGTGAAAGGTGCCATCACTGGCCGGCACAATATTTTCCTACGATTCCATATTTCAGTGCGTAACTTCCTTAACACAATATACCCGAAGGACAAGCAGATGATTTATTCTGAGATACATTTCGTGTATATTTCATGGCAAAATCATCGTAAGAACAAATAATCCTACAAAAATCTCAGGTGACGGGATCCTGGGGTTGGTTTATAACGACAAAATGGCGGTAATAAATATCTGTTATTGCTGCGTCACGGACACGCACAAAGATCGGGAAAGTGTGAATGATATAATGACGCTGTGGTTCTGTACACACTTATTTTTGTTAGGCTCTTGGCCAAGTTATTGATATCGAGCATTCACATCTTTGCGTGCTTACCAATATTTATTTGGTCGGTACCGATGCATATGAAAATCAAATGTAGTTATTTCCCATTTGCAGCGTATCTAAGGAGAGTACAAAAAATGGCTGACACTTTTTAAAAGTTTATTTTTCAACAGCTATAACTAAGAATTGTATAAATTTGAATGAATGAAGCACGAGCAGTCACGGTAGCGACTTGAATATTTTAACTACTAACGAGAGTTAGCTATTAGCTGTTCTTAACTTTTAAATGCAAATCCACAAACTAAAGTCTGAAACACAACTTCGCATAAGTACATCCTACCGTTTCTTATTCACTGCAATCTTGATTCATTACATCGTATTTTATACAACTTCTTTTGGTTTCAAGGCAAAAATTGCGAGAATATATTTTTATTTTCCTTATTATATCTTAAAATAACATGGTAGGCCAACATGAAAGCAAATTGATTTTATTAATAGCTGAGCCTCAGGGCGAAATGTCCGCCCACGCTACCAGAGGAGTAGGTACGTGTGACAATCTGAATTCACAAATAAGTGATTAAATTCCCGCCTCCTTCTGACACGGTGTGTCGTTAATGGAATAACAAGAGACAAATTGCTCGTGTTAATATAAACAAAAGGGTTGAGGTGTACGAGGTATTTGTGCAATTTTTGCCTTTTAATGTCGGGGACAGTCAAATACCGCAACTGTTTTCCTTGTTTTGGATTTAGACCTTTGACTTGAAGCTGGAAGATTTAACCTTAGTTGCTGGAGATAAACGAAAACTTTACACAGCTTAGAAACTACGCACTTGACTGTTCTTATCTTTGGGAAAAAGGTTTGGGTTGCCTCGTGCAAATAAAATCGAATCCAGCTTCTTAAATATGCAACAGTAGAAACGTTTGTGCAAAATTCTTTAGTTTTTCATTGATGCTTGCCCAAAACAGTTTTTTATTTTTTGTGGATTTTTTGGCAAAATGTGATAAACTAGGAAATATTAATGTTGTAACCTGTAGCAGATACCACACAAAGGACCCATGGGTCCGGGCAATGCGGCTGAAAGGCCAGCGTGTGAATACCCTTATATTAAATTTACAGCAAGAAGAAAAAGCTAGAAATCTTCCATAGTGATGCGCTATTCAGATTTCCCCCGGGTTCTGTAATCCTCTTACCCGGTTTCAATTTAAAATTTATTCTCAATTCCAACACGTTTCAAATCATGGATATCATGACACGGGCACGTTTGAACTTAACATTTTTCTGCTCGGAAATGAAATATAGTATTAGCATAAGCGCTCATCTTGTGGAGATTTACTTTATTCCGACGTTTGCTATATAAGAGTTTGACCCTCTAGGGAAATGTACTTTGGAAAGTCTTGGTTATACATTAAGTAGAAGTATTTTATAGCCCAATAGGATATTTATCGCTTATTTTTAGCACCTATAAACCCATTTCAGTGGCTTCTTTTACAACTTCTGCTCCATGAATACCAGGAAAAATTGTATTGAACTGTTGTAGATTTCTCTGAATTGTATTCTTATAGCAATTCCACTTAAACTTAAAACTAGTAGGAAACAAACCTATATACAGTTTCTTGGAAGTTTGTTGCAATCGGAACTGTAGAATTGCTAACAATTTGCTCGAGATGCGCTTCAAAAATTCCATGAATATGTTAATAAACTCGAGGTAAATTAAACGCTTTGCGAGTTTTAAAATGGACGAAGCAAGAACAATAATATGCTGTGTTAATTAAAATCCCCCAAAAAACCAATAATATGAAAAAGGCCGAGTTCCTACCCTCAAAAATTCGGCCTATAAAAGTAGTGAGCTCAATTATATTTCAGAATCTCAGCCTGGCAGGGTTGCGGAATTTATTCGAAAGAGTCACCGCGGCCCCCCTGGAACGTAATGGGCTTTAGTGGGAACACGGATGGGTTTTAGTCAGTAAGAGTCTGACACGCCCTTCCGCTCCACCCAGAGTTGAAGAAGTCATTTGATGATTTCCCATCCTTAAAAAAAAAATAGAATTGAATAACAATCAAAGCATCAAAAGACTTGTTCTGTAATTAAAATATCATAAAACTAGGCTTGAAAATGTATTCATCATCATCACATCAGTCGAAAGACGTCTTCTGCTGAACAACCATTTTTTAGATTAGCTAAAGTCCACACTTCTTTCATGGGGTATTGTGTTAAATGTTACAACAAAATACCTTTTGACATATTAGAACTAAATGAAAGAAAATTTAAAACTTGTGTTAAAAGTACACTTTGTAAACAAGCATATTACAAATTAGAAGATTACATTCAGGATAAGAATGCTTGGAAACACGCTGGTCCTGCTCCATAGGACAATCAAGGGTGTAGATAAAATCAAACTGGTTCAGTTATGAATTAACTTTATAGATATACTGTTTCTTTTTTGTGTTTTTATTTTCTGTTTAATTAATGGTTATTAAGATTATCTGTAAATATGTGAGTACCATTTGCCTAAATTTCTTTAGAAAATGAATAAGTTTACCTCTGCTGGTAATACTTTGTTCTTATAAGTAGCATACTCGGGGTGTATCGTCCTCACATAATATTAAATTAATTTTTGTATACCAAATTTTGTAAAGTCATTATTTGAAAAGAGTAACTATGGAGTTTCTTGTCCATTCTTCTCCATAAGAATCTACCTTTCCGAATGGACAGTAGAGTCACTTTATTAATGTAATATTATTATTTTACTGAAATGTAAATGCTGACGTTCAAAAGTGCCGTTTAATGGCCTAATTGAAATAAACGTTTTGACTTTCTGACATAGGGCCCCTTCAAAAGGGGGGGTTGCCATAGTTGCCATAATTGCCACGATCGGCAGGCGGTTTGGCGATCGCAGTGTAGCTGTTGCAGTGCACAGAGAATGCTGCTGCCCATCCTCTGGCAGTAGATTAGTATTATGCAATGCGTTACTTATCGATTGTTTTCGACAGTAGCATAGTGACACTACAACACGTTCCACATATCCTTAGATCCTACCTTTTCTCCAGTAAGCACCCAGCCAATTTCCTGTAAGCCGAGGCAAAAGAAACATAGTAAATAGAAAATGACACGTTAGTTCCCAAAAAAAGGGAAAAAATATTCAATGAAAGTGGAAATAAAGGAAAGGGCACAGTCATACGTATATTAGTGAGGGTTCCGTATGCCGCGGGGTCGAGATAACGTCGGCGTTCTTAAGAGCCTATAAAAATGCTAATGGGATGAAGGTGATGGGTTCCAAAGAAAAGGAACATTGGAATTGTACGCACATCTTTGATTCGTTACTCATACATTTTGATATTTACTAGACAATCTTGATTGAAAAAGGGGTTCTTCTAGAACTTTTAAAGAAAACAAGCACCTTTTAGAATGTATTGCCTGTATCCCTGCATACAGCTATGATCGACGCCCGATAAATTTGCAAGAACGGTCATTAACCCACCTACATTTATTGACATACTTAATTCCGAAAACAGAAATAAAGACATAAAACTGTCCTGAATCGACATCTATCGTGATTCTTTACATTTTCTAGTAAAGAAAAACGATTCATAATTATCGTCCAGGTACTTACGAAGAGATATAAAGGAAAGGGCAATGACCGTTATTGAAAATTTATCTGGCGTCGACCATAGGTTTAGGTATATTTATATAGTACACCCAAACGCAAGTGATCCAATTTGAACACTATTTAAACAAGAATTTGAGCTGTCAGAACTCCTTCACATTAAAATTTGGTAGAGCCGTCAAGGTTGTCTGGTAGATAGCTTTTAGTGATATCACTGCCCTTTGTCCCTGCCTTTTATTAGTATGTCCTTACTTTGTGCTTAATGAGTGTACGGGTACTGGGTAGGTATACTATTTCTGAATAATACATATTCTATTGAAAGTATGTTTGAAAACTCTACCTCTTCTTATTATATTTATGAAAATAAATAAACATATTTAGAGTAGTTTTAGATAGTAGAGATTTTTCCTCTAAGAATTTATTTACTGTAAATATTGATGCTACCAATTCGTATTCAAAGGAAAAGTTCGTTTTTCTTTAAAAAAATAAGTGAAGCTGCGTTCAAACATTACTTGCCGCCTTTTGCATTTTTTAAATTATATCTTCATTTAAAATGAAAATATAATTTATAAAATATATAATGATAATTGGACATCATTTTCAAGAAAATGTGACTATGTGCTAACGAACAGACAGACCATGTTAGATTTTCTGAAGAATAATTATCCTATTTTTTTTTTTAATAACGAAATGTCCTTTGGCAAGTTTGCTGATACAGACATCAATACACGAATTAATTTCCCTTGAATAGCTTGAAACTTTTTTCGGAAGGAAATATAGCAAGTGTTTTCTCTGGGGGAATTGGGTAATTTATATCTTAAAATGTTACTTTTTAGGTCTTTCATCGGTTCTTTGGGGTCACGCCACGGCAAACCACATTTTTTTACATTTGGTTTAAGTATTGATTCCATAAAATCAAAATCAATCAAAAGTCATTTATTCAAATTAGGCTGAGTGCTAGCACTTTTTGAACGTCAAAGTTCTACATAAGGACAGTCCCTCAAAACGCCCGCCCGTCACCACTTCCTAGTGTTAATAAAGGGTATAAGACATACCATCACGGCTATATTCCCCAAAGGGTAGGCGGGAGTGCATAATCATCTAGTGCGCTCACATCCCTTTAATAAGTACACTTTTCAAGCTAAACGGTGATTTTACACTAGAGAATGGTTGTAACCCATCTTCCCGCTATGAAATACAACTTGGTATCCTTGTCTTTGATTTATAAGGACTCTAGAGATCTGTCCCTAGGTACCTTTTAAGTCTGCCGCGCCGGTAAATAATTTTAGTGAAGGTACGTAATTAGAAAGTAGTTCGACTACGTGACAATGGTGACTTTTTCTAGTAGGTACCTAAGCCATTTTTCAAATGTGTATTTAATGTGACTTAACTTTCACCTTGTCTATTTCAGGGTGGAGTTTGTTTAGGTGTCTAGAAGGTCGTCAATCAGTTGATTTATTAAGAAATTAACTAGTCAAAATGTAATTTATCAATACGTAAAAATCAATCTATTAATGTATAAAAATAATTACGTGGCTTACAAACGAAGCGACGTAATTATTTTTGAAGTAACCTAAAGTAATGAAAAACAAAGGAGTACGAATATTTTTGTATAGGAACTGGCATAGCCACCCGCCGCCATTTAGATTTCTTTTCAAGATCGCAGCGCGCGATGTACCTATCTGGTATATATGGCTTAAACAAACAAAAATATTATCAATACGGTACCTTAAGTGCCAAAAGTTTCGCGTTACGGATATATTTGGAGGTAAGGTCGCCCTGTGAGCAAAAGGACAATTATTAAAAATGAATTATTCAAGTTATTTTTAAGCAGTAGATTGTATTCAAATAATAGTTCTTGGCTTGACTTAACTATTTACATAAATAAAACATTATTATTTTGCGATTGCAGGGCAAGCACTAAATAAAATAGTTTTCACGTGATTTTATTTTTACTTTCTTGTAATAAATAGATACTTAAATCAAGCTATAAATTATTTTTTGGAAATAAATGGTGACCAGGTATGTTTGCCAAAAAGATCCAATCCCCTTTGAATAATAATATAGGTAGGTATGTGCCTAAGTACGAGTAGTTATGTTCTAATAAAATTGAAGCTGTATTGAGAAATACACCTCACTACCCCGTTTCACGCCACAAAGCATGGCGCAACAATTTGTATTAGGTTAATTTTTAGGGTTCCGTACCTCAAAAGGAAAAAATGGATCCCTCATAGAATTACTTGGTTGCCTTTCTGTACGTTTGTCACAGCTAGCATACCGGAATCTACTAAACCGATTCAGTTGAAATTTGAAACTTATGTAATCTCCTGTGACCCAAACACGGACGTGTAATAAAGACATTTTTAAAATGGGGTCACTTTTTGGGGGGCAAAAGAGAAAAAGAAAGTCATTTCTAATGTGTCGTGCGACATATCAAATGAAAGGGCTGTAAGAATCCCGAAAGTTTTTTTTTCATAATTTTAAAATATTCCATTCCGAAGTTATTAAAAAAAAATAGATAAAATTGTCCACTTTATCTCTGGAACTACTGAGCCTAAAATAAAATGAAAAATCTAAATAATAGGTATGGACCTATAGATTACAGAAAAACTTATAAGAAGTCTATAGACAAATATGTTTAAAAAATATGATTCGTTCGAACCCTCTGCAGCGCGAGTCCTGCTCTCTGCAGAGAGAGAAATCCATTTATCAAAATCCAAAAAAATCAAAATTAACGCAGGTGAAGCCGTGGGTAAAAGTTAGTTTCTAATCATTCCGCATGAATTTATATTGTTGCCCACACAACTAACATGTATCTTATCTCTGCGTAGCCTAATGTCAACCGAAGCCCACATGTTGCTAAAATAATGTCAGCTATTATTACACGTAGACTGAAAGGTTAAAATAAGAACTACACGATATTTATCACGAACATAATACAGGGTGGAAAGTTGGAAAGGGCTCTGAGGCCCTCTAGAAGATGATATTGATTTGACCAACTATTACTCAAAGGAATATTTCAATATTTTTTTAAATCGTTAGCCGGAACCAAATATCAAAACAACTTTTATTTTAATGAACCCTATATTTTATTTGATAGTGTCAATAATAAAGATCAAAACTGTCTAAAACATACCAACTTAAATTAAAGGAAGATCATAGAACCCAACAAAATAATAAAACCTTCCATAACCGTAGTATCTACTTACGTAGGTACCTATTGAATTTATAGGTTATTGTAAGATTGCTTGATCCCCTTTTAATTTCAGAAACAATGTTTATTAGAGTGATTTTGCCTTTAAGGTTGACTCTTTCGAGTGGTGCCATAAAAATACAAAATGTTCTTTTTTTATTTGAGCTGGTGCGATTTTCGGTTCAAGCTTTTCAAAAATTTGATAAAATACATACCCTCGGATTAACGAAATTTATTTCTCTAAAAAACATACATAGTTCACTTAAATATGAAAAACTTAATATAATATATTAATTAATAGTCGTTCAATCTATCGAGTACATACAGTAATTAATGATGTATTATTGTTGGTTAGCCTAATACCTACAACTTTAACCTGTTTTAAAAAATGTTCACTGATGATGAATCTCTTAGTTCTTTTGTTTACTTATTATATATCTGCGCTCCCTCAAACGGAATATTTCTTCTTCGGTACAAAGTCCTTACTAAAGCAGTTCTATACTTTCTCTATTCCTAGTGTTGTAGTGGTGTTTTGTGCTTGAAATTAATTTGTGTTTGAACCTATCAAATTTAATAAAAAAATCTAATGTTTGTTTTGAGTAAAGTGTTCACATCAATATTTAGGGTACTTACCTACTTGCACTCTGGGGGCCAGTAACTTTCCACCTTGTTAAACTAAATGTTAGTAAAAGATAACTAAAGTAATTACATTGTAAACACTCACTTTCAATACCGTGAAAATGAACTTTTTACTTGATTAAAAAAACATCGGAATAGCTCAATAAAATAAATGGGGAAGGTCGTTTAACAAATTCATTTCGTGAGCAAATTCAGTTAGGTAGTCACCCGGAAATGTGAGATAAGGTAATACCTACACTCATTGGACAAATCGATGTAAATGTTTGTGTTGTTGTCTTTTTGTTCGTTTCACATTTTTGAAACCTACTTAACCATGTGTTCAACAACTTCGCTCTTTTCCCTATACAGGGTGACTGGGAATTGCGTGCGCTCGTTAAAATGGGTTGCACTAGAGCTAATTTGCAACGATTTTGATCCCAAAAACTTGGGGTCCAAATTGGATGATTCTCGAATTACCAGTTTTAATTTTCTTTTAAGTTTTTTGTCTCACGACCAATAATTGCAAATTATAAGAAATATCTTCCACTCTCGATTGAAAACTTTTTGACAACTCATGGACTAATATATTCTTCAAATGATCATTCATATACAAACAGCTTTAGCTATAGCTCTACATATACTATGTTGGACCAGAACAATGCAAGTACGTAGATACTAGTGGTTATCCTTCCATTCACGCTCCGATGACTCCTAGCCCTAGATTAGTCTTCAACTCAAGCGAAGAGATACCCGCTGGCGTACCTACCCCCCTAAATACAAACGGGAGTGATATGAAGATTCGAATGACGTTATTGCGACGCACGCTATTTCGAAAAACTTTACAAGTGGTACGCCAGCCAGTTCGAAAACACATTGACTCGAAAACCGTTATATCAAATGAAGTTGTCGCGAACACGCTGATTCAAAAACCTGTTTTGATTGGTAGTTTGCTACGTGACCTAGTACGAAGTCTTAGTATCGAAATCCACTGTTGCGAATGGCATATCCAATCTGAATAATCTGAAAACAAGAGCAATGAGAAGTGTTATTTTAAGTAAAGAAATCAATAAATCAAAATTATAAGTGGCAGTCATTACCAAAAGTTACAACACTGTCATATTGATAACAAAAAGGTTCTTATAAATTAATTCGACATTGTGTTTTTTCGACATTTTGATTTTTTTATTTCTCTGTTGATTACTATACTTTTTACTATTACTGAAATTTTGCAGATTGCTCTTCTCGACCCAATACAAATTAGGTTTTATCGGGGTCGCGAGATCGATCCCTAGAAAAATTCAGATTGGGATATGCTATTCGTAACAGTGTATTTTGATACAAAAGAATCTCATACAAGCGTACCTGCCAGTCCAGCAGTTTTTCGAATCAGCGTGTTCGCGACAACGTCATTCGATATAGCGGTTTTCGAGTCAATGTGTTTTCGAACTGGCGTACCACTCGTAAAATTTTTCGAAATAGCGTGTGTCGCAATAACGTCCTTTGAATCTTCATATCACTCCCCATACAAACATATCTACTCCCTTATAAGGGTGGACTTATATTGTAGAAGTACCATTAAATAACATCATCAATTCATCGCACCTCCACATATAAATGAGGCATGTATTTCTCGTATTTGTATTTTTTGTGGTTAACACTATGCGTAATTGCGTAGTCTGTACAGGCTCCCAATAGGCGCGAAGCGACAATCTGACAGCGATTTGTCATAGAAATGGTTCTATCCCCTAGAGCATTTTTTATGAAAACACGTTTCATCACGGGATATTGAGATAATTTAAAAAATTCACGCGGGCGAAACCGCGTGCAGAAGCTAGTGAAATGATCCATATTATTTATACGTAAATAAATTGTTTCAGTAGTCAAACGAACTCCCAATTCATAATAAATTACAGCACGGTTGGCGCAGTGGTTGAGCGATTGACTGCTGCGCTGCTTGTCGCGGATTCGATTCCCGCACGGTACAATTATTTGTATGGCTTACAGATAGTTGTTCCGGGTCTGGCTGTTTGTGTATGTGACTTTGTATGTTTGTAAACGCATCCACGATACAGGAGAAATTCCTAGTGTGGGGCAACGTTTAAAAAAAAAAAAAATCCCCAAATCTGTTTGTGTTAGTCGGTAAACCAGCGGCATTGTAGTCTAAACGAAAGAGCCACGTATTTTAATTTGAATATTTATGAGCGAACAGAACTTTTATCTAACCTTCTCGTCCGATATTAAACATCGTGAACACCTGTTGACCTAAAGTTTAATTATCTAATTGATAACAATACTGCACCAGTGAGGTCCTTACCCCGTGTTTTCTTTTTAAGTTAGTTCTCATAAGAATTTCAACTCAGCACTTACCGTTACCTAAGCTTAAAACTTAAAAAACCGGCCAAGTGCGTGTCGGACCACGCACAGTGTAGGGTTCCGTAGTTACCCGTCTCTTGAACCATGTCTGAAAAATAGTAAAATGTAATTCACTATTATTAGATTACAAAGTTACAAATGCACTTGGTTTTAAGTCATTTTATATGGAATTATTAGGAGTTTTTACTAACCCAGTTACCTATTTCTTAAGTTGGTAACATGTAAAGCCTACTTAGCTGTTTACCTTTTAAATCATTATATATGCTACTACTATGATTTCACGTCTCCAAAAACAACCGTTTAGCTGGCAGAGGAGGGGGGGACACTTGACTAACAAAAATTAGCACTTTAAAGCTTAACATTTCGCAAACGGATTCTTGGATGGAAAATTGACTTCAGCAAAGCCTCAATATTTGTAAACGACCTATCCAACGACACTCCACATGATGCGGTAGACGATAAAAAAAAATCATCGCCACTTTACATGTAGAGGCCCCCCCCCCCTAAAAAAACTCAACTTTCTTCTCATTCTCAACCATACCAAATTTCAACTTTCTAGTGCTAAGCCTCTCTGAGCTAAACCGCGGACGGACAGACAGACACACGGACATGGCGAAACTATGAGGGTTCCTTGTTGACTACGGAACCCTAAAAAGTATACATTTTAATATTAAAGCATAAAAATAACTGTCAAGCTGAAACTGTCCAGAAGAACAAGAAAGTTTAGGTTTAGGTTTAAAGATATTTATTCTCAAAAAAAGACACAATGTCACTTACATGAGAACAATGTTTACCTTATGCTAGGTATATTGAGTTCGTCAATAAAATAAATATTGAGTATTTCACTCATCCAATGCCCATATCCATAGCCCATATGTGTAATTATTTATTTCGTTATTATTTATTTACTAAATATTGGGCTAATTCCTTCTTAAATGCATTGAATGAGTGTACATTTTTTATGCATGACGGTATATTGTTGTACAACTGTGCTCCTTCAAATGTTAAATTTTTTTTACCGAACTTAGTTCTCATTTTTGGTAAGATAAGTAAACTAGCTCGACGTGTACTACGTTGGGTTACTTGCTTGACTTTAGTAAACGACAGATTTGTCTGTATACTTTTGTTGAGAGCTTTCCGGATAAAGATACAAGTGTTGTAAATGTATAGCTGTCTAATGTTCATTATTTTTGTTTCTTCATACACTGTACTTGTTGATGTTAAATATGGATAGTTAAAAATCATTTTTATTAATTTGTTTTGTGCAACCTGGAGATTATCTAGCTTTGTTTTGGCCGCACTGCCCCATACTTCAACCAGATAAAGCAGGTGTGGTTTTACTAGGGTGTTATAGATGGTGTGACGCAATCTATGTGGAATGCATCGAACTATATTTGTAAGGGATCCTAGTAGTGACGAAAGCTTTGTCCTTATATGTTCTAGGTGAGCATTCCACGATAGTGAACTATCCAATCTTAAGCCAAGATATTTTTCACAAGATTTTTGCTGTAAGGGAATATTGTCAATAATTAATGGTTCATGTGGAGGGATTATTTTATTTTTAGATTTGAATAAGATATAGCATGTTTTGGAGATATTTATCGTTAGCAGATTATATTGAAACCACGAAAATAGGGTGTTCAAGTCTTCTTGAGCTTGGGGAATTAAATCATGAATGGACGATCCGAAATAAAATGCTTTTGATAAGAAATATAAAAGGGGTATGATAATAATCTCTGAAGGCACGTACCCATTTAAATGGCAGCTCAGCTCCGAGACTGACACGTAAAAGTAAATCTGCCGTAAGTGTTCACTCACACGTCCTTCGTTTATTATCCTTCACTCCTAAGCTAACGAACGAATGACTACGACGAGTGTCTATGGCACCCTTTGTCTCAGCAGCCATACTGACGGACGCCTGTAGACAATGACTCCGCAAAACCTCACTTCAAGGTTACTCCGAACATCAATCGAACGAAAGCCAGCGTTCGACACTTTGAATTCAAATAAATGGACCACAACTTTTATTTGGGCCAATAAACTTTTCATTGGCCCGAAAATCGCTGATATCATCCCATGAAGTGTACGATTAAGTACAGGATTTCTTTTTATTTTTGCCCATAAATGTGTATCCCAAGTGAAGATTAAATATGAGCTGTAATGCTCTGATAAAATCATGAAACACCTTCGGAACGCGAAGAAATAATTGATGCGGAACATTCAGAACCGTACGTTTGCGCCATCGCGAGATATACTTGGCACGTAGGTACTTATCTCTAAGCAATTACTTCCCTTTTTTATTTCCACCATCCGAGGCGTTTAACACGAATGATGTTCGTAACACGGATTGTGTTTTAAGCCCACAACTAAGTTCGCGACGAGTGTAGCACAATTTCTTCCAAGAAGAGTTTGGAACAAAGATGGAAACGAAACGAAATTCCGCACAAACACAATAAAGACCTTTCACGAACTTTCACTTGCAAGTCGGAGGAACTTGAGCTGAGTTTCTTATCTATATGCATTGGAATATCCGATACAAACCTAATCTAGTTTCATTTGGACAACGAACTGTTTATTGTAATGACAATAAAAATAATACAGATACAGACTCAATGAAAAATACAAATATATCAAACAAAATGAGTTCACGACATCAAATATAAAACAAAAAGGAATCTCTCATCTGACTCAGGTATTGACATGAGCGTGCACGAAGTAACTTGTTACATTATGTCTATTCACAGGCCGTATGGAAGCCATTTAGAGCACAATGTTCTCAGTGGATGCGGAAATCCACTCACGATATGACTGTCGGCAAAACGAAATGTAGGCAGCAACTAGGCATCTATTGTGTGACTTTTGCCGACCAGCGCTAGAAGGTAGGGATGCACCGACTATCCGGTAACATTTGTAGTCGGCAACGAATGCGCGAAAGATATCAACTAGTAGGCACGTGATGAGCTACAGAAAAACAAGAAATTAAAAAATTATCGCCGTCATACATTTTACGGTTTTATTAATAGTGTCGCAAGGATAGTGCGTCCTAACAAAACATATAATTAAAAACAAAAATAATTAATAAATACGGACTTGAATCGACCAGCCGGGAAAGCCGGCTACATTTATACAACGTGTAACAGAATACACACATTGAATAAACGCAATGCCTCTTAAGGGGTCATTGTACTCATCATTATGAACAACTTTCACAATGGGACAAACATGGAAATCGCAAAAAAAACAATCGACTGCCCCATGCCCATATGTCCATAGTAAACGTAGTTCATAATGATGAGTACAATGACCCCTTAAGAGGTAGGTATTGCGTTTATTCTGTGACACGTTATAGTCAGCGACTAGTCGGCCATTTGAGCGCTGAGGCCGACTGTCATCTAGTCAGCCTAGTTTTTAGTCGGCCCATCTCTACCAGAAAGCGATGTAGTGCGACGATGTACTTTTATTATGTAGCGCACTGTCCTATTTTATTCAACATCATTAACATAATCATTTGCTACAGCGCCGGCGTAGGTAACTGTCGCTACGCCGTAGTATTAGATAGGTACGACTTTTTTTTGCCATCTGCAAAAAAAATATGGGATTTCGTTTAGGCACGTCACTGATTTTGAGGTTGTTACTCGTTATTTTGATGTTGAAAAACCTTACTTACTTATTGGTTACTTCAATATTTTTTGTCTTCGAATACTTCAGGTACTTTGTTGTTATCAAGATTGGTAGACAATTTAATTATATGGTGTAGATAATTCATGATCAGTGTCTGAGGCTAATAAAATTTCATAAGTAAAAAGCGACAATCGATGTATAAACTTGTTGTATTGTAAATTAGAGATTTTTTGACAGTTTGCGCCTGCGATGTAAATGCAAACGCTCCTAATATACGATACCTACTTGCCTCTTTGATGTAACGTTTGAAACCGACTCAAATATCTCTCTAATATTCATCTACTAAACATATATCAACACAAACAATATCTATTAACCTCGTTCGTAACCATTTATGTACCGTTTACATTCATTTATTGTTACACAGTAATTAATAGTCGGGAAGCCAATAGAAATTCTAGTCGCGCGTGTAAATTATGACTGGTATTAATAATAACATATCGCGGTTCCACTCTATGAGTGGGGACGATCGATATGATTAGTATTGTTTTACGAGGTAATTAAATTAACGGGTTTATCGCTCGTAATGACTAGTGGTTTAGTGGCTTTCATCTTTTCAATATAGAATTGGGGTATGTAGGTACCTACCTATGGTAGCAGGCATAGCACCAGGCGCGTGTGCCGAAAACTCTAGACGCAGAGGCATCTATAGTGCACCCAAATTTCGCCAATAAAGTTTAAAAGTCAAATCCAGACTCATATCTGCTACTGAGAAATTAAAGATGAAAAAACCCAATGAATTGAACCTGCCCGGCCCTGGAATTGAAACTGAAATAACTGAACGTGAGGTCCTGCTCGTTCCGCTGTAGCGTTTGAGACCACTAAACTAGGAATAAATAGAATCTTTTCAAGTGGTTGAATGTTCAACAACATCATAGTATTTATAATCCGTAAAATCCCTGCGTTAAAGATCGATCACAAGGGAATTTAAATCCATTTCACATTTTACCCATTAATTTATTTTTATTGGCAGGCAGAAGCTTTGGCATTAATTCATATTTCAATTTATCTGAATCTTAACAGGAATCTTTTATTATTTCCGAATAGTTCTTCAATAGCGTCTACCTTAGAACATAAATATATTTCAAAAGTACCTAAATCAATATTGAAAAGTACAAGTTTGTTATAGAACGCTTTGTTTGGTCCGCTTCTAGTGTTAATTTATGCATTGACACACAACCCGTGTAACATAGTACACCCTTCTTATTAATTCAAAACCTAAATCGAATTGAAAATCGATACCCCTAGTTCCATACCCAAAACTTTATGTGACCAAAACTGTTTAGTCGAAGGCATACCTTCATAAGCTATTTATTTGCATCTGTCGTCGCTCAACCCTATCGTAACTACCTCAAGGGACTTGTGTCACAATGATCAATCATACCCGAAGGCTCTCACGCATTGTACTCGAGTGGAAACCCTCATGAATAATCAGTAGCATAGAGTAGATAGGTGCAGAAGTACGGTTCTACCTCTATACAACTAGCAAAAATAGGCGATCACATATACAAGCTGAAATTTTAATGGTTGTTTTGAGTTTGTCTTGGTAATGTCACCGGAAAACTCCGTAAGATTGTATTATTTTGCTCTGAACATTTATAAATCGCTTTTCACTTTGTCGCGCGCGCCGCCGCTCTGCCAGTAGGACCTAAGTCACGTCTAGTGAGTTACTATTGCTTCTCAGGCTTTGAATATTCTTTTTTCATAAATCATTTTTATTTTTAAGTTTAACTTTATGTTTCGATAGTACTACTGATGGCTATTCATTCTGCCGCGGGAAAACTACCATTAAAACAGCATGTATTTAGTCGCATATGGCAATAACCGGTCCTGCCTGTTTACAACGTTTTTGGGGTCGCCTTCCAGTCTAAGTGGATGAAGCTGAATACCATTATTTTACTAAAACAACTTTCCATCTGACATACACAACTCAATATCTCAAGACTAGTGTTTAAAAGTACTGGTTTTTAACTGCTTGCAACAACTGTCAAAGATCTACAAATGACAGCCAGGATCAGTGGTTTGATGTGCTTTCCATACGGCACATCTTGAACAAACTCCAGCCGCAAGTGAGCTAACACTTGTTGTACATGTAGCATGTTTAAGTGTGAGTAAGTTTCCGGTTACTGTAAAAAGTGAATCTTCTGTAACTACCTTTCTTGTTTCTCTTTATGACAATATTAAAGCAACGCTTTAGCCACGTCATTATCGTTGTATTAAGTATAATGTTTGTGTGAAAACCAACCAAATAATGTTTTTACTAAGCCTGTTTTTGTTTCCAAATATCAGTATTATAAAATAATATTAGCTATTTATTAGTCTGTTGTATTTTAGACCCTTTCTACAGTTTTATTGAGTGGAAAAAGGGACCGCTAATGTTTGTTACGAGGTTCGTTATATCTTCCATAGGTAATTCACCTCTTAAATTGCTAATTTGTATAGGTAATTATACCTTTTATAGGCCGTATGAAATGGTCTAATTCAATTTTCAAAACAGTAACATGTTCAGATATTTTGATCCAAGTGTTTAATCTAAAATTAGGTATATTTTAATATATTATGTATAACTATGATAGTATGAGATGTCCGTGTATCAATCATCATGATTTGCTTGTCTAGACGCTAGATGCGATGACTGCAACAGTTATTAATCTTGTGTCTGCACATCTGTTCCACTCGATATGAGGCATGTCAGAAATAGATGCCATGCCACATTGGCATGTGGCTTGTTATGTTATTTTGGGACGACAATTAATATAGATTCCGATATTTATTTCTGCAATATTTAAGTAAAAATCGGGTAAAGGTAAACAATCAAGGAATCAATACATATATTTATAGCAATTTCAATCAATTCTTTCCTAGTAAAATGCTAATACTAAACTTCTTCCTACATAAATGTGGAAGGTTGTTGGAAAAGATAGATGGATGTTTGTTACTTTTTCAAGCTAAAACTAGGGAACGGATTTCGATACTCACAGTCATATTCACATATTATTTATAACCTGGATGTAATAAAAGAATTTTTATCCCGGGAGTAAGTTCCCGTGGGATGATTTGTTGCTGATGAGCCGCGGGCTACTAGCGGGCTAGTAAACCGATTATAAAATGTCTTCGAACATATTATCAAGGAGCCAATGACGTGTCCACTAAGTACCACTTTGTCTCGACCTTCTTCTTAAGAATAAGCACTTAAACGATGGCTAAAGAAGCTTTTGTGTGATGAGGCCTTGAAACTGGCGGCTACGAGAACTTGGCACCGAACTGCACTCCCAGCTGATACCCTGCACTTATATAGAGGCTAACCTAATTTTCCTGCATGAAAAATCTGAAGAATCGCATTTTACAACCACTCTTTTACTGCAAGAGTTTTAATGAAAGTTCTGACACAGACCAGAGCAAAGAAAGAAAACATGTTTATTTCGCCAGAAATGAAACACGAAAACCCAACATTAAAAGAAAATAACAACTAACTAACAAAGAAAGGGTTACTGACAAACTATGTATGTAGTTTCGGCTGTGCGTTATCTGTCAGTCACTCAGTATCGGACGAGTTTTATATATGTTATTTGAAGCGTTTGAACACGCAAAATTCAACATATATGTCACCGGAAAAATGCAGACTCCGTAAGATTGTAAATACGGCGAAGTTTGCAATTTTCCGGTGACATATACATATATTGATTTTTCCGTGTTCAAACGCTTCAAATAACATCTTTAGTTATCAAACGACAAATAAGCTCCTCAGACGAAATAACATTGAAGAGGAGGGGAACGCAGGAAACAAATCGTGTAACCAAGAATTAAATCTGATAAGTCGTCGAGTATAAATCTCCTGAGTGCGCACGATGCAAAATGTAGAGATCTTCCGTACTGGTTCTATGTATAATAAATCTCTTTGATAATGCATCAAAAGCTGACAAAAAAGAAACAAGGGAGTAAAGGAGATAGTAATGGCTTCCCGAACAGGGGTCGATGCTGGAAAATGTCTGCAATGCACCCGGCGGACTGAAAATGTTGCATTACCTGGTCTCTCTGGAAATGTAGTGGAACGAGTGAATACGTCGTCGTTCATAAATAAATAATTTCACACCCATGCACTCGTGCTGTTTTATAAACTGTGTGCCCGTACTGCTGGGAGGGAATGCCGCAACGCGAGCGTTTGTGAAATATAACTGCGCTAGGGAGGACAAGTATTTTGGTACTAATATCATGTATTCATAACTTCGGATTTCATAAACATTTAACTTATCACGTTGCAAAAAAAAAATGGTGACAGCTTTGTGAAAAGTCAAGCAAACTCATATTTATTTCCACATTTTCATATGCTTAAAAAGCGTTTCGTATCTAATTGTATACCTAACAAGTCAACAGTCGTGCCATTAAATTAACACAATCTAACATTTTATTTGGTAGTCGAGGTAAACCCTAATGTGTGCTAAAATGGCTGAAACATAAACAAGTCATTTCGATTTCCGATTCCCGTGCAGCAGAGAAGTAACTTACTCGCAGATATTATATACATTTCGCTCGGTTCATTTGTGCTTTATTAAGTGGAAACACAGTTCGATGGGGCGGCATCGAGCACTAGAATCATAGATTCTATCTTACCATTTATGTGGCGAAAGATTACTCTGATCGGTTCACGGCGCCGACAGCCCGACATTGCCAAACATCCGTGGATATTGGTCGGCTATTTCACTCTTCACCTGCTCCACCGAGGTCAGCCTCCTGTCAACGCCTGTCCTTTACCTTTCGGACCATAATAACGCCCTTTCCCAACGAAGGACACTTCCAAAAGAAAAAACATTCACGGAAACCGTTATCATTTCCACAAAATTCTAATTTCCTCAATGCTATAAAAGTCTATCCTACGGAAAATAGGATCGTCGGCCAAAGACTGGAGCGTTCCAAGATGGAGACGAAACGCGACAAAATGAGATGTATTGCGAACAGAATAAATAGTAAATACTGTTCGGACAGACTACTTTATAGTCACCAGTAGAAGCGATAAAATTGTGATCATATAGTTTCAAGAGATTGGAACAGTGCCCGGTACGAAATAACAGGTCGTAACTTTGTGTGCGACCACAAGCGGTTTGTGAAACTCACACAATAAGCACTTGTCATTGTCAATACGTGAGTTTGGAAGTAATAAGTCAGTCAATACCCCATGACCATAAATTCTGGGGCGCCATTAATTATATCTGGTACAATCGCACCGTAAAATTGATGTCAGTGACATAACGTTGTGTTGATGGAGTGTACACGTTTAGGGTAGTAAATGTGCTGTTTGTTTGCGTCTGGTGGGCTATGTAAATCGAAATATCGTGCTATTCTATTTACCTAAGTGGTATTTTTGCGACAATTTCGTACACCGTTGTTTAGCCATGTAGCTAAACAAGTAGTAGATACTTAGAAGGTTAAAACATTGGCTCCGGCCATCAAAAACATAGTAAATAATTTAATTTGTATATGTCACCGGAAAATAGCAAACTCCGTAAGATTTTAAAATAACTTGAGAGATTGTAAACTCTCGATAAATTGTCAACTGAACATTGGGAATACGTTTTTACGCATTACAATTTGATAGTCTGCAATATCTCCGTGTCGGTTCGAGAAATTGTGGACTGACATAAACTGGCGACCAATCAGCATTCTGGTCTACAATTTATCTGTTTTGGTGTAATAATTAAATAATATAAACTTGGCCCCTCATTGGTATTTGTTGGTGTGAGCTCATATCTGAACTAACCAATGAGAGCCTTGTTTCCAGGTTTACTATCACACGAAAACGGATAAATTGTACAATTGTGCTCTGATTGGTCGCCATTTTATTTCAGTCCACAATTTCTCGGAATGACTTCGAGATATTATAGACTATCAAATTTTTATGCGTAAAAAAGTATACCGAATGTTCAGTTGACAATTTATCGAGAGATTATAATCTCTCAAGTTAATTTAAAATCTTACGGACTTTGCCATTTTCCGGTGACATATACAATACGTATTCGGTTTTTCGTTTTCATAAAACGCTATTATTTCATCTGTGTAAAGCGTGAAATTGTTCTGGATGTATTTAAATATTGGTACAACCACAGGCATTACTGGGGATAAAGTAATTATCGTACATTATTATGTAAAACAGCTTTTCAGCGAACCGCTGAAAAGCTAATGTTTATAATATTAAAAAAAAACAGAACAATTTTCATCTTTATTTTGTTATTACATGAAATGTACCGTGCTTTATTTACCTTTATGTCAATCATTTATAGAGCAATACATATATTTAATTATAATGTTTTTGCAATGCTATGTCAAGAGACGCGGGAAAGTTTGCGTCTGTACCTAACTGTCGTTGATTACGATCGTTCCCCCAGGAAATTCAACCTCGAACCAGTTGCTTGATTAGATATTCCACAAGTAAAATAACTAAAAACTTACCCACACTTATTTACATCGAAACTTTGTATCCTAATACTGTTGCTTTTCACTTACTTTGAGTTTCAAACTTTCGCCAAACCCTGTTTTTTCACGAAGTTTGGTACATTTTTATGATATGTTTTGGTAATTTTCTGGATGGTCGGTTGAGCGGCGATTTCCCCTTGTTGCGTATCAAGAGGGATGTTCACAAACAGCATTGTAAGGGAAAAATGTTTTGCTAAATTAGGGCTGTTTGGTGCAGATACTTTCATACAAAAAAGGGATTAGACGGTATTTACGAGGAATTATTTCGGCCACGAAGCGTTGATTTTCTCATGAATTGCTTTGGGCATGTAAATATATAATCTATTTAACTGCATTGCGTATGTTACAGCTTTTCAAACAGTTTTGTAACATTACTTCAATGATATTCTTCGTCCCATTTACGCGCAACACATCAAAAAGATAACCCGAACTTTACAACACATTAACCCAAAATAAGGCGATTTTTAAAAACACATTTAAAATAACATTTATCATTCGACCATTTAGGAAACGACAGCATCAAATATCAAAAGGATGAATGAATGGGCCTACGGACACGCACAAAACCTATATATTCTAGTTGATACATACAACATATATATATGTATGTTTCGTCCATGACACATACATCCGAGCGTCCGACCCCAGCATCCGATGTTGATACAGATTGTGGGCTATCACTGACGTCACGTTACATATCGAACGGCAAACAAGGATTTGTAAGGCTTGTGTGCGCCTACGAGTTGTTACCTTAAGATAAGAATGAGATATTTTTGTAAAGGATGTCGAGAGCAATATGAAATATTATTAGAACTTCCTTCCACGTGCGGGCCACGGAAGATATGATGAAGTGTTTCATCATTTGTAGAATAGCAACACATTGGCTGTTTGTTTTTCATTCTGTCACATTAAGCTGCAATTTAAGCTGTTGATTCTCGCTATCACTTATTATCTTTGGCACTCGTTACGGATAGTCAGAAGTCAGAAAATCTGACACCAGTCTTGTAAGAGATAATATTCCTGATGTTCCCAGTTCCTCAGTTGTAGGGGACAGATTTGGCAGTTTGGAGTGGCAGCAGCCGACCCCATCAGAAAAAGCTAGGTAGGCAAATGATTGATTGTCATCAACCAATTGTTTTAAAAATTGTTTACTACAATTGGAGGAGGGAAGAGGAGGGTAACAAATTGCTTCTTTATGTTTTTTGATGATTCAATCATGAACACCGTTTTCCTTTTGACTGCTTGTTTTAATTGAAAGGAAGGCATGATCTTTCCATTAAGGAAAGCTTACCGTAAAATTTCTATTATTCGTTTTGGTTTCGGAAAACCCACACAGCAACTGAATTAAGAAACTAAATAACAATGTGGAAAAACCTAACACTAAACTTTTGTCGTCTGTACTTTCTAAACCTTAATTTGAACGAAGGAAGTTACTGACAAAGATTCTCTTAAAACTTTTGTTTGAACCGAATTCGACCATGTACACAAACTAGGTAATATATTTTTATGTAATGCTCATACTTTTAGTTCGTGAACTAGTGTTCGGGAAAGCGACATAACTTTTTTTTGAGCGGGCAACATTTCGTTCCGGATTAGTATTCTACGGCCGATGAAACTCGATCCTAAAATTTTGTGCCTCAAAAATAAAGCTCGATAACTGAGTTTTATTTTTTGGAAACAGAATTTTTAGGCTGAATTGTTGGGCTGTAATTTGGCTTGTTACGAAAAAAACATGGATTACGGTTTCGTGATTTGAATAATTAATTAAATGTTGTAAGTTTTTAAATTTAGAGTTCAGTGTTACGTTTTAATTAAAAAAGTAAAAATCCTGACATTTGATTCCTACTTTTTCACTTTATCTTCCTTTTGTTTATGTTCATTAATTTATAATACAGTTAACCAAATAATCTTCATTAACAACTAATAAACCTGTGTTATAAATGATACAATGCTTATAACTACTACCCATAAAACTTCAGTAAAGGTAAAATCGCAGCGAGAACTGTTGAACTCACGTGATCAATAAACTATTACCACGACGTAATGGGGCATGGGGACCGTCACCCGTCGCGGGAGCACAACGAGGCGACGCGGCGACGGGGATATATCGGGTGTTTGGGGGCAGCCCATCCACCGCATTGAGTGACACACGATTTAGCAACTCACCTGACCTCAGCAAAATTGTTTTATTTAAAATTATGGAGATTTATTTCAAGTTTTCTTTTGAAAATAATAAAAACCCTCAATTACATTTAAATCGGCACCCAACTATGGAAAACACCTGAGTCCGATTTAAATTTCATTTGAACCTACGGACATTTATTTATTGAAAAATTAGTTTGTAGAAAAACTGCACAAAAAATACACTTCGGCCAATTTTTCTAAAGCAAACTAATTTTGTTAAACTTGACAGCGCTGAAATGGTTCAATCTATTGAGTCTCGAGCGAAGATAAAATTAAGAGTAAAAAGATACGGGACCAGGTGTTTATTTATATGTCAACTTCAGAGCGACATAATTCAGTTCTATTTCTACGAAATAGAAAATATGATTGCTTAGAACCATACATTTATCTATCGCTACAAAATAGATTTTCAATGAACAGTAAAGCAGCCTTCAAATTTATAAGTCGCACTCATGATCATTTGTTCCCTCTGATCCATTTTAAATGTTGTGGAAACAGTTTGAATGGAAATCTTTTAAATCCTGCTATTTCAAACCGGAAAACGAGCATAAAGATAAGTAAGAGCCATCTCTCTAAACTGTCTCCAAGCCCGCAGTATCGAGCATTGTAAAGGGGTTTTATTTTGAAACATTACTGAATCTGTACAATACTAAACGAGTAAAGAGAAAAGCTGGATTTGCTCCAACAGTACCCGAAACGAACGAATAATATATCAGCTAGTATTGGAGAATCGTGTAAAAAAGGATATAGCGCAATTGTTCGCGGTGCCGCTAAACCTTTTACATGAACACAACAAGTGTGCGAACGTGCGGAGGAACAGACTACAAAGGCAAGACCGGACGTTCCTTTAAACTTCGAGAAATAACTCAGTGCTACGAGTTGCTCCCAAGACAATACCCGGAGGAAATAGTTTTAAATAAGCTGCTACTAAAAGTACCTACTCCATTAAAAACTCAGTGCTGAATTAATATTCCTGGAATTTGCGATTTTGTTGCCGCCTCTCGGGATTGTTAGAATACACGGTATGTTTCTATTTATATAAGAACGTAGTCGGTAATCCCTGCGGTACGGATGGCGTTCGGCGCGAGACCGCATTTGGTTCAATTGCGCCATGTTTTCCCGATCCGTCACGCTGACACCTCGGCGTCACGTCGGGAACGCGGAACGTGGTCCAATCAGACTAACACAGCTGACTACATTATATGTTCTCATAGTGACGATCGACATAGTGATCGACATAGATAGATCTACATAGTGACGATATGCATCCGCATATTCCGTATGCTTCGTAAACAAACACATTTAACGCAATTTGTTGAGTGAAATGCGCGCAACAGCGCCGAAGTTTGCTCCTGACAAACAAGCATTTGGATACAAATGAACCAAGTGTGATTGTTATGCTTGATACACGAATTCCGCTTTCCGGATTCCATTTCCCCGGTTTCCACTCATTATTGCTAAATTCTCAGAATACAGAAACTAAATATAAGCTTATTTATTTATTCTCTAATTAGGTGAATTCTAAAATAATGAATCCTGGTTTGTTACACAAACTCTCCAGGGACAGCTAGTGAAAATATTTTACATTAAATATGAATTCCGTAGTCAACATAAATGAAACTAATTAAAGTGCAGTGAGACAGACGTAAATTGAATAGACATTCTGTGCGCGCGGTGACGAGGCGAGAAGTTAGCAGGAAAGGGACTCGCAGGTATTCAGAGCTAACTAAGCTCTTTACGCGTGTGTTTTGGGTGGAATTAGCAGTTGTATCAACATAAGCTCAGGTATAAGGCGATGGAATATAAGGGGAAATTGTGTCCGTAAATGAAAATGAGGTGGGATATGAAGGTATTTGTCTCGCGCGTGACAATGTCGCAGCGCAGTCGTTGCGTGGCCGGGCGTCTCTTGTTTATGTTAGTGCACTCAAATATGCGGTCGACTCATTTCGCCGGAACATGTCTTACGTGGATGAGCACGAAATTATTTAAATATTTCATATTTATTGGCTCATTTTCAGTTTTAAGTACTCAGTCATTCGTTAATATTCTTGCTTTCTTTTTTGGTCTGAATTCTTGAGAGCTTATCTCTGTAAAATCTGTGTTATGTTTTGAAATTCCACAGTAACTTGCTCATATTTTGTAAAGCTATGAAGTTGCCTTTCAAGTTGAAAGCAATTATCACGTTTAAACAGATGACAGGCTTAAAGCCACCCAGTGGATTAAATTCATTATGATAAATAATACGGTTATAATTATCATCAATATTCAAAGCGTAGCGCGAACCAATCAATGATTCCCTGAGCCCTCATTCAGAATGTAGATTGTGTGTTGGAATCCCTCTAATCTGCCAAACCCAGAGCCGTTAGTTATGGTCCTTATCCGTACTAATGTACATAATTAATTGCACAATGCTATAAACATGTTGACATGTCTGACATACCTCTCCGTTTCAGATCAATATTTAACCTATGTGGTAATGTTGAGATAATCGCTCCGAATTTAGTTTCTACATAATTATTGTATTTACAGCTAACTATGTCTTTGACATTAAAGTGTTAATCGCCGTTCTCTGTATAAGGCAATTGATAATTATCAGTTCCAATCATTCCAAATGTCAGCCGAAAACAGGGTCTTCGAATGTCTTCGATACAATACATGTAATTCCGATCGCGCCTTTCTTCACGTCTTCATAATTATCTCATGTCATCGTGATAATTACTGGCCATCTCGCAGATAAGTGTGCAATCACGACTCACGCAATAATAAGGAAAAAAGAAATGGTTTCATAATTAATCTCTTTGCCAACGCCCGTTTAACTTAATTACATAAAAAGTTACACAGTAAAAGCAACAAAAACAGTGACTAGATAGTTACACCGAGGAGCTTTTTGTTAATTAACAGGTTCAAAGAACTCTGCTAAGTCAGAAGATACTTTACTGCAATTAGGGTTACCTGCTCGATTTGAGTTCACTTAGCATGCAGGGCTGCTGCGATACTCATTTGAATGTAAATTAGAGCAGAATATTGTAAGTTCCCTAGTCCATTAACAGCAGGCTTTAACTTTTGGTGGACGGTAAGAGTTTCTTACAAATTATGAATGGTGGGTTCCGCGTTGCTCGTGGCTAACAAACAACGATTAGCTTTAAATGGCTACTTTGTTCTTAACCGTGGTTAAGAGAGCCATTAAAATGTTCCACTTCAAAATATTCTGTGAAGACGGGAACTTAAATTAAATAAGAAGTTGTCCCTATAGGTACATAGCAAAGTTGAGTTTATGTTCGATGTAAATTATTTTTCAGGTTTTAGGTGTCAAGTTCGCAAAGTTTAAGACACAACTTTGTGGCATCCCTAATAACACAAAGGAACATAATCCTGACAGTGTCTTTTGATCATAATTCCCAAAGTCTTTAATGAAGCCCGTAGAAATAACGAGTTAATGAAGTTTCAGTGCATTAGCGACCAAGTTTAATAACGTGAACACCTCAACTCGCGCCGTGGCTTCAGACGCCGCAAACCACCGACCCCTTATAGAATTTAAACTTTAGATTATCAATTTAACATCTGAACTGTTTTCATTTAAATCATTAGAAAGTTAAATAAGCATTTTATTTATAGATGAATGTAATTGCTTTCTAAGAAAGTGTTCAATTGACTTTCCTTTCCACTAAATTGATTTTGGAAGTTCCTTTTGAAGTAAATTGTGATAATTGAAGAGAATAATTTCTCTTCTGAATGAAGTGGCAGTTTATTTTGCCGCCGCTGTAAAGTTTTTAAGTTGTCATACGTTATTTGGTTATCTATTATTAACTTCTAGTTATTATAATGTTTGATCAGCGTAACTATTCGTTGGAAGTTTTCCCTTTAGGCATAGTGTACATCGTGTATCATGCTATCACGCATTTGCAAACACCATTATCGGGATAATACTCACATACCTACGTATTATACGAACACCATACCTATAACGTAACCCCAAATAAGTCAACGGAAATGAAAAATTGCTAGGTATATATTAAAAGACACGCAGACTAAACATACTCGAGAATAATACGGTTTTGTTCTATTTTCTCTACTTAGGACGGGAGAATATAAAACAAAAATAAACGACTTCCGCCGTGGCTCTAACCTCACTTTGAGGACTTGGGTGTTATTTATACAAGAAAATACGAGTATGGGGTCCTTTATTATCTGGGGTTGTCGTATGATGTGATGTTATCTCGGGATTCCACACTCCTTCATGGATCCTTAAATCCTTACTAAGTTTTCCTATTGTTAGATATCAGTATCAGTGTTACCAGCCCACTGACTTTCCAAAGCTTTACCTATCCATAGATATTGAAACTCCTTTCGCTTTTACTGCCGAGCTTTATTTTGTATCAACTTACTTTTTATTCGAATTTGAAATTGGAAGCCAAAGTTAGTTTTGGAAACAATCAAATTAAAACTTTCTTTGTGAAACTGAAAGTGGCAATCAGTTGAGTAAGTTTTAAACATTCCAGTCTGAACGGTATTGAAACCACTGAGAGTCGTTTTAAACTATTGTGGGTACCTAGTTTAATTAAAATAAACTTTAAAGACTTATGTCAAGTATGTATTTTAATAACAATTCAACTCGCACTGCCGTCAATACATGATACTGGCAGAATATTCGACAATCCACATCGGCTCAGCTACCGATGAGAAAAAAAATCCAAATATAAAATCTTTTGATATTATATTTGCTATTTAACATTTACAAATAGTAAATGTTAAATAGCCAGATTCTCGGTAGACATACAAGATGCGTAGGAGTCGCCAGCGAGACATTGTCTTCCGGAGGCGTGGCCTGCCCCGCCCGTCATTCAAATAACACCCATTGTGCACTTTTATAGGAGCAATCTTCAAGTTGTTATTTTGAGAGCTTCCTACGTCTGATACTGTATAAAATACATCGCTGAACATTAGACGGAACACAAAAAGGGCGGTTAAAGTTTGAAAACTGGTTCACATTTTTAGAGCATCTAAACAGAATTTTTTGGTCTTAAATATGTGCATTCATTTTTTAAGTTACTTTGGTAGGTGTATAAACTATACCTTTCATAAAGAGTTTCCCATTTTATTGTTCCCCTTTTGTTTTCCAACAATATCTCGCTCTACTGAAAACTGCATTCAGATTTTTGCTCCAAAAATTACATTCATGTTTTGCGTGACAAATTGCAGCTAGATCAGCATAAAATACATTAAAAAACTAGTACGATAACATTAAACAAGCGTAAAATCCGGTGCCACAATGTAGCCGAGCATAAATTATGGCGGGCAAGCTAACCCAAGAGTCTGTGAACGCCATATGGAACGATAAAATACGCATATTTATTTTTAACATGAAATTGCAGACGAACTTATAAATTGCTAAATATTTCGGAAGCGGCATCGTAATTTGCATTGGACTGTAAAATGTAGGTAAAGTTTTGAGTCGTAAAGAACATTCGGCGCAATTTGCTTCCGTAGCATGTGCAGTCGCACATACGTTGCAGATGCCACCATATTTTATGAAAACTAAGTTTTAATCATAAGAATCATAAACGAAGTTTATGATTGCAGCATAACCAACACACTTACATATTCTTAAAAAAGTCTCACATGATTAGTTTACTTACATAAATCAGTAAAACAAAAATATGGTATTTTTTTTTCAAATCTATGGAGAATTTGAATTTAGAATCTACTTATTAGCCTTAATCTAAATAACCATTATATGGTTATAATTTTCGATGTGAAACATCTAAAGCCGCAGGTAAAACCGATTGTTGGCGTGGCGACGCATGCCGTGGCGAAGCGTCGCCATGCTATACGATGATATATAATATAGGTACAGTCTATATTTATGTTTTTCATTATGCCATATTTAGTTCCTGTCATAATCTGTTATTTTAAGCATATTACTTGTTCAAAATATTTTTTTATGAATAAGCCTGAAAATATTAAAAACTGAACATATGAAAACACAACAGCATGCGGGCACCGCATACCAACAACCTCAATTTAAACTAATCCCAAAACATAAACACTCGTTGAAACACCTCGTAACGTTACGTAGTTCATATTCATAACAGGGTTGAATGGTTCAATAAACCTTAGAATATATTAGCAACTAATTCTGAAGCGAGAATATTACTAGAAAGCGCACGTTTATACCGCAAAGGGCTTAACACCGTGAGTAAAATAAGAGACACGGTTTTACCGCGGAATCAGCCAACTGAAAGTGTTCTAGTAAACTTTGGATTTAACTACTGTACGGAGTAAGTTTACTAACGTGAGTGCTCATAATTGTGTTTGGTAAGTTCGCGGAAACTCATAAACTTTAAACTGTTTCGGACAGTTTTCAGATATCCGTGTGTGCCTGGTGCTGGTCCTAAACCAAGGGCTTTTAGGGAAAAACTTTTTAGTTGAACAAAAGAACTTGCAAACCTTTCTGTAATGTTTAACAATTGTCTTTTATGACAGCTGTCAACTATGTTTCGCTTGACGTGTCTTTAAAAGAAAACTTAAAGAAAAGCGTTAGCCATTCACGAAACTGACCTACAGGAAATCTACACGGTGTATCGGTAAGGTGTAGTCATATTTAAAAATATGCTTCTACCCATGAAACTGAACAACATTCCTCAAGGAAGTGTATTCCCAAAAAAGTTTAGGGGGGAAACCTTCAAAAGGCGCCTGGATTTTTGGGGAAAAATACCAGGGAGTGTGGGATTTTTACCTCACTAAAACCACCCCGGTGATCACCATCAGCATCTGATAAAAATTACATCAAGTCCATATTTTTTCGCTTTTCTTGAAGATAGTTGTCCATCGCCACGGGCAGAAGCAGTTTTTAAAATATGACTGCACCTTATCGTTACCTACTTTTTGTATATTTTAAAAACCTTCTATTTATGATTAGCGGATCGGAAGTAGATACGTGACGCAAGTTTTCCTCGTAAAAGAACAACACCGGTGTTTTAGTGCTCCTAGCATTTATGGTAGAAAAATACATTTGAGAATACCTACTATCTGCATATTTTTGTCTACCGTGCTAAAACAGACTCGTAAACTCACAATCAAAAGGGCGTAAACTCACACGAAGTTCAGGGATGTTATTCAGTATTATTGAAGTGAATAACTCACCAAGTTGGGACTATCGTGGTGTGTCGCTATGTGACATAAACGTTTGATAGAACATATAAACTGGTTTTATGACGTTAATTCCGTTTTTAGATGTTGTTCACAGTGCGTAATTTAGGGAAAAAGGGTCATCTTGGTTCATGAAGGCATTGATGAGTATATTATGAAAATTTAATAATGGACTAATAAGGTCTTATGCAAAAAGTATCTAGGTGTGATCATCATCATCTACACAGTCTTTAAGAGTCCACGGGGCCCCTTCTTTGGGTGATCACCGGCTTAGTTTAGTAAGGTAAAAATGCCACACTCCCTGGTCTCATCCCCAAAACTCCAGGCACCTCTAGAATATTCCCACGGCCAAAAAAAAACAAATGACAAATAATAATCTGCTGCTAAGTCTTAATCTTGTTACTTTAAATCCATGGTTCGCCTTTCCATAACTATTCATCACAGTTATCCATGAATTATGCTAATTATAAACACTCCCAAACACAATAGCCCTGTTGATCACAATAAAAGTCCACCATATAGGATTTAATCAGCACTAACGACGGTTCAGAATGTGCACATCGTTTCCCGGCTTAACCTCAAAACCATGGATTATGCTGTTATAGCTACTCAATTTCAGTCCAACAATGTGAACCCATTTGTATTCACGTTGAATACCAAGAATAGATGCTAACTTAGCCCAAATCATACTTCGTTAGGGAGAAATTCTATTATAAGGACTGGTATTCAAAGTATAACGTGTCAGGCATCTAAGTTGAAAGACTTAATATGTGGCTTTGAAATATATACTTAGGTAGGCTTAATGAGGCGGTTGTATCTCACTGAAAAAACTTACAACAAAAGCTTTTCGAAATTACAGCGTAGAGGAGCCTCTCTACAGAACTTATACCTACGTTGACCTTTCAAGTAACCGTAACCTTAAACCTTCAAATAAAGCACATAAGGTAAGGTTTACCTTTAGTGTTCCATGTTAAAATTAGGGTTCTAAACGACCTTCGGCTGGCTAGTCGAAGAAATAAAACAAAAGTAAGGCGATCACCTTAATTTGGACTTGCCTACATAGCAACAGCGGCCTTTTCTGAAAGCTTCCCCAAATTATCCGCACTGAGCCAACCCTTTACAGCCAAAATAAAATTCTTACATACACTTACATACGAAATAAAAATCTAACCCTCCTTTGGCTTCATCGTAATCCAACAACAAAGATAAACGGTTATGAATGACGTCATAATGCTGCCCGCGTTATGCAAATGTCTTGGATTACATTGTCATTTTCCTCGAGATGGCTTTCTGGTGCGGAACTGCAATTTAACTTATACGTATAACTAAAGCGTTCGTGAAAGTTGATGAGTTAGGTACAAACGTTGATCAATATGAACGTAAATAAGACTTGCTTTTTATTGAAATAACTTAATTAATTTCACACTTAAGTAAAATGTTTTTCAAAGTTTCAACTGACATTTTGAAGACTATTATTTTGATCCATTCTGTAGTGAATAATTGGCTAGATATTTGAGGTACCTAAGTAAATGTTTATGAAAGCCATTGTAATGATCGATAAATAAGTCGCGGGCCTAAGACTAGATGGCGTTACTAGGCTCGCGGTAGTATTTATTATCGCATACGACCGTTGACGAATGACGGTGGGAGAAAAATTAAAATACCGCGGGGTCGTCAATAGGAAAAGGGGAGGACTGACGGTTGCTCCGTGAAGACGAGATAAATTCGAGCTCTGGTTGTGAATCCTCTTATAAATATAATTTTGTGCTTGTCGGCGAGATTCCATAGAAAGTATTAATCTCATTGCTGAAATACTATTGTGATTTGTGTGCGAGTAGTGGAAGAAACGGGGTAAGTGTTTGCGTCTATTATTTACGAAGTGTAGGCGGAACAAATTGGAGATCTTATTCTGCAAAGCTGACAGTTCTCCTCTTGTCCTCAGCTTTCGGAAACGCCCTTTTGCCCAGCAGTGATTCCTGAGGCTGAACTTCGCCTTCAGAGTAATTCGACTCATTACGTCATGCGAAATCATATGGACAATTGATAAGAGCGTTGTATTCGCCACGGTGTACAAGTCGCTAATTAGCCAAGCCGTAGAGTGGCGGACTGTCACACTCGGGTACCAAGATCGATTCCAGCTCAACGGCATCCTTTTTTGCATTTTTAAAATTGTTATTTATTTACTCTAAGAGTGTTATTTATTTTATTTTAAGTTATTATTTTGCTCCCTTTTGTGTTATTATTGTGTTCCATTTTATGCTGTGTTTTTGGAGTAAACACTCCGGTACCTACTGCCATCTCAATACTTCCAACGTATTTTGGAAGTTAGCCACTTGTGTGATTGTTTAGTACTTTAGGCTAGAATTCCGGGAATAAATTTTTGTATACTAGATATTGTGTTTGTTTATCTACCAGTAGCCAGTTTGCTCAGAACCCCGATCATCACACCATAATACGACAAAGTAACTCTGTATGTATAATTATTTATTTATGAAAGCAGTTATAAAGTTATCGGCCAGTAATTCGACACTAAACCGACTATCCCTATCGCTTACTGCGTGAGTCGGCTTTAATAAACATAAATCCTGGTCGTAACACGCAATATTAGATATTTTAGCGATTTCAGACGCTCATTAATGCGCAAACGCACCAGGAACGTTATTACTGAGCTTTATCTGTTTTACGTCCGGAAACGATTTTAATTATGTCACATGATGACATTATTTCTAGGAATACGCTACTTTCAGGAGGTATTTCAAATAATTAGGACTTCTGAATAGTTTATCAGTAAGATACATATTGGAAACAAGATATTTTTGAAACTACCATTAGACATCATTTTTGCGCTTTTTAAAAACTATACCTCCTAGTGGACCCTTGATGTGTCCGTCGTCTGTCGGGCTGTGGATGATGACGATGGTGAATATTGGACAATCAAAAGCGCCGTTTTTTTAAAGTCTTATTGGTTCGGTCGAAATTAATGCGACTATTTCACTCGATTAATATTTCTAAAACTAAAACAAAGACTTCACACCAATACTCAAATGACATCACCAAATTTCGGCACTCTTTTGAAATTGAAAGAATATTGGATTGTGTCGACAAAGGATTTTAGAAAAATTGGATTACTCGCTCATCCGTGAGCTATCGCACTAACAAACATAGTTTTCCAATACAAACTAGTCTTTGTTAGCCTAACAGGGTAAAAATGAAAACATCACGGTTCCAACATCTAATAAGTTTGTTAAGAACTCGCTAACCCAATGTTGTGCCCGCGTCTCTAACTTTTTCTTTACGAAACTCTTTTCATGCTGCAGAAAAACTTTCCGCACGACGAGCGTTCGGGGAAAAATCGTCGAGCAAGAAGTGTCCACGTACAACGACAGAAGTGTCCCAGTTTTATCATAAAAAGCTATACTTCATCAAGACGGTTGACAAGTGGAATACCTCTTGTTCTTGTTAATCGGCGGTCCCATTAGGGAACGTCTTACTTGAGGACGGAATGGCGTCCACAAATCATAGAAACTATTAAGGTTAACGAGGCAAGCATTTGAATGAAGCATAGTGGGTAATTATTAAAGAGGGTTACGGAAAAAACTAAGCGTACATTGGCATGCGTGACGTCACCACGGCGCCGTCCCCGGCTTGAATAATAGCTTCAATAAATTAACCTTGCGACCAGATGTCTTGGAGCGACCTGCAGGCTACAGATTAATAGTTACAACACTATATACAAACTCATAGATGATTAATAAATCTGTGAGCTTTATACTGAACTCTATCAACACATTATGCAAAACGAATACGTCAGTGACTCATTCCTCAATCAACAACTATCATCAAATATTTGCGTCTGCAAGCTTGCTGCACTCTTTGCGTTTAATTACTGAACAATTTCGCCTGCAATAAATGTCCGAAATTATTATTCAAATATTTAAACAGTAAATTAACTTGTTATGTACCGTTAAACAACACGAAATGCAAACGACATTTATAATTATTCTTTTAAGAACGAATTCCGCAGCTGTGGAATATTTAAATAAGCTCTTAAAGAATGCTTCCGTGCGATGAGTATTCATAGAATACGGCGCGAATGAAATTGCTTTTACATTAGTGTTGTACCTAGGAGCATCTGTTACCTATTTAGTTATTTCCTAGTTAGGAACGAACCTATTTCCTGCTTCTCATAACATCTTGATATAAATCCTTCTTGGATGCACTCGTGAGCTTTCATTTCTCTGGGAGGACAGCACTCGCTCTTTTATTCATTTTCCTGTTACATGTCGTGTGCGTCCAATATTCAAAGGGACTATGCCATTTTCGTGTCATATTACTAAAAAACTGCATTAGAGGATTAAAGTCTACTTACCTAGCGCAAATTGTAGCGACTATCTGGACTTTTTACCGATCGGCGATCGTAGCAATAAAATAATATATCAGCAGTCAAATGACTAATATACGAAGACCAACTTAATCGCATTGGCAATGCCCCGTAGACGCGTCTAATACAAGTCAGAATCTGAGCATACAGTTTGCATACATTTGAAGAACTATTGGGCAAGCTAGAACAGCTGCTGCCAACGAAAATGTATTCATGAATCGGTCCGCAGAGTTTAGCATTGCGATGAGCTGCGGCTCGCCCAGCTGATGTGTACTCCCTTTAAAAATGCCTCCTCATACCGACAGCGGGTCCGAAGTGTGCAATATTGAAATACCTAATGCATTGTGCTCATATTTTATGCATTATTTACGGAACCATGGAACCCTTTATAGTAAGAACCACATACGAGGTAAAGAAGACGTAGTCCGGACAAGTTAGCCCATTTTCAACCGACTTCCAAAAGAAGGAGGTCATCAATTCGACTGTATACTTTTTTTCTTTTTTTTTGTATGTTTGTTATGCGATCATTCCGTCAATTATGAATGGATTTTGATTATTCTTTTTTTTTTCGAAAACCTGACTCCTGAGGTGGTCCTATTGGCACCAAGTCAGAATCTGACGATGGGATCCTAGGGAAATCGAGGGCAACCCTCAAATCTTAATGGCACACACAATGTTTTTCACAAAGTTTCTAACGCAATTCAGATAATTGTGCCTGGTAATCAACATCTCATCTTGCTGAACTGATGATGGAATGTATAAGTGAGGATCTGATTTTGGGATCCCAGGACATATGTTTGATCAGCGATATTTTCTCCAATTATCAACCGATTTGGATGATTTTGTTTTTGTTTGGAAGAGTATTTTTCCAAACTGGCTCCATTTCAATTTGGTGATCATCTGATGAAGGATTTCGGAGGTAGACAACGGCACTCTACAATAAATGATAGCAAATCTCTCGGGATTGCTGAAATTGCATGTCTGTTTATTGATTACACCAGTTCATAACATAACATCACGCCGGTACGCTCTGAAGGGGTACGCAGATGCAAACAAGTCGACCTGAATTAACATGTTTTTGGGGTTATCTATTCGGACATAACTTTATTGTTCATTTACCAATCTTGATGATTCTTTTTGCATTGGGTTTACTTATAGCTATATTGTATTTGCACTGTACTGTGAACTTCAAAAATAAACTAGTTACCTACCTCCTCACTTTAAAACCAGTAAAAACTAGAACCAAAGCAAAGTAGAAATTTAACTATGAGCTGGTGTGGACTTGGACTGCGAAGGCACACAAAGAAACTCCTTAACGGCAAATAGTACAACCACTCATAATGGGAATAATGTCACTTAGTTGTGGGGTCTCACCACTAAAAAGTGGAAAATAAAAAACTTTTTTAGAAAAAAAAACCGACTTCCAAATAAAAAAATGAAATTAAAGGTATTTTATACTTTGTAGTGTTTTTATTAGGAAGTCGTTTTTTTATTATTGGGGTAAGGTTACAATAATTCGCATAGAGGTGAACATTTGTACTAATGTTCGGAACGGACATCATAAATGAAATGTGAGATGTCCCCATCGATCCGACACAAAATTTACCATTTGGCTGAAAAACGCATATTTGCTTTTGACCTTGAATTTTTTTTTGCAAATATTGAATCGATGGGGACTCTTCATGAATAAATGAAATGTTATCCATTATAAATGGAATGTGAAGAGTCCCCATCGATCCAAATTTTTCGTATCTATGCGTTCACAACCATTTAAAGTTTATTCAGTAATAATAACTATATCAACTAATGTTTATTAACAGTTTCGAGCTGGAATGTATTCTTTGAACAATTAACGTACAAAATTAAATCAACAAAAATCCTTAACGAGGTAACGTTTTAAAGCATAGATATATTGTGTTCCTTTACGTATTAGACTATTAGCAGTTGATTACATGTCAATTTCCGTGTCGCTACACCAACTAATGGCACTCGGTGCGGTTACGATCACACTCAAACACACAATCGCCTCGCGGGGCGCAGCACATTCAATGCAAATTATACTCTAGCCAACAACCAAGCCTACTCCGCCCCGGCACGTACAACCATCATACATTAGGTAGGTACATATACGTGATAAAATAAACGCCAAATCTAACACAGTCAGTCATATACAAAAGATCGCAACATACGTAACTCAAACTGAAAACTCCGATTCCAAAGCAACTGTGAATAACTCGTACGTTAAAGAACATTCTGAATAATAAAACACCCCTTTTTCTGCTTCATAAAGTGTTTGACGGCAAACAGGTTCCTCCTTACGTTTTTCATTTTAATCTAAAGGCAAAACCCACTGACTCATTCATCACGGTATCTCACCAACCGGCTGGAATTTCGCAAAGAAACGCTCTCTTTTGGGACGCAAGGGACATGGGATTTCACAAAATTCAACAGCGATCAAAGATCCTGGGGAAAGGCTACGTTAAAGTAAATGTGTTCAAAATAGCCCCGGCGGCTATTTTGAACACATTTATGTTTATCTTTCTAACCAAATGCACAACTCTCTCATCTCTAAAGAGGATAACGCACAATCAACTTACCAGCATATGATACAACAAACGTGCTCTAATGATACAATATAATAATCTTAGTGTTTCTTTCTTTACAGATATGTCGGAAGCAGCCGTGGCATCTGATAATCATCTCTAAACAAAACCACAGAGGATGCCGAAAAGCGAGCGGACGCTTTAAAATGTGTGTGTATGAATGTGTTTGTTAAAGCGGCACTGAACAACAAGATCGTAAAAAAGTATGTTAAAGACAAAAACTAATAGTGTTGGACGGAAGAGTGCACAGTGAGTACTAGTGGATAGAGCATGCAACAGCCGGGCGCGGCTAGAGCAATAGAGCGGCTGTGAGGTATGCGGAGGCGTGGCGTGTGACGCGCGGGCAGCGAGCGGCTCCGCGGCGGAACCGCAGCGGATGCGGCGCGCCAGCGTGTACAGTGTGAGCGAGGGCCTGGAGCGGTGCGCCTGTGCTAGGTACAAAACACACGAACCTGCTTTTATTTTAATATTTACTTGCTTATACAAACATACTTGCATCCCGTGGGTTTTATTTTGTGAAACTCGTTCGTCTAAGGGTGTTATAGAGACATGCGGATTTGGCCCGCACGCTTCTAATAAAACATAATATATGAAAGGTGAGGTAACACATGGAGGATGCAGTAGTTACCTTTAAATGTGTTTAAAGGTAACTACTGCATCCCTGCATTTTTTTTTTCTGAAGTTGTCTGTCACTGGTCAGTGGTGTTTTATTTGCTTACAGACCCGTACCACCCACACAAAACCACAATTACACGCTCATTTCACAGTGCTTGAGGCATTAAGATAGCAGTTACAATAAAATATATTTTGGTCGACGTTGAAGAGCATAGGAGACTTAAATACAGACATTTTCTCTGCTGTACTATCTTTTGTGAACATGAACCCAGAACACTGCACCGAGGATTGCCAAGATCTATAGTGATTGAAATTCACTAGACTGAAATTTCGAATTCCGGGTCAAAAAATCAATTTTAATCTCTGAAAGAACTCATCTGCTTTGAGGGAGCCAATTTCTGGCTGATTGTTTACCCGAATATATAATTATGTACATATTTCATGATACACATTTTCACTTTCCAACGTTGTCACAATAAACGAATAATTTCGGTACATCATACAACACTCTCACATTTGCATCTGAAGCGGGCGGTATTTATTTTAATGTACCTTTCGTAATACACCGCGGCATACGCATTTATACACATTACAATTAAATGTGCTACCATTAAATGCTCTTCATTGTAAGATAACGAATTGACTTCTCGTTTTATCGTATCAGATCACATCGTTGGAAGTTCAACGAACTTTTAGTAAAGGCGCGTTTACGCTAGCTCGATTACTCGCCTAGTTCTGAAAATGTACAAGCATAGTTATTTACAGGTGGTGCTTTAAGTAAGTGGTCTATATGCTTGAGAGCTGGGCTAGTCTATTTCCATTACCCCAAAATTATTGAGCTAGTAACTCTACCAATGTAATCACGCCTTAAAGGTGCTTTAGTTTTGTGGCTAGTCTTTATTAAGCCATACAGCGCAACATATAAGGTCTTATCTCGCTTGCTTCATTCAACTGCACGCTGTTCTCCGTATCTTAATTGTCAGGTTATCCGGGATTCCTGGCGAATGCTCTAATTATCCGGTTCGGACGTGTTTTAAAATTATTTAACGTTTAATCTCACTTCAGTTGGTAACGATTCATTAAAATAAGAGCACTCTTTATCAATGGCGTCTGCGCTGTTGAAACTACCGTCGATACAGGCTACATGGAAGTGGTGGCCATTTAAAAGGTTTTTGTAAATGGTTCGGGTAAAGTGTTCAAAGCTATAAATATGATGTTTTATTTGTGCGGTTAGTTTGTTTTTATTTACGTAGGTATAATAAAAGTAATTTGTAGATTCATTCAGTCAGCATCTATTGTTACATACCTATCGGTATCAATTATTTTTTGGGTAGGTAACCAAAGATATTGTATTTTTGCTTCTCACTGTCGTAATCTCTTACCCTTATCACATACTTACGTAATACCTATCCACTATTGTTATAAGAAAAACGAACAAATCGCAATATTGGGTAGATTATCAGTTCTTATTCCTGGTTTTAGTTCTCACGCATTTCACCATTCTGAAAGCCAATTTTGAGGTTTATCTACAACGTACTATACATTTCCTTTAACAGGTTACCTACCTTTTTTTTTTTTTTTGATCTCGGGGGGAAATCCTCATGGAAATCCTCCACCCTGGGGCGGGTGGAGGGGTCTGTCAGACTCTTACTGACTAAAACCACCCCGGTGTTCCATCTCCCACCTACGCCGGGAATCGCGGGAACGTATGCGACTTCCGCAATCCCCGGCTGGTGCCGGCCCGCCTCTGCGGGACACCTCGCGTCGGCGAGGGGAGTGAGGTGTTTAACTCCCCTCGCTACGTCAAAGAGGGGCGCACGGGAACACCACGCGCCGCCACCTCGGGTCCGGATGAGTGGGGGGCGACGGACATCCCCAAGTCCGCCGCCCCTGGACCCAGTTAGGGGGGCCGGAAGAGGGCAGCGTATGCCCTCCTCCGACGCCCGATGCGCCTGCTGCGGGCAGGGAGAGCAGTTGTGATCTCCCTCTCCCTTTCCGCAGCCTCCTTCTGCGCGATAACTGTCTCGCAGAAGGAGACCACCGCGTCCCAGGACTCCTCACCGCCGACCATAGCATAGACTACGGCCGGCAGCGAGAGGTCGCCGCCTACAACAGAGATGAGGGCACGGCGCGGCTCCTCCCAAGCTGCACACTCTGCAAGCGTATGCCGCACCGTGTCCTCCCGACAGTCGACGCAGTGGTGGCATCGAGCGTCCGGCTCCCTGCCTATGCGACACAAGAACCTCCCGAAGCAGCCATGCCCCGAGAGGACCTGCGTCGCACGAAACGACAGGGAGCCGTGCCTTCTCCCGAGCCACAGGTCGAGCACTGGCCGGATTGCCTCGATGGTGATGAGGCCGGCGGTAGGGTTCGAAAGCCTGTCCCGCCATTCCGCCACTAGGACCTCGCGCAGCTGCGACCGACGCAACTCCAAGTGTCGCTGCGTCAGTCGCTCGCCGCGCGCCCGCGCGTCCTCGCGCCACCTGTATTGTGACGCGAGCACTTTCGCCTCCAGGTCCCACGGCGGAGATCCGGCCAGTGCGCAAGCCGCCTCGTAGGAGATCGTGCGATATCCCCTGATGACTCTGACGGCCATCACCCTCTGCGGCTTCCGCAGAACAGTGATGGTGCTGGCCGTCAGGTCAGCCGCCCAGATCGGGGCCCCATATAGGGCCATCGATCGCACGATCCCCACGTACAACCGCCTACATGCGGTGCTCGGGTCCCCCAGATTGGGAAGCAGCGTTGACAGCGCCCCCGCCGCGCCCAACAACTTGGGCGCCAGCCGCCGGAAGTGGGGGCCGAAATCCCACCGGCTGTCGAGCACCAATCCCAGGTACTTCATGGTGGACTCGACAGCGATACGGGCCCCCCCGACCACGATGTGCGATCCCGGCGGCGGCGCTCGCCGGGGGCCATGAAAAACAATGGCCTCCGACTTGTTGAGGGCCACCTCCAGGCCGAGGCGCCGTATGCGGCTCACCACCTGTGAGACCGCAGCCGTCGCCAGCAACGCTGCCTCCCTGTGCGAGCTCCCCCGGGCAGTGACCAGTGTGTCGACAGCGTAACACACCAGCTGCACTCCCGGCCGGAGCTCGCCCCTCAGCACCCAGTCGTACCCGATGTTCCACAGGAGCGGGCCCAAGACCGAACCCTGCGGAACACCGCACGACATGGGGCGCTGGTATCTGCCATCACGTCCCAGATAGGTGACACACCTTTCCGCCAAATAAGCCCCGACGACGCGGCGGAGGTAGGGAGGCACTCGATGAAAACGCAGTGCCTCCCGAATACAACTCCAGGGCAGGGTGTTGAAGGCGTTGGAGATGTCCAAGGACACCGCCAACAACACACCGCCCCGCGACACTGCTTCCTCCGCCAGGACTCTCACTCGCGATATCGCCGTCACAGTGGAGCGCCCTTGCCGAAAGCCGTACTGGCATTCGGCCAGGTCCGGCCCCTCTCCGCACAAGTGGCTGACGAGGCGGGCTGCGACAATCCGCTCGAACAGCTTTCCCACCTCGTCCAGCAGCACTATGGGCCGGTACGCGGACGGCGAGTCCGCAGGGCGCCCCGCTTTCCTGAGCAGGACCAGACGACCAGATTTCCACTGAGCGGGAAACTGGCCCTGCTCAAGGCACGCCGAGTAGAGTCCTCTCAGTCGGGGCTCCAGCTCCTTCAGAGCTAGGGCCAACGCGCAGCCGTGAATTCCGTCGGGCCCCGGGGCAGTGTTCTTCGCCCGGAGCCGTGTCACGGCCGCCCTCAACTCTGGTTGTGTCACCTCTGGGACGCTGGCGTCCTCTTCGGGCTCTGCGGCTGTGGGCAGAGCCATCGGCGGCGGAGCGTGCTCCGCTCGTGCCGGGAAGAGGGCTGCTACCACGTCCTCCAGCATCTCGGGTTGGAGACTCTCCGTAAGCGGGGGCGCCCATGGTCCGAGTTTACCTCGGACCGAGCGATAAGGACGCCCCCACGGATCCCCGTTTAGAGTCTCCAACATCTCCTCCCTGGCTCGCGTCTTCGCCTCGCCGATGGCCAGAACAGGTTACCTACCTGACTTAACTTTGTAATACCTTTCAGAAACAAAATAAACATCACCAAAATCAATATTCGAAACTATTTGCAGTAAATCACAGCCTGGCGTGGTTTTCAACTTTAAATATACTGATGACAACTGAAAATAAACCATCAACGAGCTTCCCTGACAGTGCGTAATTTAATTTCGTCATTTCGCATCCATTTCGAGGCATCATCGCCCTATCCATCTATGTGGATATGGGACGCCATTTTCCTTTTTATTTCCATGAGTGATGTTGGCGTAAATTTCTGAAAATATTATTATGGATAAACTCGACGTGTGACGTTTTCTGTGGTCGCCAGTGTGTGAGGTAAATTCTCAAGTTTCCCGGTTCCGTACGTGCGTGGCAAACTTTATACTTTGTATGAGTTTAATGCGGTTTCCGCGTGTGACCTCTTATTTCTGTAAGCTCTAGGTAAGTATAATAAATATTGAGATCGATTTTATATAAACTAATATTAGAAAGAGATAAAAATGTTTGTTTATTTGTAACAGGTAGCATATGGAAGGTCTGATCAAAATGCAAAAAATATTTCAATGATGGAAATCTAGACTATTGCGGAGCACCATAATTCAAAGCCACGGTAGAGCACCCCGGAAAATGCTAGTACTAAACAATTCGCTTTAAAAAGCATTGGAATTGTATTAAGACCGTCTCTCTCAGAAGAGAAGAATTGTATAATCGAATAAGCAGTCAAATGTAAACAAGAACAACTTGTGACCAACTTTATTCAGTCAGAATTCCGACTTATTGTTGTTTATGTAACATTGATTAAAGATTATAACGTTGTTATAAAGATTACAAAGGTAATTCAATGCAAATTGAGAATTCAAATTAATTTCATTAACATTCCGAACGTGGCGACCAACGAGCTAAATTAAAGGCGAAAACAGAGTTTCCTGCTTTATTTGAAGAGATTTTTCCTATGTAGCTGGTTTTTATTTTGTATCTATTGTATTCACGAATCAACGAAAGCCTACTAACGATGCAGCAATCATAAAAATAACGAAGTGTCGCTCTTCAAAGTGTTGATTGGTCAAGTACGTTTTCGATAGATTTTTTGCCAAAGTGTGTTATAATCGCTGAAATGTTTTCTGTCGATCTCCAATTAAATTAAAGAAGAGCACTTTATTTTAATAATTGGATTATTTAATCAATAATTACATTATTAATTAGGATGTCATATGACGTAACTTTAAGATCCAAAAGGTCCACGTACCGAGCCAGTGGAGGTTCGTGTGTTCAGGATCAATTTATGATATCTGTCCCGAACTAAATGGTTAATCGCTTCTCTTTTTTTTATTCGACTGTTTGTAACAAGAAACCGTCCGGCTTTGTACGGGACAAACTTAGATAGACAACCTTGCCTCGTTTATAGCTCTTTCTATTAATAAACATCGTATCAAAATCAGTTGCGTGGTTTAACAGAAGTAAGTGAAGAAACAGCTAGAGGCAGATAGCTTTAGGGATCTACTTTATAATGAACGTTGCGAGTTTAACTCCTTTGTGAGCCACGTTTGCCTATTTGAGGGGTAGGATTTAACCCGTGACACCAATCATCCTTTACCAAGGTTCTCAAGCCTCTATGATTCCTGGAAACAGAACAACATGTATGAAACAGTGTTACGTTTCGTGGCGGGTAAGTTAGTGTGCTAACCGCGAGAGGATGAAGTTTCACCTTCATGATGCTTTATGTCATGTTGTACAAAGCAAAGTTAAATTCTCGTCTCAACATCCTTCATAAATCCTTTCACAGATATTTGCTGCTGCTGGGGTTTGCTGTTCTTTAAAATTTTACTGTGGGTAGTCAGCTTCGTGACTCAAGTTAGTCTTCTTCTTTTCACCTACCTTCATCAATAGCCTGATTGCCTTATAAACTTGGCGGTGTAGCTACTTTCTTATTTTTACTTCTCATGGCAAATTTAACTACACTACGTAAATAAAAAAGTAACACCAGCTTCTTGTTGTTCCACTGTAGATTAATGGCTTTTTTTTTCTCATACAGTTAAAACACGATTTTGCATCAAAGTAAGTCTAAGTCCTAAGTCCAAATAATCTAGTCATAGTGCCATTCTGTCAGCAAATGAGTTTGTCCAAATGCCAAAATGTAAGAATTTGCCCATGTGATTGATGTGGATTGATCATGTGAGATTTCGGGAACGTCCCATACATTTTTGACGTTTTGAAAATCGCCTTCGCCACATGACCGCTGACAGAAAGTCACTTGTCGGGAGCCTCAGGTTTCCTCACAATGTTTTTCTTTGCTATGTCCGCAGGTAGCGCGGGCGCGGGTGCGGGTGCGGGTGCGGGTACCATGGCCGGCTGATGGAGCCGGGCTGGTGGTCGCCCTCGCCGTCGGCCTCGCCGCCGCCGCCGCCCCGCGCCCCGCCGCCGCGCTGCCGCTGCCGACAACCCTTTTCCACTAGCTACACCTGCTTGCCGCACTATGGTATGTATATTCATGGAGCCAGCTGGTGGTCGCCCTCGAACGCCACGAATTTACTGGTTAAAGGCACTGCCAGGGCGGCGATTCTGAGCTCTGTGGTAGAGTATATATGTTACTAACCAATCAGACAACTGTTAGTTGTGACATCGTTGGTAATCATTTTGCATGGTATCGATTAAGGCAAACGTGAGACCGGAATCAATAAGCAGGCGGCGCGACATTTTATCCACTTGTTTAATTGTCTTGGCTGAACAAGAGTTCGCTGTCTGATGAGTTAATGAATTTAGCATTTCTAAATTCATTAACTCATCAAACAGCCCTCTCAAATAACAGGTAGGTATGGCCCATTGTCATCACGATGACGAGAACGTGAGTGTCCCATCACTTTATCCCTCGGGACCAAGGGGCCTCTCGAGCCATCACGGGCAGGTGAAATTAACCTTTGAACTTCTGAAGAAGCAATATGTTGTCCGATTTCCTGTGCCTCAGTCCACCCCATTAAATACCTTTATGTTTATAAGAACATTTATTAAAGTTACTGGCCTAAAAACGTCTCTTCCGCGCAAATAAATCTTGAATCTCTTTGTAAAGATTCACAATCTCCGCGGTCTCAGCCAGGCGAGGAAAAACACATGGTGACGGCTACACGGTGAAAGACGCTGCGCGAATTTATTTCTCGACAACAACGGTCAACACAATTTTATTCTAACGAATGTATGGTTCCTCCTCCGGATGCGAAGCACTTAGCCGCTCGGCTGCTTCCATGCGATCCCTACATTTAAGAGATCCTTTTCGAGTTGTTTTGTCTCCCAAAAAGATTTATGTTGAATAAAAATATAGCTGAATCGACTCAGTTAAACTTACGTAATATTTACAGTACTCTTTCGCACGTACGTTTGCCGTATAATCAGTTTTAGCGATTCGGAGCACACAATCTAATTCCTTTGGGTAACGATAATTGAATAACTTTTGTCTGCCAATCATTGAAGCTCTTTTGTGAGATTCTGAACTAATTCAAAGGGAAATAATAAAACAAAAGAACAATTTGTAGATGTTGTCTTAAGTTTATTCCATCAGAACGCTTCTTTTATCGAATTATTTTCCTTTTTACTTACTTTTTAAGATCTGAGGAACAGTACCTTTTCTGATAAGGGGGTGTCAAATGGCTTGTTCCGAGTCGTAAAATAAGTATAAAGACTGTGTTCAACAATATCAGTATTATCGAATTTCGCCTTTATGTTTAATATTAGCTTAACAATTGGTTACACTCGCCTTTACTAATCTCCGGCAATTTGTATCGAGTTCACGTAAACCGAAATTGTTAAGAGGTATAACGTCATATAAAAATACGGAAATGACTGCCATATAGTGTTACGTATTGTTTTATTTCCTTTTTATGTGGAACGTTCTGTGCAAATAAAAGTATTGGAATAAAGCTATGAACTTTTGGATTCCTTCTGAGCTAAATGAGCCGGAAAATGCTCAATCATCCTTGATGTTAAGAAGCTTATTTGACTCCATACCTAAAATTGAAAGCACAAATCACTGAAAATAAAGTCAAGAACGTTGAGAAATACGACAACCCAATATAACCCAAATCACTCCAACCCTTTTTTGTGCAGATGTCATGTGACAGCATTCGGTTGCTGAAGATGCATTCAAACCTTGAACAAGCTTAGTAAATTTATACAATATCTAACACACTGTTGTAACTATGTGTGTAACTATGGTAGGCGCCAAATTGTAGAAGTGGTCATTGACATGCCTATACTTTTAAACATTCTTAATTGAAAACACAGAAACATGGTGATTAATGAAAAACTTATCTGGCGCCTATCATACGTATGTTTACAAATAAAGTTACTGATTCTGTGTCTTGAACGCAGATGGATGGCCAGATGGCGAGGAAGAGTCCTCGGGCGGTGCGCTGCGAGAGCGCGAGCTGCGGTCCCTGCACCGCACTGTGCCCGCGCTACGCCGCCGCGAGCTGGACACGCGCGCCATCAAGCATCACTTCTACCCCGAGGGAGGCTGGGGGTGAGTAGCCACCACAATACTCCTGAGCTCACCGCACCGCGTCCGAGCTGCGCCGCCGCGAGCTGGACACGCGCGCCATCAAGCACCACTTCTACCCGAAGGGAGGCTGGGGATGAGTAGCAACCACGTGTACTGTCCAATTTTATTCTTGATGATCCCACTTTTGACCTCGATCTCTATTCTCGCCTGATCGTATGCGATGGAACGAGCGAGCCCAGAAGATGTCTGATCACTCTTGCTTTGGTGGCTGATGGGTCATAGGTGGTAGTTTGACTGTGTGCAAAGTATGTAGTCGGTGTAATATACTTACAGAATACCAAGAACAGTGCAAGTGGTTCCATGAAGTCCGTCTGGTAGTCCGGTAGCGAAAGGGAGATGGTGGAACTAATCCAATTTCCTTTAGTTAATAATATCTACTGTTTTTAGAAACATAACATCATCACAGCTAGGTATTTCTCCGAAGGAAAAGGCACAGGTGTAACCACGGTACATCCATATTTAGCTTTGTGTATCGAAATATTATTATATACACAAGTCGCCGACTGTTCTGAATCAAATGCAAACATGTTTAAATTCTCCCCCATAAAGGTGCAACGGAAAATATCAGTAGCAATTCCTCAACAACACCAACTACTATTTACCCAGTAAGCAGCTTATTAGCATCATAAACTAAAACAGCTGAAAGTTAGCGTTGATAATGCTCCCGAGCACTCTCCATTGGCTTTAGTCAGGTTATGCGAAAGTTGGACTGTCCGGCTAGTGGTCAACTTCATAAACTTCAGTTTGAGTAACTCGGCACCCACCAGAAGGGAATATCCACCAAAGTATAACGCAGCAAGTACATGGCATAACAGTGAATATTGACGATAAATAAAAGTGAGTTCTAACAACCTTTGACATCCAACGGATTCTAGCGCCATGAAAACATTATATTACCGTGAATTTTGCAGCGCGCAACAGGAGCATAAAAACAGAGTATTCGTGAGCAAAAACTGGCGCTAAATCTGATATTTCTTCGACGAAGAATAAGGTACAAAACGAAGTCGAAAGCTAGGTGCTATAAAATTCTACGAGTGGCGGTAACCATGTACATTAAACAAACTTTTGAAATATCCAGAATAAGTGCCTACCTACTGTTTTATTACTTTTTTCAGCTCACCTATAAAGTGCTTCGATCAATATTCCTTATCACATCCGAGCCGAAATAAATTGTGAAGCCAGACGAGTAACTGAATAAGAAAAACGGAAATAATCGTGATTCAGGATTGGTTTATTTTGACGTTCGTTGATAATATTTTTATCCCAGTCTGTTTACTTCAGCTAACAGGTAACATGACAAGATATTGTAACAATATAAAATGGAGTACTTATAATAAAAAACTAGATTCCATGTTTTACTTCATTTAAGGATTCGATGTTTGTGTACTGATGGAAGGGCCATGTAGTCTGAAGTTATTGTGGGAGGGAGTTTAAAGGGTTATGAGCAGACGAAACCAACAAAACTGACTATGTAGTTAGTTTAATAAATAGTCCATATGACCTTGTTGTGCGTTTAAAAACTTATAAATCACAGTGATCAATTGTGCATTACCTAGTAATTATTATCACCTTGTTAGAGTATTAACCTATAGATAGAATACGAGTCTATTAACCTACAGTACAGGATGGATATGTAGCAGTAAGATATCCAGAGCAGATTAAGCTAAATCCGCCGGGATTACGCAAGCACATCCAATATCTCACATTAATTAAGGATTTCGAACTATTTCTGTGTACTGTATGTAACTATTTCCTTTCATAATACATATACAATACATATGCGTACTTTTTTTTGACGAATCTTGAAATGGCTGAATGAATTATTCATGCAATCTTATCATTCTTATTCATGTAACTTGCTATTGTTTTATCTCATCCCTGTAATAACGCGGATCTTATTCTCGTACTATACGTTTGATGTAGCACTAGATACGACACGACACGTCATAAGCCGTCTTCGGTCGCAGATAAATGTTCCGACAAGCTATGTGGCACAGTGAACACGAATCTCAAATTTCCCCCGAGTTCGTGACGAGATCACGAGACACAAGATGAAGACATATAATAACATCATCAGTCGTGAAGCAACTTTATTTCGACTATGAGATAAATTCGAAGCGAACACGAGGTACAGTCAGCAGGGAATACCCGATTCTGATACGGACATAATGCGACGGTCTCATCGGACGATAAACGAATTTATGTTTCGGATATTGACTGCGTGCCGCGGCTTTTAATGGCACAGGTTCTGGCGAGGACAGTACCCTCCCTCATACATGCTCATAAAGATTTAATTTTAAAATTGGCTTTCGAAAGTACGATGTTTTTCACAATTGGTTCGAACAGCTGAAATAATGGAATTGGAAAACCAATTTGTTATTATAATTGTGTGTAATCCGCACCGAAACTTCAAATAAGTATTCGTAAGTTGTTATAGTCATGAATAAAATCAACGTTTTCCTACGTGGCCGCTCTTTTGACGAATTTTCACGGGATGACGCTTTCAGGACATCCAAAGGCACGACAAAAAACGGTCTTCGTACGAGGAAATTGAATGCTGAAATTTTTTGAACGAACGCTACATTGAAAAATCTTTTCGGCCCACCTTACATCCATCTGGGCGTCATTGAATGGTTATTTGAAACTGTCTCACATTGAACGAAACAAGCATTTCATACAATTATAAGAAATATGTTCATGATTTATGAGCATTGTTTGTCCTTACATAATATATGCAAAGTAAATGAGGTAGGCCACTTTGTGTCCCCAGAGTGTCCCGCCTTTAAGGTAGTCACGAGTATATTAATAATTCACACTACTAATTGCTGTAATAGAGGTAAGCCTTAAAATACGGATTACTGCGTAAACTTCCTGCCGACTTACCGGAGCTTCGCCGCGAGAATTATACTGCGGCGAAATAATCGCACCGATTTAATTACGTCGCGAGCTTTGCACGCTGGCGTCACGGCGCCGTGATACGCTAGAATTTAGACATGATTTACATGCACGACAGAACAATCCGGTACATCAGCATGTGTTGAGAGTGAGTTAGGTGTAATTTAATAGAAAATGACCGTCGTCTAAGTTCGGCATTGTTCGCAGATGGATCGTGTGCGGGGCCGCATTCCTGGCTCATCTCCTGTCCACTGGACTGCAGTTAGCCTATGGAGCCCTTCACGTGTACGCATTGAGGCATCTCGGACCCTCTGCTGATCATGCTGGTAGGTAACCTTAAGAAAAGTAAGTTTTATACTCACATCTAGTATTACCATTTCTACCAACTTTCATCGCTTGAACAAAGTTTCAGTTATTTACGTTGTTATTGTCTGTACGCTGGCGTCTATAAAATCCAATCGTGCGTAAAATAAGAAGATATTTTGCTTGCATTAGGATTGTATATTATTATTAGACATGACAAATAATAAATAAAGTAAGCACGAGGAAACGACAATAGCTCCTATATGTCATAACTGAATGTAAGATTGAGGAAGAAAATAATTTTGAATGCGTAGTCGAGGCCGACGAGGGACTCAGAGTAGAAAAGTAATCTATCAACGGCAACCCTCCGGATATAATACTTAAATAAACAGACAACGACGAAAAAATATTTACGACGCAAAATGAAAGCGTAACAGCCTTCCAGCCAAAATAAACGAGTTTACCTTCACAACTTTTAATTACTATCATTTTGTAAACTTCCAATTTAATAAAGAGGCTCATCTGCTCACTTGTTACAACTTAGTTCGGCCTGTTGGCATTTATAACGTTTTTCATGACGTCTCTATTTAGTCGTTATTTACGTGAACAAAGCCATGAGATTGTGTTTTGACAACTACAATTTAATATTGGTTATTAAGTAAATGAACTTTCCGAGTCACCGGTATTTGTGGACTAGGTTGATTTATTGAATTAATTTTCCAAGATTCACGACTGGGGTTGAATATTAAGAGGTAGAAGTAATTTCGGTTATGAGCGCGGTCTTTGTTGTCAGTGGCGGGGCGGGGTTGGGGGGACATAACTCTGTCAGGTCCGCCATTTGCGCCGCTTGCAAATTGGAATTTGCGACGTGAAGGGGTTGAGGAAGACTACGGACAAGACGGTATCGAACACTGCATTTATTAAAACATCAAACCATATTGTACTCATGCCATATTACCCTGACGCCCCTCCTACTATGACGTTCCAATGCCCTCATCATCCCGTTGTGATAGAGAGACGGAAGTATCTACTCCACATAGCACTATTCCTTTTAACACAACAGAATCATCAAGGCATTGGCATGTCATAGTAGGAGGGCTAAACACCTTTGATCCGCATGATCCCAACAAAAATAAAAACATTAGTTAACTTTAATCCGGTCTTACGGTACCTATAGTTAAAATGCAATAAGTGCATAATCAGGCCAAGTAATTATAACTCTTAAGCTGCAAGATATAATCACCACAATTTTATTATCCCTTATATCCTAAAAGCTAATTTAATTACGTCGGCTTTGGCTTCGTCCGACGATTCTTGGTACTCTGAAGGGAAAGATAATGCGTACGACAATATTTATAACGGGAATGGCCATTCGTGCGGAGTAATCGTGTTAAGTGAAATCTTGGAGAATGGGCAGTGTTTCCCTAATTACCAGTGTCTCACATACGACTAATGTGTACGTCGACGGCACTATGTTAGCAGAAGCAATTAAGGCTAAAATAAGAATTTATCTGCGATTCCGACCGCATCGAACATGACATTGTTGGAATACAATGGCACTATTGTCTGTTATCATAACGCGTATCTGATGACGTAATATCGTGCGTGATGTTATCAAATGATGCATTGCAGTTGGCTATGTTTACGTTTCGTCACCGTGTTATCTTAATTCGCAATTGTCCTAGGCATTAATATCTGCCTACAAGTTTGTAAGAAGAGTTATGAAGATGATAATTAATCATCTTATTGTAGCTACTTCAATCAGTCTGCCCAACTGACCTCACAAATAAACAGTCCTCCTGACCTATTTCGGCCATGGCGGCTAATCTCAACCGAGACTAGCCATCGGCGCAGGACATATTATGCAGAGGTGTGTGCGCGAACACAGGTGCACTCCCTTTTCCATCTCTTTCATATTTCGATGGGACGGCAACCCGACGCGACCGGAGAGAGATCTGGCGCAGGACCAACAGCTTAACGTGGTTTCCGAGGTGCGGGGGTGTCACACCACCAACTTCCAAACTCCACGTTGTGGAAAAACCCCATAACATTTTTTGGCCTCCACAACACAGTAACTGGATAGTACGAAACTCTTCGGCAAGACTAGAGCTATGAGCTTTCCAAGGCATAGAGGAGTCTGGGTATATGATCGAGGGTCACTCTTCTATGGACCTCGGCATGCGCTGCTTAACCTTGTAGTTTGAACCGTGCGGTAGTTATGATTTAGCTTCGAGCTAACCTCTTATCCACATCATCCACATTCCAATAATCCTAGCTCCTTCTAGTTCCTGCATATGTTTCTTTACAAAATGCACTTATCTTTATTAATAAACAACTGAATGGACCGGGTAGGTACCCAAGGTCGGGTCGGTCGGTCTTTTTGGGTAACATTTCCTTTGTTTTTTTTTCTCCTATCAACAATAATCTAAAAGTGTTTTTGTTGACATGATACTCAAAGGTAAAGAGTTTCGCATGACACTGGACGGGTTTTATCGCTCAGATTTTATTGTACGTCCGTCTACGTCGGAAAGGACGGTCAGGTCCCTAAGGAGTATCATACGATGTAGAACAATTCCACTCTAATAAAATAAAGGAAAATGCAAAAATATTTCTTCAGAGGACCTATTACTATTTGTCTTGCTTCAAAGATTCAAAAGGTGCATCATTAAAAAGAATTTTGTTTTTTTTGGTTTCACTTAGGTATATTTTTACCTTATAAAAACGAATGTTTCATAAAATGGCATTAGAAATACACGGATCATATGAAACACAGCTTTCAATTATCAAAAATTCAGCCCGAAAGTTCGTTACATTCTCAATTTCGCAACAAAAAAAGTTGTCAACACAATTTGTTCCGTTTAGTTCTCTCGTGGGAACATCGGAGCGATCCACTGAGCCGTTAATTCTCCTGTTAAAAATGATTTGACACCTTGTTTGATAACATTGATCACACTGTTTTTGAGCAGTTCGATTAAACACTGAGAGCTGGTAAAAATTCAGACGCTTTACCAAAATTACACTGCTCAAACTTGTTAAATCAACACTCCGCGTGTGTGTTTGTCTGTTAATATCAAGCAGAAACGTGAGATTAATCTATTCGCGAAAGTTGTCTAATTCCCTCACATAGTAAGCTTGGCCCGCAAAACTTTAATCCAGCGAATTTGAATTGAAACATGTGGGTCCCTCGTCAACGAGCGCGCTGGTAAGCTCGCTAAACTACGAAAGGTCAACAGGAAATGTAAAGAGTTAAATAAAACACGCCATATTGGACGTAGGTACGAGTACCTCCATGTTTGTTTAAATATTATGAAAAATGAGAACGTCAGTTTTATTGCGCACTGCGTCTCTATAAAATACACATGAATATCAAAACTGACAATTTCATTTTGAAGAAACAAAGCCAACTTTTAATTTGACTGTATTCAAAACGCCAGTTTTCATGTTCAGAATTTTACATAACATTGTGTTTGATGTGATGACTTTGAGGACTATCGCGTTTGAATTCGTCGCTAGAGGCGCTAGTGTAGCGTGCGGTCTTCGGAATGTCAAATTTCACTGTTTGATGGCTTTTGACGCGAGTTTATTTACTTATTATTTTGCATTTGTGAAAATTTTACGAAAATGGCCTAACTATGGCAGATTAACCTCTGCTTTGAGTTTTTTTTTCTGTAGGAAATATATTAATAATCTAGTATCGGAAAGTAGTATTATGTCCTTCTTTTTTCGAAAGAAATGAGTCTGCATAACACTGCGGTCCTATCTATATATTTTATTTAATCGTACTCTTCGGAGGCCTACTGACTTTTCGATACTTTAAAAATTATGTTGTCCCTCAGTGTGGGCCGGCGCGATATGTGTGGGAGTATCCCGCGCAGCTGGTGCCTTCGCAGCCACACGAAGAAAGTCTCCGCGCCTAGTGGCACTCCTCGGAGGATTGCTTTTGCCTCTCGCTTGCCTCTTCACTTCATTCGCCACGCAGCTTCATCAGACATTGCTAAGTTACGGTAAGTAAATATTTTCGTATTTATTATTACAAAAGGCTGATGAAATGTTCAATCTGGCAAAGCTATTAGTTATACTAACGACTGGCTAGACTACATACCCAACTACTTGAACAAGTCTGAACACGATATTATGTACTTCTAAAAATTCTTAAAGATGGAACGTGATCTACGTTAAGAGCTTTTGAGACCGTGAAGTTAGGAGATCATTACTTTAACCGATAAACATTTGCTAAGCCATAAATGAACCGGCAGAGCAGAAAACTTTTCGTGTTCAGGATCAGTTGCAGTAAATTTCTTGTGTTATCTTTCTAAAACAAAGGTGCAAAGCTAAGTATAAACCGCGTGTTCAGTTCAATAAGTTAACCTTTCCACACAATAGTGCGGGTTTTCGGGATATTGAATCAAGCTCGCTTGTTAGTTTTGCTCACTTTTCAAGGATGCTTGCTAAGCGTGATATCGTTACCATACGTAACAGCAGCGAGGGTTAAATATATTTTTACCGAAATCATCGTTTTATTTGCAAGGACTTGTATTCAGAAATACGAGACAAAAATGGTTGAGACGATTGTAATTTTGCCTCGCCTTCTAGTGTATTTTTTGCCTTTTTCTCCCTTCATTGTGTAGAATTTCAGGGTCTACAGAATTTTAAGGTTCAGCTTTTTTTTTTCTAAAAATCTTCGTACATGCTAGTTATAGCTAGCAGTTACTGGCTGTAACAACGTCAGATAAGCGAAGAATGGAAAAAAATCACAACAGTTTTTCTTTGGAAATATGAGTTGCTGTAGGAAAAGGCAGGGAAAATTCTCTGCCGGTATATAGCTATATTTTCAGTTTCGACAGTTTTAATAGATTTTAAAAGGAAATTCTTAGAAGCAAGCCAAATGTTGGTTTTGTGCCATATTTAATAGGACTTAAAACCATCACTGGTGATACTTTGGCTTCCAAAGTGTAATTACTATCGACACAAGGCTTTCCGAAAATTCTGGCAGAATGTTTATGTACCAATGGGAATCGTATTTCACGGAATTGAATAAACAATTAAATAGTAAGTTCCTGGTGGGACCCAACATTTATTCCTACCAAAAAACGCTGTATTTGGTTTCATACATAATTAAGTTTGCACCACACTCGACGCAAAATGAGTTATCGTGGAATGTTTTGAATGAACACAAAACTCAAAACTAAATATAGACTAGCCCATATTTGAGTGTTTCGTAAGTATACAATATGACTACCGAATACTATAACTCTGTTTTTCCAACCCAGGAGTGGTGTTGGGAGTAGGATGTGGCTTTGTACGTGAATCCGCTGGTTTGGTGCTGGGCGCCTACTTCAGGAGACGGAGACAATTCGTCGAGCTGGTGGCCCATGCTGGGGGTGGCGTGGGCATCGCTCTCTTCAGCGTCGCCTATAAGGAAGCCGTGGGGTATGGCAAATTCTTCTACTTACAAAAAATACGTCCTGTTTCAATTGAGAAATCGATTTCAATTTGAATAATTGAAGGCCATTTCTGAAGAAAGAAAATAAACTTTTATTAAAAATTACTCATAAATTTTAGGATCAATTATAATTTAGTGCGAATGTAATAAAATGCCAAAAATATTTTAGTGAATATGTTCGCTTTTTCTACCAGAAAACTAGGCTGGCGTTTGGGCTTACAGGCAGTGACTGGTGTGCTCGTCCTAGCTTTCTTCCTAAGCGCGGTATACCGAAGCGCATCCCTGTATCACCCCCAGCGCCTCGCCATACTTCACCTCAAGAACCAGCGTCGAAAGGTAAGGCCGGTAAGACTGAAACTTTTCACATTATTCAATCAACTCACCGATTTAGATCTAAGACAAATTATTTTCCCGCAATTTGTACTCAACGGAAACTGACACTAATTTATGTAACGAACATTTCATTTAGATTTAGACCCTTTTCTCAACTTGGTGAAGCAAAGTTTCACTTAAATGAATATTTCCCAGTTTGAAGATGTTACGACCAAGTTTAATTGATTGATTATAATTAAATGAACTCGTTTCTCTTTGCGTTAGGTTAAAGAAAAGAAAAGCCTAAAGAGAGGAGGACCAATCTTCGATTTAAGCCCTCTCCAATCTCGGCCGGCGAAAGTTTTGTTGCTGGCCGCCGGATTAGCTGCTTTTGGACTTTACACTCCCGTCTTTTTTTTGGTAAGTCTAATTGGTAAAGTTTTGGGAAATCAAAAAGTTTTCGTGATTAATATTAATATTTGTTTTTAAATAGGCTTTGCAAGGTTTTCAAGAAGGCTTAGAGGAAAGCGCCCTGGTGTTGTTACAAACGTTCCTAGGGTTCGCCGCGGTGCTCGGTTGTGCCGGCTTTGGGCTCGTGCTGGTGCGACCGTCGGCGCAGTGCCTCGTCTCCAAGCAATATCTTTGCCAAACAGCTATGGTGGGAATAGGTACTATTATGTTAAATATTTTACTTAAACTTCCTCATAAATGTAATAGCTTTCGGAAGTAATAAGGAAAAATGTTTGCAGGTATTTCAATGCTCGCACTAAGCAGCGTGGAAGGGTATCACGGATACGTGTTGTTTGCCTGGATGTACGGACTTTGTTTGGGAGGATTTTTGTATTCTATGAAGATGCTCACTATGGAACGGGTTCGAGGACGCCATTTTACGAGAGTTTGGGGTAAGAATATTCAATGCACTACACTTTTATAGGTCGCTTTAATACAGGATGGTTTAGAATTTTTTATTTGAACAGGTTTCGTGCAAGGTGCTGAGGCTATTCCGGTCATGGTGGGTGTGCCAGTGACAGGGTACATCAATCAGCAAGTGCCACGAGCGGGCTTCTACTTCTCATCGGCGGCGACTCTGGCGGGCGCTATGCTGCTGTTCTTCGTTGGATTCTCTAAGCGGGAGCCGGAGCCTCCTCCACCGGCACCCGCTCCCACGCTGGTGGAGCCGTGTCCATGCGTGACGCCTCCACCGCGCTGCGAGCCGGCTTGGTGCGCTTGTAGCGCCGGTGGGGCCACAGCCTACTGTGCCTGGCCCGGCCCCACATGCGGCACGCGCCTGCCGAAGTCGCTGTCGTACGCGGCGCCGCTGGACCGGGCGTGTTGCTCGGCGGCGCACTGCCCCGACTGCTACCGGCGCGCGCCGCCGCTGCGCTCGTCGCGCTCCGTGCCCGAAGGGCTGGCCACGCGCGGCGCCACCTGGTCGCGCGGCGGCTCGTGCCGGCCCGCCTGTCGCCGCCGTGAGCATCACCTCATCGAACAGATCACCACTTCCGTATAATGCGTGAGTGCGATAGTGCGCTGTTCTCTCGTGATGAAGATGAATGATTTCTAAAAATGTATTCATTTTGTTTTATTAGTGACTATGAAGGAATTGTGTAAATAATTGTTTCTGTAGAAAATTATGTATCTACTAATTGAAGTGAAAGTTGAAGTGATAGATTTATTGAGAAGCAATAAACTGAAACAAAATAACATTTGATCCCTCTTTTACCTTCAAAAACCAGTGAACTGAATGTTTTCCTTTGTCTTTTATTCATATCGCGTACAATAAACGTTGTTATTATTTACAAAGCGGTATAATAGCCGATAGCCGTACCCGACATCGGGTCGTAACCATGTTTGCTTGTTAACCAACAATCCAAATAAACCTTCATCATCCAGCTGGGTAGTAGATTGTTAACTGTAAAATAAAATAGCTAATTTTTCCTACTTCTTAAAGTACTCGTGGGACCTTTGTCGTAGTTAAATATTCATATTTTATAACGTAGCCAACACTTTTGAATCATAAATTCTTCAATCTTTGTGTCATATTTACCTATCTCATCTGAGACTATATAAAATAATGAATTTGTCTTTGTGTTATTCTCAGTAAATGATGAATTGAAAACAGATACATTATAGTATTGGAAAAATAATAAAACATGTATGTATGTATCAATAGTCTGTTTGTTAAAAACAAAGTCAATTTTAGCGGTCATATAACTGTTTTAATGAGGTGAGTTAGATAGTTTCGTTCTCTTATGGTGACGACTATTGTTTAGAAGTAATAACTATATTTTGTTGTTAAAAGATTTGTTGTTTTTGTACCAAAGTGTGATTACAGTTTTGGTGATAAATAAAAAATTAAGAGTTTAGCATACAAGTGATCTTTTATTACGTATTCCGTGCTCGTGTGTTCCTTCCCTCATACATTTGTTTAGGTTAAACGGGGGAGGTTAAAAGGTACCCGTGTTTCCAACATTTACATATTTGCCTACAAAAAAGTTGTATTGAACTCAAAAATGAAATTCAACTGCTCCAGGGAAAACGCACTAATAACATTGAGAGATATTTTATACGCAATAAAGTATAATAAATTATTTAGACGAGAGTGTATTGACTGCATTCAAACAAACCTTTAGCTGCCTTGCCAACTGAACACTCAATATCAATCTGACCAGTGTCTGACAAGATTATGCACAATTCAATCGCTGCCAGTTTGTGCCCACACAAGCTTCTTGGCCCGGGGCTGTTTGAAGACGCTGTGAGACCTGTCGAGACTTGATGGCTAGACGGAAGTTCCAGCCGTAATCTTCGAGAGGCTTGAAAATGACTGCTGTAATATGTATGTCGATGTCTTGCTAACCACTCTACTGTCTCAACTCAGAAAATGTTATCTTAGAATTTTCTCCCTGGTACACCTTGCATTTTTCTACTGTCATTGACCTGTCACAAATTAAACACAAGTGTTTTGCTGCGACTGGATGTTGAAAACGTATTCAACCAATGACAGCTAGATGACGCGCTTTTCACATTTTGTCACAGAAATTTGAGAAACTAGGCCTTAATCCATCTACACTTACCTACTATTGTTCGTAAAGTTTAGACCACTTTACGAGTTTTTTTACCTTTTACTATATTTCTCAACTGATTACTTCACCCCAATACTCAGTCTAAACAATATCATCACAGAAATCCCATTTTAACCACCCCAATCCACCCCTGCTTCGAATCAAGATGGCACCCGAAAATGAGCTCTCAATTTTATTCAGTAATTCAACTGAATTTCCAAATAACGTCGTCGTATCGTAATCTCGTTCGATGCATCATACGGAGTTGACTTTATGTCCGGGCGGTCACAGCTGCTAAAACTTTAAAATCCATTTATATAGCCCGTGCCATGTTCGGCCATTTTAAATTCCAAATACACTTTGTACTACCCGCATAGTATGTACATTTTATATTTCTTTCCAATACATCGAAAGGATTAAAAGTCTTTGAAAGGTTCAGCTGCATTTTTTCTTCCAAGTTAACGGCTAGAGTAAATGTTTTAAACAATGGACTCGACTTAAAATATAGCTCACGTTTTCCGTGACTTTTACGATATTGTGTGTATTGTCGGGTGAATCACGTTTCGTGAACAAAGGACTCACACTAGTCACGGCGACATAAATACTTGTGGAAATAAAACCAAAAAATATAAAATGTTGGAGAATGGGGACAGATAAACTAGAACCTGCTTGGCTTTTGAGTTGAATCGAGAGATTTCATTCAAATATGTATAATTATGCATAGCTTTAAAAATACATACTTCAAGAAAACTTTGTTGTAATAAAAAAGGCATAGGTAAGGGACAGTCTATGAATTTTTAAACTTACCTAACTAATATACTTATATAGTCCTCCTGACCAATTTCGGCCATGGCGGCCAATCTCAACCGGGACTAGCCGTCGGCGCGGGACATATTATAGTGCACAAGTGTGTGCGCAAACACAGGTGCACTCCCTCTTCCATCACTCTCAAATTCGGATAGGACGGCAACCCGACACGACCGGAGAGAGATCTGGCGCAGGACCAACGGCTTAACGTACTTTCCGATGCACGGGGGTGTCATCACCAACTTCCAAACTCCGAGCTGTCACTGAGAAATTCCTATTGGAAAAACCCAATAACACTTTTTGCCCGACCTGGGAATCGAACCCAGGATCTAACTAATAGGGATAGCATAGCATAGCATAATGTGAGGTAGCCATAAACACCTTCTGCTTTGAGACCTAAAGCCCCATTTCATTCTCAAAACCACACTGAAATACCGAACACACCAGAACAGTCCATTCAGTTCCTTTTATCTAAATAAAGCCAGCAACAAATAATCCTGGCAGGTGATTGGCTTTTGAATAATTTGGTTCAGTATTCACGGAGCGTCCGTCCGTCACAGGAGCGCTCATAATTAAGACGAACAACGGACAACGCCGCGTGCAGCGCATATATTTGTACGGATTATGGTAATGGACTGGACTGGCGCTTTCCTTTGGTTCTATGGGTTTTAGATGGAAGGGTAATAAACATTTACACCTCTAGGTACCTATTTTTGAAGTCTTGTATTACTTTAAACTGTTTCTTATTTCTGCGAATGTTTCTCTGAATATAAAGCCTCGTATCCATTAGCCACCTGCCAGGGTTGCGGAATTTGTTCGAAAGAGTCACCGCGGCCCTGGAACGCAAAGGGCTTTAGAAGGAACACGGATGGGTTTTAGTCAGTAAGAGTCTGACACGCCATTCCGCTCCACCCAGAGCGGAAGAAGTCATTTGATGATTTCCCATCCTTAAAAAAAAAAAAAATCCATCCACATTTGACGCGCAACACGTGACGCCCAACATGTTCAGCAACGTGCACAACAACGCAGCAGGTGCGCAACATTGACAATGTGACTAAAAAAAAGTTCGTTGTTGCCGTTCAACATGATGGGCAACATGTTGTGCATCATGTCGCGTGTCAAATGTTGCCTAGTGGATACGAGGCTTCAAATTGTATTCCACGAAGGATAAGCAAAGGTAGACCTATAGTAGGTAGTGGTACTCCTACACGTCACCAGCAGTGCTATTCTATAAACATGTCGAAGTAAAGGCTTGGGTAAAGTGATCACGAAGTGAGCTGTCAATCCATGTAATCAAAATGGAATGACAGCTCACTTCGTGATCACTTCACCCGAGCCTTCACTTCGACATGTTTACAGACGGTCGATTCTGTGAACCAGTCGAAGTGACCACGATGTGAGCTGTCATGCCATCATGATTATATGGATTGACAGCTCACCTCGTGATCACTTCACCCAAGCCTTCACTTCGACATGTATAAAGAATCGACCGGCAGAATCGGCCGGCAGTTATGTATTAAGAGTGTTTCCTTCTAAAAGTATTTCATACAAACTTGTCATTCCTTTTTCTTGGAAATGAATAAACCGAAATGAATAAACCTCAGAGTTTGGAGAGACAGAGTGAGAAATTTAAAGTTTTCTATAGAATTTTAAAAGTTGCTCTCCTTCCTATTCGAAAAAGTTCTTTATTATTTTTTAGATAAGCATTTATTAGTCATTTGGCGTGTGCATAGTTAAGTTCCAAGAATAACGACTTCCAGTTTTTTATGAAATATTGTGAGGAGTCTGCTCTTGAGTAAGTACCATAAAAAGGCCAAGCCTATTGCCATGTTTCCGTTATTCAAGGTTAAACTACGAGTATACTACCTACTCATGAGGCCTACTAATTTTCTGATCGAGATCCCCAATTAGCTGAATATGATCGCAATAAGAGTAACTTCATGGTAATAGTGCAACGGATGGGATCAACTTCAAACTCACGAACTCGCTCAACATTGCCGTTTAATTGAAAGTAAACTTGAAACAGTCTTATGTTATTCCCAGAAATTGTAATATACCAGGCTAGTGAAACTTTAACTTAAATAAGAACTCCAAATTAAAGAGACTGATATGCATAAAATATCTGAAATTGAACGAGATATGAATACACGGACTCAGCAAAATACAAAGGATCTCACAGACAGGCGCGATGTGACGATACGGCAAGGTCTTTTCATAGAAAAGGCTGTTGGAATAACAGAAATACAATGCGACAACCTTTTTCCATAAAAAGATTTCTATAATAACGCGTTTTCGCATTGAAGCGTCGGTCAGAACCTTAATATTAACCCTTTGATTGAGAATTAATTTTATTCTCAAAGCAAAACACGCTAATTCTCAATCACCCACGTATTTGTTCAAATCTACAAGGAGAGATTCTAATTACAAAGCGATGCATAGATGCATATCGCAAAGTGGAGAGATGTCTCACTGCTTGATCAATACCGTGGATATGAGTTCCGCGAATATTATACATTGCAGACCAATTATTAATTAGCTTTCGGCTTTTCGGCTTCCCCGTATATTGTGTTAAATTAGCTCATCATATTACCAAAAATTCGTGTGTTAAACCACACCTAATTGTATTGTTTTAATAATATATAAATATCTGAAGTCAAGGGTGACTACTTGAAATTTCTGCATTTCCTGTTCTGAAATACTTTTGCAACCCAGATGAAGTCAGGTTTTGGCAGCTAGCCAATGTTATAAATACTTCGAAAGAATTAATCTTGTATATAATCCAGTTTAATCGTTTAACGAAGCTTCTATTAAGTAAAGCTCTAATACTATAGTACCTACTTATATCTAAGAGCCCAGAATCGGTACGCAAACATGCAATATTCATTGTAGAAAACTTTCAACGATTCTGAATTCCTTTCAGGCCAGGTAAAGTCTAACAAAGTTCTCCATTGAATATTTAGCCTGGAATTCAAAGTGTTTTCAAAATGTTCGTGCTTTTTATATTGGAAAACTATCTGCATCAGGACGCACACCTTGCATACCTACTAACTTAGATACTGGTAAGTATCATCTGTAATGTAGGTACAATAAGAAAACTTTTCCGATGTTTTTACGTTTATTTACACATCAATCATTTAAATTTAAACCATTTGTTAAAAGTCACTTTTGTCGCGCTCGTGATTTGTAACGTCTGTACCTGTTCCTACAATTTATGAAAAGAGTCCCTATCTACCTATGTCAGGACTTCGGTAAAGATGAATCGCTTCCTGCCTCTGTAAATTGCTTCCTATCCTGGTTATTGCTGCAAAAGTACTTGTTTAGTCGAATTATGACTCCTGGATCGGCATATTATTTCTATTGATTTTCTAGAGGAAGACTCAATGTAAAAGAGAGGAAAGTACTGTAAATAAAGCTGTTGTAGCGTTGGCGGAAGCTGTGGAAATCACTAGCGGAGGGGAGTTAGTTTTACTAATGGAGCATGACCAGCATTTTGTGCAACGAAGTGTATTGGGACTCACTGGTTCCGTTTTTTTTGTGAAAACTACAGATATTTAGATATTATCTTTTCGATAAACACGTTCGAAACGTGGAGTATAAAACTCGTATGTCTTGAAATGTTACCATTAACACCCGACAGACGTTGTCCTACACAAAAGTTGAAAAAAAAATCCAATTGCTGCGCCACCTACCGGGTCCGAGTGTGAAGCTAATCTACCTAGGAAACGTCTCAAACACACAAAAAAATTCATTAAAATCGGTCCAGCCGTTTAGAAGGAGTTCACTGACACACACGTACAGAAAAATTAATAAAGAGGCATAGGATCACAAGTGTCAAGTATTGCTTAGGAATATGTAGGCACCGTTGGTGTATACGGTACAACGGAAGTCGCACGGCTACGCCTAAGTTTTGATTAGTGCAGTTGCCAACTTTTATATACCCTGCACGCCATGACAAGTTAGCGCCTCTCCCAATTCCCGGGAATCGTTACCAACGTATTCCGCTCGCACAAATACATTTACACGTCACTCAGTTATGCTAACGGAATGAGAAGGAAGCTGTATGATCGTTGCTTACAGCGATAAAATAAAAACAAAAACTTGGCGAGAAAATAAAATTTTCCTTCAAAAGCTTATTTCGGTGTAGGTAAGTGAAAGCTAATTTTCTGCTCTTTTATCTCTGAGTGATTATTTTACAAACAGTGTAATAGGATTTTGTTCGTTACATACAGATCGACTTATCAGCATCTCCGTTTTTGTTATAGACGTTTCTTTAGTAGATTTTCTTTTAAATTCGGAAGAGTAATGAGGCGAGAGGCTATTCAAATGAAGTAAGATATATTGTAAGGAATTAGGGCGACTCAGTGAATACGGAGATTCTTCTTCGTCGGCTGGCGCGAGGCGTTTAGCTGAACTTTGCCGGAATCCGCTCTGGTAAAGCCTTTAGGCATTTTTTCATTTTGTGCCGTAGACGAATAGGTATAATATATCGGTCTATAAATAAACAATAATAGATATGTAGGTAAATTGTGTATTATTTAAGTTGAAATGAAAAGTTCTAAACTAGAGAGATCTCCTATTTAAATACTAGTCAACAAGAAATACATTCGACTCCTCGGTAAGGGTAAATAGTTAATTGAAGTACTGTACCTAAAGAAGACAATAAATTGAATACCATAAGCCAGTTAAATTGGAATTTAGATTATAACAATCTTCGAATTCCTTGCTTTTCGGAATTTCAATAGTTAAAGTTCGACCAACGAAATTCCTTATGTTATGAGAACATCACTAGTCGTGCTAACTTCGTTTAACTCCACGTTTATCTTGCAATCCCAAATCAACGTCTTTCACGAAATAATATTACAAATACGGAAACCAAATCTATGTTTAACATATGTACGTACATGAAGCAGTCGTTCTACCAGTGGGGTCAGTAGAAACTACTTTAAATCCATATCCTTTAAAATATGTATTTGGTCTTCATCTTTTAATTTTGTCGGATCCACTGAAGCGGATTTAAATTTAAGTAAATAAAAGGATATCGAAATATATAGGATAGGAATAAAGGGATATCGTTTGATTGTTTGTAGGAGTAATAATATTATTATCTTCTTCTCAAGAAGTAGGCTCTGATCCAATTTCAAAAATTCTTTCAGTGATAGAAAGCTGCCCGTGAGGTTGCTTTTTATTCCGAAAAATGCACGGTTTTCGTACGATATGCTACAAGAGCAAACCCGTGGGAAACTAGTCGTAGAACCACTGAATATATTTACATGAACGTTGTTTACAAGTCGCCTATTCATAGAAATTAGGCAAAGTCACATTTACAATACTTTTCGTTCATAGTAGATTCTTGCCTGAGGTATAAGGTAAAGCGCGAACAATACCTACGACACAATGTTTTCGGTAATACTGCCCGAAGCAAATAACAATAACGGATTCGATACAAAGCTTATAAGCATTATTATGTGTTTTCCGTTTAACGTTACATTCGCAACAAGTATATACATATGTCATCGGAAAATGGAAAACGATGCAAGATTGTAAAATATCGCGTGTAATTGTAAGTTTTTTTTTTCTAAATAAGATACGGATTATTTATTGGAAACTATTGAATTTGGGTGGGATTTATAGCACACAAAACGATTTTTTCATAATATATCGAGAAATTACTATATAATTAAGATTTTTATAATCTTACGGAGTCTGCAATTTTCCGGTGATATATATATCTAAGTCTACACATCTATTACTGTGCGCAAAATACGCGTTAAGTCGTGGAGTTGCGGAAACCAGCTAGATTTGCAATACAAGTCTACATATTATTTGTTTCTTGAATATTGTAGTCGTTTATTCATTTTATTATACTTATAAATTACATTTTTATGGATGGAGGAGAGGGACACTTGATCCTTATGTGAGAAATGGTACAGTATTTTTTTTAAGTTCTCGTAAACGTTGCATTATTTAAAACTAACGGCACTGGTTGTTAATAGTTCATGCAGACTTTGTGTCACAATGACATAAGTCAAAGTGCAGAAGTTTACCTATGGCGGGTGTGTGAGGTTTCTGTCATCACTGCAGAACTTATCATGCTAAGAAAACATTACAGGAATATTAATAAATTATTTATTAATTAAGAAAAAACTAATGCTAAAAGGAAATTAACATTGTGTCCCATATTCAGGGAGACTTGTTTCGCACTAATTAGTTATTTCTGTGAGTGAATGTGTTTTGGGAATTAATAACCTCCTTTTTAGTGAAGTCAGTTAAAAAACAACAAATTGAAAAACCAAATCACAACATTAGGTACTTCACTTATGAGAAGATTCAGATTAGTATGTAACTATCGAATAGCGTGACTAAAACATAGTTTTTTTTTTTTAATAATAAAATTCAATTATTTTCTCGCCACAATATTTAAAGATTACATGGAATATTGTTTAGTAATAATATTAAAATATACAGATTATATCAATATATTTTTAAGTGAGTCATGTTATCCACGGAATGGTCGTTGATTTTGCATCCTAATATATTAACAATGTTCCTGGGATTTAGGGCTGCTCCAATAAAAATTGGCTCATGACATGGTTCAAAAACAATTTTGAGATTTCTATTTCTCAAAATATTGGTTGAACATATACCTACCTATTTACCTACCTATTACATGAATGAAGTTTTTTTGCGATCAATCAACCAACAAGTCAACTTGGCATTTTTCCCACATATTGAGATCGTCTTCCAGTCTTCCAGTCTACCGGATAAATACTGGTATTCAGTATTTTCCCTATTTGACCTTCACAACCCACTGAGAAACACGAATTAACCTTGCTTTGACTGGTGTCCTTTATGGTTTCTGACTACCCGTAACGACTGCCTACTCATGAAGCAAAGGCTCAACGTGCTCTCCGGGACACGGAGGAGTCTCTGTATGTGATGTTATGGTAACCCATCTACGTCCCGACCTCAACAACTGTTGCTTAACCTTTAAGTTCGACCCTTGCGGCTGATGGTATTTCTTACCTACGAAGCCCTCGTTCTTTAAATAATAAGATAAAGGTTCCTAGGTACCTACATATGTGTGCCAAATAAACAAGTTTTCTTTCTTTCTTTAGTTATTAGGTAATTTAATAACTCTGATGTTAATAATGAGACTACATTTACAAGGAATTCTTTCTACAAATAATAAAAAAAAATTTTCTTTACTAGTAAAGCTTCTGCATCCGAGCACATTACATATTTAATTTCGCATTCGCATAGAATGCTCATAATCCGATGCTAAGAAAACAAACAGGTGCACTATTCTATTGTACTGAGCATTCTATTCAACTAACTATATTACAAAAAGAAATATAAATGAGCTCTCAGAATGTTGTTTGTTGCCATTTTGCGAATTATGTTGGAGTCGGCTTCCGAAACTGGATGCAACCAGTACACATAGGTAAGACGATATCCCTTGCCACAACTGGTATCAGGCTTAACGTGCTTTCCTAGGCACGGAAGAGTCTTGGTATGTCATTACATACCAAGACAACAACAACACCTTCGGGGGCCATTGCCCCCGCAAGCGTTGTTATACATTGAAAATCTACTAAGCAGGAACAGGAAGTCGTCCTCCTTGAAAAAGTATAAAGAATACTATCTATTTCTAACAATATAGAAAAAACAGAAAGTTTTCGACGTCGTTGTTTTAAAATCAAATGAAATTTTGCTAGAGACCAATAAGCCACTTCGATCACTTTTTCACAAGCTGTTTAAATTTATTTTCGTCGATTCTAAATAAAACACACCTACATTAGCGAGAGGTTATACTTTATGCTTAAATGTTAATATAGTACAATTGTAGAATCGATAATAGGAATTTTCGCATTGTTGTCGCATGGTCCCATGACGTCGGTCTGCTTTAGCCCGCGATTTTTCCCGTTCCCATAGGAATTTCGGGAAAGCCTCTTGGTGTTTATCAGGAGGTGCTAGAGAACACTGATTGATTACACTGCATGTCTGTAATGAACCTAATGTTATATTATGTACTTGCTTTTGCCCGCGCCTTCGTACGCGCATATCCTGTTTTTCCCGTTCCCCTACACTCCCCAAGGAACCTACATGTCAAATTTCAGCTTTCTACGACCAGTAGTTTCGGTTGTGCGTCGTCTGTCAGTCACTCAGTCGGTCAGTAACGGAATAATTAAAATGATAATCATGGCACGTACGCAAAATACTTCGCTTTACCTATTTCACTCTTTATCTCACAAGCACAATTCGAAACACTCTAGCGAAACGTTATAATCGCTGATAAATAGAAGGGACGACCATCTTGCGACGGGTGGCGACGGCGAAGGCGATAGAGTTATGAGTGTTCTTGTAGCGTCAACTTGAAGCCACCCTCAACATTGCGCTTTGGAGCGTTATCTTGAGAACCGTTATCAAAATGTTATCAATATTAATTTAATCAGGATCTTAAGGAAGGAGCTCCTAGATAAATAATAACAGCGGTCAATCTCCATGGTTAAGCAACACTTTCTGAGGCCGGTCCATGGATGGGTGACCATCCAGTACATACCGAGACTCTGCCGTCTCTCGTAACGCACGCTAACCCGTTGCTCCTGGCTTTCATTTTTAGATTGTTAAGAGTCATTTCGAGCAGCCAGAAGCCAGAAAAAAAAATGCTACCAGACTTGCCAAGGAGTTTCGTGTTACCCAGTGTGGAGGTCAGCTAGGCAAACACTTCACGTAAAATATCATATCTGCATCCAATTAGGCTGAAAACTGACACGAACATAGGACAAGCCAAGACAGATTTATTAAATTTAGTCTCTGTGTCAATATTTAGAACAATAATAAGCTATCATTACGTAAGTCAAGTGCTACACCCTGTAGGTAACCTCTTCGGTACGCAGGCACTAATTAACAACTTCCTGCGTCCCGAAAAGGCTACAGGATTCAAAGGATCTTTTAGAAAGACTCACAGACTTTAAAAGGTTTTGAATCACAAAAGTATTCTAGGAACAGAAATTATAACAAGCAAATTTTGATGAATTGAAAATTATACATTACAGACTTTCCATGGCATAATAAATACATATAATGTACTCTGTGAGTAGGGCCCCTACAAAGTGACATCCATAAGCATAACTATTGCCGAAGAGTCTAATATGTATGGCATTTTGAAGTGCTTACGAAATCTCATGTGGTCAATCCCAAACATTTTGGACTGTCCGTCGATCATTATAGAATGCAGCTTTGTCCAGAGCACAAAAAGGCTAGTTTTTCAATGAACCAATCCATGTAGACGCATAATAATTACAATCCATGTTAACATTTTGATTTATATTAATTACTCTGAAACCACATTTTCCGAACAGTAAATGCAAGGCCACTATTTGCATGGCATTCATAAGTGGATTGTCGAGCAGTCACAATTAACAGTCAGTCGTACAAAGTGCATATTTTATGAACAACATCATTTAGTCGGGTAGTAATTAAAACGCTTTTCAATTACGTCGCCGGTGAAATACCGTTGTTTTGTACTTATGGGCAACACAAACATAAGTACAGTCATTGACAAAAATAAGGAGTGTACACTAAACGAAATAAACATCAATGTTCCTCTTTTTTTGAGATCACAAGTTGAGGTGGGCTGCAGCATCTGATACGAGACGCACAGGATTGGTCGATATGGCGACACTTAGGGGAGGCCTAAGTCCAGCAGTAGACCTAGGTATTTCTATTGATAAAGTTAAGTTTATCTGATGAGCAGCATTACACATTGATTATGAACATATTTGCATTGAACCAAAACAAACTCTAAGGCACCAAACTATATTTTTGACGTGACAACGTCTAATAAATCGATGAACAACGGCTACACGCACGAAAAAGGATGACTCATTTTAACGTTACGCTCATTGTAACGTTACGATCATTTTATCAATGTTTTGTTATGACGTTGTCACGTTAAACTATCGTCCGTAAACCGACTTTACAGACAACCAATTTTTTTTATTGTTTAACTTTATATTCGCTCTTGACTGTACAAAGTTGTCGCGTTGGAGTTCGTATGTCGACAGCTGACAATCATGTGCGCGGCGACACACGATGTCACGACACTCCAAACATTGTTTTTTCTTAATGAATACTATATTAATAACACAAACATGGGTGTGGAATTTTTGCCCGTTGTACTATGATAGATTCACTAAACTAGTTGCCGAGTGAACGGCGGTGTTAAATGACCTAGTGAACGTCCGTGCTTCAATCTGTTGATTCCTACTATTAAAAACCGGCCAAGTGCGTCTCGGACCACGCACAGGTTCCTTAGTTACCCGTCTCCTAAACCATGTCAGTAAAATATACTTCACTATAATTAGATTACAAAGTGACAAATGCACTTGGTTTTAAGTCATTTTCTATGGAATTATTAGGAATTCTTTACTTAAGTACTTATTCCATTTTTTAAGTTGTTCGACTATTACTCGTTAACTTAGAAAGCCAAAGGTGTGATAGTTTTCCTTTTAAATTCATTATATAAGCTACTTCCATGAATTTTTTCACGTCTCCAAAAAAAATCGTTTAGCTGGCAAAAGGGGGGTGGAGACACGTGCAAAAATTCTAGCAAAAATTAGCACTTTAAAGCTTAATATTTCGCAAACGCATCCTTCGATGGAAAAATGGTTTTAGCAAACCCGCAATATTTTTAAACGACGTATCTCACGGAGTAGACGATAAAAAAATACCAGATTTCTACTTTGTAGCGCTAGGCGTCTCTGAGCTAAACCGCAGACGGACAGACATAAGGGTTCATTGTTGACTACGGAACCCTAAAACGAAAATCAGACTAACTGATTAATTAATGCAGGTGCAGTGACGTAAGAAAAAAAACACTAAATTAAACGTATAAACATAATTACAATGATGGTATTAACATGCGAAAACAAACATAAAGCCGTAAAGTTCCTGATTGATCACCCAACATTTTTCCAACTGAATTCATTTGTAGAGATATTCAGCTATCACAATATGTATCTTGCCTTTATTCCGACACTGAGAAACGTAAATATATCCCTAGATATATTTCAGCAAACCGATTTAATTCCACCATGAACGTAGGCGGTAATGGAATCAGATAAGATGGTCCCAAATAATATCTGTCGATCGTATAATTAGTAGCCAATAATATCGTCGTAATACTGTCCGTAGCTCCGCTAATATTAAATACGTACGCCTAAGAATGGAAGTTTGACAAAAGATCTTGTTACTTTTGTAATGCAAATATTTTCTACTATTACCTAACCCTGTCTGTATTTGGCGTTCGGCCAAATTGTCACTAACCAGATAACTTATTGAGATACTAATGGTTAAATAAATAGGTATTATCATCTGCTAATACTCCTTTTTATCTGTGTCTTTGCCCGCGACTACATCCGCGTGGATTTAGAAATTACTCCACGAACATCACAACCTTTGCCCACTTTAAAGGGCAGTTTTGGAAAATAAATCATAACTATTTTCATTAATTACTTGGTCTTTTTTGCTGCTGATGCCACATGATCAGCGCAACTGTTGCGACCTTTCGCTTTTATATATATGTCACCGGAAAATCGCAAACGCCGTAAGATTGTAAAATATTGCGTGAAATTATAAAATGTTTTTTCTAATTAAATATTTCTTCTATTCAATTTTGGTGGGATTTATTGTATACATAACAATTTTTTCATAAAATATCGAGAAATTATAATCTAGTCAAGATTTACTACAATCTTACGGAGTCTCCAATTTTCCGGTGACATATACATATATATATATAATTATATTACTAAATAGAAGTCCCCATGTAACGGGTTTTCCTGTACTACTAAGTTATTCTATGGACATCAACTCGCAACGCAAGCCACGGCACCACGTCGTATTAGCGATACCCAAAAATCTAAAACGTTACCAAAATCATTAAGTACCATTTATAATCTGCGAGCGAAGTATGCCGCTAGAAATTTAGATATATATTTATTGGTATACCATTTGTAAGAAAATCACGTAGTACCTACTTACGACGTAGACACGCCATAAAGGCCAACACCGCATCATCAGATTGCTCACGAACGCAGAAAAATCGTTCTGAACATTCAGTTCAGTTAGCACCGATTAGGCTGCGATAATAATACATGCGTCTAAGAATAGTCAACACAATGACGTCATAACTACCCGAATATATGCGAATATCGTCTAGACATTAATGGCCCTGGAATTGGATTAAATATGTATGATTTGATAACAGAAGTAGCTATATTTAGCGACAGTGCTCATGAAACATCTGCCACAAACGTGAACTAAATACTGAATAATAAATAGGACAGAGACTCGGAAATATCAACGATCAAGTTAATCGATGTTGCGATTTAAGCCGTGTTTTATCGCTCCGAACAAACTTCGAGTGCCGATTAAGAGAGAATAGCGCGAGCGAGTTTAAACAAAGTTAAAGGCAAGTTTATGACCGTTTACTAACTGAAGCTTGGTAAATATTCGATTGGACTTTATAACGTTATTTACCAGTCCATAAATATGGGGAAGAAAATTAAAATCATTTGAATCAGAGGCAAAAATCTTGTAAATAAATAGAATGAATAGCTGAACAGTGGTTTCTCTTGAATGGGAAAACATTTCAGCTTTAAAGGTACCAGAGAAACCACTGAAACATATACCATCACAATAAAGTTTCAAATCCTTAATGTATTAGAATGTGGACTTAGCAGATACTCGTACTAAAGCAAATAAAGCCACCACACCGCCTCAAACATTCTGTAACTATCTAAACGCAAAAAAGCTTCACAAACGTACGCCGACAGTGAACACAGTATAGGTATCTCAGCGTGAATCACTTTCAGCGGTGACTTTCCTGTTGGTCTTGTTCCGGCGGACGCTCGACGGATGCGAGGGCTCGTAAACTCGGACCTCTGTCAACTGATACCGCCTCAAATGCTTTACTGCCCTCCTGCTTGCATTAGCGCCAACTTTATGATAAGCGCCCCCGTAACGCACAGCCATCAATACTCTACGACTCAATCATAAAACTGCACCGTTCACTTCAAGAAAATGAATAAAAGGAATTCTTGTACCGGCTCAGCTCCATTTCAATTTATGGCAATGTGTACGAAATGTCCATCGCGTAAAACTTTATTATGCTCTTTATATAACGGCTCCCTTGAATTCACAAGAAAATGTAATTATTTGGCCGTTTGTTTCGGACATTACGAAGCCACTTGTCTTATCTTCTGGAGATGTTCTTGACCTAGCGGCCTTTATAACTTTTCTTTTTCTTATTTCTCGAACTGTACTTAGATACAACCTCGCTGGGCAAACCCACTTCAACTAAGAACTACGACCACATCTCGAGAGGAATATTTTCCATTTATTTCGTATCCTTCTCGTGTTACATATTTATTCACTTGCATGAACTCATAAATTCTTCATAAGTTATCAACTCGTGTTATTACGTAATTTTACTGTTATTACTCCAATCGGGGTAAAGTAAATCATTTATACAAATATAAATATTTATGTTGACGTATCGGAAAATCGAGATTGGCTCAATAATATAAACGATTGTGAACATCAAAGAGCAGATAGGTGTTTAGAGAGGAAAAAAAATAGCTGGTTGTATGAACGAGTATAACGGGTCAGGTGAACGAGCCGTAATCCCTCGGGTGCCGCCGCCGCTCTAATCGAGGCCTTTCAGTATAACTTACTCTTGTACAGGCAATATAAACAGAGGTATTCGATAAAAATAAATGTTATTGACTCTGTTCCGTGCGATTCTGTTACTTGTTAAAGCGCAGTATTGGGTAAAGGCACAGATGTGATCGGGATGCCTGAATTAAATGTGTTATTAGAATCTAAGTGTATTAATGAAACTATAAACCTACAAGAAAAGAAAAGAACTACAAATATACTAATAAATTTATGAAATGGTTTCAATTATCTAATAGCAAATTAAAATAATTGAGTTCCATTCGAAATACAAAGCGTCAGCCAACAGTCAGTTAAAATAAACAATTTGAAACGCCAATATATGTATATACGAAAGATAGTTTGTTGAATCTCTTTAATTAACGTCTGCCGCCTTTTGTTGTAGTAATGAGCAAGAACTAGGTAAATACGAAAAACGGGGAAAGACTGGAGTCTGGCGGACTATAAAAAGTAAAGAACGTCAACCAACCTTGATAGTGCTGTGGAAGGAAACTTAATTTAGCCGGCTTTGCTTTCAGACGAGAAAAGCCAACATTGATGCAATTTGTTAGAATACTAATCGTAATTGCGAGTCTTCCGTATGACTGAACATTTTTGCTTCTACAATTCTAATAACAGCGCCAGTCTCTTCCAATTTATCGTAAAGGAAATGCGGTTTTCAGAATCCATATTCATGAGCCATAATTTAAGCATGTGTCAGTGACTCTAAAATCATTTCACACTTCACGAAGCTCGCGTTAAAATTCATTAGTTAACTCAAACTATTATTATAATCTGTTTCTCAATTATGGTTCGCCAGAACGTGTAGTATGTTGATGATAGACACACACTGAATATTTATGTAAATCAATGTTCCCGGAAGCACAGGATAATTACAAAGGGCTAAACATTCTGTTCAATTACGTATGTTGAACAGTTGTGCCCAACATACCAAGTAGGCACATAATATTCGCGGAACGGTATCGATTCTCGACCGTGATTGGCCGAGCTATAAAAACGGGCATTTTGTTGGATTTTCCGTTTTATGCGACCGTGCCCCGATTACTTGTCTTATCTTAAACTGAATTTTTATTTGGTATTTTTCAGTCTAAAGTTACTCTGCATTTGAAAGATTTTTTTTCACATAAAGAATCCTTTCCTTCAAAGATTTTTATGTCTTGAGTAAACAAATATTTATTTCTCAAAACGTATGAACTTCGAAAAAAATCTTTATTCGGGTCACGTATCTGTCGAGTCTGTATAAGTTGAGCTTCGGATCGGATATGACAGGGATAAGCCAATTGTCGGCGCATCTCCCGCAAATTGACAGCTCTGCCGGATAGAGCCATATTTTGCGAGCTTTATTGAACTAATTACACTTAGGTCTCCCCTATATACTACCCACGTCGTCCCTCTCGAACAAACTAATGAAACTACCCCTATACCCAAGAAGTTAGACGAAATATAAGGGTACCTAATAAACTCTATTCGTAAAATGTTAGCTTAGCTCCCTGAAAACTACATTCACAGAGGTCGGCTTACATATTTGAAAAATCTTGGATTTATAAGTCACATACTTACTGCACCCACTTCAGGTACAATATTTTATATTTGCACGTACTTTAGACCAGGAACTGAAATTTTTACATTTTCTGTCGTATATAATCCCGCAGATTGACGAAATGGCACAGCCGAACCTAGTAGCTGGCTGCATCAAAGATTTACATTTGTAGGTGAATGCATTTGAGAAATGGAGGTTCCCAAGAAAGGAGAGTGCTTCAAAACTCGTTCCATACAAGTCATTCAGCAAACATGATATATTTACGAGTGGTATTGGATTTTACAGCATGGCCCTAATATCCGGGGAGTTATTCTCAAAGGTTTGTGAATAGTGAAAAGTTTCCAAACGACAAGCAATTTCCTAACCTGACGATGTTATCTCGAATTTAAATGACATTCTTTTGAAGGCAGCGCGATAATGGGAACAGCAGAACATTCGAGTGCTTTTAATAATCGTTGGTCGAGTGCTCGTCGCATCAGATTCCGCATTTCCATTTTGTTTTCAGTAACGCGTGTAATGGAAAGAATGACTAGACATAATGAGGGCGTTTCTGTAAGAAAAAATGCGTCTTTCTCTCCGCTATTTTTCTTTTAAAATGTCTTTCTTTTCGTGTCTCAAAAGACACGAAACATCAAGCAACATGGCACTTTGTGCTCCGGAGAATGTTGATATAACTGTAGTCAACAGGGGAATAATAATTATTGTTTAGCTGCTTTTACCATTACACAGAGGGTCAATAATTTTAGGTTTTTACAATAGATCCAATTGACATTAAGATCACAGCCGGGTCACAGCACGGTCAAGTACTAGTTGCATACACTTCACGTTTCATACCTTTCTTTGCGCCGCATTCTTATTCCGCAGGCGGCAGAACATACCGCCAGCATTGTAATGAGATGCTTTTTGAAAAGTTTGCAAAACTAAAGGCGCCTTCTCCAGAATTAATTTAGCCGGCTTCGATATCAATTCAGAAAAAAATACTTCATTAGAAGGTGGCCGGCAACAGCGGCGTGCAGATCAGAAAATTATGCATTTGAAACAAAACACGTAGTCCTATTGGTATCCTTGTTCTACGTACGTGATGTGAATTTAGAAAAGTAAGCAAACAAAGGACAAACCTGTGTTTCGAGACTTTACGTGATGGTATTCCCTAATATTTGGTCTCAGAGCAACCCAATCGTAACCTAACAGTAATTTGGTACAGCTGTAGCGGGTTCCGCATCAAACAATATTAACAGCGGTACAGACTTACTGAAGCTAGGTACGAGTACGTACGAGCCGGATATCTAGAACTTAATGATACGTTTCAAGTAACGCTCTATTGCTTCAGGGCTGTCCAAGAGTATGTACCTCAGAGGCTAATATACATAACGGACGAAATTGCCTGAGCGGAGCGGGTACGTTTTTAATTTTCCCGGATGGAAAGCAGCTACTCTACGTCCCTTTCCGGGTACCAAGGCTATATCCGAAACTCATAAAATTGATTCGCTATTTTAGCGGCGCAAACGAACTTAAATGGCAGCCGTAATACATTTTCATGGCTAATTACATTCGTTTGTGATTACGTACCTGTACGTGTTTATCTGTGCTCGCCCTCGCTTTGTGGCATCGTAATGAGGTTAGTATTACAAGCCGGGCTTGCAGGCCGCATGTTGGGCAGCCCTGCCCGAATAACTAGCAATCATGCGGGTAACATGATGCCTCTTCCTACTCATGATAGTTATCTCCTTGTTACGCTGATAACATTTATTTTCCTTACGATAAATTGAATATCCTACGATTAATCCTTCTTCTAAAATTTCTTTATAATAATGTGAAAATGATACGATGTTTTAATGAGTTTTCTTCTAAGCTACCTCATAGGTATTTATCATAAAATATTTGTTGTTTTGTTCGTAACCACATAGTTATAAACAAATAGCTCAAACAAACTCTCTGTATCATCGCTCAACAGACAATTTCATTATTAACTTGGGAGCTGGACGGAAATACCTTCGCCACCTGTCAGGCAGAATGAAGCCTTGGCATGTATTGATTCCTCTTCGTATCCCTGTACTCCTAGTACTCAATCCCACTTCCGATATAGGCCTGTTCTTAATTTACGTTTTAATTTTTAAAGGCAATCTCAAACATTCGCCAACACCGATATCTTTTCCAATTACGCAAAGTGAAAAACTAAATTCGTAAAAAGATTGACATTGGACCAGTCCTCTGCGTTCCTTTTAAGATAATTTGTATGATTTCTTTTCACTTCGGCTTTCGGGCGCAAGTCGCTTAACGATTACGTATATATTGTAGGTATGTAGATTCGTTCTGCTGAAAATGGAAAGCTTTTTTGACGTGGAATCATTTGTTATTCGATGCAACCAAGTAGGTATTACATTTTATGGCACACATTTTCAATGTAAAAAATCACACTTCGTAATTTTTTTTTTTAATTTTTGTGCTTTGTTTGAAATGTCGTAAGCGATGCGCATATGAATTACGTAAACTATGAAAATACAGTTTTTATCAAATAGAAATTTGCCGTTCATCTTAACCTTTACATAGAAAACAACGCTATTCAAATAAAAAGGTCTTTCGAATAGCCTTTCATTCAATTGAACTTCATAACTTTGGTTCTCGGGTTCATAGTTGTTTCGCCAAGGATTCACTGAGTTTGTTACTTAGTAGCTACATTAAGGCTATACTTTAATACAAGTTATATTTTCTTCCATAAAATCAGTACCTATCGTTAAAAGAACTTATTTCACGAAAAGACTTTTGAAGAATTTTCATCACTTATCTCGTTGTTTAGTACCGAAAAGAGGTATTTATTTTATTTTATTTTAGGAAAACTTACAGCTAAACAAATCCAGTAAGTAAAAGTTTAAACAATATATTCCCAATTACAAGTTTCAAAACTATACATATAACACAAAACAGAAAGAAAAAACCAAATGAAAGCTTGTACACAACAACAATTGACGCTCGAAAAAGCCATTAGGTAGGTACTTAAAATTTTCTTCAAATTTGCAACGCTAGTATTGAAAATGTCGATATCAGCTTCCCGGCAGGTTACATTGTACATACGACTCGCTCTTTCTATGTACGAGTTCCGTACTATGATTAGTTTACTTTTAATTATAAATATGGTAGAACAAAAAAATACTTGTTCCTTTATTTATTTTTGATGATAAATGATACCTACTATTCGTAAAATGTGTTCTCCGAAGTACCCCAGTATAACAGGTTCCGATAATGGTAGCTAGAACGGTGTCGTTAAGAGATTACATGTGAGAGGGCTGGAGGGTAGTCAGCGTCGTCGGGTTCTGCTGACGGGGCTCGTCCACGACCCGGCGACATTGTCAAGTAGCACTAGCTCTAGGGCTGCTATGAGAGCTCAAGTTTTAAACTTGAATCCTGATTTGCCGAAGTTAATTCTTGGTGGAAATTTCATTAGAATAACAGCCTTATTCATAAAAAAATGAACCTCATGACTTAATTAGTTTCATTTCAGATCAGCAGATTCTGTATTCAAATTTTTCTCTAGAGATTTTGAATTTAGAATTTGCTTATCAGTATAGACATCATATGGTTAGAATTGTTTTATGTATAAGCCTGAAAGTCGCTACATTGCGAGATGATTTGATTAACTCTTAGGCCATGTTAAACGTGGTGTAAAAAAAAAATAACTAATAGAAAGACAACCTTATCCGTCTCTATATTCCATTTAAGTAGTTAGAGCAAGCATCACCATTTATTATTTCATCATATAAAAGCAAGATTCGCTTGCCAGGAATGGTGATAATATAATATAATTGTGTTAACTGAACCGGTCTGAACCCATGCTACAAAGAAACAGACCTGTGAACACTGACAGCAAATATTATCGTTTTATTTAAGTTTTGCAAGTTTATATTTGGCAAATTCATAACTTTAGGAAGCAAGTTCCAAAATTAACTGATATATTTCAAATAAAGTACGTCAGTCAAAATATTCCTATTTACATTTCATATAAAACGCTGAACATATTTTGTGCGAAACGCTGTTTTTTATAAAAACACACTGATGTTACGTTGCACGGCTAACGTCATACGGCGAGCGAGCACGCTATCTGATAACAAATAACGCAGCTTTTATGAAAATAATACGTCCGACATGAATTATATTTCGCTTTTTGGACTAAAATGAAAAAGTAACAGTAATACGGCGCAGAAATTTTTAATTCAATTTCAGTATTATAGGATTTTAGGATGAAGGATTTTAATATCTCTTGGAAAGTTATTTTCATATCACTAATCATATTCGACCCGAAAACTGAGGGCGAATCCTAATATTTTTAAGTCCAAACTGAAAATTAGTGGCGTTTTTTTTCTGTGAAACTAAATGTCAGCGATGTGACTTTCAAAATCTGAATGTTGTCGATAACATTGAATTATTAAGTACTACCCTTGGTCATTTCTAAACTTTACCTCGTTATACCCGCTTTAAGACAAGCCCCTGTCAAAACCGTCGCGCCTGACAGATGGAATGACGGGGTTATTGTGATCCAAAATGGTTTTGTACAGGAAAAGCGTCCCCAGGCCTGGATCAAATTGTTCTGACATTATCCCTCAATCGCCAAGAATATGATAAATTGAGACAAATGTGCAATTTTCACATGGTCATAATATAAAAAAAACTATTTATATTGTCGAGTAGGTGTCCCGGTGAACTTCGTCTTACATAACTTGATTTGTTTCTAAACCATCCCTGTATTAGAGCGAACAAATATTAAAAAAATCGTTGGTCAAGCCGTTTTTTAGTTTTAGCGTGACAAACGAACAGCAATAGTTTTTTTTTATATAATAAGGGAAGAAGAAAATTGTGTTTTATTAATAAGAAACAGAAGAGGGTATTTGACAACCTTAACCACCCTCTCCACCGCTCTCAACGAGTCATTGGGTTATATTTATAATATCGAATAAGAATATTCCAGCAAATTCTAGGGCTGTCCCTAACAGTACCTACTCGTACCTCTGTCAGAATATATAATGTATTTAATTATTTTGACGGAGGTAGCATGTATGTGGCGAACAATTTGGACAGTTATATTAAAAATAATTGATGGATAGGCACCTGTAGGCGTAGACCGAAAGCCTAAATCCTTAGAGCAACTTTGAATTCAATTGTTTTATAAATTACTTATTCATACACGGTTCTTACACACAAAATACTTATAAAAAATGGCAACATATTTTTAATATCACAAGTTAATGTTAAATTTAATCAATATTTAGGAAAGTACCCAACTATGTATCTACTTTAAACTACTTATAAATAACTTATTCTTCGCAACTGCGAGGAACAAATTTTTTCGAATATTATTTTTATTTATTTTTATGTACTTAGTTATAATGTACAGTTCTATTTAGTTTGAATGCTCCTAAATACCAATCCTACGCCCAACTACACCTTAGGAGCTAATGAGTCACTATAAGTGTGAAAGTACTTCTTCGGTTTGTTCTCACAACTCATTAGAACGACTAAGCACTTACTTTATTCCACAATTTATTAAATGGGGCCTTAGGTACTCATATCACTTCGGAAAGCTTAACTTTCTCTAAGGCAAAGAAGCCCTCACCGTTTGCAAACGCTTGAGGCGTATAAACATTGTAAAAGAGAAACTTCTCATAAGTTGTTAGCGCCTAGTAACCTATTTCTCTTACTAAGCTACTCGCCTTAATAACTGACGCGGGGAAATAAATGAAAGACACACTTTACCTTCTTCATTTTTCAAAGCAGCGTGAAAATTGTCCTACTGTGAAAGATATTACAATATTTTTCACATCTATCTTCATGCGAAATTATGTGCGCATTCACGTGGAAGCAAAACAAATTAGTAGTCTTGTTGAAGTGTATGCGGCATAAATATGTCACTCCACCACCCTTAATACAGTGGTTAACCCAAACCTGAAGGATGTGTACCTAATTTAACTTTGTTAACCTTCGTAATTTATTCGTCTTCACTCGGGTGACGGTATGGGCCCTAACGACTCCTTTAATAAAGTAAATAAATCTGTCACGACAGCGGAAGAGAAGCCGACAACAGTAAATATTTCGGTCGAAGATCAAATGATGTAACGTAGTAATCTTTCATCAGACACTTTGATTAAATTATGCTGGGTATTCAAAACAGCGGTAATGCGGCGGGGAAACACGTTATCAGTGTCACTAGAGAATTTAATAAAGTTTTTATTAAAAATAATTGGTATTGAATATAGAAAGAGGGGACAAAGCGGATTCCTTTACAAGATCGAGTCGGTGTTGTTCGTTAGCGTCACATTCCCATGCGGCGGACACTTGTTCACGCCTCTCGACAGCCGGCCCTGAATTTATTCGCTTTGATCTCTCCTTCATATTGTTTTAAATTGCAGAACGAATCGCGGTTTATACAAAATATATTTTCTCTTTTCGTATTGTAACAATCCATATTTTTTATTCTATTTGATATTACTACGGATGAAATTTTTGGTGTAGAAAAAAACATTTTGAAATATTTTAGGATGTATAGAACCAAAATTGGGGCAGCGTTTATTCAAAACCGATGAAACATTTCACTGTGTACCATTTATTTCTCGACTATTGAATTGAAATGTTATGAAACTACAGACAGCTGTCTAAAAATTAGACATGCTAGAACAAAATGGTTTCCTACGAAAATAATAGTACCTACTGGAAATCCAACAGGATTACACACAATAATTTACTGAACTAATCATAATAATCAGAATCTAAACTCTCTAATGACACCTAAGCTGGCGTGATGGCAATCACAAAGGAACACAACACAATGCCTACAATGTGTGACATAATGAATACTGCATAGTGCACAATAATCGTTCTAATGAGAACCTAAGGCAAAGCACACACGTACACATACATCTCGTCTTACTCAACATCATACGGTACTAATTAAGTGTTCGCTATCAAATAATCCCCAATGTGCACCGGCTGTATACGTAGTACCAACATTACGCAAATGCAGCACTACGAGAGTCTATGACTGCCTGATGTGGGTGTTTGCAATGTGTGACACCGCAGTGTGAGCATTGACATGCTTCGGAGAAACTGTTTGACTATATATGTACACTGTTAAAGATAATACACACTAACTACAATTTAGTCTAACCCTGGCAAATAGAGTCGCAGAAAATCTTCTTTTAGTGTTCAAATGCCAAATTATTTATATCCTGAGTTCATCTACTCCATGCACATTGGATTCTTTTATTTTTCTTGTCAAATATTTTTTATGTCGGTAGGTAGTCTGTGAGTACCGATTGCCATAAATTCTGTCTTTTTCTTTTTTTTATTCTTTTTTTTCATATTTGTATTTTCTAGTTTTATGATTTATGTAAGTGTGTTTTTTGGTTTTCTGTTCTTATACCAAATAAATGCTTTATCTATGTGTGAATTAAAATTATACCAAACATCATTTTCTTGCCTTCGTCCCAATTTAATTGCGGTAGACGCAGCATAAATTCTTCATCCATATCTCTTCTATTTAGTCGTAAACTCAGTAGTAATCTCCTGCTAGACTAAAATACATTTTTATAATCAACTAATGGCCCGCCCCGGCTTCGCCCGGATGTATATATTTTTTCTTTTTTTTTGCACAGGAACCTTCTCCTGTCAATAATGAACACAACAAAAAAAGAATTAGCGCAATTGGTCCAGCCGTTCACGCGTGATGCCGTAACCAAGGGAAATAGGGATTCATTTTTATATATATAGATATATATAAAATTCTTCCGTTACTGGTGACTGACTGAGTGACTAAATGACTGACAGACAACGCACAGCCGAAACTACTGCTCGTAGAAAGCTAAAATTAACATGTAGCTTCTCTACACTCTGTAGGGGAGCACTAAGAGAGGATTTACCGAAATTTCTACGAGAACGGGAAGAAAAAGGATATGCGCGCACGAAGTCAGGGCAAAAGCTAGTGCTTAATAAGGCGATCTATAGTTTTTTGGTCTCTCCTACCGTCTGTACCAATCAGAAAATCAATCCATAACTCATAAACACGATGAACACCAGAAGTCACTAAGTGATTCCTCAACCAATATCCAGTGACACGGGTCGTGTAACACGTTTTATATAAAATCAATTATAGTAGGTCGCCTTCCATCGCTTCCGTTATGGGTTTGATTAATGAACTTTTTATAGCAACGGTCTGGCTTGTCGCCAAATCTATATTGACATTAACGATTTCAAAGGGACACCAATAAGCCTTTACTTGGCGTAATAACATTTTGTATTCGATTATACCATGTTTTATGACCGTGCTTGCGTGAAATATTACCATAATAACAAGGAAGATATTTTTTGCAATTACTTTAACAAAATATGTTTGAAACTACATCTTCTATCTATCAATATAAATAAAAATGAATCGGTAAATGTGTTGCTAAGCGCAAAACTCGAGAACGGCTATTTCGCTAATTCTTTTTTTGTTACTGTTTGGAGAATGTTCTTATGAGAGAAAATTTTGAAAAAACACTTACATCCGGGCGAAGCCGGGGCGGTCCACTAGTATTATAATAAAATAACGGCCGCCTGCTTTCCAAACCCATTCCTCCAACCATCCAAATAGAACTATAAAATTCAATCGGTCAATATCGCGGCTTCAAACACAACCTCACAAAAAGAGGTTTTATAGACCTTTCAGAAACTTAATGTAAGATCTAAGCACTGTCTACAGTGAAAAAAAAAAAAAGAAAAAAGCCTTGTCTACAGTGAACGTGCCCCGTGTCTATACACCTGCATCTTGACAGATCGAATTAAAAACATTGATGCTGTGATTTAAGTAACTACCTACTGGCCCCAAGTTTTATTAAAACACCGTAGAGTCGACAAGAAGAAGAATATTACGGTCTCCATAAGCGGGCACAGTTATATGCGCCGAACTTATAACTTCAATAAAGCTATTGTCAGAGCTTCCCTTCAACGAAATTCTGCGTAATCAACCAATAACAACATGCCACAGTTGGTAACTGGATTCCTAGTACCTAAATCATTACATTAAAATCATTTATTGGTAGTGAAAATATTATTTATTCGCGGTATTGCTATTTTTAGCGCGTTATATTGCCTATCCTCATCGATTTTCACACGAATTTGCGCGTTATATACATATAACTAGTTTCAGCTAGCGGCTCATTCATCTCTAAATCAATATTTGTCGAAATTGGTTCTGCTGATTAGTGCAAAAACCTAACTAATGTTTCGCACGTTTATATAAGTATAGATTTCCATAACGACATGAGACCTCAAGACGTGCTTACTTGTAGCTATTACAAGTTACTCCAACACTAAAGTTTTACAAGAGTAATTATGAATATGGCATAAACGTAAACCTTTCCTCAAAAGACCGTTGCGGTACCAATTAGGCTGAAGCTGAAAGCTCTACCAGTAATTACAACTAGCCATTGAACCCACAACGCACCTCGATAGTTCGGCACACAAAGGCACACCTGATAGGCTAAGTTATTATAAGACTTTATTAGGAAATTTGGGGTAAAACCGGACCGGTGAGAAGCTCGAACAACTTTTACTATGGGACCAACGCCGAAATCGCGAAAAAAATAGACTGCCCCATTTATGTGCGCGTAACACGACAAAATGTACTGAACAGTTGATATTTTTTTCGCGATTTCTGAGTTGGTCCCATAGTTAAAGTTGTTCGAGCTTTTCACCGGTCCAGTTTTACCCCAAGTAAAAGTTATTCATAATAATGAGTACAATGACCCCTTAGAAGAATTGCGTTTATTCTGTTCCACGTTGTATGTTGTATCTTATATCCAAATTAACTAAATCAATATCTCGCTATTCCTTTCTATGTAAGCCAATATTTCCTTTAGTTACCGAAACAATATTACATGATCAATTAAAAGTTTTATAAATATCTCACACTCAAAATCCTTAGAACCTAGCAACGTCTTTTATAATGCGCACAGCAAAGGAGTGGAACTCTCTGCCTGCGTCTGTGTTTCCGAACGCATACAACCCTAATCTCTTCAAAATTAGAGTGAACAGGCTTCTTCTGGGTAAGCTCGCTCCATCGTCGACTTTGTCTCTGTCATCTATGACCTAGACTATAGTCAAGAGCAAACCCATATTAAATAAAAAAAGCAAGAAGCTAGCAAAAATAATATTTATCATCAAACATTCGGAAAAAGATACGAAAATAAAGAAAACACCCAAGATAGGATCTGAATCCAAGCAAACAAAAGGGATCTCACGAAAAAGATATAAATCACATCTGTTATGTAACATCGTTAACTTAATGACATTGATCAAACCTTCAAGATAATGTCGTTCATGGCAAATGTAGGATTGATAGCAAAGCAATAAATGTACCAAAAACACAATCCATAACAGTCAGTGTAAATAACAAATAAAAGTAGTTTTAACACAAGAGCTTTAATTTTGATGAAGAAATTAGTACTTTTTGAGGGTAAATATTAAATCAAACCATTCCAATAAACGTTATCTCGTTATGCATAGTTTAAAATGAAAGCCCAATATCAATTCAAAACAATGGTGACATACAAAACCAAATAGACGTACGTAAGCTCTTTGCAATTTGAACGAAATCTTAGCCGAAAAGAAGAGAAACAATCTCAGTGTTCCAGATTCCAAGAGTTTTAATTAGCAATGAAAAAATCTCTGGTAGGCACGCCCAGCAAACAAAACTAAGCTTTGTTTTACTTTCACTTCCCTTCTGTGCCGAGATAATGTAACGAATTAGTATTCGGAAGACGTTCGGCCGAGTAAAGGGAAGTTATCCATACCCTTCTTTAAGTTCTGCGTCCACAGGCTATCGATGATCCCGAATTCTTCCCGTGGGAGGACCAAGGAGACCTGTGTAGATTATACAAGTCTATTCAAAGGGCAAAGGAACTGTCAAAAGGTCGCTTATAACTTTGTATGTTTAGGCCTAATTAAATCCAACACACAGAACTCGTGTGACATTATCATTGTCACGCAGCGCGGCGACAAACCATAAAACCGTGTGAGTTGGCGACTATGCGACGAGCCCACAGATGCGGGCTGAAAGCCTAACCAAATTAAACAGATTACTCCCCGGAGGTTCCCGCGGCTCTTAAATACCGCGTTATTCAAATTAAAATAGGTACATTATGAAGTCAATTTTGGCAGAATTCAAAACGACCTTCCGACGTTACCACGCGATTCTTCAACGTTACTCATTTAAATTTATGCATAGCCATAAAACTCAGCCACGAAGTGATTAGGTGTACAAAGTGAAATAAGTTAAATATTTACCTACTGAGAGTCTCTGCTAATATTGTTCCAACGCTTTCGGCAGTAAAAACTAACTTTTCTGCGGATTAGGCGTTAACGTTGTTTGGTGATTAGTCAAATTCGCAATTAGTCCATCTGCACTACGCAATTTTGAACGTGCAATGAATACCAGAGTTGCCGAATTCATTGGTTTGACATACTATTTCAGGTCATATTAGTCTACGATTATTAGTTCCTCTGCATACAAATAGCAGTCCATTACCTAAGACAACTGCGAACACAGACTGCGAAGTACTTCTGATAGTTCTTTGTCAACAGTTTTACCGAGCTTTAATTTAGTTCAGTCAATCTTTACCTTTGTGAACGAGCTCTTATCCCGAGCGACGCTCTTTTGCTTCACGAATTAGCATAAATTCGTAATTAAAATTTTCATAATTATCAACTTGTCCAAGTTCGCTCTACTCAAGGTTCATCTCAGTGACGGTCATTATTCAACGCATTATTACGGAGATCGAAAAATAATGAAACATCTAACGACTTCGCCAGAAACACCGTTGACAGCAGTAAAGTGATCTCAAAAATAAGCAACACAGACAAATCTGGCAGTTAATAACAATTTACAATGACCCAGATTGTTGGCATTCTTCCTCTGGAAGGAAAATTTAATCACTATGAAAAATTACTTTGACGTAATAATAAACTAACACAGAGAGCAGAGAGAATATAATTATGTCGCTCGTATGTACAAACCGAAACAACTAGATACAAAATACTGCAGAGACCCTAAAACGTTAAACCTGAGCGGAACACCACACAAGCTAAATGTAACAACAATTAAACACAGTAGAATGAGGCTGAAATTTTTAAGGGTCGGCCTGACCGTGTAGTAATGAAGTTGTTGTACGCACAATCAACCCAGTGCGGTGGCCCTAACTTTACCGACCCACAAAGTCCCCTAAACAATTACACGGCAAGATATCGCTTTGATCTCGTCAACTAAATTATTTACTTTCTGATTGACGACCTTTTGTTCGGAAAATTCAAAATAGGACAATCCCGCTCTAGGTAGAATTAGATTTAACGGAATTTGACTTTGACTCGGAATTTTCAGCGCTGTCCTATATTATTTTAGTTTTGTTAAGTTCTATAATATTGCTCGTTAGTTGGCATTTAAAGTTTGTGAGGAAAGTCTATGTATTATGAGATTTTGACTGGCTATTTTCACCCTTTAAAAAGAGCAAAGCTTCCAAGCGATACCGACAGTACGTTCGGTCGTTAGCGCGGGTCAAAGCCGCAAGAAGAAACATGCTGCATTTAAAACCTCCATGCAGGCAATTTGCTGGCATCTACGACCAACTACATTTAAAAAAAGAAATTCTCCCGTACAATATAAGTTTCAATGCTAAACAGTTGGCGGTGCATATTTTTTTGCAATTCAATCGTGGCTTCGGAACAAAAGTTAGTTGCCTGCCTGGATTATGACTTCTTGACAAAAAATATCAGTTTGTTAACTTTTGTATCCATGCAAAGGTGGATCATTTATAATTTTATAAAGCAATATTTTATTACGATATGAAATGCAAGTTAATATTGTAGTTAAAGTCCTTAAATGCAGAATTTGTTATTAATAGTTGAAAAAGTGAGTCATGCTATAAAAATGCCACTCATCTTAAAAATAAATAACCACTTTCCTCATATTCTAATTTACTATTCAATTAGCTCTTTCTCGCGACGCGTAGGAATCATGTATTTTTAAGCTTATCTTAGTATCTATGACAGAATTTTCGGTAATCTTACCAGTCAGACTAGAGATTAACTCCTACAAACAAACAAAAAAAGAATTGTCCTCTTTGTAATATTATTTTAGATTTAAACCTTGCCCCTGCTCACTATGGTATATAATGTCATTAATGTTCAATGCTTACTCAGATATTGCTCTGTCACTGGTTACGACAATGGCAGTCCTGAGTTAGGCTACAAATCAACGCATCTCGCTTATTCCTAGCCTAGGCTACATTGCAACGGCTGAGCCATATACATACGTTAAACTAAAGCCTGACTGGCTATAAATATGGCTACGCAAGTTGCAAGTACATAAAATCAATACCTCTCCGTGAACTACCGAGTACAGGCCGATACATAATAAACAAAAATATTAGGAATGTAGATAAAATTGTTGTGATTTACAGGATGAATTTCAATTCAATAGACTTATTCATTCATTTGACTGTAGAAACATTTTATTGAATATTATGACTAATGGTAATTTGTGATTAATACATTTATACAATGACTGTATAAATTGCTCCATATTGTGACATTTATAATTTTGGTATTTATTAATTTATCATCATTCAAATTAATTAATTTTGACATCCGTACAATTTTTTTTTTAAATTAAGTTTGACATTTTAATTTAATTTGATTAATTTTGACATACATAGGTACCTACCAAATAATTTGCGTTTACTTCTCGCATGATTAATTCACATCATCGCATGCAACCATATTTGTACGATACTTGGCATAACATAGCGACCTATTAACTTTGATTTAAGAACTGTATTCACTACCTATGTTACACAAATAAAAATTATTATTGATATAGGCTATTTTTCAAGAGTAAAAGTTCTCATGACATATGAACAGCTTTTACCATTGAGTTAACAAGAAATATAAAAAATCCAGCTGCTCAATACATTTTGTGTTCGCATAATACAACTAAATGTGTGGAATAGATGTTAGTTGTTGATATTTTTATGAAAAAGTGTTCACACAAACAGGCTGCTTTTTAATTTATCAATAATACATATTTAAGTGGGTGAACGTCCACTAAAATTGCCTTTGAATTTATTGAAGTCAGCCTGTATGTAATCGGTCCCAACCAGTACCAGCAATTAGCTCTCTAGTTACTATGTCTAACGAGGCGGGCTAAAAGCAAACCGAAAAAACGCTAAAACGGATGCTCTATGTAGCTGTTATTTATTTTAAAATGTGAAACATGTCCGCATTAAATAGACAAGCAAAAACACTCCAACGAAAAGCCTTTCAAAATTCCTGTCACAACTACTTTTGGGACTTATCCTGTTCCAGGTATTCTTAAAAACTAAAAGGATACTCCGAATCCCTGTAGGATCGGGTAGTCCCGGCAAATAAATTCTCCTGCTAAATGCAATCGATTCTATGTCATGAAATATGGCCCGTTTATTTCAATAATGGTGTCAGACGGGATTGAAACTTAGATCCTTGGGTTATGTTAGCTTTCTGTACATTGAATTTAGGATTAGCGCTAAACTCAGTTGACTTCAGACTGCATTCGATTTTTATGAATGAATAAAATACTTTTTGTTCTTTTCCTAAATTTAGATAAATTTATTCCAAGGAATAAATATGAAAGTTTGACAGCTTTTGCTTAGAAAATATATCAAACCGCCATATTTATTCTACAAATAAAAAATTAATCTGTCCAAATTAATCTTGTAATTTCTAAATAAAATACAAATCTTGGTTAAAACACACCCATTGGACGTTCACCCTTCTATTGATTGCTAAAGCCTTCACGCTCTTATTATATTATCAATTCAGGTGGTGCCATTCCATTTATTTCAGAGAGAACCCCGATCGTCTCCAAATTGTAGCTATTAACTAAATTAGCAATTTAGCTCCAAGGTGCCGTCTAATTGATTACACTGAAAAATATCGGTACGTGCCTATTGGAAAACTCTCTTGTCTAGTACCTAGTACCTGTACCAGCGATAATTATTTCATGAAGGAGATTTATTTTCGGCAGGTGTTACGCCGTAAATTATTTTTCGTAGGTTATTAGGTTTTAGTGTATTACACGCAGCCTCGCTATAACGGTTACGTGTTACCTTAACATACCTCCTAAAATAGTTTATGGACGATTTATACCGGGTCCATAGATTTTATTTTGTTCCCACCATTCGTTTTACGGTATGCGAACAGACAACCGAGATAAAATTTAAAAATAAAAGGTAAAACCTTTTTCACGCTCAAATTGAGAATTAAGTGCGATACTAAATCAAAAGCGCTCCGAACAGCTGAATACTGGATCCGTGGAGATAAAAAATATATAAATTACGCATCTAGTACGTGATAAGGTTCGCAGTGAGTACATTCCAAGATTTACTGTCTGTTCGCAAAGATAATAGAGGGAAACGAAGCTTGAGAATGGCATTACCTCGTTGAGCTCGTAAAATGTGCGAATCTGCCAGACGAAGATCTCAGGTCGCGCACATTTGGACTCGCCGGGTGATACAGCCGCTCGTAAAGCTACGCAGTTACCGCTCACTCCTAGCTCCTCAAAACTCCTTAAAGTTAAGGTCATTACGCACGTTCTTCGATTTTATCTTTGGCCTTGATTAAAAATACGCATGACAAAAATATTAAACTACGGATACATCGACATGTTTTCAGACAGGAAGCAAAACACCTTCTGAAAATATTGTTTTCTTACTGACTTCAATACATTCCAAACACACTTCCAAAAATATTTAACTTTTACAGCAGATACTTAAGTTTGGCCGACGTTATTGAACGGAACGATTCATTTATCTCTCCCGCCCACAACAAAATAAATATCAACCGATCAAATCGAAACTTATAATTGAATTAATTTTTCTTCAATTAATTATTTATCGGAGTATTACGGTAACATGGAAACTGTCGGCCTCAATTAAATTCAATTAGCGTTCCGTTAAAACTACGTTGTCATGCAATAAGTAAATTAGTGAAATCAGTTGTTCGCCGAATACACAAATGTTTAATTAATAGGGGTGTTCCGGACAAAGTGGTCGGCATAAACGAACCGACGAAGCATCTGGGAGTTCTACCGGGTACAATTTAATGAACACAATCATTATTTTCTGAAATGACAACAAACAAAGAACAATAGGTAAGGAAATTACTGAGACGTATTCTGACAAATTTTATTAAGTAGTTACGGGATACGGAACCTTTGTAGTCTCGACACAAAAGAACTTTGCGCAGATTTTACTTTACGACAGTATCGTATTTCATGGTGATGCCCTTCATCTTTATTGAAATAAAATGAGCCCAGCTTTGTGATTGGCTTTTGTCTATTCAATTATTTCGTGAACTTTAAAGGCATACTTTACTTTATTATTTCTGAATTATTTCCAAAACAAAGGCAATGGAAGACACATACTTCAAAGTCAAGAGATACGACATGTCACTAAAAGATCATCGTTCACACACTACAGCTTCCACAAAGTACGTCCTCATCATCTGGTACTTAACACGCCACCCTTCTATAATTAACAGTTAATACGTTGTTCATTACCCACATGAGATGTAAAATTACCGCTGAATTTCAGCTAATAGAGCCTTGGATACGTAACACAGCCAGCCACGCGTGATCATGAGCTCCCTTTGTCAATAAAGACCAATATGGAAGATACAACCACTGTATACGAGAATATGTCAAAGTAAAATTACTATACTGTTTAAAATTACTTTAAAGCTACTTCATTAACGAAGTAGTATTGCAATGTAGTACTAAGTAATTTTACACTAATGTAGTCCTACAGAATAATAAAAATCCACTCACATTTGAAAGCTGCTCTATTTAATGCCGCTTGAGATTTTGATTCATGAAACAAACAGAATGAATCTTAGCTAAAGGTGTAATTTTTTCAGTGCTCATTAGCGTGTTAGTGCTTATGAGCCATTGAACTCAACAAAATAATTAGGAAGATATTTGTCGGAAGATAAAGCGGTCAGACTTTTAGACATCCAATTAGGATACCGTAACAACTATCACACATTATTTGTAATTGTAAATGACATTAAGATTACAATATCCACACCAATCTACCGATCTGTTCATCGAAATAATTAACAACCTTCCTCTTACACAATTTCCTGGGCTATGAATAAGAGAAATAGCATGGCAGACACAGTGATTACATCGACAAGACGGCTGGCCGCACAATGCACGATGCATGTGAGTGAGTACGCACCTACTACTACTCGTACGTAGGTAATTGAATGTCGTAGCACAGTAGTAGCTTGCAATCGAGCTCTTCTGTGTCAGGCAAAACAACCAAAAGTGTTAGTACAACACTAGATTTTCTAAATTCGTTGATAAGTTTGTTTAAAAAAAAATGTTAGGAACACAATTACAACAACGATATATTTTTTTAATCTTAATTTTAAAAAAATGTATGTACATATATAATGTATGGATTCCATATGGTGCTTGTATAAACTGTAGTAGCACAATTTTAATAAAAATTTAAGTTTTTTGGCGGTTTAAATATCGTAATTCATGGCACAGAATCTGTGCAGTGAAAAATAATGAACTATCGTGTAGCTTTATAACAACGAAATAAATTTCGTAATCATTAACAATTCCAGACAAGGAAACCGCCTACAAACAAACAAACATTTTAACATTAATTTCAATAAAACGCCATTTTACAAACTAATAATTAATGTTCTACTCAAATTGTGATTATTTAAAATAAATTAATTGGTTAACCCTAGTCAAATCGCCTCAGTAGTAGAACTAATTTCAATACCTGATCTATATCAATACGACGTGGGTATCACCGGGTCGCTGCACAATGCATCGCGTCTGCAAGTATACGCATCAGCTGCTATGTAGGTAATTGAATGTCGCACACAGACAGCGATCTGTCTGGCAAGCATTCATATTTTTGGTTCACCTAGTTTTGGTAAAAGGGTCTGCTGTTGACACAGTTATGACTCTTAACGAATTTAAACTTACTTTACAATGGTATGTAGTGATATACCCATTGTAAAGTTGAGTATTTGTTGAGTAGTTGAGTATTTTTTGTTAAGTTGAGTAGTTCAGTTTCAGAAATAACTTACTCTAGTAAGGTTGGGTTTGACAAGTTCATTATTCAAAATAATCAATTCAGAAACCTATTAGAACGGGCATCACCACCTTTCTACCCTCTTCCTTAACATATTGGGGTCGACTTCCAGTCTAAATGGATGCAGTTGAGTATCAGTACTGTACACGGAGCAAAAGGCTTTCGGACCTCCACAACCCAGTTACTGGGTTAACCGATACCCCTTGCTAAGACTAATTTTCTGGCTTCTTCGTAAAAGCTGTCAAAGATTAACAAATATCAGCCGAGATCTTAGCGTGATTTCCGAAGCACACAGAGGTCTCCGTGTGTAGGTAATACGTAGACGGTGACCCATCCACAAACCGACTTTAACAAGCACTGTTTAACCTAGAAGATCGACCCGTGTGGCTGTTTTTGTCGGCTGGCATTATTACTAAACAATTAATAGTGCTTTACCATGAAATTATGTATAATTAAACACAAACGAATTAGAGCCTGAACCTCTAATTAATATTCAAATAACCGCACTACCCGCATGGGTATTATAACGGAAATATTATCTAAACCTCGCAGTTAGGCGCAGTACATACATGCTCTATTTATGTCAGTTTTTATTCCGATACAGATTTATGAGTATATCCGACATGCAAGGGCTAGTCCAGAATGAACGCGCAGTGACTTTGGCGGATGCGAGCGCGATTCGGTAGCCACAGTGCATTGCGAGCTGTTGTAGTGGGATGTAGAAGCTAGACACGTTTCCTTGGGCTGAAACAATAGACAATCGCTCGCTAAATCGCCGCTCCGACACGTCGCACATGGCGCCTCCCATTATCTTAAGTGTGAAAGCATAAAATAGCCTCATATTATGCTTGATACTTTGCTCCCACTTTAGCACCCGCGCAAGCACCCCACCCTGGCCGGTACCCTAGACGCGGTGGTTTTTATCCGAAGCTGACGGGTTACATGCAAATACTGTTTTTTCCTCGCATTCTTCTCCGTCGTGGCGCCTACGCCGTAGCAACTCGCCTACGCCGTAGAGCGCTACGCGGCTACGAGTTCTAAGAAGTGGCACGTGCCTGCTTTATCAATATTATGGCTTTGACGTTTTATTTTTAGAGTACGTAAAAATATAACGAAAAGGTCTTTGTACTAAACAGAAGACAAAACAAGTTTCGTGCAACAAGTGAAAAATAAACGAGAAATAGCCAGTGGGCTTAGCCAAATGAAAAACGAAGAAACTAATTTGTTATGAGGCCATTTTGTTATTTTTTCGTTACCTGCACATCGGTCACCGGCGACACGATCCGTCTTCGTTAACTGCGGCTCGACCATTCTTCGTGAACAGCCGACATCCATCAAGGAAAACTGTTTCTATAGCTTTACACAATTCACACCTGCACGGACTCCATGAATAATGGGATAAATTGATGACTGTAATATTGCGATGAGGAAGCTTGAAATATTTTGTGCAAATGCCTTGAAATATTGCATCCTCTGACAATGTTTCATCATTCTCGAATTTGAATGGAGTAAGCGCGCGCACCCTGGACAGACGTTGCAGACGTTGGCAAAATCCGACGATGAATTATTATTGACAGAACGTATTGTATGATTTGGAGGTCAATGTATTTAAGTGTATTAACCACACACATTTTTTTTGCCAAATATACTTAACTTTCACTCACCTTTGACAATCATTAGTATAAAATATTTTGAAGAAACTAAATAGCTGTTCATCTCATCCAAATGTTGTTCACTTAATCAAGACAGGTCTCCACAATTTTAAAACATAAATCAAAACCATTTTATTAGCGGAAGGACCTCACAAATGTCCTAAACTTGACATTGTGACCCCGGACGTCAGCTGGAAGGATTTATGATGAAACTTTATACAAGACTGTAAAATATCTATATATATATGTATATCTATCTTCTATATAAATAAAAATGAATCGCTAAATGAGTTGCTAAGCTCAAAACTCGAGAACGGCTGGACCAATTTCGCTAATTATTTTTTTGTTGTGTTTGTTATTGTCAGGAGGAAGATTCCTATGAAAGAAAATTTTGAAAAAAAAAAAAAATCCGGGCGAAGCCGAGGCGGGCCACTATAGTTAACTTTAATTGTCAGTGGTATCGATGAATTATTTTATGCCCAATTATTTATTTTGTTTTTATACGCGTTTGTACATGATATCACGAATTTATTACTAAAACCTGTACATAATAGAGCTATATTAAAATCGTTTATTCAATTAGTTGGCTAGATTCAGACATCCCAGCAATTTCTCAGGAGGATGTCTAAAATCTCGAAGGTTATAATTGGATCAGGCATAATTGACACTAGTCCGGAGTGCGGACCCTCCTCGCCCACATCATTCCATGTAGCTGCCTCCAAATCTGCATTTCATTTCCAAACTGGCACATGGGAATAATTAATTTAATATGAACAACATTTCTTTTAAAAACGTTCCCAACACATGATGGGTTTGCTACACAAATTCAAAGAATTTAATTTTAAATCTACGTGCGTATTACTTACTAAGAAATCTTTGTTTCCCTATTCGAAATAAAATTAGGTTAATATTATTTCCCTAAATCTGTATTTTTTATTGTTTTATGAGTAAACGAGTTCAAAATATTGCAAAACTGAACTGAAAAGATTATCCGCGACTGCGTCAGTAAAACTCAATTAGCAAAGAAAGATTAGTTAGCAGATATGAGAAAACAACCATAGCACTATCAACGCCAAATTAGAAAAAAAAACTTCCCATTTTCTACGGAAATGAAAAAATAAACAATACGGTTGCTTCAATACTCCTTATTATCCTGCAAAAAGAGTGAAGCGAAGGAAATAAGTTTCTGTTCTAACAAGCTTTGCACCGGTACCTTATTACTGCGATGTTGGCACAGCTTAGCGAGATCCGAGTTGCTTCCAATCTGTTGAGGAAACACCCACGAGATACAATAAAACCGGCTTCTCAAACAACAATAAGAAATTAATACGGTGAGACTTTCTTTTTCGCTTCGGCACGTGTATGACAGCTCAGGATGAGGTGCAAAATTACTGTAATATTTGTGTTAGAATTGTACCAGGACTACGGGTTAATTTATATTTATCTGTTTAACACTAACACAAATTTGCAGATGCGGACTTAATGTTCTAGGTCAATCGACCTTTGGATGATGCAGACACAAAACGCGATTTATCTATTTCGGAGCAGAAGGGATCATTTGTTTACGAAATACGACAATTCAAATGTAATGTTATTATTAGTCAGGACGACTTAACTCAGTTCCTGCGTAAGATATTTATCGTAGACTAGCTTCTACCAGAAGCGTGTAGCGGCATCAATGCCGCCACATGAAAAACTAAGAAGCGAAATTTGTACGGCAACAAAAAAAAACGCAACGCCATCTATCATGTCAGCGACGAACTAACAACGAAATCCTACATTGTACAAGCAACGTTCTCCGTACTATTCGAACATATAAAACAGTCCGAATATCAACTATCGGGCAGTTGCCCACCAGACACAACAACCGTCTGGTCGAAGGATCCTCCCTTTTCAGTGGAGGTTTACGGGACTTTACTCTCTGTACCGCATACCTCTATAAGCGTAAGAGTCAATAACTTTTTGTTTTGCCTGCGATCAGTCTCTTGACTATAAGCAGGTGGGTGGAAGGTTGATTGGCGATTGGGGTCAATTTCCCTTCTTAGTTTACGTGTCAAGGACGTGCCGTCTTTTTAACCTTCTTGTTGGGCGATTTTTGTTTTGGATTAGACCACGGTACTAGTGGATTGGCGTGATGTCTCAGGCGCTCCAGGCAGAGGTTTTCACTGAGCTTTTCTCCTCAGCCACAGTGGGGATCTCTAGGTACTCGTGAATTTCGGTATTTTTTGTAACCGTGATGCATCGGCTAGAGTCCTCAATATTTTATTTTGTGCACGAATTGTTGCCATAATTTGTCAAAAATTATGGCAAGGGAACCTACTCCCGGGATGCAAAGTGTTCTACGTCCTATTGACATGGTCTACCCGTGTGGTAAGTTTCGTCCAAATCCGTTTAGCGTTAAGTGGCAACAATCAGATCGACAAATAGAATTACTTTCGCATGTATGCCATTAGTACGGATATTTTATTGTTTTTTTGGGGCTTGTACAGATGATGTTATTCTTTAAAGATTTTAAAGCGCAAATCTTTTACTTACATATAAGACGGAACCCAGCTAACGAAAATTGTTCCAACAAAGTTTCGTAGATAAATATTTTCGTATACTAGACCTAGATATACAGGTATCGTTTTATGATAGAACATACATATTGGCACACCGTATTATTATGTAAATGACAACTACCGAGTGGCAAACAACGTCAATGTTGTTGGAAAACAACATCTTCGGGACTGAGCCTACAGACAGTGTATCATACAATGTAGCTCTCAACTTTAGACAATGTAAGCATGGGAACAACCAGGTAAGGAATATTTTCGAGTTGTAAATATTGGAAGCGAATGTTGAAAAACATCGACATACTTGTAGAGCTCTTTATGTACTACATTGTGCTTGAGGGTAGTTTACAAGCAATTGCAGTGGTTTAACTACCGTTTTAATCGAATGAACACCAGAATCGATTCACGAACGGAACAGCGAAACAGTAAGAGATAAGCGACGCGTCGTGACAGACGATTTCTGGTGACAAAGCACGGTTCGCCTAAATAAGGATCCACTATTTAAACTATAACACAGAGGTCATTTTTTTTTTTTTTAAGAAAAGGTTATCTAATGATTTCTGTGGTATAGGCCACTGGAGCGTGGCCGCGACAAAAAGCTGGGCAAAATAAATTATCACACGAAACAGTTTTGGTAGCCTAGTTTTGTAGTCTTCCTGATCGATTTCGGTCATTACGGCAAATCTTAACCGAGACTAGCCATCGGCGCGGGACAATTATAGTGCACAAGTGTGTGTGCAAACACAGGTGCGATCCCTCTTCCATCACTCTCATATTCCGACGGAGCGGCAACCCGACACGACCGGAGAGATATCTGGCGCAGGACCAACGGCTTAACGTGCTTTCCGAAGCACGGGGGTGTCAGACCACCAACTTCCAAACTCCAGGCTGTCACTGAGAAATTCCTACTGGAAAAACCTAATAACACTTTTTGCCCAGCCCGACCTGGGAATCGAACCCAGCACTCCACGCTCGGCAGTCGTGCTTGCGACCGCGAGACCCACGGAGCAGTTACTAGGTAGGTATGGAAGAGTAAGGATGCATACCATAAACCAATCAAAGGTCGTAACACGTCTCGGAATCCGTGCAGCACTACATTTCCAGCACGAAGCAGCCGAGTCACTGTGACGGACAGTTTTTAGTGAACATTAAACATTTCCCAGGTGCGCTAACTTTCAGTCCAATCTGTTTTTCGCATTAGTTCTGATGTTTCTTGAAACTGTGCTTTAACTTAGTGATTTAAGTTTTCCAATTTTCGTTTTAACTTTCTTTGAGCAGGTACGTTTAGTACTTTGTTTTATATGGTAACATTAACGCTCACATTATCATTTTGATTATCTGTAAAAAGTGTATTTGTTGTTAACTGTTGTAGATAATTAATTGATGGAAATAAGAACTTCCGATAAAATCATATCATATATTATCAATAGGCTTTCCGAAACACCCCGTGGTCCCAAGCGATGGCATGTATATTCTATAGTATGTATATCATAAATAGGTACACAGGTAAAGTGATAGCGTGTGTTTTGTTTGAAATCAAACAATATTAGTCAATAATACTTATAGAAGCTTTAATTAAATAGACCATGGAGTTTTCGAGACATCGATAATCACATTTACTATGTACCTACTTGTAAGTACAGTTCAAGGACGTATTTTAATTTCAAAATTCAGAAACCAAGCTTAAACTGGACATCTTCGAATCGAATTCAAATCAAATAATCTATCTCGGAGTCTATATCGGGGCAAGTCAACTATCCTTTCTATCATTATTGAGGTGAGCCAAATTCCCGATAGCGCATAACAACAATAGCACGTAACATACCGAATGTTACCACAGTTCTACGTCGAGGTATTAGAATAAGAGAACTAATAAAACCACAAAATTAAATTGCTATAACGTCGTTTTATTATTTTTTGGAGTCTCTTTTTTAGTTATATCCCCCATATAAACGTGGCAATAGGTCCTGCCTTTTTTGTGGATGGGAAATCACCATGTCTCCTCCTACTCTGGGCAGAGCGTCAGACTCTTTTTGACTAAAGCCCACCCGTGTTCCTCCAAATGCCTTTGCGTTCCGGGGCCGCGGTAGCTCTTTCGAACAATTCCGCAACCCTGGCAGAATAGGATCTGCCTGGTACTTAAATCAATAAAATCACAAAACTCTTTGAATTTGAAGTGAAACTTTTTGAAACTGTTACAACAGCTGTGTCTATCGAAGTAGTATATTGTACCAAAACAGAGTTACAACAAAAAAATATAACAAGCCTAAGGATCAATAATTTTCTGGAACTGCAGCAGTATGATGAGGTAGGTGACGAGCAGGCCGACGAACTTGAAGGGCAGCGAGATGTCGATGTCCAGCATGCGCAGCAGCGAGAACGACAGGTCGCGCGTCTCCGTCCACGCCAGCAGCGCGCGCGCCATGCCGCGACTGCACTTGTCTAAAACATACTAATCATTCGTCATCATCAAAACAGCGTCAGCACGTCACCACATCAACCGGTTCTGTGCTTCTCGCATCTAACGGAATCCTGCGGTCTACCTGATGAGAAGTCTACCATCTTTCGGAACGCAGTCACCACTCCAGAAACTTTTGCTGTGCGAATCTCTATATTTACGACAACGCTCGCGTTAATATAGATTTTAGCAAATCATTGTAGATTATAGTAACCTATAACTGACTCCCGGCTCCCATTTATCTCTGTACCAAAATATTTCGTAATCCAATAAACAAAAAACTCACTTTTGCGTTTATAATATAATATAATATAAGTTAGGATTAGATCTCGCAGAAAAACTAAAGTCATCAGTCCGTCATCAGGTTTTAAGACTTAAGTGATAATTTTGGGCACGCTACAACTTCATATCATCTTTGTACTTAGTATCAACTAAGTTATGACGAAAATTTTCAAGGAAACGTGAAGCCGCTCTTCTATTCTGATGCAATAATTTACTTCATGCCAAAAGATGAAACGAAATGCCCGAAAACACGCGAGAAAGCACAGCCGAACGTTATGATTGATAAAATGATGCCTCCACCAGTTTGTTATAATAATACTTTAAAACATACCCATTTCATTCTCATAAATCCTTGAAGACAACAATTCCCTCAGTCTTATAACTTCGTAATGAACTTGATCTCCCAGCATACACGGCGAAAATAACGATAATATCAAGCCTCCGGAAAGTAGCAAAAAGGATAGAAAAAAAAACAGTGTGAGCTGGGGACAAAATACAATAAATAAATAAATAAATAAAAGATCTTTATTTCAGACATCACATCCATATGTTGTTAGTGCTAAGTTAGTAACATAATATGCGTGCTTATATACTATATTAGTATTGTTAGTAGGTAATTACAGGAGAGTTTATTTTTGTAAACCCGTAGCTACCTCCACCCAGTGTCTTTGGATGGGGCAGTCCGGTCTGTCAGCAATCATTTTCAGGATGCTATTCCGAAAAATAGGGTATAATATACAATGTAGGGTAAAAAACGATTCTGTTGTCTGGATAAAACTCCCCCAAAAGCATCACAACATTATATAATATTTTAATATTGGGTAGTGTTACCACACTCCACTCAATATTAAAATATTCCACTTCACACACCAACTCTCAATGCCTGGTTATATCAAACTTACATTTCCTTTTATAACACACAATGAAACTTGATAAGTGCCCATCAAAATGACCAAAAACGTAGATATTAAAGTGACCAGCAACTGGAAGACAAAAAATAAATATAACTCTTTAGTTTTGTTAAAAACACATTAGTTTGCAAAAAATACCCAATACGAAATCTTGAGAATTACAAAAGAAATATAACCTGCCATTTCACTGCTTCCACCAAATAGTTGTGTGCTTTGATCATGTTGTGGTACAGATTCATCATCTTTTCTATTTCACAGAGAGTCTTGTTGCTATCAGCTTTCAAGTATCCAAATTCTTCTATATTCAAGGTTGTCGTTATCTCTCTGTTTGTCAACGACAGCTCCATGTAGTAGTTTATTAAACGCAGCCGCGGTATGAGAAGACTCAGCAGATGTCCGTAGTAATGTAATTCTTGAATAACACACAGTGTAAAAGGCATCGCACTCAAATATAGGTTTAGAAAACCTTCCGTGATCTCAGGCATCACAAACGTAGTCATCATAAAGAGCAACAAAATAAAAGTTATTACCAAGTTTCTTTTCGTTTCTTTTACAGTCTTCGGACTGCAGTTAACTTCTTTATCAAACAAATTCAACTCATTGTAGTAACGGTGCAATCTCTTAATTGAAACTAAATTAAATGTGACAACGAAGGCCCACTGAGTAAAATGTGCGCCAATTACTAATATCAAATGGTGAATATGTATGATCCCATAGAAGAAAATCACAGAATGGCACGCGAAAAATAAGGTGGTTAAAAGTGAAAATATCAAGAAAACAATATTAAGATCGGGGAAAATAGGAAGTCTATTGAGCCCGACACACAATCCACTGATAATGAAGATTTTTGATACACAGTCGATAAAAGACGGCTTTTCATTTGCTTTAACATAAGTGTTTACGAGAACCGATGGAGGCGACATGGCGGCGAACATACGCGTTCCAAAATGAGCTTTCAACATCGTGGTTGACATGTTATAAATTGTGTAAGTAATTCGAATAATTCTAATCATAGGGAACGAACAATATTGTAAACATAGCTATGTATTTGGTTACACACCAAAACAAACAATTACTAAGTGCCAATCCACGATTGAGAAACATATTTTTACCCGTGAACGGTAAAGTCAAAAGGAAGAGTTATGAGCTGTCTACGTATTTTACAAATAGGTTGTCAGCCAAGACATTACGTACTCTTCTATTATTTTTAACAGAGAGTAGCTTTACTTAAAACCTACCTACGTAAAATACTGGTATTCAGCTGAATCCGGTTTGACTGGAAGCCAAACCCCAATATAGTTGGGAAAAGGCTAGGCAGATGATGAGTAGGTAGCTTTACCTAAACGAACTGGCCAACATTTTCTGAGGCAACAAATCGGTTGTTGACTAATTCCATAACTGTACCCACCCCGTATTCGTTTATCACAAGCAAGTATGGGAGCGTAAAGAAAATACATCGCATGCCAGACAATAGTCGCAGGCACTCTCCAAATTGTGTAGCAATAAATTTCTTTGCGGAATGCTCCTCATCTGTCATTGTAAAAACGAAAAAAGAGAAATTGTTGAAATGTTTTCTTCAGAGTATAAAGGACTAACCTTAGCGTTCTTCGTGGTAACAATAGATACCTCTTACCTCTGTAGAAATACCCTTTGTCACTAAATCTGCACAAAAAATCGCTAAGTCGCTGTTACGGACAGTTTTCGGTGAACATTGAGATCATTGGTTTTGCATGTACTATTGTGTTAGATACATTTGTTATTTACCTTAACGCAATAGTTTTTGAGTTTTTATTATATTTCCAACGACTTAAAAATACATCGTTCTAAAATAACATACGACCTACACATACAGAGCAGATTTTTTAAGAATTTAATCCTGTACAGAAAAACTAAATTCTATTTTTAGTATAACAGTTGCTTGTTGCAGTTCCGCGTAACTTTAATACTCTCTTATGCTGAATCAGCATTCTAACTCTCTCGCGTACGCCAGAAATTATTGTACTACAGATGATGTTGATAAGGATATTGTATTAACAATAAGACAAGTCTAAAAAGCAGGCATAGACAGGACCCCACCGAAGGTGTCCCCACGTTGCCGTCGTGGTGGGGCTTGTGCGTCTCAGTGATCTTGGAGCTCTGCCGGTAGAGTTACTCATGCCGGAAAGGTCCAAGTGAGAGACTAGACAAAGAGGGACACACACACACGCGAGGGGCACACCGTTCGAAAACTTGAACATTTTTCAGGTTTTCGGACGGTGTGCGTTTCAGAAGGAATCTTGCTCACTGCCCTCTGGTACGCGTCTGATCATCAGACGTGACTGTGAGTGCAGTGAGCAAGCAGAGGGAGATTGGGACCCTGTGAGAGGGTGAAGGAGATAGGGACCGCACCCTTAAAAGGAACATTAAAATCATGAAGAAGACAGACGGAAACATATTACCCCAGGGTGGTACCAGCTGCTCAGCAGCTGGAGAATCCACCACGCTCCCTTCGGGAGCGTCATGCCCCTCGTATTCTGGGGAGGGCAACGAATGTCTTGATCCGCTTGCCAGTGGCAACAAGAGCCGAGGAGGCTCCCGATCCAAAACGTCTTTTGAGGACTTGATCGGCTTCAGTTTTAATACGCCTGACAAGGTGTTGGGCGGGCGTGGTGCGAAAGCTCCCGCCAAACTTTGGAGGAAGAGCCCGCTGACGTGTGGGGGGGATGTAGGGTCAGACTCTGACTCCGCATCTGGCGTCAGCGTCAGCTCACCGAGCTCGGAGCGAGAGGGAGGAGAGGCTGTTGCGGGTGGCTCGGTGTTATTCCGCAAGCGCCCTAGATCGGAGGATGACCGAGGGTCGTCCTCCAACGGTGAGATGGCCTCGGCCCGGAAAATCCCCACCAGCAGGCGGGGTAAGGGCCGAGATGGAGGCAAGGGGAGGGGGCTCGCATCCCAGGAGGCTGCCCAGCGAGCCACGAAGCTCGCCGAGGAGAGGCACCACCCTGGAGCGTCAGGTCGGAGGGCTTTCCCTTTGGAGTCATCCAGCGGTGAGCCGGACACGGCTGGCGGCCCCGATAAGGAGCGCCAAGCCAGGTTTGCGGAGGTCGTGGGGGCCGCAGTCCGCGATGTGGCTTTGAAGAGGACCCAGGCCTCTAAAAACAAGGCCATAAGCGCGGCGTCGGCCTCCATTCTGGCGGCAGCGGAGGCTAGCTACAGCTACAGCGGTCCTCCGTCAACGGACGAGATGTCCAAGCTGCGGGCGGAGGTCACCCGCCTAGCGGCCGCCACGGAGCTTCTCCAAAAGGAGAATGCAAAGCTCCGAGCAGACCTAGCCGGGCTCCGTGGAGCCGGCACAGAGGAGGCGCTTCAAGGGGGGCGCAAGCAGGGGCAAAGCACGTCCGCGCCGGAGGGGAGCCAGGTTCTGAACCAGGTTCTGAATCTGGTGCGACAGGAGTTGGCTCCCTTCCGGGAACGGTTCTCCACGCTTGAAAAGATTTTGTTGCTTCCCCAACTAACAGCGAGCCAGAAGGCCTCAGACAAGACGACGGCTTCGTACGCGGCCGCCGTGGCTGCCAAACCGAGGCCGATCGGTCAGGCTAACAGTGCGGCCGAGCCGGCACCGGGAAAACCAGCACCGGCTAAGAAGAAGAAAGGAGGGGCGGCTGCACAGGTGGCGAAGGCTCCAGCGCCAGCGGTGCAACAGTCGGCCCCGGTTACAAACTCTCCTGCGGCCGAAGCCGGATGGCAAGTGGCCGGGGAGAAGAAGAAGGCGGGCAAGGCAGCCAGGGCGGCCAAAAAACGCGAGCGGAGGCGGCGGCGCAAAGCGCAAAGTGTAGCGGCTAGGCTCCGCGCCCCGAAGACCGCAGCTGTAGTGGTAACACTACAGCCAGATGCGGTGAAGAGGGGCGTGACGTACGGCGACGTGCTCTCCAAAGCGAAGCAGGAGGTGAACCTTGGGGAGCTCGGCATCGTCGGGGGCCTCCGGTTAAGGGTTACCATGACTGGGGCCCGAATGCTGGAGATCCCCGGGGCAGCCAGCGGCCCAACCGCCGACGCTCTGGCCGAAAGGCTGCGAGCGTCCTTGAATGCGGACGATGCCCGAGTATCCAGGCCCACCAAGTGCATAGATATGCGCATTTTGGGCCTGGACGACTCCGTCACGGAGGAAGAGGTGGTGGCCGCTGTCGTCAGGACAGGGGGGTGCTCTGTCGAGCAAGTGAAGGCAGGCATCATACGTCCTGACCACACGGGCATGCGAACCGTTGTGGTAAGCTGCCCCGTAACAGCGGCCAAGATAATTTCGGAGGGCCGAAGGCCTTTTGTGGGCTGGGTTTCTGCGCAGGTCAAACTGCTAGAGCCCAGGCCTCTGAGGTGCTTCCGCTGCCTAGTGGGCAATCATGCGGGAGCCCTCTGCACCTCGGAGGTGGACCGCAGCGATCTTTGTTTCCGCTGTGGTCAGCCCAGTCACAAGGCCGGCTCGTGTAACGCCACGCCGCACTGCGTTGTATGTGCGGCAGCTGGCAAGCCGGCCGATCACTGGGCTGGGGGCAAGGCCTGCGCCCCACCCGCCAAAGCCGGGGGCAAGAGGAAGCCCTCCGCCACCGCCGTCTCTGCCGTAGCAAACGCCACCGCCATCGCCGCCGCCGCCGCCGCCGCCACAACTGCGAATGCCGCGGTGCCCTCACAAGGGGCTCGGGAGGAGGCCGTAATGGAATGCCAATAACGGCCCCATTACGCCTCCTCCAGGCGAACATCAACCACTGCACCGCCGCTCAGCACCTGTTGCTCCAGAGCATGGCGCAGTGGTCGATCAACATCGCCGTGGTCGCTGAGCCGTACTTTGTCCCGCCCAGGGATGACTGGGTGGAGGACCTCAACGGCTCAGTGGCCCTAATTTCGTCGGCCGCCGCCGGTACCCCGTCCCTCGAGAGTGTCAGGAGAGGACAGGGGTGCGTAGCAGCACGGTTTGGGGAGATTGTGGTAGTGGGGGTCTACTTCTCTCCAAACCGATCTCTCGCCGAGTTCCACAACTCCCTTAGGGAGATGGTTGTTGTCGTCGCCGGGTATCGTACCCTCCCCGTGCTCGTTCTCGGGGACTTCAATGCCAAGCACTTGGCTTGGGGTTCCCGATATACGGACACGAGGGGCAGGATGGTGGAGGACTGGGCTCTGGAGACAGGCCTAATCGTCCTCAACCGGGGTTCTGTCCCCACGTGTGTGCGGATGCAGGGTGAGTCCGTGGTGGATATTTCGTTCGCAAGCCCTGCTCTGTCACCGCGTGTCGTCGACTGGCGCGTCATGGAGGAGGTGGAGACGTATTCGGACCACCGGTACATCCGGTTTGACGTCTCCGCCCAGACCTCAACCGCGCCAGTCCGAGAGGCCCCGAGTGGTCCGCGGTGGGCGCTGAAGCAGCTGGACCGGGAGCTCCTCCTGGAAGCTTCGATCGTGCAGGCCTGGGTGTTACCACCGGACAGGCCTGCTGACATCAACGACGAGGCGGAGTGGTTCCGGGAGACCATGTCAGATATATGTGACGTGGCAATGCCCCGGGTCCGGCCAGGACGCGCCCGCCGCCAGGTGTACTGGTGGTCGCGGGAGCTGGCTTCGCTGCGCGAGGCATGCGTTGCTGCACGGCGCCTGTACACCAGGCATCGCAGGCTCCGCATCCGGCCTCCGGATGCTCAGGCCAGGGAGGTGGAGCTGTACGAGGAATACAGAGTGGCGAAGGCCGCCCTTCAAGCGGGAATCCTGCGGGCCAGGAATCTGGCTCGTAAGGAGATGCTGGAGTCTCTGAACGGGGACCCGTGGGGACGCCCTTACAAAATGGTGCGGGATAAACTCCGCACCTGGGCCCCCCCGTTGACGCAGAGTCTCCGGCCCCAGCTGGTGGAGGACGTGGTGAGCACTCTGTTTCCTTCGCGAGGGGAGCATACTCCCCCGCCTATGGCTCCGCCACCTGCGGTGCCCGATGCGGACCACACCGACGACGGCGACGACGATGACAACGCTCCAGAGGTGACTGAGGTAGACCTGAGAGTGGCGGTAAACAGGCTGAAGGCCAAAAATACCGCCCCAGGACCCGACGGCTTACCTGGGAAAGCCTGGGTCCTGGCCTTGGAGGCTCTCGGGCCTCGACTAAGGGGGTTCTTAAGCGCATGCTTGGAGAGAGGCCAGTCGCCTCGTCGGGCACCTGGTGAGGGTGGGGCCGAATCTGGCGGAGAACCAGTTCGGTTTCCGCACGGGGCGCTCAACGGTGGACGCCATCATGCGCGTGAGAGCCCTCACGACAGGGGATGCTGTGTCCCGGGGCAGGGTCGTCTTGGCGGTGTCTCTTGACATCGCCAATGCCTTTAACTCCCTGCCCTGGAGTTGCATTAGGGAGGCACTCCGGTATCTGGGCGGCTGACCTGACGGCCAGCACCATCACTGTTCTGCGGAGGCCGCAGAGGGTGATGGCCGTCAGAGTCATCAGGGGATATCGCACGATCTCCTACGAGGCGGCTTGCGCACTGGCCGGATCTCCGCCGTGGGACCTGGAGGCGAAAGTGCTCGCGTCACTACACAGGTGGCGCGAGGACGCGCGGGCGCGTGGCGAGCGACTGACGCAACGACACCTGGAGTTGCGTCGGTCGCAGCTGCGCGAGGTCCTGGTGGCGGAATGGCGGGACAGGCTTTCGAGCCCTACCGCCGGCCTCATCACCATCGAGGCCATCCGGCCAGTGCTCGACCTCTGGCTCGGGAGAAGGCACGGCTCCCTGTCGTTCCGTGCGACGCAGGTCCTCTCGGGGCATGGCTGCTTCGGGAGATTCTTGTGTCGCATAGGCAGGGAGCCGGACGCTCGATGCCACCACTGCGTCGACTGTCGGGAGGACGCGGCACGGCATACGCTTGCAGAGTGTGCAGCTTGGGAGGAGCCGCGCCGTGCCCTCATCTCTGTTGTAGGCGGTGACCTCTCGCTGCCGGCCGTAGTCCATGCTATGGTCGGCGGTGAGGAGTCCTGGGACGCGGTGGTCTCCTTCTGCGAGACAGTTATCGCGCAGAAGGAGGCTGCGGAAAGGGAGAGGGAGATCACAACCGCTCTCCCTGCCCGCAGCAGGCGCATCGGGCGTCGGAGGAGGGCTTACGCTGCCCTCTTCCGGCCCCCCTAACTGGGTCCAGGGGCGGCGGACTTGGGGATGTCCGTCGCCCCCCATTCATCCGGACCCGAGGTGGCGGCGCGTGGTGTTCCCGTGCGCCCCTCTTTGACGTAGCGAGGGGAGTCAAACACCTCACTTCCCTCGCCGACGCGAGGTGGCCCGCAGAGGCGGCCCGGCACCAGCCGGGGATTGCGGATGTCGCATACGTTCCCGCGATCCCCGGCGTAGGTGAAAGATGGAACACCGGGGTGGTTTTAGTCAGTAAGAGTCTGACAGACCCCTCCACCCGCCCCAGGGTGGAGGATTTCCATGAGGATTTCCCCCCGAGATCAAAAAAAAAAAAAAAAAAAAGGGAGGCACTCCGGTACCACCGGATGCCGACCTACCTCCGTCGCGTGGTCGAGGCCTATTTGACGGACAGGGCCGTCATCTACCCCGGTCACCGGGGAGAGTGGAACCGGCGAGAGATGTCGTGCGGTGTTCCACAGGGTTCGGTTCTGGGGCCGCTCCTGTGGGACATCGGCTACGACTGGGTGCTGCGTGCCGACCTCCCTAGCGGCGTCAGCGTAGTCTGCTACGCTGACGACACGCTGGTTCTGGCACAGGGGGGGTCGCACCAGGCAGCGGCCGAATTAATGACACGCGGGGTCGCGATAGTCGTTGGAAGGATCCGGCAACTGGGTTTCGAGGTGGCCCTGCACAAGTCCGAGGCCATGTGCTTTCATGGTTCTCGGAACAGGCCACCAGCGGGATCCCAAGTAACGGTAGGAAGGGTTCACATCGGCGTCGGGTCGACGATCAGGTATCTGGGGCTCGTTCTCGACAGCCGGTGGAACTTCGAGGAGCACTTCCGACGTTTGGCTCCCAGACTGGAGCGGGCTGGGGCTGCCTTCAAGCGGCTCCTGCCCAATCTAGGGGGTCCAAACGCCTCCTGCCGGAGGCTCTATGCGGGGATCGTGCGGTCCATGGCCCTTTATGGGGCCCCTGTGTGGGCCCTAACGCTGAAGGGGCGACCAGCCCGCCAACTCAACGCGGCCCAAAGGGTCATGGCCATCCGGCTGGCTCGGGGATACCGCACGGTCTCCGGCGAGGCGGCGAGCCTCCTTGCCGGATTACCGCCATGGGATCTGGAAGCGAGAGCCCTCGCGCACGTTTACGCGTGGCGCGTGGAGGCGCTTTGCCGGGGCGAAACTCCGCTGCCACGGCAAATTGCATCGCGGCGGACGGAGCTCCTGCAGGATACTATGGCGGTATGGAGACTGAGACTATCGCGGCCCAGCGCTGGGCACGCCACAATTGCGGCGGTAAGGCCCCTCTTTGAGGAGTGGCTGGAGAGGCGCCACGGCGTCCTCACCTTCCGCCTGACGCAGGTACTTACCGGACACGGCTGTTTCGGGAGGTACCTGTTTCGGATTAAGCGGGAAGACACGCCCGGGTGTCAGCACTGTGAGGATCGCCCGGAGGACACGGTGGAGCATACGGTGGAGGTCTGCCCTGCTTGGGCGGAGCACCGCCGTGTCCTCGTCGAGGCGATCGGCGGCGGCAACCTCTCGCGTCCGGCCCTGGTTCAATCCATGGTCCGGAGCGAGGAGGCTTGGGAAGCGGTCACCTCCTTCTGCGAAGCAGTAATGCTAGCGAAGGAGGAGGCGGGCCGCGCGAGGGAAAGGCAAGGCCTTCGCCCCAACCGCCGCAACAGGAGAAGACGCCCCGGGAGTCGGGAGTCGCAGGGCGATCCCCGGCCACCGTAGGCGCGGGCCTGCGGACAGCGAGCGTTGGGTGGCTCGCTGTCCGATCACCACCAGGCCCGGGTCGATGGCGCGTTGTGTTTCACGCGCGCCTCAAAGAGATGTCAGCATAAAAGACGGGGTCCACTAGGGCCAGAGCCTGCCAGGGTTGCGGAATTTGTTCGAAAGAGTCACCGCGGCCCTGGAACGCAAAGGGCTTCAGAAGGAACACGGATGGGTTTTAGTCAGTAAGAGTCTGACACGCCCTTTCGCTCCACCCAGAGCGGAAGAAGTCATTTGATGATTTCCCATCCTTAAAAAAAAAAAAAAAAAAAAAGGCATAGACAGGAGTCTTTCTAGCTGTATAGTAGTGGACCGTCTGTTTGAGCGACAAAATAGCACTTTCTGTTGAGAGTCCTGACCTAAAACCAAACTGTGCATCGTTCAACTTCAGGTGTGACTCTAAGTGCCGCTCAATCAAACCGTCCAGTACCTTGGCTATAGTAGTAATGCCGTCACTCCGCGCGCTGCTTAACTACGACTCCGACAGCGCCGCGCAGTACGGCACCGGCGAATTCTGAAAAGACTACTCCAGTATTTTGAACTTCTTTGATGTCTTCTATCTGAATTCTATTCATCAGTACTTAATTTAATTAGGAAGCGATTGTGTGTCTTGGTATGCTCATGTGAAGTGAGAGATGAACGTACGAAGGAAAAGACGGCCAGAGAAAGGATGGATTGCGTGAAGATTGATAAAAAACAAAAAATTGGCCAAGTGCGAGTCTGACTCGCGTGCAAAGGGTTCCGCACAAATTTCATTTTTGTAACATGTTTTGTTCACACTATAGACTTCTCATACCTAACTAACATCTGCATTTTAAGAAATATTTAAGCTCAGTATTTTCAGAGATAAGGGGTAAATGGTCATTTTTCGTCTAATTACTTTGAATCACTTCAAAACTGTTCATTTATAAATTATGAAAAAAAATATCATTTGACATGTCAGACGATACAATTTGAAAATCTTTTTTTTTATTTTCTCTAGTTTGTCCCCCAAAAGTTGGCTGTGACAGACGAATAGACATACAGCCGAGTCATCCTATAAGGGTTCCATTTGTTACGTATGTTGAACCCTAAAAAGTGTCAGTGATAGCGTAACGGTTGACAGTCAATTTTAAATCAATTAATATCATCAAATTAGATATCTAGTGGAGTATCGACACTTAGTATTCCTTAAATATGCAAATAATATTTCGTTAATATTTCATTCCTCCCGTAAAGTTTATTCCGAAATTAATTAACGAGCTTCAAACTTTCACAACAATTGTTGTCGCTGTCCGCCATTACTTAATAATAAAAGGAGACTTTTAAACTAACTCGTAAACTGAGATTTATCGACAATATTGTTTTGAGCAGTCTTACTTGTAATTGTTTACCTCTTGGGTAATCTCTTGTCTTACTATTTTTTTTTTGAGTACCAATTTCGAAATACTAACAGATTTTTTTACAATTCTGAAAATATTGCAAGGTCTGAAAAAAGAAAACATATTCAGTATTTGTTAGAAACAAAATATCTGCGTTTTATTTTAATTCCAAATAAAAGTGCTCCCACAAAGTAGGTTAACATAAGTGATTGCTTTAAAAATTAAATTGCTTTTACAACAAACAATCGTTTTTCATTTATTTGAATGCTTTTCGAAATAACTGAAATGACACGTGTAACCATATTTACCACGTGTAACCATTTAACAATTCATTTTTTGTAGATATCCAAGTACCTACTCTTAACAAAAAAAACAAACTATAAAAGTTGTTCATAATGATTATATCCTTAGACAATATTTATTTTGTTTCAGGATATGATATGCTGAAACAAAATAAATATTGTTTGTTATAATGAAACAACTTTTGACGCCAGACTAGGCTGAAAATCGGCACTTTTTGACCGAATTCAACATAATGCCGTTGTACTATAGTGACAATAAAAAATCATAGTGACACGGATAATACATATCTACATAATAAACGGAAACATCAAACAACTGTACAACATGTAACAGAATAAACGCAATACCTCTTAATTCATTCATCATTCATTATAGTCATCATTATGAAAAACTTTCACTATGGGACCAACCGAGAAATCGCGAAAAATATTGCGTTTATTCTGTTACACGTTGTATAAATGACAAGAAACTCATTTACGTTAATTGACTCAAATATCACAATCACTGTTACTTAATATTCGGAAAACGTGCAATTTGCATGAAAATAACATGTCACGTGTGATAAAAATATTGAAACTAGAAATCGCATCTAATATGAAAAGAACTGAAAAGAATATCGAAAAACGTTCCATGTCCCAGTTTAAGGGTTTATAACTTTCTGGAACTGCAGCAGAATGATGAGGTAGGTGACGAGCAGGCCAACGAACTTGAAGGGCAGCGAGATGTCGATGTCCAGCATGCGCAGCAGCGAGAACGACAGGTCGCGCGTCTCCGTCCACGCCAGCAGCGCGCGCGCCATGCCACGACTCGCCTTGTCTGAGAAGTACCATCCCCATTAGCAAAAACGCTGTCTTTAAAAACCCATTAGCAGACATCTACCGAGTAACGGGCAATTCTCAAGGGTTCTAAAATCTTCAAAATGTTGTTTTTGTGTTCGCAATAGTGGTAAGCAGATCGAAGAAGATCATTATAACCTTAGGGACTTGATATCGAAGCGTTCCGGGCGCGCGGCGGGCGCGCGGATAAGGCGCTCGCTGTGATGAAAATGTATGACGTCTGTCCGCGCGCCCGCGATGCTAAGTATATTTCGTTCCTTTGACGCCATACATTTTATCTTGTCAGCGCCCTGTCCGCTTTGTACATGAAGTCCCTTATTATCACATACGAGAGTTAGCCCTCTAGTTATTAGACTTGAATATTTCTGACAACCCGTAAAAGGCTCATGGTTATGTTTAGTGTAATTTACAAAATGGAATAAACTTATAATTAGTGTTTTAGATATTAGTATCTAAAACACTAATTATAAGTTTGTGTGTAAGTTAGTGTGCATACCCAGTTGATTCTCATAAAGCCTTGAAGCAAGAAGCTCCCTAAGTCTTCGAACTTCGTTATGAACTTGATCTCCCAACATGCACGGTGAGAACAGTGGTAACATGATGCCTGCCAGGAGGCCCACATACGTCACCATGAAAGATAATGGCACCTGCAAGAAAAAACCTTTTGCTTTTGCGAGGCCTTTTTGGCCTCGCACAGATTAAATTCATGTTGTTAATAATTAGGTACTGTTAGTTTTTATTTTATTTTACTTTTAATCTGTCTTGTGCCATTCCCAAATAAACATTTTTCTTTCTTTCTTTAAAAAATCATAGGAAAGAGATGAAAGAAAGACTTTCAGAGCGAGGGATAGATAGATCAAGTTTGTTTACTGCAAGTACCAATTGCTTTGGTCGACAAAAAGTCCCAGATTTTAGCCATCGTAACATCCGGTATGTCTTTAGGAAAACTAGACGATTACGAGTAGAACCAAGAAGACGAAAGAAGGAAAATAGATGTAAACTTACATCTTCCTTGATAATTGTCAAAGACACTCTGTAGCAACAAGATAAAATGTTAAGGAACGCCGAGACGATAGTGACCAACAACTGGAAAGAAAATTGTTTGTTCAGTTCAAGTACTAATTAGTCGGTATTAATCAGTTCCAACTAATATTTCTCTTACCTGCCATTTCACTGATTCAATCAAATAATTGTACGCTTTGATCATGTTGTGGTACAGATTCATCACCTTTTCCATTTTACAAAGAGTCTTGTTACTGTCTGCCTTCGAGTATCCAAACTGCTCTATATTCAGGTTCTTCGTTATTTTACTGTTTGACAACGACAACTCCATGTAGTAGTTTATTAAACGTAACCGCGGCAGAAGAAGACTCAATAAATGACCACAAAAAAATACTTCCAGAACATGAATTATCGGGAAAGGGATCATCCCTAAATACAGGTCCTCCAAGCTCACAAAGATAAAAGGAAGCGCAAACCCAAACATGACATATAATATCATAAAAATGGTCATCATCAAGTTATTTATCGATGCCTTTCCAATCCTTGGTCTGCAGCCTACTTCTTTGTCAAACACATTCAACTCATTGTAATAACGTTGCATTCTCCTGATGGTCACTACGTTGAATATCATGAAGAAGATGCACTGGAAATAGAATATGTAGGCGATGATACTCAAGAGCTCTACATCTTTAAGCTTGTACAGGACGAGCGCATACAGTAACGCCAGCACCAAGGAGTACATAGAGGACAATATTATGAAACCAACGTGAACATTCCCGAGGAGTGGTAGTCGAATTATACCAAACGCTAATTTACTTATTATGAAGATCTTTGATATAGGATCGATGTACGGTTTATCACTAGCGCTAAAATAAGTGTTGACGAGAACCGATGGAGGCGTCATGTCGACAACTACACGCGTATACAAATGACTTTTAGCACAATAGTGTTATCAGGTAATAATCTAATTCATATGACAATATTATCGTTCATATCTAACGGAATATACCATTAAATGAATTAAAAGGTCCGTTGCCCTACACAACTTGATACACGTCGGCGTAATAAATTAATATGCATTACGAAATAATAGGAAAATACCGTCAGACTGTCCTTGTCACGACCTAAAAATAAGCTGAGTAAACAACAGGGCGACAACCGTGTTGCGTCAATCATTCGATTAAGCTGTTGCTTTCGCACAGATCGAATCACGTTCCTCATGAAGCAATTTTAGATTAGAAATAATGCCATAATTTCTTCTCCTGACATAGCAGACAAACTTCCATTTAAAGTCAGCTATTGCAAACTTAAAACCCTTTTATACAAATCATCACGCTCATATTTTCTAGGATTAGACATAATAAATATAGATGTATAATGTATCCAGATTTTGAAAGTTGCGTCCTAAACTTGCACAATGGGCCAGGAATGTATATGTTACCGGAAAATGGCAAACTCTTTAAGATTATAAAATACCTTGAGAGATTGAATTTTTTCAATTGATTGAAGAATCTCTCGAAGTAATTCCGAGAAATTGTGGAATAGTTAGTAACGAAACGTTAAGGTTATACAATTTCAACATTCTAACCTCGACGACAGAGCCCCGCTACTTGGGGCTCCTATTTCTGTCTGCAGGAACCTCAAATGAATGGCATGACGGGAGCTAGAGTGAGTGAGCGAAGCGAGCGAACTTAGCACCCGTCATACCGTTCGAACCTAACCTATCCGTGTCTGGAAGCCCTAAGCTCCCTGTGCTCTATGTTCCGCTACTTGGCAAGGCAAGAAAATCCGAACCGTACACTGTTCGGTCGCCAACATGTCGTCAGTTTAAGTCGTTTCACAATTTCCCGAAATGAATTCGAGCGATTATAGACTATCTATACATAATTTTGATGCGTAAAAAAGTAAATTGTTCAGTTGACAATTCATCGAGAGATACAATTTTATATTTTATAATCTTACGGAGTTTGCAATTATCCGGTGACATAAATTTGGAAACTGGTTGGAAATCAGGGTTACGATGCTTATTTCTCAGTTCTTAATTTACATTAAAATTCAATATTTTGAAAGATAACAATAACAAAATACTTTAGTAATTAAGGACAGAGCTTTAATATACATATAGTACAGAAACAACAAACAACTCTCAACACCATAGCTTTAAAATAGTCCAAAACCACAGTAGTCCATTTGCTTTTAGAAAATTTCGTGAGTGCCCAGGTTATGCCTATTTAACTAGTTACTTGTTTATCTAAAAAAAAATACTGATAAAAAAATATCTGTAGCGTAAAAATTTGGCGAAACAGGCCAAAAAGAAATAGGAAAACCATATGTAAAAAGGAAAACTCTTTGCAATGGTGTCTAATGATTTATGTAAGGTGTTTTTCCAAGAAAACATTATTTATCGCTTAAGCGAGCGAAGTGAGCTCCAAAATGTTGGCATATTAGGTGGTTGACTTATACAGAAATCAAACAATTTAGAATGCAGAAGCAAGCAAAAAAAAATTGCCGTCATCTTCGTGTAGATTTTCAATTTACTATTCACCACATAAAATCTTAATAAGTTTGTAGACAAGGATGAAGCGAGCTCAAAAAATCCCCTCGAATCTGTGACATTTTCTTATGGTAGACAAGAAGTTACTGGGCGACAGGCAGTGTACAGTAGAGCTTGTCTTAAGAAAATACGGCAGGTTGATGTGGTCATGGGTGCTACCCACTATTTGTCGCTCATGGGTGTTAGAACCACCGAACAAACACAGAGCCGGCGACCCTTGAAGTGTTCACATTGCGTTTATATTTTCACTTCAAACGTAAAACGTGCAATCATTGCTATTAAACTTGTCACTTTTAATACCAGAAATCGCTATTCGCCCAAGAGGACGGATTACGATTTATATCACCGTTTTAAGGGTTTATGACTTTCTGGAACTGCAGCAGTATGATGAGGTAGGTGACGAGCAGGCCAACGAACTTGAAGGGCAGCGAGATGTCGATGTCCAGCATGCGCAGCAGCGAGAACGACAGGTCGCGCGTCTCCGTCCACGCCAGCAGCGCGCGCGCCATGCCACGACTCGCCTTGTCTGAGAAGATACCAATGTCATTATCAACAACAGTCCAATCAAATTAAGATCCGTCTGCAATCTATCTAAGTTACCATTTTTAAGGGCCTACCTCCCTTTTAGTGCCGTGAAAAGGTTTCTTTCTAAAGCCTACTCCGCATTAACGGCTGAGTCAATAGATTGGAAACTATATGAACATTTGGTTTTTCGTATGACTAATAGTCTTGCCATCAAAAAACCGGAAAAGTACGAGTCTGGCGCACCGAGGGTTCCGATCGATTCTTAATTTTTCCGAGTATACATTACCTACGGAAGTTTTTAAAAAACTACGAAAGCACTCTCATTACCCTGACAAAATTATAGCCAGTAACATTGAAGAACAAACTTAACTTTGTTGTTGAAAAATGTGTTCTCCCATACATCAATGTACGTCACGGTCAATTCTTCAACCGAAAATATAAGTTTGTAATCGCAAAAAAAAACTTTTTCATATGATAATTTTTTTTCTTTACTTGTACTGTAAGAACTATCTTCTTGCCTCATGACTCTAGGTCAACGGGAAGTACCCTATAGGTTTTGATTCCCTTGCGAGAGTCAAAACATGCGCCATAAACGGAGCAAAAAGGGCCTTATCTTTAGATTGCGCTGACGTAGAAGTTTGATATTTTTGACTGCTCCAAGGGATAGAAGTCTCCGCACGTTTGCACGCTGTGCCGGGGCGAAACTCCGCTGCCGCGGCAAATTGCAGCGCAGCAGACGGAGCTCCGGCAGGATACCATGACGGTATGAGGACGACGACTATCGCGAACCAACGCTGGGTATGCCCCAAGTGCGGCGGTAAGGGCCCTCTTTGGAGAGTGGCTGGAGAGGCGCCACGGCGTCCTCACCTTCCGTCTGACGCAGCTACTCACCGGACACGGCTGTTTCGGAAGATACCTGTTTCTGATTCAGCATGAGGACACGCCCGAGTGTCAGCACTGTGAGAATCGCCCGGAGGACACGGTGGAGTATACGGTGGAGGTCTGCCCTACTTGGGCGGAGCACCGCCGTGTCTTCGTCGAGGCAATCGGCGGCGGCGACCTCCCGCGTCCGGCACTGGTTAAATTCCATGATCCGGAGCGAGGAGGCTTGGGAAGCGGTTAGCTAGCGAAGGAGGAGGCGACCCGCGCGAGGCCTTCGCCCCAATCGCCGCAACAGAAGGGGACGCCCCGGGCGTCGGGAGTCGCAGGGCGATCCCCGGCCACCGTAGGCGCGGGCCTGCGGCCGACGAGCGTTGGATGGCTCGCTGTCCGATCACCACCAGGCCCGCGTCGATGGCGCAATGTGTTCCACGCGCGCGTCAAAGAGATGTCAGCATAAGAGACGGGGCCCGCTAGGGCCAGAGCCTGCCAGGGTTGCCCTGGAACGCAAAGGGCTTTAGAAGGAACACGGATGGGTTTCAGACAATAAGAGTCTGACACGCCCTTCCGCTGCACCCACAGCGGATGAAGTCATTTGATGATTTCCCACCCTTGAAAAAAAGGGGTAGTAGAAAGGGGTGGTAGGGGGGTGGGGGGGAGTAGGGGGAGTATTTCATAATAATTTCAGCTTGACCCGCGTGGCCCGACACGCCTTTGGCCTATTTTTTTTCTTTTTACTATGTCTGTATAAATAGTTCGCTGCCTCAATTTTGATGAATGTCTACTATTTGAATTATTGCAAAATTCGTTTTTTTTTTTTTCAAATCCAAAGTATTTTTTTGAATAGGTAAACTTTTGTATACATATTATTAGCTAACCATTCGATTTTGAAATTTTAAATTTGATTCACTAGAACAAAAGTCCGTGGTGAAAACCCCCAGGTGCTCCACTAATTTATACGTAGGTAGAGATGGCTATCCACGAAACATCCTAACTTATCCACTAACGGTACTTTATCCATATTTCGATGAATCTGTTCCAACGAGTAGTCAAAGAGCGATGTTAGTTAGACTAACATCGATAAGTTAGATCAGTAATAACAAGTTCGGTTCAATCCACGAGAGAGTTGACCCGTAAGACGCAACTAATTGCACTGGGGCTCCTTGTGTAATTATGAGATATGCATGCAGAGCCGTGTCATGGATCGCGACAACTGGGATATGTTGTGTTCTAATATTGGTCTTGCTGAATTACTTTTTGGAACGAAGTTCCTGCTCGCACGGTACGGACTTGGCGGATGGGCACTAGAAGAAAAAAGTGTAAGATTTTTCCGTCACGACCCTTTAGTGTAGACGATTATCCATAGGGTGACATGATTCTTCATCCCCGGACAAAATATCACTGACAAATTATCCCCGATAAACTTTCCCCGGACAAAATATTGCTGGAAAAAATATCCCCAAGATAAAATACCGCTGTATTTACTACGCACTCACACATTTTCAAAAATTCTTAAATAGATTTAAAAGAAGTGAGATCCTCTGTCATGGATTTTTGGTAATTTGGACCTTAACAGAGTATTGTTACTACCCAATAAGATACAATCAGATAGCAGCATCACAAATAGGCAAACAAGGCCAGTATTCATAATTCTACGAAAGGCTTCCCTTACTAAGTAGCTTTCTTGGAAGAAGCTACCGCCGCGCGCCGCATACAAACTTTACCAAGTATCTACTTTGTTATTAGAACTTTAAGTCAATATAGAGTTCTGGAGCTGCTATAGAGTAAATAATATCAAAATAAAAAATGACTTTATCAAAAACCCGACCACTAAAACGACTAAAAAGCTAAAAAAACATTTTTCAAGCAGTCTGATCCAGTCGTGGCATCAAATCTGTGATTGAACTAAAATTAACACCACTTTTTGTATCAGACACTTTTAAAGTGATTTTTTCATCGAAATCTCTTCGAAAATCCGACCCCAAAAACCAACTATAAAAGTTTCGGTCGGATCGTTTCGGGTCGGGTCGGGTTTCGGATCGGGTCGTTTTTAGGTCGGATTTTTTGAAAAAAATAATATTTTGTTAAGTTTTTCCTAGGTGTATAGCAGATACAAAACACAACCCTTAAATATGACCAATCACTTTCCAGAAGTTGAACACCTGTAGAACCTAGCATATCCGACATTTCGTGCTAAAACTTCCGACCTATTCTTTAGTTTCCATAAATTTCGACAAAGTTAGTGCTGTCTCTGTTTGAATTTACAAAACCAATTTATCCGCAACCGGTTGTTGATGATGCGTCCCCATGATAATATTCCTACCGGTGCCCATGTTTACAGGCACTTTAGAATTGACAAGGACGGTCAGTCAAAACCATGAAACTTGTTTCACGGTCCAAAGCATGAAGCTCTATGGAAAAGAACGAGCAAGAAACTCCGCGCAAAAAATAGTTAGCTAGCTACGTGTAACACTTCCTAGTGTCAATTAAATTCATATAATTTGATTTATAGTTTCAATATTCTATTTTTCTGTGTCATGTATTGTAAAATACATACTTTGCATACTACTATATAAATTCAATTAATACTACTATTTAAAACTTAACCGACAGATGCGTTGCTGGGGAGTTAGTTGCGCCACTTCTTCTTCCCAGCTATACACTAGGAAGTGGTGACGGGCGGGCGTTTTGGGGGACTGTTTTTATGTAGAACTTTGACGTTCAAAAAGTACTGGCACTCAGCCTAATTTGAATAAATGACTTTTGATTTTGATTTTGACTACGTGAGCAAAAATGAGGTCGGAAGAATAAAGAAGTAATCAATAGGACATACCTAGTTGATTCTCATAAAGCCTTGAAGCAAGCAGCTCTCGGAGTCTTCGAACTTCGTTGTGAACTTGGTCTCCCAGCATGCACGGTGAGAACAGCGGTAACATGATGCCTGCCAGTAGACCCACATACGTGATCATGAATGATAACGGCACCTGCAAGAAAAAAATACTAGAATAAAGAAAAATTTGTGTTAAATAGGCAAAGGATGCCTTTTGGTGACAAAAACTAGTTTCCAATGTATAAAAAATGGCGTAGTGCGAGACGGACACAAAGGATTGAAGGACAAAATATTTTGTTCTCCCATATAACGATATAGATACGAGTATTTATGTAATTTCTACAACAGCAAAATGTAAGAGGTAATCTCAAAAAAAGTTATGTTACTCGACGTGTACAAATTAACGATTTTCGGGCTTTTTCCTTCCCTAGCGCTATGTGGTCTTGCTTCTTGTCAAATTTCATGGTCAGCGAGAAGTACCCTTTAGGTTTTGATTAATAATACTACTGCAATTCTATAGTATGTCGCATAAATTGCAGTATTTTTATTGCGTTAAAGTTTGATTATTTTTTTTAGCTCCAAGGGACCTTGGACCTAACACTTCATCTTGATACCTCTACGCGTTCTTGAGAAAATGGATATTGACAGACAGACAGCCAAAGGGGCTACGAAGTGATCCTATAAGGGATTTGAGGTACGGAACCCTAAAATGGAAAACGAAGACATACTCATTAACCTAGTTATAGTTTTCGTTTTTTTAAGAGAATAAGACTTTCGTGACCCTAGTCACGAAAGTCTTATTCTCTCTAACGATTAACTCATTATTTTTTTTAAAGTGTCGATGAAACACTTTTAAAATAAATATTGTATACATTTGTACACATTTTTGACCGGTAAATAAAAATTGAAACTTACATCCTCTTTGATAATAGTCAAAGACACTCGGTAGCAGCAAGATAAAATGTTAAGAAAAGACGAGACGATAGTGACCAGCAGCTGGAAACAAAATGTAATGTGTTAAATGTGTGAATGAAGGATCAAGGGGATTGCCCCACGTTCCTGTGCCACCCTCATAAAAGTCTGGTCCGGCGGCCAGATGGCCAGACATTGATGTATAATGATTAGTCGATCTTAATGAGCCAATCGATTCTGTAAAAATCTTACCGTATAAAATTTGGTTAAGTGACCTAGCTTCAAGTGAACTGTCTTCCAACTGATTCTTGGAATTGACAAGGTTAGATCACTTAAGTTTTCTCAATGAGATGTTTAAAGTATCGACCGACTGGTCCCCAAATAATATTGGGAAATTATTAACCGGGCGAATAAAAATTTAATGTGCGACTATTGATGGGATACTTTACTACTAAACCAAGCATCGTTAAATTAGTTTTACGTAAAAGTAACATGACTGGCGATAATCATGTATTAATAGAAATAAGTTAAATGACCTGCTTAAAGTGTTAAATAATTAATTTAAGCTTTCATCTTAAATTTCAAGTAACCGAATAAAATACTAGAGCGGGCGAAACATATACTGAATGGGCGACTAAACAAAGTTTACGAGCTCGGGACTTGGGCACCCCGACTCGGACAGGTTAGGTTAGAAGGGGATGCCAGCTTCCCCTTCGTGGTTATCTTTTTTAAACCACCCGACCGACCGTCGACCGGGCCCGAATGAAAAGTTTATTAGACATTTTGAAATCGAAATATCGAAAATACCTAATATTTCCGAAATTTTGCCTCAAATGATATTAAAACTTCAATTAGGATATAATGCAGCACTCTTAAAATTAAATATAAGTCAAATGTAAAATATAATGTAAGTTATCAAATTTTCACTAATAAAATAGAAAAAAGATAGCTCAAGAATTATTAAACTGATCGTATTGAATAACTAGTAACTCCAAATTTTATTTTCAAGTCGCTGTTTTCAACATTTGTATTCGCCCACTGTGTATTTCAGTAAGGCATATTCAGTATTTTTGACACCTTTAATTTGAATTTATTTTCGCTCGTCGTTTAAATACTATCCAATTATTATATTCCCCTTACCTGCCATTTCACTGATTCAATCAAATAATTATACGATTTGATCATGTTGTGGTACAGATTCATCACCTTTTCCATTTTACAAAGAGTCTTGTTACTGTCTGCCTTCGAGTATCCAAACTGCTCTATATTCAGGTTCTTCGTTATTTTGCTGTTTGACAACGACAGCTCCATGTAATAGTTTATTAATCGCAGCCGCGGTAGGAGAAGACTCAGCAAGTGACCACAAAAATGTACTTCCAGTATATGCATTATTGGATAAGGCAGCATCTCTAAAGCCAGATTCTCCAGGCTTACAAAGATATGAGGCAGCGCAAAGATCATCACAATGTATAGTATAACAACAATTGTTGACATCAAGTTCCTTATCGACGCTTTTCCAATCCTCGGTCTGCAACCAACTTCTTTGTCGAACACATTCAACTCATTGTAATAACGTTGCATTCGTCTGATCGATACGACATTGAAGAACATGAAGAACATACACTGGATACAGAATATGCAAATAACAATATTCAAGGGATATTCATCTATGTTTGCATACACAACGTATCCATAGGCACATGCTAGAAGTAGTGAGTATAGAGCAGATACTAAGATATATCCAAGGTGTACGTCCCCGAGAAGTGGAACACGAACAGAACCAAATGCTAGTTGGCCCAAAATGAAAATTTTCGATATAGGATCGATGTAGGGTTTATCATTGCCGCTGAAGTAAGTGTTCACGAGGACCGACGGAGGCGTCATGACGACTGCCACACAAGTTTAGAACTGAGCTTTGAGCACTTCACGACGATATTTCATAAAACATTAGTGGGAATATTCTCGTACCTTTATTCTAATTCAAATGAAAATATTATCTGAACCTTATATCGGCCGCAACAGGAATGGTACCATTAAATTAACTAGATGGCCTGTTATTCCACACAACTTGACACACGTCGATGTAATAATGATTAATGTTTATGTATGACAAAGACTGTAGAACTGACTCAGTGATAATTACTTAGTTAGATTGTAGGTCGTGGGTTCGAACCCAGGCAGGCACGTTACTTAATGTAGTTTATCTTATCAGCTTTGCTTTGTAAACGGCAAACAAATTCATCGTGAGGAAATCGGCATTACATAGAATAGAAAGAAAGGAACCCCTTCCTCGTATGGCAAAAAATGTCCCGAACAAAACAGATATAATTACAATAATTAATTGAATGTGAAGTACCAATCAAGTGGTAAAGCCCGTTCCCTCGCCTAGACAAGAGGATCTGCCGGTCGATTCTATAAACATTTCGAAGTGAGCTGTCAATTCATGTAATCAAGATGGAATGACAGTACACCTCGCGCTCACTCCACCTGAGTTTTCATGGTGAGAGGTTTACAAAATCGACCGGCTGTATCCCAGCAATGCACACATTATCGGCTGATAAATAACTATCATTAAACTAAATTACTATTACAAAATAAATTACTTACTTATTTAATGCGACCATAAAAGTACCCGTCAGTAGATTTATTTATTTACCCATAGCAAGTTGCATTACACGAAATATCAAATCGAAATATCTACTTGACTTACTTATTCAGTCTTCGTCTCGTAGAAGATAAAGGAGTTACAAATTTTGCAGCTTTCGTTTACGCTTGTCGTGGTACAATTTCACATTTGAAATGATGCCATTATTCTTTACTCTTGCTTTCGCAGACACTCCTAAAAATGTTAGTCGTAGAGTCAATCGTACCAACCTAATAGCCCGTGTAATCTTTATTTTGCGATAGGGTTTTTATCAGGCTTGAATTTTTTTAAGGCATTCAATTAGGATTCTACCTTGAATCCTAAGGTTTAGCTTAACCCCAAGAGACAAACTATGGTTTACCTTTGCTTAAAGATATATATATATATATATATATATATATATATATATTCGCACGTAGTAGAAGATTTTGAATAGTTCCTAGTTCATTTTATATTACTTCATTTTATTTCTGGTCTGATAGCTATCATTTTTGTTAATAACTTTGCGTAAGCTAAGCTTTATAGCTTCTAAGCTTATTCTCGCATTTTCATCAAAAAGTACATTTTTACCATATTTTACTACAAATATGGTAGAAACGCGGACTTTATTTGTGGACTTAAAAGATTTACTACTCTAATCCTTTCTTCGTGTTTTGCTATTTATTTTACCGGTCGTATATTTGTCACAGTTGTAGCTCATAATGTTCACTCACTTTACAAACGTGATTATACTCTTCCTCTTGCGTCAGAAAATATGATGTTGTGTCCTCCGCACTCTCATAATAATTAGGAATAATAAAAAGAGTGTCCCCCTCCACCCTACTCTTTGTTCCCACTTCAAATTAACTACAAAAAAGTTATAAAAGCCTTTGTTTGTCCATGGGGCGAATCCGGCCGTTGTCACCGTAAACTTATTATGTCGCTTTCTGCAATAATGGAAGGGAAAATTGTTTATCTCCTCGAAATAAGTACCCTTTTGATTCACTGATGTGATAAAGTTACATTCTTTTGACTAAAACAAAAATTTTCCGCTTCCGTTTTCCTTGACTCTTGATATTGGGGTAGGTATCACAAATTAAGTCAATGTGCAATTTTGTTTGTTTTGTATAGTTTAATTGGTTACATTGTTATGTTTCAATAAGTACATAAATCATTTGAGTTTACTTAATACTCACACTAAATATGTCATATTTAGCTCTAAGCAAATAGCCTTATGAAAATCTTATTTCAGAGAAGAGCATTTCCCGTGAATGCAACAAATACTAGTTGAGTATGCGCATATGAAGTCCTACATTGTTACTTTGAAACTGATATGTTTGTGCCGTAAGTGAGTTACAGTGAGCCGAGCGGATACAGCACAGTTTTAAATTAAATATGAGCGAACAGCCAACCCTGCGAGAGCACTCCACGGCTGGATACATACAGATGAGCTCCATTTATAAGCTTTACATGCAAATCTAAAACTATGCGATCGAATAGAGATGCAGAGAAAGGACAGGGCAGCGCTATTGTACAGACAGCGGCACGTGCATGGTAACTATTTGACATTGATAGTGCATTTTGCAAAGTTCTCTCGAATTTCTTGAAATCATAGCCCTTACTCATATCATGCCCAACCTTCTTCAGTTGCTTTATAAGAATATTTGCTGTTCATTGTCACTCAATAGTATGACTTATTTAGTTGAAACATACTGGACTAAATTGTATTTATCAGAATACTAAACAGATCCAAGTTGATGGGTGAAAACTTGACGTGACCCTCCATTACAAGTTAAGCCCTTGGTCCCGATTGTCATAAAAAGATTTTTGACAGTTTTTATGGGAAGTCGGAAGACCAGAATGTGATAACCAGTCTTGCTGATACTCAGGAACTGAGTTGTGGTTGTCAGAGAGGCAGTGGTCTCTCTCCCTCATGGTGGTAAATACTGGTATTCAGCTACATCCAGTTAGTCTCAAAGGCGACTCCAACTTATTTCGTAAAAGGCTAGTCAGATTGAATGCCCTTTTGCCGTACTTATAAGGACGCTTTTCGTAAATCAAGTGTTAATATTACTAACATGTGGTTGACCGTACACTATGCAGGCTCCGACTGAGCTAGCGGGATTTCGATATCACTGGCGTTTACTGGCTTTTACGAGGTAGCTAACGTTGCGTTTTTATGTAATGGCTGGCTGATATATTTCTACTAAACTGTAGTTAGGTAGGTACGTAGAAAGCAGTTAGGTGGCTTGTTGGAAGACAACGCACGAACACTTAGTTTGCAAACATGATATTGTCTTGTCCATAAATCTCCTAATATTTCTCCTTTTTTAAACGCTTTTTGTGGAAAAGATTTTTTAAACCAAGCAAGTTTAACAACGAATTAAAGATCGTGTGCGAATGTATGTAGTCGTAACCAGCTAGTAGGTACTTATCTATAGGTGCATGAGTAGGTAATTCAAATAAGTACCAGCGTAGTAACATCTAAAGCCGGAGACCAAGAGAGCTAAATTTTTTTTTTATTGTTTTATTATTATCTATATATTGTTTTGCTAGCTGTTACTAACCGACTGCTGGGTAAAGGCTTTCCCCATGTTCTTTCAGATAATAATATGTACCTCTACCAACAAACACCACAGTTGTTTTCCAATACATAATTCATTTTTATTATTTACCTCGATGCTTACGAACTCCAATTTTCAGCGGAACCTTATATTTACATAAATCTAAAACAGACGTCGAGAATAATATTATGAATCACGTGAATTGAGTTACATGGATATAATATACAATATGTATGAGTTTGCCATACAACAGAGGAGATATACTGCCATGATTTTGTGGGATGACGAAACATCAAAAGAAAGCGAAATTGAAAATATGTGCTGCCTGGGATATGAGCTATCCGGAACTTAAACTTCGAAATGGGTATTTTTTTAATGTGTTTTTTTAAGCGCTTACTGACATTTTAGCCTTTCTGGAACGAAATCAATTACTTAGTCATTTACTTAATTTCGAAGTAGAAAATTTGACTAAAAATTTTAAGAAAAAAAATTGACTACCCAGATACCGCTCTGTATTTTATATGGACTGCCTATCTGACCTGCACAACTCAGTAACTGGGTAAAAACAATACCCCTAGACAATACTGGTGTCAGATTTGCTGCTTAACCTCGAAGATCGATCTCTGCGGCTATAATTATTAATTTATTTAGACACAAACTTCTCATTATTAGGATATATAATAAAAAGTAACATAGGCAAAGAAAAGTAGGTGAGTGACCGCCTCGCGTCTGACATATCAAGGGCGAGGACAAATGCTGTGCCACAGTGAGTTACCTCATTGTGGCACAGCATTTGTCCTCAACAAGTTGGCTGTGACAGACACACAAGTGATTCTTTAAGAATTCCTTTTTCCCATACGATTCAGGGGTTCCGAACTCTAAAAACCAAATCTACACTTAAAATTTCAACTATGTAAAAATATTTAGATATAAAAATACAGATAGTAAAGTTACGTATTTTTGTTACATAAAAATAAAAATACTTTAAAAGCGCGCCAAAAGCAATAACAACGCGCTTCGCCTTCACTATTAACAACATTAAAATTACGAGCTAGTTTTCAACCTACAATAAAACACAATCAGCCAAAACAACAATCAAATCTACATCTAAAACCGATTACTTGAAAGCCAATCACAGCCGGGACGAGATAGCTAAGAAACATAGAATCGAAATCAAGCGAAATATGATGATATACGATACAACTCAACGCGGTTACAAATAGGGGGCTTCCTCTTCTCGTTGTGTGGCTAATACGGGAAACAAGGGCCTGTGTCCGCGGCCCTAATCAATCATATGACGCCACGGTACACCCCTATGGATGGCTCCTGAACAATCTATTGCTTTTATTGCGTCTATCTGCCTACAATAACACTGAAATAGGGTCTCGCAATGAAAATCTTATCATTAAAATTTGTGAAATCAGACGTCACCCAACTTTTCAATATTGTGCTTTTTCATAAATCTTTACTTTCTCAATTCATTTATATAACGGATGGATGGAACAGTGAATTATCTGCTTTTTATTTAATATTCCTATCACTATGAATAGAACCTTTGTGTTTTTAATTTCACTCAAAATCTCTGAAGTTAAGTAAATTTCCGAAATGTAAATATATAACTCAGTAGTTAACATAACAAGGCCGGAAGTCGCAGCGTTGCAAGGCCTACCACAAGATAGACCGATGACCTCGTGAGTGTCGCGGGTAGCCGATGGATGCAGGACGCGCAGGACCGGTTCTTGTGGCGACATTTGGGGGAGTCCTATGTCCAGCTGTGAACGTCTTTCGGATGATATGATGACGAACATACAATGCTTTAAAATGTTTGAATTTTTATAAATGGTAGAAGGTACACACATTAACATCAGTCAATAGAACCTTATCAAATACACATTATAATTAGCTTGAATACTACGATTATAAACTCCGTCAGGTCTTGCTTCTAATACACATAATTTTATAGAATAACCTAATTCGTATGTATTGGAATAGAACAGCGTTGTCATAGGTACCAGACTTCTGTCTTAATTTCTATACTTAATAACAACCCAAATGACAGCTCGCTTTCTCAGCGTGATAACTGTTACGACGTTAGAACGCCATTTCCACCCTTTTTAGAAGTGACAGATAACTTAAAAAGGGTGGAAATGTGCAGCATTGGACTAAGACAGTAAATAATGGGATTGCCGCAGATAATAATTTAATTTTCTATTTAAACTAAGAAAACCCGGGGAGATGTTTCAAAGGAAGGTTACGAGTAAACCTGAACGCTGTCACAGCAAGTTTACAATACATACCCGAGTTCTGTACATCCACTACTTAGCTATGCATAGCTACATTCAACATAATCACTTTAGCTCCGTGATTGATGCACATTTAGAGCGGGTTCCCACTTCCGGAAAGATAACAGAAATATATAAAACATTTCGGTTTAGCTCAGTTAATACTGAATCATGAATCGAGAATCAGAGCGAAATAGATACGGATTTAATTACGTTGCCATTGTGACAAATGGCTATGTTACGTTTTGTTTTGAATCGAAGTTAAATAACATTCATTTTAAAGGGAATTCTGACTAGGCTCTTCTGCCAAAAAACTTAATATGTACCCCACAGCAAAGGGAGCTTAGGATAGTATCCGAGGGGTTTATACCGAAGTAAACCGAGACATAAAAACTCCGCGCTATATTACAAACACGCATTCCACGTCAAAACGTTTGCCACTGTATTTCATTGTGCCCTTTGTGTTGGTTTTATGCTATGAAAAGAAGTCAGTTGAAATTCCATTTAAAAACTCCATTATGTGAACAGAAATTCGCCGCAATGCGTCCTTGACTTATAAACTCTTCTTATCCAGGTGAATAGAAAGCGGCGTAATAAAATTTATCTTCAATAAAAATCGAAGTCCAATTATGTGGGTATTATAAAACCGTGTTCACACTGACGGCGACCCAACGCTGAGCCAAGGAAATTGGAACGGCAAATAAATATCGCAAAGTGTGGAAATTGGAAACCGTAACAATTTTTTTTATGTTGCCACCCTTCGATGCCAAACATAACATGGCGGTCGTACAACATAAATATGTTTTCCGCAAACAGAGAGCGGCGACATGTGACACCATACGTCTTTCAATCAACAACACTTTTGACTTTCGCTTATGGAAAGGAAAAGGATCATCCATTATGAGGAAGTACTCGGCCGGATGTTTCCAGTTTCCGGATCTACTTTGGAACAGTACCTAGCGGAACACAAGTTGTTTCAAACGAGAGAGGAATTCCAATGTATCATCACTTTTAAACTCGTCGAGATGTCTAATAAAATACATGCTACTTAAGTGTAAAATACTGATATTCTGCTGAACCCAGTTTGATTCGAAGCCAACCCCAATATGGTTGGGAAAAGGCCCGGCAGATGATGAATAAATTATTTTTTTCATCACTTTATTTATTGTAATTCAAACAAACCAAATCTTTAATTGAAAATATCGACTGCCCACATCATGGTTTGGCCAGTTCAATTAATAACTCAGCGTTTCTCTTTATCAACTGCTACAAACGGCTACTTCATGATATGGTCAAACATTGGTGATCACATCGTAAATTAGTTACATTATCCATCGTTAGAGGTGCTGATATCGTTCTATTTTTGTGATGCATCATGGCGGCGGACAATTATTCCGATTAAAAAGCTAACAATAATGAGCCAGCTGATGAAAAAACCATTTTATGATGTGGCCGAGGTAAGTTCAGGTAAGGTGTGAGGAATCTTAGGGCACCCCGACACAGATAGGTTAGGTTCGAATGGGTTGGCGGGAGCTAGAGTGAACGAGTGAAGCGAGCGAACTTAGCTCCGAGCTCCTAGCGAGCAATTCATAGCGATGCGTCACGAACTCAAATTGATGCGAAAAAATAATAGTTTTAGGTACTTATTTTGCAAGTAGGCAGTATTTTAAAAAAAAAGAAGATATTTTTGATTTACAGTTAAATAATAGCTTTTTTTAAATAGTTCTGTATTCGTTGATTATCAAAATGGGCCTTTCTGCATGGTTTCTACAATTATTTACATGACACCACTAAAATAATGTTGAAGCACCATGAAGTTCGTATAGAGTGCGCAAAAGGGAGAAAAAGTGTAAATGATAAGCACTCGGATTAAAGCTAGCCGCCGCCGTCTAATGAAAAGCAATAAGACCAACGTTAGTAAAAAGCTTCGGAAACTTCGGACAAGTTCCGCCGGACTTATATAAAAATTTAAGATTAGCCCGAAGTTGGCTATCTCGAGTCAAAGACATGAATATTCAATCAAAGTATCAATATGAAATCCACTTAATAAAGTATTTTCATAATGATATTCGTGTTGATAGCAAACTTTTCACTTGGGATCCAAAAGCGACTAAAAAGATTTGGTTCATTTTAGAAATTAAAAAAAAAGTATCGGTAGCAACAAAGCAACAACAGAATGGTCAGGTGCGTAGTTATAATGCCGTGCGTATATGACCAGAATGACCAGATAAATCAACGTAAATGGAGCAAAAGGAATAGGTTTGGTAAAAGAATTCGGTAGTACATACTATAGTTTGTACCTACCTTCATGGGAAAAAGGCATGAATGTTTGTATATGTACCTAGTATATGTACAACTTCCCACATAAACAGACAATTCGCCACAAAAGGCGAGTTTTTATCCGAGAGCCATATATTATGCATACCATATGCACAAGTATGTAAACGAGTACATAAGTAAGCATTTCTTCCGCGTTGTGTTGCCCCAGAAACGCGATCTGTTTGCCGAGGAACGTGACAGTGGCGCGACGAACGAACGCCGCTGGCTAAACCTTGTGGAAGGATTTTTCCTAAACTTCGTACTTCGCATGCATGCAGTAATACATTCTATGGAATCGTTTAGCGAAATAAAGTTACCGTTGTTGTTTATTTTTGTTCACCTGAAATAAAACGCGGGATGATTTCAAAGATAAATGGCGTACAAAGGCAAAAGTATTTCTTACTGGATAGATATTACACATTTGCATATTTCTTAAAGAAATGTCTTCCAGTTACAGCTCCGAGAGAAAAATCGAAAACTAGAAATAATGATAACAGTATTATATTAACATCTTAAAAAATATTTAATCATGTGCAGATAAAATAACATTTATATTTATCTATGTTATTTTAGTACAAGCAAGAATAAATTCGTTTTAATAATATTAAATATTCGTTTTATTAATATTATTTAATATGTATTAGTCTGATATTAAGTTTAGTCTTATTTATGTATTGTTTGCTATCTTTTAATTCAGAGTTAGTTGCTAACACGAGGTAAATAACAAATATTTCATCTATACTAATTTTATAAATGCAAAAGTTTGGATGTTTCTTACTCAATCACGCCAGAATGGCTGAACAGATATTGATGAAGTTTATTGTTTTATTTCTACGTATAACTTTTACACACGGTGTCTACATCTCTTTTATTCGACTCTCCTTTCGCAGGTATCATCATCATCATCATCATATAAGCCGAAAGACGTCCACTGCTGGACATAGGCCTCCCCCAAGTGTCGCCACAACAACCGGTCCTGTGCGTCTCGCATCCATCGGCTACCCGCGACCCGCACCAGGTCATCGATCCACCTTGTGGGAGGCCTTCCAACGCTGCAGGTATGCTGGAAGAGATTTCTTTAGAAATAAGCATCACCTTCGTACCTATTTTTCTGTTTCTTTCTCCTTATATATTTGTTAAATGTGTGTGTAAACTGTTAAATAAGTAAATAAACAAGGAATGATGCGGCGTAGATACCGTAGCGCCTGCTACGGCGTAGCGGTCGTAGCCGGTATAGCAATTTGCATAATATTCCATTATGAATACAATCAATTGAAAGATTTTACTGATTCCAGTAATTAATAATATTGTATTTTTTTATTGATTTCAATCATTACTTATATTAAAACATCAATTTGAAAAAATCAAATCCAGTCTAGGTGCTTTTTATCCTAAAAAGACGTTCTGTATCAATAAGACGAGATGAAGTATATAACCAAAAAGCTTATTAAAAAAACAAAAAGTCAACTTTGGTGCAAAGTTAAGAATCTTCTATCTTGCTCCGTTTAAGTGCTTTCGATAGATCATTAATCTTGTAAGGCTTGTTGTACACGCGCCGTAAATAATAATGCAGCGTCCCGAATTCACGGACAATACCTAAGTGTCGCCGCTCAAGTTTGATTAATGAACACTCAATAACCCACACAAAGAGCTCTTCGAGAATAATATACACAGAACCCAATATCGAAGACTTTTTGGAGAATATTTTATAATGGCGGAGAAAAGGGCTGTTGAGAGTCTTTTACGATAATCGTCGCCATTCATGTGAGTAAAACAGCAAGTAACTATTAAATTGTGAACGTCGGGTACAATGTACCAAGAAAACATACTGGGAACATTAATTAGGTCGGACCTGCTGGTACTCAGCCGCGGTAAAGTCAAGCACCTTATTAGGACGGACCGCCGCACAAATGGATACCTATTTGTTTTTCCACAATACATACTTCATACCCGATTAACTGAAAGCCCACACAATACCTACACAAGTACACATGTACGTGTATGTAACCACCATCCATTTTCCAATTCATATAGCAACCGATGTGTTGCCTTGACATTTGATGAGGCGATAATACATTTCCATTAACGTGGAGGTTATAATAAACCCATATGAACAAAACAGATGAACGTCAATATTACCATTGCTATGCCGCCAAATCCTCGAATTCATGAAACCCCGTATTTGAATCAAAGTGCATCCACACTGGCTATTATTTCAGGAAGATTCATGGAACTAGACTGTGGTTGAAGCCAACGCTATGTCAGTGTACGAAACATATACATTCGCATATATATGTAGTTAATGGCAACAATTGTGCACGGTCAGGTGGGATACCCGGATTCCCGGGTACCCGGGTAGGATCTCGACCACTACGGACCGGAACCGACGACGACTTGAAACGGCGGCCCTTTGGCCAGTTCCAAGATTTAACTGCAGACCTTTCCTAATTAAGTGACCTTTTAATGTGTGTGGGCAAATTGAGGGTTTAAACCCACTTGGAAATTCTGACTTTACCTTTATAATTACGCAGATATGTATAGAGTAAAAATCTAGGTCAACTTCTTAACTTGGTTGTTGCCACCCAAGGGTTTGGAAGCAATATGTTGTACGATTAGTGTTTCGAATCGACTCCGTAGTTACCTTTATAACTAAATAAACTTCCACAATGTTGACGGTCGATAAGAAAAGAATTGTAATTTAATTATTAAGCTTTCACCTGTCATTAAAACATTCCTCCTTTGCCTTAATTAAAAACAAAAGTTTGTCAGTAGTAAAACAACGGGGATATTACGTAATTTCCATTTTAACGGCACCGCCATAAAAAGAAGAATGCTAATTTATTTAAGTGTTCTCCACCGCACTTAGCGCAGCTCAAAAAAATACTACATTTTAGCTTATTTCCTACGTACTCAGCGTAATGACTTCTTCCACACACCCTCGACTTTTTTGGAATTTCATTAAAATAAAAACCATAAACAAACTTTTAGTAACAGCTGTTACTGATCTTCATTTCACGCCTATTACCTACCTTGCTTCCGTTCCACACACGTTCCTTAACAATATGATTATAAAAAGAGTTGGAATCCTTGAGGAGAAACTTTGTAGAGTAACAGAAAACTTATTTTTATTAAAATAAGTTAGGTATTTTCTGCAAATTGAAAATTTCGCCGCGAATCATCTCACCTCGCGGTGGCCGGCGGGCGGGGGGTGGTAGCGGGGTGAAGAGGCACGGGGGGGCGTCTGAAGTCGACCGCCACTGAAACGCGACACTTTTCTTTTCCATTCTCATCTCAAACGAGCACCGACCACGAGACACTTCTTCATATTTTCAAAGCCCCCGCAGATAACTTTGAGTTATGACACTTTGTTGTTGTTTGACGGCCCTACATAAATATACACAACAACTTCAATTCTAAAACTCTCAATTCAATTTTCCCTTCCTGCTGCTGCTCCACGAAATGTAAGTAATTCACACTTCTCTCCTCCCATTTCGTTCCGGCTAACTTAATTAGCAAAAGTTTTAAGTAATGTCACCAAATAAATTGAATTTCGGAATTTCCTTGAATCCTCGTTTTCGGTATCGACTTTAAATGAATATTTTGCCTGGCTCGGTCTCGATCTCGGTTTTCTAAGAGAATATTAGGAAAATCATCTTGTGGTTTCAGCATAAAAATCTTAATCATCAAAGTGGTCAAACTACCTACATGTCTTATAACTTTTGCCTCCATCTATCAGAACCTTCCCTTAACTCAAATTCTAGCTCCAAAATCCTTTCTTCATCACCAAACCAAGTCGTAACATTAATAAAGCGCAACTTGACCGTACTTAAGTTACAACTGAGCACAGATCGCTAAAGTACAGATCAAATACGAGAGTTGCTCCAACTTTAGCAGTCACCCGCCCGGGAGACAAATCCCCAAAGCCTTGCTCGAATGTTACAACTTGCTAGTAGTGTAGAGCTGGATTGACAGCAGCACCTGCATCCAGAGATTTATGTTCTAGGTTTTTAAGATGAGAATTACTTTAGTAAAATTGCTGTGAGAAGTTTACAGAAATGCTTGTAGGGGTTTATAAGTATTAATAACCGATCAATCATTATGTGCTACAAGAGTTTTTGACCTCTGAGTTTGTTTCATTGATTTTCGCTCCTTTACATACGGTAAAATTTCAGTATCTTCCATTTTACTGCAACAGTACATCCAAAAAAGCTGTTCAAAGGAACTGCAACATGGAAATCAACGAGAGCTTTTTGTGCTGTCAAAGGAGATTGCAAAACAAAAGCTATGGTTCGTTATTTCGCTCCTTACCGACCACCGCCGTGCACAATTATTGTGGTGTATATGTATGTCACCGGAAAATGGCAAACTCCGTAAGATTATAAAATAACATGAGAGATTGTAACATCTCGATTAATTTTCAACTGAACATTTGCAATACGTTTTTACGCATCAAAATAAATTATAAACTATAAAAGTTTACAATCTCTAGGAGTCATTCCGATTTCCTGTGGAGGTCGCTCCGGCTGCCTACCAGACCTCCACAATCTATTATCTGGGGAACACGGTAGTTCTTGGCAAGACTGGAGTCTGATTACCGGCTTCTGACAATCCTATATGACTGCCAAGATCTACAAATGACAACTGTGACCAAAGGCCACACTCAGACACAAACAGATAGCCCAACAAAAAAAGCCCCACAAAGCCAGGTAAGATTTACGATCAGTAGTTAGTGTATGGCCTCGGTGCACGACTTAGCTGCTATAAAAAGATTTAAAAGAATCTCTTAAGGTCCAAGATAGCTAACGTAACATAGTCACCAAACACCTATTCCTTAGCACGTAACTTGCAATATCCATAATGATAGCTGCACTCTGTGTCGTCGAGATTGTAAGCTCTTTAGTATAAAAATGGCTTTTATGTAAATCAAATTCCGTCGTAGAGAAAGCATCGCCAAGGGGCACGAAATATTCGAGAGGTGGGAAGTATGAATGAAACATTTTTGAAGGTTTGTAGTTATTTTGTCCAGCCTAGTCGACGAATTTGAGACCAGCATAGTCGAGTCAAATTAGGGATTCAACTCGAAATAAAAAAATAAAAAAAATGTCTTTATTGTCGCCAGTTAATACATTCATTTTAGGGTAATCTAACATATGGATCATATATTAATATATTGCACAAAAGGTACTGCTACTGATTCCCAAGCAAGGAATGAGAGATCATAATCTGGAAATATTGGTGTTCTAAAAGTTGTGTCAAAAGTAGTAGTAGTGGTACTGGCCGAACAGCCATATAAAACAAAGTAAATTGTAACTGTCATTGTATTTTGGCATCTCATTGACAAAGTCCAATTAATTGATTAAAATTTTCTTGTTAATTCATTGGAACCAAATCATAATGAATCATAAGAATCTTACATCGAAGTCGCTCTCGGAGAGAATCTCGAGGATCTCGGCGGAGAAACGTAGCAAGTATACAATGGCGGTCATAACAGAGGTGTCCAACGAGTCCGCCAACCAAATACCAGTGGTCCTAGACAGTGCTTACCATGTCGGAGAAAGCCGGCCAAGCCTAATGAGCGAAGACCACGAGTGGGATTCTGAATACTCTAACATCAACTTTCTAAGCAGAGGTCTAACTACCTCGACTTTAGATAAACAATCAGGTACCAATCACATGCTTGTGTGTTTCAAAGAATGTTTTTAAGTTATAAAATGTGCAGACTTTCATTTAATGGACGATTGAAAATGTGCGTAGAATTAAGTCCCATTATTATGAATTTGAAATGTTAATTATGACCAATTTACGCACATTTTATGTGTTTCTATAGATATGTTGCAACCATTCTTAATCAGCCGGTGAATTTTAATTGCACGCGCCATTTAATCAGCGGCCTAAGTGACATACCGGCATTTAATTGAACAGCTAGGCAGATTAAATGGTTCAATATCGATTAATGACTTGCCTTTATATTCTATGACTAGTTGCCGCCTGCGGCTCCGCCCGCGTGATTGTCAAAAATTATCCCAAGGGAACATATTCCCGGGATAAAAAGTATCCTATGTGTTATTCCAGACTTTAATCTACCACTATGCCAAATCCATTCAGTAGTTTTTGCGTGAAAGAGTAACAAACATTCATCCATCCATCCATCCTCACAAACTGTCGCATTTATAATATTAGTAGGATATATGCTTTTGTAAATATTTCAGTTATAAGTGGTTTGGGCCGATATTTCATGAAGCTAGCTCAAAATTTAGATGACGATTCCACGAGAAGCGTCGATGAGTTCATTAGAGAGGAGGTAACTCGATCTTTTTTCTAACTTGTCTAAAATTTGATTTTATAATTTGCACGAGTTATTTTATAACATGGCTTTTATTACATACTTTCTTTCAAGTAAAATTTTACTTTTAATTTACGTACAACATTAAACTTTGTGTCATAATTAAATAGCAATTTATTTTTACAAGATGTTGTACAAGTTATATTAAATTCCTTCTAACTTTAGGGACTACAAACTCCAAGTTATTCGTTAATTTTCGATGCAAATATTTATGAATCTACTTAAGGTGTATGTGTATCGCAAGTATTCTCGTCAGCAAGCGCTCTCGCTCCTTGTTTTTGGGCTGTTATTGAAGGGCTATACATAGGTATGTCATGTAATGGACATACAGAGGGTAAAAAGTACCGGTGAACAAGGCTCTCACGACCGCACAATTTAATGAATGATGGTCCCCAGGAGAAGGGTCACATTTCGTCACACCTCTTTAGAAGATATTTCCCACAGGTAAAGACATTTCGCCGGACCTGTTTTATTTTTATGTGCGGTAAAATCCGCTGTGATTTTGGCACGACACACGATTTTTATATGAAATTGTAAAGGTAAAGTATTACGAGTGGGTATATTACTTTTGTAATTAAATTTTCAGTTTCCCTTACACATGACGAGTCTGATGAACGAAGGTAATTACTGGGGGTGCTTCTACAATTTCCCTGAGTTATATGCAGATGTGTTCTCGCCAGTAGTGCGCATTCGTTGCCTGGAAGATGTGCCGGACCTTGTGAGCGGTGTGCTCACCAAAGACATGGTCGCCGCCTGTCTCACTTATCTCAAACGTACGCCTATTCTGGGAGACCTCGTTTACATCAAATTGGATCTTTCATCTAAGGTATACGATATTTATGTTCATAAGAGTCTATACCTATTCTTCTTCAAGACTGATCGACGATCACGTGGCCGTTGACATTATTATAGACAGCGACTAGAACTAAATCACTCACTTATCTATTTTGTATTCTTTGTTCCTATTATGTTACAATGCAATACCACTTATGACGTAATTCTGTCTAGCCAAGATAATGGAAGACTATTCGAGATTAAATATCCTTAAAGCGACGTTCCATATCGCGTTTAGGTATAATCATTTGTACTATCGTTACAGCATCTGCAGAACATCGATGTGCTGTCAAACTACAAGTACCTGGTGTATCTGGACCTGTCGTCAAACTTACTGACTGCACTGACTGTTCTTTCGAGTCTGCCGTACTTGCAGTATTTGTCGGTGGCCTTCAACAGGCTTAGCACAGTTCTAGATTATGAAACTCGTAAATATTAATTTCTAACATTTTTTTTAATTTATTTCATGGCAACCAAGTCGATACCGAACACCTAATTTGAAAATGTCACCGCCGCCTATAAATACAAATGGTATACCAAAGACTGAGCTATATCTTATGTGTCTGTGATTTCAGCGGCACCCATAGGCCTCCAGAAAATAGAAACCACGCTTAGTGGCAGAAACGACCTAGTTGCCCACGGTTTGATTGAAAAAATACTATTCTACGTTTTGATCCAGTAAAACGCCCCAGTCACTCAATGACACACTCTAACCAATGAAACAGTATACCCACATATACAGCATGATCAATGTTTACGTTAGCCTGTAGCCATTCTACAGTCTGTTTCACATTCCGCACAAACTTCAACTGTTTGCGCAAATGTAGACGTAAACTCTTGGCACATGTTACCCTTTTCACTTTTCAGCTCAATGGTTCTTAACTCAAGTGCACTATAAATACAATTCTGTGAAAAGAATTAGAGATTTGACGTTGTTTTGGTCGCTGACTGTACTGGATCTGTCGCACAATAATATCAAGAGTATTAGTGGTCTTGAAAACTTGATGTAAGTTGATATATGTACCTTTTGGTAGTTTTGTTTATTCTCTCGCTGCGAACATTTGTAAAGGCTTCGGGCTCTGTTTCAGTTTAAAAATAGTAAGGTAGTTCTATCTACCGTGGTTATTCACGAATCACGTAACCATAAACCGTAAACAATCATAAGCTTCTGGTATTTTATAGAATACATCTAAGATTCTGTTTCTTCCAGGTGGCTTCGACGATTGGATCTATCGTTTAATCACATTCAGCGTCTTGAGAATTTGAACCACCTGCGACTGCTCTGGTTAGACGTATCTTACAACAATATATCAAGCTGTGATTACAGTCCGACCACCGGTCTCTGGACGCTCCTGCACCTGGAGTACCTCAACCTTAACGAAAACAATTTGACTTCCATGAAAATGTTCTCGTACTGTACCAGGTGGGTGCAAGTAGTGCCGGGACTAATGACTTCGCCACGTTTTAACCACAATGCCCAATCCTGCTGATTCGACCGGTGTGCTAACGAATGAAACAAAGGCTATATACATTACGCTTCAATACCATAGAGTAGAGACGGAAAGATCGGTTGGAACAGCAACAAATTATACTACGTTTTTGACATGATTAATTATTACCAAGTTTGTATTGTAAGGATTTTGAAATTAATAGGTTTTGATTCGATTTGGAGCTTTGTACTTACCTACCCATAAAATATTGTATACTCACGTAGAAGCAACAGAAACTGGCATAACACGTCACGCTTGTTCCGTACCCACGCAACTAGATGTGGTTTCCAACCTCGAAATCTTTTATTTATTTCACGTATTCAACGCCTCGCTGCCTCATAATAAACTTACGAGGAACCTGAACGACAATAACTCGTGTTAATGTAGAAAATATTGTACCTTTACAAGGATTTTCGCGTAGGTAATAGGTTGGCAAATGTACCGACGACCTTGAACCTTAACCATGTTTAAATTGAAAAAACGAATGCACCTCTAAATTCTCTGCACCAATCCATGCATTAAATGCGACAGTGAGTTTGGTTTTTAAATACGAAAGTGAGTTTGGTTATGAATGCGAAAGTGAGTTTGTTCATAAATGCGAATGTGATTTTGTTCATAAATGCGAAATTATTTTGTTTATAAATGAGAAAATTGTTAATTATTAAATTTTAACAGTATCCCATAAACCAGAATACAATCGCTCGATGGCAGGAATGTTCCTGCGACCATGCTGCAATACATTCCAGTTTGGTATAGTATAAAATCGTAGTGAATCAATTTTTTTCCGCCGAATATGGCTTGGTTTTTCCAGACTCCGCGAGCTCCACCTGCGCAACAACCGGCTGGGCGTGATGCTGGAGCTGCCGGTGTACATGCGCCAGATGCGGCGTCTCATCGTGCTGGACCTGCGCGCTAACCCCATCTGCTCCGCGCCCGCCTACAAGACGGTCATCATCAACACCTTCACGATTCTTCTCAACTTGGATGCGGTGGAACTGGATCCTGTCGAACAGGTAATTAGATAAAACAGTTGTATATCTTACACATAACTTGTGTAAGCAATTTCATCTAAGTAAGTATTTCATGTAAGTGTTTTAACTTCAAATATATAAACTCAAATAGGTCGAATACTGGTAGTGAAGTCGTTTATTTATTTCGTTTCGATACCTTCTTACAAACAATGTTTTCACTAATAATATTATTTCTGATGAAGAAAAACCTGTCTTATTATAATTTAATTGCCTGTTAATTAATAATCAGGTTTGGACAAGATATTTTCCTTCAATCAATGGAATGAATGGACATGGTATGAAGCACCAATCTCCTGCAGTCACAAAACTGGGGAATTAATGAGGCCCAAAATTAAACCAACTATTGTCGTGATTACAGTTGAGTCTAATATTTAGAAACGCATATGAAAACAGAGTTTCATTGCACTGCTAAAAACTTCTGCCTAAATTGCAGTCAATTTTTTAATTGCAAGCCAAAACCTAAATGAAACTCTGCACCAAACTCATCTCTCACTTATTATCTCAACTTCCATACTTCCAGCGCACTCTGATGATGGATACAAAACCGGACATAACTATGCACACGACTCGCAAGTTACTGCGCCTCATCTACATCGAGCAACTTTCGAAGGCAAGAGTATCACCTTACATCCCCCCGGCTGATACCACGGACGTACCTGTGGTAGTTCTAGTGGGCCACGAGGGCGTTGGGAAAGGTAAATACAAGTTTTAATTACTTCAGGAACTTAGGAAATTTTAAGTAAGGTGGTAATATTATGCATGGGGTTTAGAAAATCGTTGTTGGTGAAATAATAGGCCTAAAGAAAATAAAAAAAGTACAGTTTAGAACCGAGTGGATTTGTTTATTAGAGTTTAGCAACAGCTTCTGTATGTAAGTTGCAACTGAAATAATACAATTCCTGAAAAAAAAACAATTGAGATCGCTGAAAGAAAAACAATAGCTCAGTACATTTTGTCAAGTAATGCAAACATTAATGCATGACGCAGTTTATTTTTTTCCCATAGTAAAAGTTGTTCATAATGATAAGTAGTAACTCTTTTCTGAAATTGCGTTGTTCAGTTCCACCCTGTATAATTTATTAGACTTGCAATTTTACTGGTCTCAAACTCAAACTGGTCGACTTTGTTAGTCGACTATTGCAGGTTAACATGCATTCACAGAATAATTATGTAGTTCAAGTACATCAAAATATTTGTCAAAAGGAAAATCTGAAAAATCGTCTCTCAATTATGGTTCTCGTATGTAACAATCCATTTGTGAACATTGGAATGATATCTTCAACAAAAGCCGAAAGTGCTAAAGGAAGGCAAATACCTATAGTTTATTACTTACCCGATTAAGAATAGCAACAAAACAAACTCGTGACGAGTAACTTATCGATATTATTGATTACAAATATTAACATGAAAGTCCTTAAATAGAAAAGGACTTATTAATCTTCATACTTCATATGGATTGACAAGTACCTATAATAAAGGTACTCAGTAAGTATGAACGCATTTATTTATTAAAAATCAATTAAATGAGTGAAGTGATATCAAACTATTGTTGCAGGAAAGTTGTGTCGCCGGCTCGCAAAAGAGTGCAGCTCAAACATACAGCTAGCGCTTCAACACACGACCGCTAAGTTTCACTTCTTAGACCACTACATAGAAACCACGAGGAAGAAGTTTGACGATATGCTACTTGCTGGCGACTTTCTTACCTACTCAGAAATGGAGGGAGAGTCATACGGACTAAGTAGATATTTACTCACTTTAATTTCTTGCGTGAGAGAGAAATTTTCCTCAACAAAACAAACGATAATTTCACAAAAATTCAATCACGGGTCACAGACTCATAGCTACGCGCATCGGTGCTACAGCGCGCTACGCACTACGACTGTCCTGCGTAGCGCGTAGCCTGTAGCCCGTAGCGCGTAGTCCGTAGCCCGTAGCACTCATTTCAAATTGGTTTTTATTGAAGCAAATTATGCCATTACGCTTATTATTATTTTTCTTTTTTTTTTTTGTTGTTGTGTGTTATTTGGATTAATTGGTTGTGCAAATATCCCTATCGCATTGAGGTCTGTGGTTAGAGAATCCAATCCATCCTTTATTTTTTTTCCCCGGATTTTAAATTGGCAACCTAGCAAATGTCTGTTTATTTCGTTGTATAGTTTCAATATTTATTATTTATTAAAAAATGTTACTGACTTGAATAGAAGAGTTAATTACGTAAAATTTACATATTTTTTTTACTAACATAATTTCTTGGGCATCGCAAGGCCTAAAATCGGTATTCCCCTTTACGTTTTAGTAGTGCTTACTCTAGATAATCATAAACTCTAGGGCTCAACAGAATAAGCTAAGACACGTGTCGAAAATTCGGAATAAGCCACAAAAACGGGCAGGGTTGCGACTCGCTTATGCGTTACGTAAATACTTTTACTCCGTAGGTCGCGAGGAAGCCTTCGTAGCTGAAGGAAAAGTGAAGGTCGTGTGTTTGGACTTACCCGCAGCTTTGATGCTCAAATTACGTGGTTACCGGCCGTACTTGATACTCGCAACCCGCATGGATATAGAGACTCTAACAAAAATACAGGAGGCTCGTAAATCGTATGTCTTTTCTTTTTTCTTTTGCTACTGTCGCCGGATTATTTGCAAACATTGTAAGATTTTATTAAATCTTGCAGTAAATGTATATTTATTTTGAAGTTTCTGTTGCTATCTATTTACTATGCAAATCCCTACTTATGTATATTATCTGTTTCAATTAATTTTATGCTGCTCCGATCGACGTCATTCTGTCAACGTCGGTTGTCGCTGTAAACCAGCGCTGTGGCTCTGTCTCACAGATGAGTCCCGACATTATGCTAAGCAATGGCCGTTGCGCCAATGTCACGTATATTTTCCCAACTTGCAAACTGTAATTTATTTTTTTGGTATGCGTCATGCATGGCGCAAATAAACTCTTTTTCTTTCTTTCTTTCTTCAAACGTTTTCACGTCAAAACCGCTAAACGAAACATGCCACGCAAATTTGACCTAGATCAAGACAAAGAATACTTTCACTTACCCGGTAGTTAGTTCCTTTAGGTTTAATAAACATTTTAAAGCGAACGAAGCTGCGGGGAGAAGCTACTCATAGATTAATCGCAGCACCATGTTTCACCGTCTTCTTATTGAAAATAATAAATGACTTGTTTAGTTAGTTACTACCTCTTTGGTCTTGTGGTCGCAAGCTACTGCTGAGCACCAGGTCCTGGATTTGATTCCAGGGTCCGGGAATTTGGACTTATGCCCGGTTAATGGTAATTGGCTCGCACCCTTGTACATAGGACTCAGGCTGCCTGTTCATTGACGCGGAGCGAGGCAGCGGAGCGGAGCAACGGAGTAATGCGGAGCAGAGTTGCGGACTGTGTCTGTCCATTGAAGCGGAGTGGAGTTGCAGACTGTGCGTATGTCACGAGACTAGTTATTCTTCCCGCCTTCCTGCTCCATTTAACCGCTGCCTTACGAAACGGAGCGGACATTCATTGCAATTCTATTGGTTAAAAATGGCACAGCTCCACTCCGCTCCTCTCCTTATAGGCTTGATTGAATGTGTTTAATATTCGTTTATTTGATCTCTAGGCACCGCATGCGGTCTAGCCGAGAGCGCTGGTCGATGGAGGGCCCCACAGAGCGATCCACGTTGCAGGTCATGCTGTCTGGACGTATAATCATCACTGGCATTATAAACGAAATTATTATGGTAATGCATTATTGTACATTTTTAATACAATAAAACATTTCACGAAAAGGTATACTTGTAGAGAGAAGTAAATTGTTGATACCGTTTCATAAAAAAAAAAGCAAAGCAAGCAATAGAATAGAAAATGAACAAAATATAAGTAATAAAAGCTATCTTATGCCCGCGACTTCGTACGCGTATATCCCGTTTTTCCCGTTCCTGTACCTACCTACAGCCTATAGTCAAGTCTGGAACTACCAGTCCTCTGGTAGTTACAAAGATTAGCACGTTCACACAAATAAACAAACTCTTCAGCTTTATTATATTATTATAGATAGAAAGTCCTCGTAAATAGTATAGATAGTTGTTAAAATAAATATACATATGTAGGTTTCAAGCAGCCGATTCGGTTACCATTTACCCCTTAAAAATGACGCCTTGTATAATAGGCGTCATTTTTGCCCGGAGTGGCAATCTAGCTAGATCGGGCCTGACCCTCTTTACTTTTTTGATGCTTGTTTGCTTTTATAACGCTAATTTAATCAATGTTTCAGGGCTTACCAGACGAAAAAGGGCCAAGCGAATTCACAATGGAATCCGAATGTTCGCTCATGCTGGACAGCGACGTTCGCCAGGCAATGAGCAACGTCAGGGCCTTCAACATACTAGCTCTCTTGAATTCAGTGCGTCATCTTCATATTTTAAAGAACTACAATGTTTGTTTGTACGGTTTAACCTTTTGCAATTTCACATATACGGGACAAAAAATACGGCGAATTTGTGGCTTGGCGTCGGGGGCACGCCGATGCGTTTAATGCTCTGGCGTTCAAAAGGTTAAATCTTGATCAAAGTCCTATGGATGATCGCATCAATGTTATTGACATACGTCATATCTGCTTAGAGTTTCCTCAGCTACATTATGGTTGGTTCCCATTCTGGCTACATCCAGCTAAAACCCAGTAGGTATTTTACATAGTGCAACTGCCTATTGGTCCTGAACAGCCCACCTACTGATTAACACGATACCGTTTGTTTGGCAAGACGAGTTGGCAGCTTTTCGGACTTCTGACTAACCGTAGTAACAACGACAAACAGCAGCGGGACCTACCTACCAATGGCTTTGCTTAACCTTGATTGATCGACCCCTCTGCTTGTTAACTTAGCCACGAGCATCTGTTCAGATTTTATGTTACATGGGAAACTTAGTAAAGTTATTGTTTTTCAGAGCTCCTCATCTCTTGACGAAGTAATTAATAGGCACACGCAAGATATGGAAGAACGAAGTCTGTACTCCTTATTCAAAGGGTCACAGGGCACTGCTGAATATACAAGTGATGTCGGACAGCACCAAACATCTTATTATGAACGCACCAGAAGGTAACAAATCATCGTTGGTAAAAGTTGGCCAGGGTAGCGTTAGCAGCCTACTCAAAAAGAGTGCCGCATCGAGTCGAGTTCTTCTCTGCGAAAGAAAGAGGACCTTTTTCCATCACGCGGGTTAGGTGCAGACTGCCGGAAGTCAGTTATCGACTTTTTGGTTCCGTATGGCAAGTAGTTCTAGTGTAGGTACCTACTAAATATTCTATCAGGCCCGCGTTGCGTTAATCCATTCTGCTTATAAGAAAAGCTCTGCCAGAGAAAAACCAAAAAGAGCTGCCAGTTGATACAATTCGTATATCTAACTCCCTCCGTATACATTCAATTCGTGATTGCCAAAAGGTCACTATAACAAATTATGCTGACGCTGACCGTTCTTTTTCAGAGAACAACGGCAGGCAAAATATACGGACAAGCATTCAAACCTTTCTCACCGTAAGTATCCGTAGTACGTGAAAATTCACGAAAAATCAGACTATCGGTTTTCGCGATTTAACTGAATCTTCTAATCCTACTGGCCTATGTACTGCCCCACTGCATACCTAGACCTCCCATTCTTTTCCATTCTATTCTGTTTTCTGATAGTTCGGGCACTGGCCCGAGCTCGTTTCTTATTTACCGAAAGGACTGTCTTTCGGTAAGTAAGAAACGAGCTCGTCCCGCCATCTACGCCTTAGTCTGCCGAGATGTTATCTGGTATTTAATTGGTAGGTATTTAACTTCCCTCACTTTGTATTTGGCGTGCATATTTGTTTTCCTCACAAAATCCGAGAAACGAACTTCCAGGATACCTACTGCGGTTAATGGTTCGCTGGTAAACCTCGAGCTTGGACCTTCGTTGAAGTATCAAAGACCAGGGTTTTTGCATCATATGTGAGTGTGAGGAGAAATGTAGATGTACATAATACCCCGCTTGAGCAACAGCGAGAAATCTCCTTTTAAAAGATCTTTCGATGACCAATAATTGCGCCAGGCGGAGCGTCGAGCAACTTTTTTGTCTTGGTACGCCTTGTCCTTCAAGATCATACTACTCGTATTTGGCTTAGATGGATATTATGGGCATAGATATGTGCGATCTCTACATTCTCTTTGCTTAAGTTCTCTTTTCATTTGAAAATTAACCGGCCGATAGTGTTAATTTTCATTAATGCTATCGGCCGGCTAAGTTAGTGTGTTGTGTCCTCTTAAATGTTTTCTTGATAGATAAATAGGTTTACCCATACCTGGCAAAGTAGATATATATTGTATTTTATAATGATCGACGTGTAGCTAGGTTGTTTAAATTTGAAATCACAAAACCCTCAGGATTGCCACCAGGACAAATCAGCTCCAAGTCAACTGGAAACTCCAAGTCTGTTACATTCACTTACCAAGGCGACGGGGACCAAGACATCACAGGGTTGCTGGTTGAGCCTGAAAAAGAGCGTAAGTATTCCTCTGAAAGCTACACACTTCCTTCACTTGCTTCGGCATGAACTGTACCTTCACGGGCTTATAAAAATAAAGGTACCTGTACGAATTGGTCAACTTGTTGTCAAAATATTAGACAAACTGAAAGGTGCCAAGGGTGAGTTGCGCGTAAGTTTACTAGCTCGTTTCTACACTTTAATGTAAAAACGATGCACATTTCTGGCGTGCAGGGTTCGGGCCAGCTGCACCAGCATGCTGAGGAAATTCGCATAGAGGTTCAACCCGAACATGGCATCAAATCTGTGATGACTACTTGATAAGTGACTTGTTTTGAGCTTTTTAATCGCTTTTGCGGTCGGTTTTTTTGACACAAGTATTTTTTTTTAATTAGGGTTTTGCGGTCTTTGACTACCATATAATATTCGAAGTATAATAATATATATCGAAGTATAATAGTATATAATATTCGAATAATATTAGAATAGTATTCGATTTTTTAGTCAAATACCCTATGGTATTTGACTAAAAAAATCGAATACTAAATATAATCATTTTTGAACCCATGCAACATCCCTGTTACGGAGGAGTCTTGGTCACAATCCACATATTATGTACAATGCTTTCGTTTTTGCTAATTTTTGCAACTTTCACCCACAGCCGAGGCAGACTCGCAGCTCAAGTCGATCAGCACGAAGATGCCATGGCCGCTAGCTGGGTGGCAGACGCGCTTGGGATCGCACGTCTCCATGGACGAGTCGGATCTTTGGCTCGCCTTCCTCACTGAAGCTGGATACTTGCAAAGTAGCACCGATGCGTTGCAGTGTAAAGTTACATTATTATCTAGTTAGTTAGCCTATAAGGCCCACTTGCATTGCACAAACCAGTTATTTTTTGACTCCGAGTTAGTTGCTAACCCGGGATCATTACAATGGGGTGTCCTGTCAGTTCACCAAAAATTAATTTACATTTTTTTACTTTACAAGCAACGATTGTCAAAAACATGACTTGTCATTTCATCATTATACAACAACAAGTTTACCAAATAATTCACCTAAGAAAATAATTTTCGGTAAACTTTTTTTTTAATAACATTTTATTGCAATTCATTTTTTTTTTCTTTTTTTCTCATAAAACAAGGTTTGGAACAAAAGCGTTTTAAGAGCAGCATTTGCAAATAAATGTTTGTAAAGCGAGTGTTTATAAAATAAAACATCGGAATAAGTTGTTTGTATAATAAATATTATACCAAACGTTGGTAGTAAACTAAAAATTTGTCAATGGTGTTTTGGTGAAACATTAGTGAACCTTACAATGGACATACAGTCCGACACTAGCGGAGTGCGATTGAGTTCGCTGGGTATCCCACTATCAATTGTAGAATCCAACCTCTGAAAAAAATCACTGCATACATAGGTAGACCTAGAGGGCCTCGCAGAATGCCAATCTTGCCCACATCAAATTTAGTCTTGCGCCGCCACTATTTGTTCCCTTCGATTTTGACAAATTCCATTCTGGAGTGGTGGAGCGATCGTAATTCACATGGGGAAACTGGTCCTCATTAAGAAGCCTGGGCGCCCTGCGGACTCTCCGTCCGCTTACCGGCCCATCGTGCTGCTCGACGAGGTGGGCAAGCTCTTTGAAAGAGTAATTGCAAACCGCCTCGTCGGGCACCTGGTTGCAGTTCGGTTTCCGCACGGGGCGCTCGACGGTGGACGCCATCATGCGCGTGAGAGCCCTCACGACGGGAGATGCGGTGTCCCAGGGCAGGGTCGTCTTGGCGGTGTCTCTTGACATCGCCAATGCCTTCAACTCCCAGCCCTGGAGTTGCATCAGGCTTTTTTGTTGCCATACAAATTTCGCTTTTTAGTTTTTCATGTGGCGGCATTGATACCGCTACAGATTCGCTTCGGCAGAAGAACAGTGAACTCGACATAAATCTACATCGAATTCACTGTACCTACCTACTTATTAAAAAAACATTAGCTAGCAACAAAAACGCTATTTATTATTTAATTTATATCTTACGGTACCTACCTATTGATCTTCTATTCAGCCTGCACAAGCGTTCTACATATTCAAGAACTGAAATTTCGTTTCGCAGTGCACTAGTATCTAGGTAGGTAATAATCATGTCAATTTTTATCGTTCTGCTTTGTTTAACTTTAAACTACACCGTTGTCCTTTACAACGTTATGTTGGTTTCCAACCTTTTTACAATTTTTATCTTGAAATTTGGCTTCCTTTAAAACCGACTTCAAAAAAAAGGAAGAGGTTCTCAATTTGGTTGTATTTTTTTTATGGTTGTTATGAGGTAACACTCCGTAAACTCCGTCATTTATGAACCGATATGAAAAAATATTTTATCATACGAAAGGATATTGTTGGTACCTACTTCGGTTCAGTACCTTGGTTTTTAAATCAAAATAGCTGGAGAAAATAGAAAATATGTATATCATCCAAGTCAACTAAATTGCTTTGTTGATGTTTTCGGTGGGGTACCTCCCACTAAAAAGTGTAAAATAAAATACTTTTTAACAACCGACACTTTAATTTCGGAAGTCTGTGTTAAAATACGAAGAAACAACCAAAAACACCGACTTCCGAAATTAAAGGTATTTTAAACTTTGTAGTGTTTTTTTTTTATTTGGAAGTTGGTTGTATTTTTTTGTAAAAAGATTTTGTTTAGTAGTTGTATGAACCGATACAACGCCAGTTTCATAGGAGTTCTGTTTTCACGCGATTACTCGCGTCCCGTGGTTAAATTCATGGTCCGGAGCGAGGAGCGCGGATATATCCAATATATCCGTGTCTTAATAAGAAAGAGGCGACTAAGGGACTCACCAGAGAATGGGCAGCAGCATTCTCTGTACATTGTAACAGCTACACTGCGGTCGCATGATGCAACCCGCTTGCCAAGCGTGGCGATTATGGCAACCCCCCCCCCCCTTTGGGAGGGGCCAGCAGTGGACGTCTTTCGGCTGGTATGATGATTAAGAAAAAATATTTTACAAATTCACGCGATATTTTATAATTTTACGGCGTGTGCAATTTTCCGATGACATAATATTTCAAGGAAAGTTACGTGGAGACCATTTCAACACGATTGTACAGGTTGTTGCCGTAAAGCGAATCTGTCGGAATGCGAATCTGTCCTGAAGCGAACAAGGGAAATGTATAAGTGGGGCAAAATACATTCTAAAAATGTGGCCTGTCTATTGACTAGTGGGCAAGAGTAGACAAATCCAAATATTTGTTATTTAACCTCGCGTTAGCAACTAACTCTGAGTTAAAACGATAACTCGTTTGTGCATGCGAAAGTCATGTTACATATTTAAATCTATCTATAGCGGAAAGCAACGAGGCATACCGTGCTGCGAAACTTGAGGATGATATTATTCGTCAAATAAAGAATTCGGTAACTATGATACCTATTTCATAATAATATTTTAAATAACAAAGTCGTACGTTTAGACGTTATGCTACTTGAGAATTTGGATGGTAATCTATCTTAGGCTTAACAGATCTGAATTTAAAATATAGCATAGCCTGGATTGACCTGGATCAGTGTGACAGTGTGTGTGGGCATATGACAAATTGGTACTTTTTATGAGGGTGGTATGTTCCCGTAGAATAATTTCCTCATACACCTAGGTCAAGCCGTTTTCTAACGCTGCCACTGCCAATCATTATCAACCTCCTTATCCCAATTAATTTGATGGTTTGTCAAGGGCGTACCCAGCTAGGGGTAGGGAGGGCTGCTGCCCCCCCCCCCCCCCCCTAGAAGAGAAAAATTAACTTCAATTTTCTTGGCAATTTCTATTAATGGAAACTAGAACATGAGAATTAGAAACGTGTATCTCTATGCAAAATGAAGTGTTGGAAAATTAACATCTTTCCACTTATTAATTATTTCTTATTTGATATTTATTAGGTACATTATTTTATCTAGAATATTCCACGGCATTCGATTCGATATAGTATGGAATTCCATCGTGCATATCAAGGGCATTGCAAGGGACGTCCATCTATTGCCTAGTAGACGTACTACACTACCTACGTAGGATGGGCCTAATATTCCCAGTCACTCCCACATGGATTGCCACTAGGTGGCATTTGGGAATAAAAATCCCAGTTGCTACCGGGTGGCGACTGTAATTTTTTTTATTTATTTTTTATTTCCTTTTGTTAGCGATTTTAATTATTGCAAATACTATATCTATATCTGTGATACGATTTTACACCAGGTTTTTATGATCAACTAGCACTTCGTGTGCGACTTCGTCGGCGATTTTGTAGGTAGTCCACAAACTTCAAAGGTTAGTTTTGAATAATTAAGCACGATTTTCATTAATTACCCAGCCTTTTCTGCTGCTGATTCTGTGGTTTTAGGATCAGCGCAACTATTCACCCCGTTCACCCCGTTAGGGGTTGATTATCCAAAAATGGTTAGACCTGTTCCAATTATCCCACTTTTAGTTGGTTCATACCAATTTCCGCGTAAATTGAAGCAAGAAATAATGTCCTCCCCTTAAAACTTAATCACCCCTTTTCGCCCCTTTTGGGGTTTATGTTCGAAAACTTTTTCAATTCTTTTTTTATCGAAATCATGAATGTCGTGTTTCAACTTCATCGAAGCATCAAGATTCTACCAGTTCGCTCAAACCGCAACATTTTTCTTACTTATAGCATTTTTATTACCAACGTAACTTTTAAACGAAAGTGTTGAATAATTAAAAGTTTAATTCACATGTACATAATCAACCATAATGATCAAACTTATTTAAAACGATAAGGATTAATATCATGATACCAAAATCACCACTTCTCCATTCCACCCGAATAATATAATAAACCATTGAATAATAATTCAATGAAGATTGAATAATAATTAAAAGCAGTTATGATGAAGAAAAATTTGTTTGTACCTATATCCCTCATAATATCATACTAATATAATAAAGCTGAAGAGTGTTTGTTTGTTTAGTTTCAACACTAAGTCTGGAATTTTACTAGTCGGATTTGTTTATTATTTTTTTTAAGCTATACGGGAACGCGAAATAACGGGATACGAGCGTACGAAGTCGCGGGCAATAGCTAGTTTATTAATAAAACCAAACTGAAAGTCTAACCGCTATCCCCCTCATCGCGGCCGTAAGACAGACAGCGATATGGGGGTTGGTGTTACACGCCACAGTGTAGGTACAGAGACTTGAAGAGGGAGCAATAACTTCCCAGTCGCCACCCGGTGGCAACTTCGGGAATTTTAAATCAGGAATTTAATACCCGATTGCCACCAGGTGGCAATCCAGGGCGACTGGGAATATTCGGGACGGGCGCGAACAAACGCCCAGCCCGCACCCGCACTCATCGACGGCTCAGTGCATGGTCGTCGGCCATGAAGGCCATGAAGCACAACAACCAGCGAAACAGGTATGAGCCCCTTAGCCCTGGGTATGCCCTTGGGGTTTGTGCAAATACAAAAACAGGCAATAGAAACTTGAAAAACTATGCTTTGTTTTAGCAATATTCGACAAACCCGCATATGGCAATGGGCTTAAGAGATCCATATGAACATATACATCGGCAGTGCCCTGGATTATTCTGGGACACGGTAAGTGACCGCTGTTTAATATAATTTAACCTTTTGAACGACAGAGCATAATCGTATCGTCGTGCCCCCGACGCCTAGCCACAAATTCGCCGGACTTTTTGTCACATATTTGTGACGATTGGCGTACAGGGCACGCGCTTGCTTTTCATGTATACGTGACAATGGCGTTCAAAAGGTTAATGAAGGACAAATTTGAAGTTTCACTTTACTAAACTTTCTTTTTTATAACTGCAGGTTACTATGGATGATCCTGAATTAGCATTTGTTAATGTACGCAGAATTATTCGGAATATTGTGAATTCTCAAAAACAGTTAAAACCAATGTTTGACATTGACTTTGCACATTTAACTGACTATCCCACAGTTGAGAGGAAACTTACAAAAATTCGTAAACAAATAGCTTCTCAACAACTCTTCTATTAATCTATTATTTAATTAAATACAAGTAATTATGAAAAATGTTTTATTTTAGTTTTAGTACATAAGTAAATTATAGTTATCATACAATCAATAGATAAAACTGTGAGACTGGATTCATTTATTACCACTTTACTATAGCCTTAACTTGTAACAGTACAAAAGTCTCACATGACGATCATTTGAACACCATGGTGTCGAGCATCGCTCCCAGACCCTGCACTATGTTGTTGGACATGAGGACATCTACTTTCTCCTCTAAATGCCTCTTGGGATCCTGTTTGCCTACATTCTTAATGGCTAGCTGTTCTGGGGTCATTTTCTCTTCATCTTCTAATGCCTTATTGTAATTTTTAGCTAAATCCAACATATCTGTAACTGTGGTCTCATTGATGGAACAGTGTTCCTTGTAGTCTGATAAGGTGAGTCCATCCATCCAGGACTTTTTGTGTAGATTCAGCAGCATTTTCTGCTCCAATTCATTCTTCCTGTAGTTTATGCTGATGGAGTAGTAGTGACGATTCAGTCCATGGATGAGGGCCTGTACGGATGGTTTTTGGAGGTGGCCCAAATTTGATGTGGTTTGCCTTGGCTCCTGGCCTAGCACCATCATGTTAGGGTTAATGAGACGGAATGCGTCAATCACTACCTTGCCCTTCACTGACTGGATGGGGTCCACCACCACAGCGACTGCCCTCTCTGACAGAGCTTCAAATGATTGCTGAGTGTTTATGTCAACACCAGATAACCAACAACCAAAACCAGGATGAGAATGATACCTGAAAATTATCAAAAATAATGGATAAGTAAAGCTAATCTCTAATATTTACACATAAACCAACAGCATGCTTCCAGTCTAAACAGATACAGCTGAATACCAGTGTTTGGGTTCAGCTTCCAGTCTAAACAGATACAGCTGAATATACTAAGAGTAATTTAAGTTTGCCACTCTAAAGTTCGTCATAATTCGCAGCGCAGTAGTCTATTTTACAACCGATCATAACACCGCGCATGCGCGGTTTCGCGGAAGCTGGCGCGTGTAGTGGCGTCTCAGTCGCTCGTATACGTTCGATGCTTACTTCTGTCTCACTTGCTCAATGCAATAAGACTGTCGATGCCATAAGTGTTACACATTGTTATTATTTTTAATTAGTTGTTTTTGTTCTTGTTTTGTTATCTTCTTATTAATGCCTTTAATGGCCCCACAAATTTACTTATGGAAGGAGTTTCGGAAATTTTGAGCGATAGTGAGTAAATACTAAAAGACTATACTGACTAATAAACTTTATATTGAACTAATTTGGGTAATGCACTGTGCTCCTATTGTGTTTTACTTTGTGCTTGTGTCTGTATTGGTGATCCACCTTCGACCTGTGACAATGAGTTAGCTGGCTATACTTCAAGTGAGTGCATGTACCTTTAAATTTAGCTTTCATTTATTTGGTCCGAACACAATTCCTCACTTTCAATTACCTATACTTATACCCTTCTTATGCATTTCTACCTACTTATCTTACAATCGCAAACTGGTTCTACAACTTTATTCAAGTGATTAAAAAAAACATGATACATATAAAACAAAAATATTTTTACGCACTAACACTTTTTTACGCGATTGCACCTGCGCGGTTGTCACAAACAGCTAACTTCAGAGAGGCAAAGATGGTTTGTTAACAGTATACCAGTGTTTGGGTTCAGCTTCCAGTCTAAACAGATACAGCTGAATAACAGTGTTTGGGGTCAGCTTCGAGTCTAGAGATACAGCTGAATACCAGTGTTTTACTTGGAGTGACTGCCTCCTCTGGCATCCACGACTCCCCTCGGCAAGACTAGTGTCTACTGTCCATCATAACTGTGTAAAGATTACAAATACCAGACAGGTCTTCAAAGGGAGACCAACCAAACTATACAAGGGTTTAGGTAGTTAAAGGTAAACAATCTTGATGTGTCTTTTTTGTTTAAAAAGTCAGTTAATAAAATAATAACCAATATAATTACTAAATCAATTGAACCATTAGTTTAAGCTAGCAGTAGTTTATTTGTTTAATATGAGTTGGTGTAAAAACTCACATTGAGATTGTTTACCTTTATTTAATTACCTAAACCTTTCTAGTATAGGGCCCATGCTTGGTCACCCATCCATGGACTGACCAAACTAGGGCCCATCCTTGGTCACCCATCCATGGACTGACGATACTATGGCCCATGCTTGGGCTCCCATGCATGGACCAGCCATTCTAGGGCCCATGCTTAGTCACCTTGATAACAACAATATAGTCACGGGAAAAATGCAAATAACCGTAAGATTGTAAAATATTGCTTGAAATTGTTAATAAAACACGGATATATCGGAAACTATTGAATTTGGGTAGGATTTTTTGTATCCAAAATGGTTATTTCACAATATATTGAGAAATTATAATATAAAAGCAATTTATTGCAATCTTATGGAGACTGCAATTATCTGGTGACTAAATTGTCTAAATGTTGATGAAAACTGACCTCAATTACTGTCATGGGAGCAACTTTTAATATTATACAAGGCTCTACTAGTTCTACCTACATTCAGTATTAGCAAACTTAGAAGTGTTTTCAATGTTAAATATGGCAAAAATAGTACTCAATTGTCTCATGACTGGTGCTCAAAAACATAGTAAAAAGACATGTTATACTGACCATCCGACAACCATCTCAGGCCTGCCAGTCTGCTTCAACATGTCCAACATTTTAGCCTGGAAGACAGGGTCCACAGCTTCTACTGATACACCAGTACCAGTCTGGGGCATAGCAAACACATCAATCACACGGACAGTGTAGTCATCCACAAATTCACCTGGAAATTACCGCAAAATTTGCTAATTACTAAACTTATTTCAATGAACTTCAAAATCTAGCTCAAACAAAGTCAAAAACAATAGGCAGATTTACTGTGACAATAAACATACGACATGATACAGCAATTTTTAATAATGTAATAACTTTAAGTTATTTTATGAATCGTTTGCTAACCTAACATGAGCCCCATAACTTCCATGGGTACGCCAGCGCGACCATGTTTTAGCATTTTCAGCAATGCCAGAGACGAGATGTAAACTTGCTCGGCGGTATCAACAGCAGGTGCGTCGGTTGGCGGCGGCGCTTGCGATAAGCCAGCCATACCTCCTCCGAGACGTAGAAGACGATCCATTTTGCACTTTCCTTCTTCTACACTCTAGAAAGCAAACTCATCAAGTTAGCATCACTCTGTCACACACATCATGATACATCAACAACTAATTGAGAATAGCATCCGTGATTTATTGGGTTTTGCTCGGACGAAATAAAAGTAATTCTATAAAATAAGATACTTACACAAAAGAATCACAATCATTTACACAATTTCCGAAAAACTCCGGCTAATAGCCAAAATGAACACGATTTGAAACAAGGAACGAATGATTTCAATCTATGGAAACGAAAATGACAGCCCACGTCGAAACTGCAACCTCATGAGCGTGTGCTCATTTTAATGTCATTGATCTCAACATTGCCAATTACAGCCAATATTTTACCCTTGCCTTTTTGACTGTTTATTTTCGGTTTATGAAATGTATGATCAATTGATCAGTACATTTTTTCCGTATATTCCGTATATTATTATTTTTTTAAACATATTTATTATCATCATCATCATCATTTCAGCTGAAAAGATATCACAGCTAGACATAGGCCTCCCGGGTCGACGACGCGTTGTGTTCCACGCGCGCCTCGTAGAGATGTCAGCATAGTAGACGGGGCCCGCTAGGGTCAAAGCCTGCTAGGGTTGCGGAATTTGTTCGAAAGTGTCATCGCGGCTCTGGAACGCAAAAGGCAAAGGCAAAAATGATCGATAACTATGTCGAGACTTCCAGCCTGGGCTAGTTTTTTGCATGTGATTTATAAAGCATTCGCCAAAAAATATCCCGGCCCAGCTGAATGAATCAATTGAACATAATGAATTAACTTCAAAAGGCTGTGAGCACGAGGGCCCCACGACCTGAGGGTTTGAACCCCAAACCAGGTCGAAAATATAGTTAAGTACCAATAAGGATATATTTTTAAGGAGGGTTTTCCGCAGCCGCAGCGGCACTACGTTTTAGTTTGTTAATTATTAATGTTTAAATTGTGTGAATAAAACCTTACTTGGTTACGATGAGAATTTTTTTTTTTGTAAAACACAACCAAACATTTATAATTGTTATATCACATGATATTTGCAATGTAGGTAAAAAAAATCGAAGACTGGTTGGACCACCACTACGTATCCAAACAAATTTAACTGCTAGCTACACCGAAGTTTTTGTCAAAGCCCGAGTTCCATTGACATTTGACATTAGCAGATAGACAATTAATGAATCAAAATCAAATCAATTTCATTACGATACGATAAAGATTCGCCGTATTACCAGGTGGTAAATTAAAACAATACGAATTTTAATCGCTGGAGTACCTTTTCCTTGAACCAGAAATGACTGAAAAATCAGTTTTACCAAATAAACTTTCAGAAGGTCCTCACGGTTTGGGTACGGCACACTTTAAGGTTCTTAGAATACCCTTAAAATTATTTTGTATGATTATGTATGAAAATAATATTTGCAGGGGACCCTGACGACAGAAGCTTGAGAAGAGTCGAAAAAGATGTGATGATACCAAAGCTCATAAGGGATAAGGCTAAGAAAGAGAAATGTATCAAGGAAGTAGCAGATTTCGAGAATTGCTGCAAGGATTCATCTCTTCTGATGGTCGTAAAGTGTAGGAATCAGAATTCAGCTCTAAAAGATTGTTTAGGCGAATGGTACAAAAATGAAGAGTTCAAGAAACTGTGTACTGAGGAGTATTTAGCACAGAGAAGTGAATACAGAAGAACTGGGATTAGGAAACCCATCAAAAGAGCTTAACTCACCACACCAAAGTTTTGTTAATGTATTGTTATTAGATTTGTGTAAATATAATTAAAAATCAATTTAGTCATCTTCATTTATTGTGACAGGTAAATTCCTGCTTAACAATAGTTCCCGAATGCTGTATAGTTTCAAGTCCTGTGGTAGTTTCACAATACTCTCACTAGGTTTGATTACTTCAACAATCAATATTTCCTGAAAAAAAAAAATGTTGCTTGATTAAGTGTTTTGAATCAAGGGACAAGATAAACTTGCAGTAGCTTGTGTGGGATAATAGGATACACATAAGAAGCTGCTACTCAAAACTAACTTCAAGCATAACCAAGAGTCAAAGGGGAGGAAATTATATTTGTTTTTATTTTTAAAGGTTTAGATTTATTACAGCCCTCTCTCAGCAGGTGGAGCAACTATCTCTGGGTAGTTGCATATTGCAATTTGCCATTTATGATATTAAGTTTCAGTTATCAACAACAGTTTTCAGGTTGTCTAGGTGACAAAATCAATTCTACTTGCACTGGCATTTGTGCTGGTTCCTGCAACTGAACTGTGTAGAGCAATTGACTCCCTCCACTATCTAATACCTTAAACAAGCTATTCTTGTATTAAATTTATGTATATATATCATCTGAATCTCTGAAATGGCTCCAACAATTTTCATGAACTTTAGTATAAATTGATCTGGCTAGGATTCATATTTAGGAAACGTTTACCAAAAAAAAACCCAAGCTAAGCTTGGTCACCCAGGTACTTCCAAATCAAAGAAGAAATTTAATAGTAAACTCCAGCTGCTGAACCAAACAGCAATACATGTATAATACGGCACCCATAGGACCACAATATTGGAGATATAACTAGAGGGTATTTAATACATACCTTCACTGTGGTATTTGCCATTCTGACATGACCAAGTGTAGCAATCCAATCATCCTTCTTTTCTTCGGACTTTATAACAACTATGAAATCGGCATGGGATATACCAGGACCCTCTTTATACAGTACTAAAAAGATTTAAATCAACATATAGAAAACTCTTCCGTTACTGCTGAGTGACTGACACAGCCGAAACTAGGCATTGGTTATAGATAGCTAAAATTTGGCATGTAGGTTCCTTGAGTGAAAGGAGCACTAAGAGAGGATTTCCCAAAATTCCAACGGGGTGTGGGCAAAAGCTAGTAGTTTATAAAAGTAACGTAAACAGAAACATTCTTACAGTAATCTCCACCAAATTTTATTCCTGGTTTGACAACATAGCCCTTTGACCTATAGTAGTGGTATACAATATATTTGGTAACAAATTTTTTATCAGCAGTAGTGAAAAGATCCCAACATTTTTCTATATTCAGCAAAGTGCTGTCAAGGTTTACTATTTGTAAACATCCCAAACCATAAAGTAGAAAGAATGCCTCCTGTGGAGTTAGCATCAGCTTTTCTTGTATTTTAACTTTATTCAAACAGCATTTTGGTTTCATGTTAGCGAAATAATTTTCTTCCTCAGATTCACTGTTAGGAACTATCACCACTATGTCTTCCTTGTCATGACTCTGAAATCTTTCAGAACTAGGAGTCAAGTTGGTCTCTTCTACATCTTCTTCATCACTGGATACCAAATCTATGACATCCCTGTGAGTTATTTTTTCACTGTCACCAATTATTTTGGAAGTTAACCCATCAATTTCTTTCAAGAAGCTATTTGCTTCTGCTGTTCCTGTGAACCCACCAAATTTCTTAAACCAATAATTTCGTTTAAGAAACTGTCTCTTACGCATAATAAGTGGTGTAACGTCATTTTGAGCGGCTTTCGGTTGCGATCGCGATGCTGATCCTTTTCCAAAACATCCCATATGATAGAGCAGAGCTATCTCCTCCACAGACCTTACTTCTACATTAAACCCGTTGTAATAACCAGTAAACACGATTCGCATTGAATTATCTAATGTAAAACGCAACGATTCAATAGCCATCGGAAATGAATCATTTAGGTCATTAGTTTGACAATCTTCTGAGTGCAAAGTAGTCATCATGACAAAAGAACTGGCCAGTTCCCAAATTTATTTACAGCCAAATGTGTCAGTTCCAAGTGAAGGCAACAAGAGCGCAAATTATGTTATGTACTGAAAGATAAAAAGTAAATTTGTTTCCATTATTATTAACCATTTGATATGAATCTAATAAATTTAATTATTTCTTATGTTCGGTGATTAAAACAAGTCTTACCTCTGGATTAAATAATACCTAAGCCCACAACATGGCACAGCAGAACTTTGGAGAAGAAGTTACCCGAGAACCAACCAAGCAATCGTTGATAGAAACAGAGACGGAAAAGTTCAATAGTAAGTACCTACAGAATTCCTATTTATTATTGTTTCAAGAGGAGTTAAAAAAATGTATGGTCAGTAAATGAACCATAGCTGTTTATTGGCCGTATATAACTTTGCCAAGTTACCTAGTTTCTGTGCAGTGAAAATAATAGTAAATAAAGTACACAAATGCGATAATCGGTGATGTTGTTGTTCTCTACATACATAGGTAGCTCTACCCATTTATCCCACACCTACAACAGGCCACATTCATTACACACTACACCAGTGTTGCCAACTCCTATAAATTCGACTCAATATCGTCACTAGAAAGTCGCTAAAACTGATTCTGATAGGTAAATGAAAATTTTGCAAGCAAAAAATTGTTTTTTAGCCCAATCATACATTTTTACATGCGCAAACCACCCCTCTACGAAAATCTTTGCCAACTTACGAGCCGGGGCCTGTATTTTAATTTTTCCACGTTCAAATATATACCAGACGCCAGAACATCAAGCTACCCGAAACTGTCAAATTTTCCGAATCAACCTTGAACCTAATGCTTTAGCGATAATTTGACAGATTGTTGTAGCTCGATGTGCTGGTGTCTTCGTTATTTTAATTTTTGGTTTGCGGTCATTCGATATTTTGAACATTGACATCTTACCCGTAGATATTTCAATTTCCGACGTACAAATGGGTTCATAAAATGATTGGCTACATACACCCAAGGGGCCAATCATTTTATGTTGAATGTTAGGTTGTAGGCTCAAAATACAGAACAAGGAGTGTTCAATCACATTTGTACGCATTTTTTTTAAACGCAGCACATTGTGTCCAAAACAACTCCCGGCCTGCACCTCACCCACCCGCCTAGTGTTACCAGCGCACCATGACATTACTTCTATTAGAGTAAAATTGTATGGAGGTGCGATAGTCATTTGATAATATTTAACTGTAAATAATATATATATATTTTTAATCTAATCCTTATCAAAAATACTGATTGCACAGCGAAATAGTTACCTCGAAATATTATTATTTTTACCACGTTTTGAGATAAATGAGAGGTAATGTATGTGGTATGGATAACCCATGGATATGATTGTTTCACACACCCGCAATAATTTTGACATTTTGTATTTTTTTAAAAAGGTAGATTTTAAATATTTCATTATCTTGTGGCAGCACTGTGGATTTTTGACAGGCAATTATCTTTAAAATAAAAATGAATCGCTAAATGTGTTGCTAAGCGCAAAACTCGACAACGGCTGGACCAATTTCGCTTATTCTTTTTTTGTTGTGTTTGTTATTGTCAGGAGAAGGTTTTTATGAAAGAATATTTTGAAAAAACATTTTATCCGGGCGAAGCGGTCCACTAGTAATTCAATAAAAAGTTGGGTAAAGTATTCGGTTATTCTGTGGAAACACTTACAAAATGGACGCGTGATTTTTGTTGACAAAAAGTTACGTAAAATTCAATATTTTAATAAAAATGGGTTGTAAATGTGGTACTTTCAGATGAAACGTGATCCCATCCGATTTCTTCGTATAGCCCGGTAGCATATTTGCTAGTGGGGCTGACACACGATGGCATAATTATTTAAAAACTGACAACTGCAACTAGATGTATGCGCTTCGACCTTTGACTAATAAATTGGCAATTGTTGAACGAATCGGAACCACAAACATTTGAGCGCGTTGACGGTTTCTGGTTTGTTCTATATTCTGAGGTAGTAGGGAATGAAATACAGTTGTGGTCAATGGTATTTTTTATAGATAGATATAATAAAACACAGTAGGTATAGATGAATATTTGTTTTTATTAACTATCATATTAATGACTTGCCTAGTCAATTAGCAGAACAAAGGGCACAGGGAGTTTAGGGCACCCCAACACGGATAGGTTAGGTTCGAACGGCATTTCATGAAATGTCTGGGCCACTTCATGAAATTGTAACTTCAATCCTAACCTATCCTAGTCGGGGTGCCCGGGTGCTCTAAGTTTCCTCAAACCTTACCTATACATATTCTCAAATTCACATACACATTCTTACTTCAAACTACTCAAATAAATGACTTGAAAAATTAAAACGATTTTTAAATTCGTTTGGTCGCGCGTGACTGATGTTTTGAGCTTACGGCTATTAGATATTGTAATAATTATGATGCATGCAAATCAGTAATAAATACATACAAAGTTTCCCGCTCTTTTCCAAAAAAGATCTTCTGCTCATGACAAAAATCTGAATTATTGAACTAATGTCGACACCGTGTTATTTTTCAATACCTGCCTACAAATCCTACAATTTAGGTTCTTTTTTTTAAATAGATACCTACCGTAAGTCATTTACATGAGAACATCGAGTTTGTTTCACTCATTCAATGCATTCCGTTATTTGTTATTAGCGATGCAAGGTTGTAACTAGCGTCTCCAGTGTCAAATTGTGAAGCTGTCTAAGAACGACACACTTCACAGTTTTCATACAGCGTTGCCAACTTAAGGGGAATTCCCCAAACTGCGGAGAATCTCAAGTTGATTCGGGATTGGCATTATGCGAGAAAATGCGGGGATTTTGAATATCGTTAGTCCGCCAAGTCAGAACACTTATAAAGAACAATTCAATACACCTTTAAATTTTTTATCACAATATTAAAAATATTTTTTTTTAAAGCTATGGAATATTGTTTCATTTCCTAAAAAACTTGAGGGGAATCAGTAGATGGTTTGTCCCCTACTTGGGGAATTTGACTTAAGATTTTCGGGAAATTTTATAAATTAGTGTTGGCAACGCTGCTGGTGTCGTTCTTATGCAACTTCTAAATTTCGCCAGTAGAGGCGCGCGCGTAATCTTTGCATCGCCAATTTTATTGGTGATTGAGTTATTTTATGAAATACATATTGGGATAATTGGTTCTTGAAAGCATTGAATGAGTGCAATTCCACAAATGTTTACTGACGCCATCCCCTGAAAATGTAAATCAAGATCCTTGTAGCACTAGAAACGTTACTAAAATAAAATTGTCACGCGAGTAAACTGACTTTCTTACAAAAACCACGGAATTTAATATGCCGCTTCATGATGGACCTACACCTTTGTTTATCGGTTTATGAAAAAATACCTAACTCGTAAACGGTGCCATAGCCACCTAAATAGAATAAAAACAAAACTAAAACCCGTGGCAGGAATTTTTACGTGGTGCCACCACATATTATATATCTGTACTGAGTCGATTGCATATGTTAGTCAGTTACAATACCAGTAGTTGCTAAATTAGGCAATAATGTCAGGCAGACAAGTAGCATCGAAGAGGTTCCTTTTTTACCATTCTGGAACTGAACCTTATAAAGATTTTTTTTTAAATGCTTTATTTCGAGTCGACATTATGGTTTATCTAAATTCCTGTCATTAAACAATGTTGCCAACCGTTTCTTTAATACTTTATCCCTTTCTTTCTAGCTAGAAGGGTGTTTATCAAAGAAGGTAAGAAAATATTTTTTTTTGTTGTTGGTAACATTAACGTCACTCTTCGCAGTCACAAGACCTCTCAGCTGAGGCTGTCTTCATTCTCTTCATTCTAAGTTTTTCCTAAATATAAAGTTTTTCGATTCTCCTTTGGGGATAACAAACGCGATTATCAATTCTGTAGCCAAAATGGCTAACATGCGAGATGGAAATGTTAGTCAGCTTATGCCGTCGCTTGGTGATGAAAAAATCGGTAAGTTAATCATAAACGCAATACTCATCATCATAATGATACTTTCGCTGTTCCATAGTTAGAGTCATTACCACACTATAATGCTTTCCAGATATGATTGCTGCCACCAGCGCCTTGCAAATCCGTGCCAGTGAAATTCGCCTAGAAAACATCACTTGGTCGTCTTATCTGCAGTAAGTATTGATTCCTTTTGCATGGGTCAATGTTTTTCCTCTGCCCATAATTTGTTACAATCTAAAGTATGTTATTTTAAATGTTAGGTCGCAGATGATCACGCAACGTGACCACGACTTCATATTGAGTCTGGATCGGCGTCCAAATTCGGACATACCTGACAAAAACCCAGATCTATGTGCCGAGGTTTTCATGAACATGCTAACACACATCAGCAAGGACAACACCATCCAGTACTTGCTTGTTATGATTGACGACATCCTTTCTGTAAGTGCCACAACTTGTTATCTAAGTTTATGTTAAATTGTCACCTTCCTATGAAACTGTACACAATAAAGCATTTAGTTTTTTTTTAATTGGATGTATAACATTACCATTTGTTTTGAAACCAAGAAGTCCCATTCAAAAATTTTTTAAAAATAATTATTATTTATAATAAATTACAGGAAGACAAGAGTAGGGTCAAGATCTTCCGTGAAGGTAAGTCCGGAAGTGCTTGGCAGCCATTCCTGAACTTGCTGAACCGTCAGGACGAGTTTGTTCAGCACATGACGGCTCGTATCATTGCTAAGCTGGCCTGCTGGCATACTAGCGTGATGGAGAAGAGCGACCTGTTGTTCTACCTGTCCTGGCTCAAGGACCAACTTAAACTGAATGTAAGTCATCCAACACTTGTGATTATATTCATTAATTATTTATACCATGTACACTGCAATCTATTTTAGCATGATTTAAAAAAAGCAAAATGCATGCCAGCATTGAACTTATTTTATGAATGAAATTATGATTTTTTTAATTTGTATTTGATACTGATTGATTTTTTATGTCAATGAAGCATGTATCATCAAAGCTTTGCTGGTAGTTTTCACACCATGATAAAATACCATTAAAAAAATCTAAACTGAAGTCATCAAGCTTGTTCAATAATATGCTGCTAATACTTAACTACTAACAATCACCTCTTCAGTAGGTACCTATTTGGTTTGAAATATTTTAAACAATTTGTACTTATAATAGTAAATAAGAAGAAAACATACTGTGCCAACCCTGTATAAACTGGGATATTGGCAGGAAAATAATGATGCACTCACAAATAAAAAATACACAGAACCGTGGAGTACATCTGTAACAAATAAAAACTAAACTAAAATATGCATTACATTTTTAACTACGAATTAATAGCTGTATACCACAAATTAAACCAAAGCAAGTTATGTGTTTAAAAATAAAAGATTTACTTAAGTAAAGAGGCAAGCAGCTACTGCTTTAGGTGTATTTAATCAATTCTCATTGGCATCTTTTGAGAGTAGAGACAATAATGGTAAGGTAAAAATAGTCACTTTTCTCTGTAAATAACTCATATCCAGCTGCATCTTTTTAGACTGGAAGGAAAAAGAAAGACTAGGCTATGGCTTTGTTCTGTAAAAATCAACGAAAATAATTCTTAAACTGTACATAGAACTTCTCAATTACTCTTACTTCACATAAGTTGTAAAAACTAGCAACATACATGAACAAATTAAAGATGTAATAAGTTCACACATTATTTCATGATACTTAATCCACAAGCATTTCCATTTCTCACAATCACCTTTAGATTAGAGCTGTTTAAGCAATACACAACTGTAATGATTAAGACATATCACTGTGATGAATAGATGTAACAAATAAACTTCACAATCAATAGTAGTTCTGTGGCAATGCTTCGTGCCTTATACCAGATTGGTGTAACTGTACCATCAATGTGTCTAAACTGACTGAAACATAACACAATGTTGTGAGTATCACGTGCAAGCATCACGCATCGTTGGGGCTTTGATGACGCGAGTGAATTATCACTGAGAGGTTTGTTTTCTGGTAAGGCGGAGAAAGTGTCTGCCGAGTTAGAGCATGCCGAGCAGGTTATGTTGCTGCACGAGAAACAACATTTCGCCGCCGATAAACTTGAGAAACACCTGAAACATCACAACAAGGAAAAAGAACATGTGAATGTCGACGCTGGCTCAGAGAAATACTCGAGCCTTTACAGCTCTTTCGATGAGCTGAAGCCGCACGACGACCTGCTGCCCGGCCTGCACAAGGTACCCTGGTCACATGTAGCAAGAAGTCGACACCTACCTGACTGTTAAACCAAGCTATTGTTTTATAACAGTGATGACTAACTCTTTTTTAAATATTTAGGTGTTTGCTAACAGAATGTGAGTTCTTTCTAACTGAATGTGTTTTAATCTTTGATGTTATATTGCATGCTTACACTAATCTTGTTCATTACACTCACAAACTAGGAGGATGTGAAGGTATGTGCAAAGTGCATGCATGCTTGAAATATATAGCTTATATTTATTTAAATAATGTTATTTATTACTTATTATGTTATGATTTTGTTCAAACACATTATTTTCTCCAGTCAACAAATAAATGTATTTAATTTTGAATATACCTGTAGTCCTATTTATTTTAGAATGTTAGTTAATTCAAACTAATAATATAAAAGTGAAAGTAACGCTGTCTGTCTGCCTTTTCACGTCTTAACGTCTGAAGGGATTTAGATGAAACTTGGCACACGGGTAGACCATGTCCCGGAAAAGGACATAGGTTACTTTTTATCTTGGTTGTATTTTCCCTTGGGATAATTTTCAGCTTTGACGCGTGCGTAGCCGCTGGCAGAATCTAGTTTATAATAATGGGTCAATAGCCAATAAATACAGTGGAGGCTTCAAACTTTCTATATCTCTATGTGATTTAACTCACTAATGTTATGTTTTTCGGATTTATTTTTGTATAAAACCTCGGGAATTTTTTTGTTCTAAGTGATATATTATTTCTGTTTGATTAAAATATTTCGAAAGTCTTGCACCAAGGGTTCCGTACCATAAACGGAAAAAAAACACGTTTCTTGTATGGGTGTCCCTTTGAATTTGACGGACGGACAGCGGAGGCTTAGTAATCGGGTTCCGTTGGTTACCTTTCGGGTACGGAACCCTAAAAAGGGGTACAGCTAGAACGCTATTGTAGGTGATCGAGCATAGTATAAAACGATATTTTGCACACAGAACAACGAATACGTGCAGTCCGTGGCGCGCTGCCTGCAGATGATGCTGCGCATCGACGAGTACCGCTTCGCGTTCCTGACCGTCGACGGCATTTCCACTCTGTTGTCGATCCTGTCCAACAGAGCCAACTTCCAGGTAAGGTATAAGCTGCCATTGGTACACTTTAGCTAAAGGAACGTAAAGCTTGTTGAATCTTTTTCGCTAAAGCAGTGAAACAAACTACACATTTGTTTTGTTATTGACTCCCCTGACTGTGTTGGTCTTTTGGTCCAAGCGCTACTAATGACTATAAAGTTCTGATGGATTCAGGTGGTTCAGGTGAGATTTGGTGCAGGGGCACACAATGTTATTGTTTTATAATTAAGTTTCCTTTTATTTGTTCCTACAATTGTGTGCCAAAAAATATACTAGTTTTCTTTCTTCCATTTCCAGTGTGGAATAGAAGAAAGGTTTTGACTTATAGCAAACAATTTCACAGCAACAGCCTTTTTTCTTTGATGATGGGAAGTCTTCAAATAACTCCTTCCGCTCTGGGCGGCTGGAGTCGAAGGGAGTGTTAGACACTTACTGATTCAAACCCACCTGTGTTCCTCCAAATGCCCTTTGCGTTCCAAGGCCGCGGTAACTCTTGCGAACGATTCCGCAACGAGACTGCTTGTTCACTATTTGTGGTGTACTGAAATTTGAGTATATTAAGTATACCTTCCTGTTCACCTGGTTACTAATAATAATCCCTATCTTCTAGGTTCAATACCAGCTGACGTTCTGCCTGTGGGTGCTGACGTTCAACCCGCTGCTGGCGGAGAAGATGAACAAATTCAATGCCATCCCCATCCTGGCCGACATCCTCAGCGACTCCGTGAAGGAGAAGGTCACGCGCATCGTGCTCGCTGTCTTCAGGAACCTCATCGAAAAGCCCGAAAACCAACAGGTGTGATATTTGAAGATTAAGATTGTAATAAGATGATTCCTATTTTGAACTAGTGTCCAGGGGTATCGGATTCACAGGTAATAAAACTTGTTGCCATTTCATATTTATACGCCAATCACAGATGTTAGTACTAGTACTTGTTTATTAGCCTTTTGAACGCCAGAGCATAAACGCATCGTCATGCCCCCGACGCCATGCCACAAATTCGCCGTACTTTTTGTCACATATTTGTGACAAAAAGGCTTGCTTGTCATGTATACGTGACAGTGGCGTTAAAAAGGTTAGACTCTAGCTTCATCCCGCGGCTGCAGTCCAATTGAGTTTACTAGTAGTTAAAGGTTTTTTCGTAAGATCAGTACTTACCAATACTTTTGCAAACAAATGAAATAATCATCTTTATTATATTATTTACTTAGATGAATAATCAAACTGCCTTCAGCCAGGTTTGAAAGCCAAATGTTTCAGTCAGTTTCAGAAAAAAAAACAGTACAAACATAAGTTTTTCACAACTATTAATTGTTACCAGGTCTCCAAGGAACACTGCATCGCCATGGTTCAGTGCAAGGTCTTGAAGCAACTGTCAATCTTGGAGCAGAAGCGTTCCGATGATGAAGACATCATGAATGACGTGGACTTCCTCAATGAGCGCCTGCAGACTTCGGTGCAAGACCTCAGCTCATTCGACCAGTATGCTACTGAAGTCAAGAGCGGCCGGTATGTAACTTTTGAATGTTTGATATAATATACAGTGGCTCTTGTTAATTAATGCCTTACTCTAAATAGGGTAACGTAAAGCATGCGTCCCCACTTCCAGTCTATTTACGTAACTTATTTGTTAGATACAAAAAAGTAATGTACAAATTCAACCTATCCCTTGTATGCATAACCTCATCATTCAAACTAAATGAGTTGTGCTATGAGCTTTAGATCCTTATCAGCTCCTAGCTAGAATATATAGATTCCTAGATGGACTGAGAACTCACTTAATCTAAGGGTCATGGCACATTGACGCAAGAGTCGTCCATCTCCACAACACGAATTTTCGCTTCAATTCTGCGTCAATATGCCTAGACTAGAAGTTTTCAGTGAGATTTTACCGAACAGACTGGCAAGTTGGCAACTTTGCGGCATAGAAAACATGATCAGAAAAGATCAAAATACTAATAGGGGTACATATTTGTAGTTTGGAGTGGTCTCCGGTGCACAAGTCGGCCAAGTTCTGGCGCGAGAACGCGATCCGCCTGAACGAGCGCGGCCAGGAGCTGCTGCGCACGCTGGTGCACCTGCTGGAGAAGAGCAAGGACCCCGTGGTGCTGGCCGTGGCCTGCTACGACGTGGGCGAGTACGTGCGCCACTATCCCAGGGGCAAGCAGTACGTATTTTAGTTTTTTTTTCTGGTAGCAAATAAAATTGTTTAAAAGTACCAAAATAACTAAGTTCACTAAATTGTGTGTTGTCGACCAAAAAAATCTTCATTATATTCTTCGCCTTATAGTATGGCTGAGTAATGTCATTCTTACAGCATGACATCATAGACCTCTCTTTAAACTGTTTAATTTTTCTGATTAATTAATGTAATGTAAACCAGGCTAACAATGATACATTGGGCCGGTTTTTGAGATTTCGATCCCAGTTACTTTTTAGTGTTCCATAACCGAAGGGAAATCAACAGTCCCCTATATAAGCCTCCGCTACCCGTCCGTCTGTCTGTCTGTCAGCGGGCTGTATCTCAAGAACCGTAAGGTAGATGAAATTTTCAGTGTGTATTTCTTTTGCTGCTACAACAATTAAATTAAAATAAAAAGTTTTTTTGTTGTTTATGGTATGGAACCCTTCGTGTGAAAGAGTTATGACTCGCAATTTTTATTAATAATCATGAAGAAGTTCAACAAAAACAAAACTTCAACAAAATCAAACTTAAATGTCTCTTCAAATTAAAACCTTTCTGGCTAGAGCACTTTTAACCCTTAAATGCAATGTGATGGAAATTTCCATCAACCAATTCAAGGACTTTTCACGTTTCCACAGAGTACCTACAGGGTCTTACATACAGAAAAAAAAATTGTTTAAATATTAAAAATCATGCATTTAAGGGTTAACTATCACCATCAAGCCTTTCTCCAAAAAATTTAAGTAGGTACATGTATAGGTTGGCTTCCCGTCTCAACAGATGCAGCCAGTATTTTACATGAAGCTGAACTGTCTATCTGACTTCCACGTTAAAGTGGGTAACACAATATCAGACTTCCGTAATGACTGTCAAAGATAGTCTACTAGAATGACATTACGAACTGAACCATTAATATCCCGAAGTTATCGGAACTGAAATACGTCGAAAAATGTTTTATTGAAATTGTTGTAAGGGGGCGTTCAAGTATTACGTAACGCAATTTGGGGGGAGGGGTATTCGAACAACGCGTACAGAAAAACGTTACGGCGCGTTATATAGGGGGGAGGGAGGGTCAAGAATCTTCAAAAATTGCGTTACGTAATACTTGAACGCTCCCTAATGTAATATTGTCAACAGCATCATCGAGCAGCTGGGCGGCAAACAACGCGTTATGCACCTCCTCAGCCACGAAGACCCCAACGTGCGGTACGAGGCCCTACTCGCTGTCCAGAAACTGATGGTTCACAACTGGTATGTATTTTACTTTCAGCACCAGTTTGTATTATGCAGTTTTATAACAAAAGAGTAAGTATCGAAAGATAGTTGACGTTGGTCAGAAGGCTGCCATACTGGTCTGGACATGTCTGTCGCATGCCGGACCCTTAAAAAGAAATTGGTGCCCTGAAATTGGAAAGGCGGGCCGCGGCAGAACATGAAGGAGATGGCTAGACGACTTTAATGTCTTCCTAAGAAATTGGCAAGAAGTGGCACAAAATAATGAAAGGAGTCTAGGGAGAGCTTTGCCCAGTAGTGGGACTAAAAAAGTATAACTTCATTCATTATGTGGTTGTACTACATACAACTCGGCTTTACCCTGGGGATTCACGATTTATATTCGTGATGTTATGTTATGGGCAAAGGCGCACATGAGCGAGACAATTTCTGTTGATCTATTGAGAACGATTGTTGACCGACTATGGCGTCGGCGATGATATCATTAAAGCTTGGGATATGTAAGATTGCTAATTTGGATTGGGTCATGTGTTGAAAGTGAAAGTACTACCTTATCTGTCTGCTTTCCGGTCTTATCACGACGTGTTCTTCTGATAAGATGATTACACAACGACGATGTCAATGGCTTTTGTCTAACAAAATGCTTTATGCTCTGTTAGACTATGCATGCATAGCGTCATCATTTGTGTCTGCTTAGTTACATTGTATACTTATTATTTTGTTCGTTCACAGGGAATACCTTGGCAAGCAACTGGAAAAAGAACAAATCGACAAGCAGGCAGGTACTGTCGTCGGAGCTAAGGCCTAAACTGTTGTATTTATAAAATAAATGAAATATTTAATTTGTTGTTATGTTGTTGTCTTAAAGGATACCAGGCTTATAACAGATCTATAGCTGCATTACGTAAATTATAATGTAAATAATTTGCCTTTGTTCCGTTCTGAAATTACTAATATCTGTATTCTCTGTTAAAAACGTATAAAATGTAAATCGAGTGTATCTATGTAGCTATGTAAAACAATAAAAATAACACTAAATTCATAGAATGTTTAGTGTTAGTACACATTCCTTTAAGGGTTTATTACATTACAGATTTCAAATAAGATGAATGTGGTTATTAAAAAGATATTATGTATTCAATAATTTGAAATTTATAGAGTTTTAGTGGTTTGTGATGTGATAACTGTCTACATCAGTATTGTGAATAAAGTTCATCATAATGTTTATTACGGGTTTTATTTTAAATAAGGGTCTTGTTTTTTTGTTGTGCCTTACTATGATTACTTATCAAACATGTATTTCGGAAAATGACGACAAGTTGAAAAAAAAAAACATGTTATTCACGTTTTACCTATCTACGTCTCTAGAAGTTTTTCTTTGATGTATCAAGGCTCAACACCACTCCCCATGGAGCACATGATCTTTGCCATGACGTGCAAGTTGAAGAACACCACAGAGCACTGACATGCGCATGCGGGAAAGTAAGTACCTGGCTACCAGCTTTTAAAGATTGAACAACTGTATTAGGCTGGTTTCACAGCTATCCGGGAGACCCGTACGAGCTACACATCGGATATATACTGTGCTCTTTGGTACGGGCCACCCGTACTCGGGAGACCCGTACGGGTAGCGCCCGCAGTACTCTGAAATGAGGGTTCGGCACGATAAGGTAATATATCGGTTATGCAGGCTCTACCCGGAGAGGGTCGCGTACGGACCAATCCGCGTCGCTGTGAAACAATGTTCTAGCGCCTCACAGGTGTCTCCCGGACAGCTGTGAAACCAGCCTTAGATTATTTAAAAAGCTTAAATTAGGCATGGTCATACATAAGTGCGAATTTTAGAATATCTTATGGTGGGGGTGATTATTATCCATAGTCCCTCGGCAATAATTTGAATAGGTTCCTCAAAAATAGAAAGAATTGTGAGAATCTCAAGCCGAAAGTTCACACACTTCTCAGCTGGGAATATATTCCGGTACGAACTGTACCTACGGTTTTCATGGATGCACGAGTCTGTCTGATGGCAACTACCTCTTTTTTTTTATCTTTATCGAGCAGTCGGAGAGGCTTCTAACAAAGTTCGGCTACAGCAGACTTCCGATGTTCAGTGTTAGTGTGACGTCTCTCTGCAGACCCTGGCCCACATTTCGTCATTTATATTCAATGTACAGACGCCAGCACACCAAGCTACAATAATCTGTAAAATTTCTTCAATTGATTTTCAACTTTATCCCTACAGAGTTAGGTTCAAAGTTGATTTGGGAATTTTGACAGTTATGGGAAGCTTGATGTGCTGGCGTCTGTACTCTGTGCATTTCGTCTGGCGCCGCATGCACTGTTGCATTTCATTCTATACCAGTTCATTAGGGATGTGACAAAGAAGGAAAATAATTATTATAAAAAATCGATTTAGTAATCGCTTTTCAATAATAATCGATTTTGAAAAAAAAAATTTTTCAGCAAATAATATTTCCACAACAAATCATTTTGCTTCTCTTTCTTCTGCATTGCCAGTGATGAGTTTTGAAAAATAAATGAACAGTGAACCCAAAAACGATTTCTCTTAATAGTTTTTGTAATGTCAAATACGAGATGAACAACTGATTTTTATGGAAGCAATAATCTTTTTTTTTTCTCATCCCTACTGTTCACGTGAGGAGGTCCTCACGTGCGTTAGCGGACAGTATTCGGCCACGGCAATATCGACGAAATGGTCATCGACACGGTAACAAGAAGAAATACGACCCATAATATAGGTAGAAAGTTTACACACTATGGGTATCAGATAGACCATAGATAGACACGCAATCCGTCAGTGTCAAAAAATACTTTTGGTCTGGTTCTGGAAGTTATTATATTCTGTGGTTCTGGCATTCGTGCAAAACAAACCGGCGTTTTTAAATAAAATAAATTAAATATAATAATGGAAAATGTTCTAGTGCTTAAAGATTCCAAAACTGCTCCAGATATAGTCCACGAGTATAGTCCTACACTTAAATTTGGTCACATTCCTTTGGTGATAGATAACGGTTGGTGTCCAAAATATTGTAATTGTTGAGCTTTACAATAACCTGAACCTGTATTTATATAATAATATAATGTAATAAAAAATGTATATATTAGTATTCTAATGCTTAACTTTAAGGTTCGTATCAATGCAGAGTTGGGTGGTCAATTAACGATGAGCCTAACCTAATTTTCAAAAACCTGATAGCTAGACCTAGAAAGGATAGATGTAAGAAAGATGCTGAGCCTCCGGCTACCCCACCAATACAGATTGGTAATGATATCGTGAATATAGAAGCAGTAAGGTAAGTACAAAAATAACAATCCCATCTATGTGGTACTTACTCAAGGAGTCATTCTTCTGGTGTTATCCACACACAACATGTTAATCCCATAGTACTGTGTTTCATTCCTACACCAATTAAGTTTCCACTTAATTAATGAACTAACCAAAAATACATTATGAAAAGTTTACTTAGTTACTTATGTTAGAATTTTTATTTTCTTAAAACTGAAAAAAAAGAATTCCCTTTCAGATTTCAACTGAAAACTCAATTTGATAAAAATGTGGTGACACATTTTGAAGCACAAGAACAAGTCTTTGACTATATCTTCTCACATTTAGGCATAGACAACGATGGCAGTGTACCACACCCAATTGCTATGACTGAAGCCTTCGTCACACCAAATTACTGCAGGCAGCGTATGTGTAAACATTATAAGAAACTAGCTATTTCCTGCAGCTTAGCTATCAATAGAAACACAACTCGGAAGGAATTGTGTATTTATCAGAATAAAAAACCTATGAAATTCGGCACCAGTTAAGCTTTGACCAACAATGACATGCTTTGATCTAGCACTAACAGAATGAAAGCTTAGTATTATACATTTTTTTGAATGAGAAGAGGAATGTTGAGGTTTCGCTAAATGTGGACAGGACATAAATGCATCCAAAACCAGTAAATTGTTGTCATTACATTGTGATAGTAAGAAGAACTCTGGCTTACAAGCAAAGTTAGTTAGTTCACTGCTGTTGTGGAACAAAAAATCATTTATTATGAATTAATTTCCAGTAATGTCCGAGCTGCTATTTGAAGGCTATGGAGTACCAGGAGTGAGCTATGGCATTGATTCCTTGTTCAGCATGTATAAGAATGATATTGGGGACACAGCGCTCATCATCAACTGTGGTTACCATACTATTCATATCATACCTGTGATAAGGGGACAAGTTATAGTGGACCATGCTAGAAGAATTAATTTGGGTGAGAAGAACTTTATCTAATCTAAAAATCCATTTGAATTAGACAATTGCAGCAGAACCTTGTCTAGCAGTTTAGAGCTGGGCTGTAAATTTAAATCCAGGATAACTGACACATGATTGTCCATACATTTTTTAAGGAATAAGTTTAGCATATTATTATCTTTTCTCTCCATTTATGACTAAAGTGGTTCATGTTTTTGTGTTTATGGTTAAGGCTAAGGCTTAGATACATTGTGATTGTTTTTTTTTTCATTCCAGGTGGCAGTGAAATGATTTACTACTTACATAAGCTTCTACAACTAAAATACCCAGTGCATGTGAATGCCATCACAATGTCTAGAGTGGAAGAAATTCTGCAGGAGCATAGCTCCATAGCACTGGACTACCAGGAGGAGATCAGGAAGTGGGCCAATGCTGATTACTATGAAGCTAATGTTAAGAGAGTGCAGCTGCCTTATGTGCAGGCTGCAAGTTCTTCTGGATTGACAGGTCAGCTACATTTCTTCTAGCTTTTTTCAGCAGTTTTACCTGCATGAAAGTCGAAAATTATCACACTGAATCAAGCTTTTGGGATATAAAAATAATCCTATTTTCTCATCCTGGTCATAATCTATCCCAGTTCCTCATCCATATCCATTCAGCCATTCATTTAGATGCTATGGGTGGGCCAAAATTAATGTTCTCTTTGTAGCCAATTAGTTTTGTAAGTAGTTAGTCTTGAAAAGGCCATGTGACCAACCAATTGCAGCAACAATTACTCGAAAGGCTAGAAAACGTTATATTTTTTAGCTACTTTAACTAATTTCACCTATTGAGACAATCATCAAGACTTCCTTAGATTATATTCATTACCTAGTGCCTAAGCACCCTACTTTGTAATTACAGCTGAACAGCAAAAGGAGCGAAAGAAAGAGATGGCGCGACGATTGCTCGAAATAAACGCAAGAAAACGAGAAGAAAGATTAGCTGAGGATGAAGAACAATTGAATCAGCTACTTGCTATAAAGGTACAAGGAGTTTTTTCGATGCAGGTGTTGATGTTCATATAGTTTTCAACTTTATGTTACTGATTATAAATTCTATGTCTTCAGATAATCCTATAGTTCTGCACTTCTTTTTCATATTTCAAAACAGTAAAGTTAGCCCGATGGTTTTAACATAGTGTTAGCTAAAACTGGTATTTTTATAATTACAGGACATTATTGAAGATGGTGATACAGATGAGTTTAATGAAGCTATTAAAGGTTTTGACATCAAAAGCTTTGAAGATCTTCAGGTAATATTTGTTTTTTAATTCTTTATTGTATACCAAAACAACTTATATTACAAACAGTGATAATAAAGTTCATGTAAAAAGGTGAGCTTAACTCAAAGTTGAGTTTTCTCCCAATAAACCTTTGAGTGATAGAGATAGATCAGCATCAGCAGGTAGGATATCCAGTGTGCAAATAATAATAAATAAATACACATACATATGTATACTTATCTACTAATAGCATGTCATTGTGAAAGGAAATGCTCTTTAATTTTCCTCTTGGAATACATCAAGAGAAGGGCTGTCGCATAGAGAGTGTGGAAGAGAGTTCCAGACAGGCACTGCAGTAACTGAAAAGGAACTGAGGAGGATCATAGCGGCTGGAAGTGTGACTCGGAGTACAAGGGAGAAGAGAAGTGGCAGTGCGACAGGGTTTACCTCTCGGGATGAGCTACTCAAAGCATTCGCGAAGATGTCGAGGTGAATTAGGATTGTGCAGAATAGTATAATAGAGAACGGATAGGATATGGGTATCTCGCTGACGCCGAATTGGCAGCCACTTTAATCTGGTCCGAAACTCCATCACATGGTCGTATTTGCGGAGGCCAAAAATAAAGAGAATGCATAAGTTCTGCAGCTGCTCGAGTTAGCTTAGGAGTACCTCCTGTTTGTGCCACATGGCGACGCAAAATGAGTTGTCTGCTGACTCACACTGACTGTCCACAAATCAGTATTTTCCCTATTTAGTGGATTTACAGGACTTCTCTTTCTAACATTTTATTCTAATGTTTCGTATATGCTCAATATTTTTAATGGATCCGTTACATGATACAAACACCCCGTACATACGTTGGAGAGTAACTGATTTTACCGTAAATTGCGCAACTCAAAATACGCGACTCACGTCTCACTAAATTACGCTCGTTTGTCCTCACCCTTAAGAGACTGGAAAGAATAGAAAACCTTTTTACTAACCTCACCAATATGATTCTCCCAAGAGAGGTTAATGTCGATATGGACGCCTAGGTTTTTAGCGGTTTTGGAATATAAAATGGGCACTGAGTCATATACTACTGGCGGAAGAGTCTGGTAATCTAGGTAATAGGTTAAGCATGTATCTGCCACCAATAATGAGCGCTTCAGATTTTGGGTTCAGTAAAAGGTTTCAAAAGCCACAGCCTCAGCCAGTTCACCTACTATAAAATGTCGATATAATTTCAAGTCGTCTGCATAGAGATGATAGTTAGATGTTAGGACCTACGTGATAGCGTTTATAATAACTGAGAACAGAAGAGGAGAGAGGACGCTACCTTCGTAGTGGTATTTTCAACGCACTGTATCGTCTTCATTTTTTGTTAACGTGAAAAAATAAAAAATACGTGTCTGTCAATTTTTTGGAAATCTATCTGACGGACTAATTAGATTATTTCAGCAAAATACCCTATTGTGCTGTATTAGTTAATAGTTAAAATAAATGCAACTAATACATATTAACCCAATACTCAGCAAAAAACATCTTTCCAATACCAGATTTCTTTTAAAACTCATTGTTGCATTTTCAGAGACAAATTACTAACGTAAACATGCGCATAGACAAGAATAAACAACGTATAGCCGCGGCTGCTACGGCGGAAGAGAACCTAGAGAATCGACCTACAGGGCGAATGAACCCACCTACTGAACCTGAAGCATTCCAAGTCTGGCTGAACGAGACACGGACCAAGGTATATACCCACACATTTTATTTCAAGAAAATTGCTCATTAGTATGTCATTTAAACCTATGAAACTAATTATCGTATTTATTTATTTTTGACTCTTTCATTTTCAAAATTTCTTAAAAAATACAAAAAAAAAACCTTTAAAAATAAAAAAAAGTAGCCCACCGGTATCGGGAATAGGGTCCAAGCTACCGGCTCCAGAGAGAGGAACCTCCTAAAAATGCGAGCCGTGTCCAGAAGTACTGATTTCTGAATCAAGCCCTTGATCCAGCTGCTTAACGAGAGTTTCCTAAGGTGTTGGTCGAGGCTCGTGGCTATTGAGCCTTTGGCGGACACGACTATCGGTACACTGATTGCCGTCGAAATGATTGCCGAACTCGCGAGCCAAGTCAAAATGATTGATTTGTTTATCTTTCTCGGCTTACACGAGTATCTCGTCATGCGGAACGGTTATGTGTAGACATAACCGTTGAACAATCATTGCACGCCTCTCGATTCGGTTTACCACCACAATATCAGGTTTATTGGCCGCAATAGTCCCTTTTCCACCGCCACTACATCTTGATTCATACCCACATCGACAGCTGGGAAATATTCCCTGAGACTGCATATCTCAGGATTGTGGAGGGTCTTAGCATTTAAAACGCCTCGGCCTCCACACTTTCGCGGGATATACAGTCTCATTACCGACGACCGTGGGTGATGCATTCGATATGCAGTAAGCAGTGTACGGGCCCGCCTGTCCAGGGCGTCAAGTTCCGTTTGTGTCCATTTGAGTACGCCGAAAGAGTACATCAATATCGGCATGACCCAACCGTTGCAGGCGTGCACCTTGTTTCCGCCCGATAGAAGGCTATTAAATACCTTCTTCATGCGGCCAATAGGCGCTCCTTCAACGATTACCTCATTTCAGTAACATTGATTACCTAACGCTTCCGACATACCCAAATACTTGGAAGTTTCAGTTGAAGAAGTTGAATCTCAAGTTTATGGAATCCGAGAGTTGAGTTCCCACGGATCCACAATCTCTCCACGCTTTACATGCATGACCGCACATTTGTCCACAACAAACTCCATCCTGATGGCGCTGCTGAAAGTATCAGGTAACTTGAGTAGCTCCATCAGTTGTTCATTACTGGGGGCAAAGAGTTTTAGATCATACATATAAAGGAGGTGAGATATAAACCTGACCACCTCTCTTCAACCGATAGCCGAGCCCTGAATTCTCCAGCAGTGTGCTTAGAGGATTCAAGGCTAGGCAAAACCAAAGGGGAAACAAACTATCGCCCCGAAATAAACCCCACTCAATCCTTACTGGTACGCTGTTCCTCTGGATATTTCGACATTCTGGATAGTGAAGGACTGTCCTCCATTGCCCCATACACGCCATCAGGAAGGTGCGGAGTGTTGCATCAATTTTATACAATTCTAGCACCCTCATGAGCCATGTATGAGGCATCGAGCCATAGGCCTTCTTATAGTCTATCAAACATGTCGACAGATCCTTTCGGAAATGTCGAACCTAATGGCCATATCAATGAGGAGTAGCTCCTTAGTACTGCGGGACCCATTCCTACATCCATTTTGAGAGGCAGACATAATGTTATTGCTGTTAATATGATTATTAATTTTAGCTCTTAAAATTGATGTAAGAATCTTATAGACCATCGGAAGCCACGTGATCGGTCTATAATTTTTGGTTCCGCGGTGCTACCAGATTTGTGAAGCAGATGGGTAACTCCTGTCGTTAGGAATTCGGGAAGCGAGCCGGACTTCAAGGCAGTTCGGTAATGCGATGTTAAACGAGCATGCGGACTAAAAAACCATTTAACCCAAAAGTTGTGAGGTTCGTCCGGCCCTGGAGATTTCCAGATGGACCAGGACAGATGCAACGGATGGACTTGCCAATCTTCGTAACAATTATATATCCAGCTTTCATCACCTGTGACGATGTCATGTACAGCATTCCAGTCAACTCCGTTATATGTTTTCGGCTTTATCGCCACAACGACCGGCCCTGCGCTTCTTGCACTTTGCGGATTTCCACGATCTTCAGCAAGTCTTACATAGTAGTGGGCCAAACATAAAAATAATTGAATAACACTGTATTAGTCATCGACATGCTAAGAAGACTCGGTCGTAGCTTCAACTTGTAAGTCCTGTATCGTTGCGCCTTACGCTGTACTTGTCCCCAGTACCGCGAGCTGGTAGGGCGGCGCGAGGCCCGGCGGGCCCGACGCGCCGCTATGGTGAAGCGCCGCACGGCCGCCGCCGCCGAGCGCATGCGCGTCATCTCGCGCCTCGCCGCCGCCGGCGACGACTTCGGGAACCAGGACTCGGATTGGGATGCTTATAAAAGGTATGCTTCATACTTGAATCTACTAAGAGGTTCTTATACGATACATGTATATGTGTGACCATCAACCACCACCACCACCATCTTTTGAAGATCGTGTCTCCAGCGATCTTCAAAAGATTGTTCTAATATTTACTGATTAATTTCCTCCAAACCTAATATATTTTCATTCGTTTTCAGTATTAGTCGCGAGGCGGACTCTGATTCGGAAGCGGATGGCGAACGTCTTCTTGAATTAGAGGAAGCTCTTCGCGAGTACGAGCCACCGCCAGCTAACTCCAGCCAACATCATCAACTGCATCTTGCTATAGAGCCGTTAAGGTAAACGATTAAAAAAATAAGAATCAATAACAATCAATATGTTAAAACGTTGGCATATGTTAATTTAAAATACAGTAAAACAATTTCTGATTTTCCTAAACAGCTAATATATTCCCCGTTTTGGGCACATTTTAACTGTCCGAAAAAGTCAAATGAACTAAGCTAATTCCTTCAGATTGTGGCGTTCTTTTACGCGAAGAGGGCCTAGTAGAACCCACTCTTTGCATTATTTAAACAAGCAAATACAACAATCATAAAACATTTCTGTTTTGAAACATCGCAAAGTGCGGCGAATAGTTTTTCAAAAAATGATTATGTTCGTTATGTATGAGCTGTTAGAACCTATTTAGCAGCCGTTGTTACGGTTTCCACAAAATATTTTAACATTACTAGAAAATCATTAGTGCTTTTCGTACTTCTAGGGCACCAGAACTAATGTTCCAACCATCAATGATGGGTAACCTAGAAGCTGGCTTGGCAGAAACCATGGAGTATGTGTTCAAACACTTCAGTCCTGAAGACCAGCTGTTGTTAGCCAACAATGTGTTCCTAACAGGAGGCAGTTCGCAATTTCCAGGTGAGCTGATAACTTTTAATCTTACTAGCGATTTTGTCTAAACTAGGTACTACTAATACTATAAATAAGAAAACTGTATTTTTGTTAATCAAATAAGCAATGGTTGAACGGATTTGGGTGAGTTTGAAACACAGCCTAGACGTGTTTCAAACTCACCCAAATCCGTGTCCTGGGTGAAAACATAAGAGAAGAACACACTTTTATTTCAGTAGTATATTCCCGTGCAATAATAAACAATTATGGTTTGATATATGTGTGTTTCTACCTGGAACACACACCCTTTAGTGTTTGTTTAAACAGTGTGCGCTATGTTGAATGAAACACAATCCTATTGTATATGTCACCGGCAAATTGCAGACTCCGTAAGATTGTAATAAATCTTTGTTACAAGACTTGTATATTTTGGAAAAATCGTTTTTTTTTACAATAAATCCCATCCGAATTCAATGTCATTATTACGAAAAATTGTTAACAATTAACGTGTTTTTAAATTAATTTCACGCGATATTTTACAATCTTACGGCGTTTGCAATTTTCCGGTGACATATACAATTTATTTCAGGACACTATTTTCATTTCAGGTCTAAAAGAAAGACTCGAAAGAGAACTACTTGAGATGAGACCGTTCCAGTCTACTCATAAGGTCGTCCTGGCCAAAAACCCGAACCTCGACGCTTGGTACGGAGCAAGAGACTTTGCCGGCAGCAACGAGTTCGAAAACTATTGTATTTCTAAAGAGGACTACTATGAAATGGGCGCGGAATACTTGAAGGAACATTATGCCAGTAATAAGTATTACAAGAGCCCTGCGCCTATAGTTGATAATACGCTCGCACCCGCCATCGATGCTAACGTCGTGAAAGAAGAAATAGTTGTGGATTGCTAAATGTATAAGGTAAAATAAAGTTTTGTTAAAAAAATGTAGTTTGTTTTTGTAAATCACGTATGTAATGCTCCTCCTCCTAGAATGTTTGGCGTAGCCCTTGCCCATGCTCCTGGAGCGTCAAGCAGAGTCAATTCTAAGTTGTATTACCTACAACTTAGAATTGACTCTGCTTGACGCTAGGTTTGTTTGTTTTTTTTTTCAATTTAAAATTTTGACCAACAACACAAGAACACGACTATTCTACAATACAGCCTACGGATCTTGGCGAGTATGACCATAGGGCTCTGCGAACTTTTGCGCATGTACACGCGTGAAGAAAACTGCCGGTCGATTCTGTATACATGTCGAAGTGAAGGTTTGGGTGAAGTGATCACGAGGTGAGCTGTCAATCCATATAATCAAGATGGAATGACAGCTCACTTCGAGATCACGTGACATCTTGATTATATAGATTGATAGCTCACCGTGGACTTAGTAGGTACTGCACAAACTTCAACGCCCGCTCTACCACCCCCTTTAGTTTTGGAAACTTAAGCAAAACGATTTTTATTAATTATCCAGCCATTTCTGCTGCTGATTCTATGGTCTCAGGATCAGCGTAACTATTCACCCCGTTCACCCCAACGGGGGTTGATTATGTAAAAATTGTTCAATCAGTTTCAATTAGCCCACTTTTAGTTTGTTCATACCGATTCCCATGTAAATTGAAGCAAGCAATAATGTCCTCCCCTAAAAACTTCATCACCCACACACTTTGTTATTTTCCGAAAAATCCAAACATTTACTTACAACTTATTTTTTTTACCGAAATCATTAATGCCGTGTTTCAACTTCATCGGATCATTAAGATTTTCCTCAGTTCGTTCAAACCGCAACATTTTTCTTAGAGCATTTTTATACCCGTCGTAACTTTAACGAAAGGTACGATTTGAATAATTTAAAGTGTAATTTACATGTTTATAATCATCCTTAATTATCATTTTAATGGATAAGGATCATGATACAAAAATCAACACTTTTCGATTCCAAACTTTGAACAAATAGCGGTCATTGTGACTTAACCAGAATAGTTAGACATATATTCTCGCGAACTTTTTATAGGTAACAATGAGTACTTTAATTATGTACACAGTATGTTATTTTTATGTATCATCAATAGTTTTCTCAGCGCACGCTAAATAATGAATTTATTAGGCAAAATTTTGTTCCTTTGGGTTTCACTATTGCAATTTTCTTAGGGATCTTTTTTTTTCGAAAATAAAATATAGCCTATGTTTTAAGTCAATAATGTAGCTTTCCAATGGCGAAATTTAAAAAAAAATCGGTTCAGTAGTTTTTGAGCCAAATCGTAACCATATATTAGTAAATCTATTTCGTTTAATAAAAAACTAAAACTAATCGATTGCGATATTTGATTGAATAAAGGATTAATTGCTTTAGCCTAGACCACTGCCCCGCGCACGTCGCCTCATGACACACACAAAAAATGTTACTGCGCAACCTACTTCGCGAAGTTTGGACTCGCCAAGATCCTTCGGCCGTATTGTAGTGATATTTTCGATATTGCCATGGTAATTGAACGTATTTTATAGTCTACTACCTGACCAATGCAACTACGTCTGCGTCAAATTTTTCTTGAATGCTTTGCTCCCATTGGTCGTAGTGTGATGTTATATAGCCTATATCCTTCCACAATAAATAGGCTTCCCAACACTAAGATTTTTTAAATTCGAACCAGTAGGTCCTGAGATTAGCGCGTTCCGTTCTAGCAAACAAATAGTCAAAAATAACTGATCGAGTGGTAAATGATGAATTAATTATCGACCGCCGAGAGTAGAAAATAATTAAAGTACTAATATCGCTATTAAAAATAGGAGTTAGTGTTAGAAGGGTGAAAATTTTAGGGTTGTATGTATTTTTTTAATGCCGTTTCATAAAAAAAAATAAAAATTAAGAATATAGTCCAAAAAATAAAAAATATTTGGGGTGAACCACCCCTGTCACTTTTTTTTAAGGGTGGGAAATCATCAAATGACTTCTTCCGCTCTGGGTGAAGCGGAAGGGCGTGTCAGACTCTTACTGACAAAAACCCATCCGTGTTCCTTCTAAAGCCCTTTGTGTTCCAGGGCCGCGGTGACTCTTTCGAACAAATTCCGCAAACCTAGCAGGCTCTGGCCCTGGCGGGCCCCGTCTCTAATGCTGACATCTCTTTGAAGCGCGCGTGAAACACAACGCACCATCGATCCGGGTCTGGTTGTTATTGGACAGCGAGCCACCCAACGCTCGCAGTCCGCAGGTCCATGCCTATGGTGGCCGGGGATCGCCTGCGACTCCCGACGCCCGGGGCGTCTTCTGTAGCGGCGGTTGGGGCGTAAGCCTAGTCTTTCCTCGCGCGGCCCGCCTTCTCTTTCGCTAGCATTACTGCTTCGCGCTTCGCAGAAGGAGGTGACCGCTTCCCAAGCCTCCTCGCTCCGGACCATGGATTTAACCAGGGCTGGACTCTAGAGGTCGCCGCCGTCGACCGCCTCGACAAGGAGACGGCGGTGCTCCCCCAAGCAGGGCAGACCTCCGCCGTATGCTCCACCGTGTCCTCCGGGCGATCCTCACAATGCTGACACCCGGGCGTGTCCTCCCGTTCAATCCGAAACCCCTATAACTTAAGGGTATGAAATATAGATTTTAGTAGTCCTTTTCTCAGACCTACTGAATATACACAAAATTTCATTAGAATCGGTCGAATGTTTGTAACAAAACTCCTCCGAAACGGCTTTCGGAGGAGTTTTCTTACAAACATTGACACGAAAATTTTTATTTATTAGATATTACTTCGTGAATAAGCAGCGCCTTATTGCTAATTCTACTTAATTTTAAGCAACATTCGCATTCGCATCTCAGTCGCAATCTATCAAAATGTAGGGAAATTTAAGATATTTTTGTCAAATTAACATCAACATCGACTAAGATGCGAATGGAACGCCGCTTGACCATTAATAGAATTGGCCCCCTTTATCAGACATTGTTTAGCCAGCAAAGATACATGACAATGACACAAATTCTTGGTTGTAGCAAGTACTGAAAACCGGAATATTGCATAATTTTTGTGTCGTTTTAGATTCTGATCTTTATTACATAGGTGTTAAACGACTATCGTCGGTGACCATGTTTACTTATTAGCATTGTTTAAAGTTTTTTGTGTTGATGAGACTTACATGACCAAGCGGTTCTGCTAGTCTCAATTGGCCAGTTTAGACCATTTGTTAGACCTTATAATTAGAGGAATTAAAACTAATAACATAAAATAAAAGGTGGGAATTGAAAATAAACAAATAAATAGCCACAAATATCATGGCACGTTTATTTTTTTCCACTACATGGCGACTTCTAAAAGAATCGTGACTTGTTATTTTGCATTCATATAGTTTCATTTTTTATTAGAGCTCTGCAAACGAGCACTAAAGAATAATTTTACAATGTATACTTTTCCATAAAATTATAATATAAACTCTGTATTTTTATTTTGATCTCAATATAAATCACTATGAACTGAAAAAAATTAAAGGTTTTTGTTAGTTCTCTAATTATAATATTGATTGATGAGACTATAATAAAGAGTACATTTAAAAAATCACATTAAAGCATATATATAATGCTGACTACATAAACGCTCTAACAGCCTCTCCCTACCGCTACCACGTTGCAGATTGTATACTCAAAGTATTAACAATAAACAATATGAAAGACTCCAGCTCTACAAAACAAACCAATATAATTATAATAATAAATTTATCACAATCATTTCAGACTACAAAAATAACTAAATAATCACCTGTAAAGGAGGCTGTGAGAGCTATAATCACGTGCAATGTAAATGTAATACACCACAGTTAACAAATCTAACTTATTTAAAATATAAACTAGCCTAAAAATTTTAACAATAAAGAAAAAACAGTTGTAGTTAAAATATTGGTCATCAAAACTCTGAAGAGCTATAACTAAATGACTGTACAAATTATCATCATGCCATGATGTTTGAATTTTAATAAAAATTGCACTCAAAGGGATGTAAAATACTCCAAAACTTGGTAAAGTGTGGCTCATAGCCATTTATTTTTTGTTTAGCGTATAATTAGAAATAGTATAAAATCAGTGACTTAGAAATAGCTCTCAGTATATAAAAAAACGTTAAAATCCTTAGGCTGTACTCTTGTATGATTATAATGTAAGCAACGCAATATGTTGGCAAAGCGGAAGTTCACGTAAATCTAACGATACAATAGAACTAAATATTTATGTACCTTAGACATTATGATTACACAAGGCTCACTGTTATTTCATAAATCTACCATCAAGTTTAGTGTAACTGGTCGGCGGCACGCGGCCCCCACGACTAGTAGTCTGCCTCGACGAGGGAAGTATACGTTATACATTCACGGGTAAGGATATGTACGATTTCTTTAACCAAATTCAATAACGGCTTACAAGAAACTGGTTGGTCCGTCAACCACAACCACTCCGATGTTAACAACAAAATAACAACAACACAATCTAACACTGCCAATATTTCACGTGAGTATTCTTTTTAACGTTGTGAATTCCTCAGTCTTTTCTACGGTTCAAAAAATAAGTAGACAAAGATAAACAATCTAAACATCATACACCTCTTTAGTAATTACGTAAATTCAAGGGTTTCTATATTCACTTTTTAATATAGGTTAACTAACATCGGTATGTAAAATAGTTGCACAATGAAGGCACACAAGTTGCGAGACCAACGTATACTTAGCAGCTCTTACAAATCAAGATGCAACCTGTGACCTTCACTGATATTTTGAGGTCCCTATCCATTACGAGATATATTCATCGAGAAAAGTTTTCCCCTAATCAATATAAATATATGAATGATACTCTGTTTGAAGGATTAAGAAATCAGAGTACATCTCGTAATGAAAGGGGCCGCATGTGCTCGGCTCACCTGCTCGCTCGGCTAGGGTGAAGCAACGACAGGGTAATGTAATAATAAAGATAAAACAATCATAAAGACAGTGAACATATTATAATAATAACAAAAATATATTACTAATCCTAGAATTCAAATAGAAACAATCACCCTCGGCGAGAGATCGGCAAGCTGAGCGACATCGATATATTTATATATATGTATTTATGTACCTAGGTCACTATGTTGGTGTTCTATTTCCATTCATAATATCTATGGATAATATAATAATATAAGGTAACCAGCATTGAAAGGCACCTAATACGTGCTGTCCCTACCAATGCTGTTACATACAAACTATTGATAACTATGGTTTTAAAAATTTCAATGGTGATCATTTTATAATGGTAGCTGAAAGATTTATACTACTCTTTAAACCCAAGTTCTAGTTTGTCTAAATAATACTGTTATCAATGGCTTGGTAAGAAACTTACTAAAAACGTTTAAGATTTTATTAATATACGGAAAAGTTTAGATGTTACTCTTACATTTGTGGGCAACTAAATGCATCCTCATATTATTTTACTTTATCTTAACATACGGTGTACACATTTATTTTAAAATGATAATGAGATATTGGCCTATTTTTTTCGTGTTACTTTCAAATACAGAACTATCAAAATATAAAAAAATATTGAGGACTATCAAACAACATTCATATGTATATATTATTATTATATGTATACTTATGTACATCTACAAGAAATTTTGATCTTTATAGTACCCAAAGTATAGTTCTGCGCTAAGTCTAACATTAATTCCAATCAAGTTCTCAGTTCGATATTTGGTATGACTGTAGAATAAGACATTCCTACAAATCATACACTTATTATAATTTTGAATGGATTTCTCCTCGATATACGTGAATAAATAAACACTACCAATATTTATTTACATTTGCTGAACCAGCACATGGACACACACATTATGGAAATAAAATAATGTATCAAAATTAACAACACGGGAAGTTGTAAAACAATGGGTATAAATGTCGGTTTAACACTATGTATTACATATTAGAGCTCTTACAATATTTTATTTCCAGTTCTACCCTGACCTGCAGACTTAACTAAACTTACACTACCACATCATTTACATAGAAATGGCACCAATCTATCTTTGATATCAATAATGGCAAACCATAAGGAACCCCCGCAGCGGACACTTTAGCTGCACGACGCGACGCGTGCGCAAGAATTGTCTCAAGGTATTGGAAGACTACTGCACTATACACTATTCATTATTACTATTATTCGAAAAACAGTAATGAAATAAGTTCTGCCAAAATACGTTTGTTACATAATATATGTATATATATTGCGATATCCTAAATGGGTAAATAATTATGTAACAATGTTTATGATGACTACACTATATGAATATTCAATCTCATCAGAAATTTGAAAAATATAAAATTAAGTTTATCAATGGTGTTATGATTGATATTGCCTAATGTCGCTAACCGCTAGAAGGCACACAAAGTTTTAGTAAGAAGCTTCACAAATTATGCTCTCTGTAGATGAACCGCCCACATCAGCGCCACGAACACGTTCACTTATTACTGAAGATTATTAAGACACACTGAAGCGTACTCCGGGCGATGTCCCCACACATTGAACACTGAACATAACTTTATCTGAACGTAATACGTTTAAAAAATATTGCCAATTTTATGTTGCAACAGGCACTTCTCTGGATTTCTCCAATAAACATCATATTAAAAGTTATTAATTTTGTGAAGCTTTCATATTGCCTCTCAGGACTCTGCTATTTTATGGGATTATTATTTGTACTTCTTATTTACTATTATTATTATTTTTATATGAAACCTGATTTTTATTTAAAGTATTCTTATGGATTAATCTTGAGGAGTATTATCTAGAGTCCTTCCTATTCTTCAGCGATCAAAATACTTTACCAGTCATCGGTAACAGCTCTATATAAAATTACTGAACTTCCATATACACTGACACGTTCTAAGTTAAAGCATCGCAATAAGATATTGTTACATTTCACTACGACTAATGAAGGATGGGTATGACGATGACAAGCGAATGACGAACATTAAAATTTAGAATTTTTAAGTTGGAGATTTACCATTTACGATTCCAAAATTTATCACTAAGCAAATTAGAATATGAGATCAAAAATTTTAGGCCTACAATCTATCATGATGAGACTTTTAAGTATTGATTTATGCACGCCACCACGGAAATTAATATAATCATGTGATGGTATAGATAAATCACAGTTGTAGGTATAAATCACAATGCATATATTATCATAGGCGGTACCGCTACGTGACTACACTACATCCTCGTCTCTATTGTGATGTCCACCTGGTGTTCTCGAGGGATTCCACAAGCGTAACGAAACCAACTCGATTCCTGCCACTGCCTCCTTACACGCGGATGCTATCCACAGCGCAGCCTCGCTCGCGCTCACACCACGGCCGACGAAATCAACAATGTATAAATAAATAACTCCAAATATAATAAACAAATAAAAGTGCATGAGTCCATGCTGACGATCCTAGCGAGGAGAGCCGGTCTCCTCTGCTTACATCATTATGAATGATAGCTGCTCTTGTTGATGGCTGCCAAATATATTATATTGCACTCTGGCTGCTTGCTGCTCAACCGAGAGCTGTAACAACGTATCGATAATTGTTAGAGCTCTGTTAGAAGAAAGATTATATATACATCTTAAATCTAAAATGCTCGTATGCGTACCTAAACTGATGATCAGTCTGCAAGATGCATCTGACCAGACATCTGGGGCTGGGGCGTAGGGGTATGCGAGGGAGGGGGCGACGCTGTGAAAAAAATCATCGATTAGTATTGAAACACGACTAACCTGCATCTTAAAATTATCAGCTCATGACTTGGCGTATTGGTCTAAATATTCTGTACGCTATTCCTATTGAAATAAAGTTGATTTTGCATTAGCGAAATATCTGCACAAATATACCAAAAGACGTTAGCATAATATAGATATAGCAATGTAGTTATAATACTTACAAATAGACGCGATAGACTGTGGCGACATCGCAGACATTTTGTTGGTATCCTGCATGGACACTTGGGTCCCTTGGGATGTCATATAACGATTCACCATGGGAACGAAGCTGGAAAAAAATTGGCGTCTATCAATCGCTTCTATGGATCTGATCTGTGAGCAATCAATTCGTTCTACAATATGCATTAATTTGCGTGTATTCTATAAGCAGTAAATATTATACATAAGTTTAGCAATAGATGAGAATGGTAAGCCGTACCTACCTTTGTACCTCTCTTGGAATGCGAATGGGACTAAATTTGATATTACGTTACAATAAAAGGCATATGGTAATAGCAGTCAACTACCCGACTGTTGCGAAACCCAAAAGGAGGGTAGTATTTTATATCATTCGTACTAATGACCAAAATGCAGATGAGTCTATCCAATGAATTAATTACATGTCACAAATTACAAGAAAATGGGATCTTTAAATGTTTACAAATATTTGCAATTTAAATTCTGATTTCTAGAAATTTCTTCATTCCGATATGTGTGCATACCTTAAGTCACAAACGCCGGGCGAGTCAAAGTTGCTGTTGTTCGAGTGGTTGGTGTTGGTGGCAACACTGTTGATGGTGCCCATGCTGTTCGCCGACACGTTGCTGTGGTTCTCGCGGTGGACACGGTTGTGGTGTCTGGACAACAAATTCAGTTTTTTTTACCAAATAAGGCCACCGGCTTTGAAGGGCTGTGCACTCTGTCCTTACAGGACTCTTAAGGTAAGACCTTCTTGTGAGGAGTTTCCGGTAAAAATACAAAAAAGGTATGTAAACTGCATTCACAATCATTTAATTTGTAATTATGTGATTTCGGAAAATAACTTTAATGCCTATATATATATGAAGATAAATTTTCGTTGACACTTCAATATTTTTCTATTTTATCAAAACTCATTCCGAAAAAAACTCAATTTGATGTTAAAAGAAGTGCAATGGACTTAGAAGATTTTATTTAAAGTGTATATAAATACATTTTTTTTTTATTGATTTGAGGAATTCAGTTTTTAGGAAAAAAAATTGTCATAAAGTTTCTGTACCTTATTAGATAGCTGTCCCTGACGAAGGAACGTCCGCAGACGCTGCACTCGTAGCAAGAGCCGGTTGAGTGCGTGCGGAGGTGCAGCGCGAACTGCGATTTGGATGTGAACGACATGGAACAGCGGTCGCAGTTCAACGGCTTGTCGGCCACGTGAGACCATCTAGATAAGACAAACCAGGTTATTATTTATAACATCTGTTCTAAAATTTTCCCAATCAACAACTGTAAGTTAGTACTACTTTTTAGTAATAATTTTCAGCGACGAAAACTGTCCCCAAACCGCTTTTAAGTTGGGTAGAACAGCCAGAAATATTAACAAGAAACTGCTAAAAATAGAGACCCACCTGTGTGCTGTTACGTAGCTCTTCACAGCAAAACGTTTCTGGCAAATATCACAAGCATAAGGACGTTCACCTGAAATACAAACTCTTCTGTAAAACTGAAACTAAATAAATCGAAACAAATGAAATGAAAGCAATGCACTTGACATAATCGGTGAAAGCGAGAATGAAGGCAAATGATGTTAGAAAGACGGCAAGATGCGATTAGAGAGTGATGCAGTCTGAAATTAATGAATGTAAGCCAAGAAATTATAATAAATAATAATACTGAAACTCAAGTGATGATGCAGCGGATGATTAAAATTATAACTTACAATGAGTTGTCGGTGCCACATCATTAAGTTCAGAATGACAAAGTATCTGCCTGTTAAAGCAATTTGCCGTCTTCTAAACAAACCATAGCTATCTTCGAACTTCGTGAATAATTCACTACTTTCTATTAATAGTAAGCTACCAGACGAAAAACATTCTTCAATTGTGATTATTACATGCGTCTTCATTGCCTTCTTAAGAGGCATTTAAGTTACTAAACATGCATTAATGTACTCAAGTTTCATTGTAGACCATCTTGTGTACTACCCAGAAATATTTTGTTTCATAGTAATGGAGCTATACTCCTCTAAACGTCGGCCCAGCATGCAAGGGTTAGGTTAGAGACTGGCCCTTGCCTAATACGCAGAATTCCTAAGTTTGTTAGTATTACAATGTTTTTTATCTGTTAGACACACTAAGCTTCTACTATGAATCATTTAGTAACAGACAATGATTCACGTAGACGGTTAAGGCGCTTGTACACATAGCCGTGTTGCATTGTTTCAACAAATATATATCGGTCGCTGTAGGTACACTTACTGGATAATACCGTCTTATCTTCATATTATAACGCCAGCGAGGAGCTATTATAAAAATTCAAAAACTTCTTGGTAGTAATAGATGACCGATGCATATTTGTAAAACCGACATCAAAATTGGTGTAGGCTGGGTTGTGTGTACAAAACGCCGTAATGGATGGAACGCGATGTAGTCGTACCGGTATGAATTCGCTTGTGAATGTTGAGCGTGGATTTCTGCGTGAAGCGTTTGTAACAGACATCGCACTCGAACGGCCTTTCCCCCGTGTGCGTACGCATGTGAATCTCCAGGTACGGCTTGCAAGTAAACGCCGCCGGGCACTCCATGCATTGGTACGGACGCCCTTGCACTGACCACCCGCGCAATATATTAGTCTTTATTCATTTATTACATCATTATTTGACACGATACACATCATATGGAAATACTCACAATAGGACTTACGATTAATTAGTTATGTGGCACCGACAACTTTGAATTCGAACACAAGAAAATACATTAAGAAATATGGTACAAATGGTAGAGAATAATTGCAGGTGAATGAATGTTTCATAAAGAAAAAATAATATCAAAAGCGAGCGCTGAGCGTTGTCGACTGACCTGTGTGCGTTCGTTTGTGTATATTGAGTGTAGATTTTTGCGCGAATCTCTTGAGGCATACGTCACACTGGTAGGGGCGTTCGCCGGTGTGCGTGCGGTTGTGGATCTCCAGGTACTGCTTGCACGTGAAGGCGGCCGGGCACTGCAGGCACTGGAAGGGCCGCCCCTGCACTGTGGACGAGCGACACGGTTAGCTCATGCGGGCGGCCGCCTCCCCGCGTGCACGCACTCTAGTAGCCCACATACGTTCATTCCTCCCTAGCGCCGGTGGCTTGCTGGCCGCCCACGTACCTGAGTGCGTCCGCTTGTGGATGTTGAGACTGGACTTCTGCGTGAAGCGCTTCAGGCAGATGTCGCACTGATACGGCCGCTCGCCGGTGTGCGTGCGCGTGTGTATCTCCAGGTATTGCTTGCAGGTGAAGGCGGCGGGGCACGACAGGCACTGGAACGGTCTGCCCTGGACTGGTGCCCAACACATATATTATAGCGGCGGCGAGCCCGCAAGGACGCTAGACGCCCTCGCTCTACGGAGGTCGCGGCGCGGACCGGTCGCCGCTCGCCGCGTACTCCGCTCCAAATCTTTCACTACGTTAATTACAGATTGGCTCGCGATCGCTTAAGTCGGGAGAGATTCGGAGGAGAGGCGGAGTGCGAGTGGAGAGAGGCGTGGGCGGGCGGTGCCAGTCCGGCCCGCGGGGTCACCCACCTGTGTGCGTCCTCTTATGTATATTGAGGCTGGACTTCTGCGTGAAGCGCTTCAGACACGCGTCGCACTGATAGGGCCGCTCGCCTGTATGCGTGCGCATGTGAATGTCCAGGTTGGAGCGGCGGGCGAACGCCGCCGGGCATTGCCCGCACGCGAAAGGACGCCCTTGCACTGCGCCCAGTGCACACACAAAAGCGAGTAACGCACGTCGCCGACGCATGGCGTGTGCCTTTGGTCGCCCGCCCACTGCCAATCCCAACCACATCGAGCGTCGCACACGGCGACCGATTCACCCCCAATTTTGTAAACCCAATTTTGAAAGCCAGCACCGCGTTATGACCCGATGCTGGGGCGCCAAGAATGCGTCTTTGCGGCGATTGCATTACCGCTTTTGTGAATGAATTAATATCCATGAAGAAATGATAAAAATGATAAATGCTAAAACACCGAGTCGTATGCAGAATGAGAGGAATAAGAGGGGCGAATGACCGGCAGATTATTAATTATATGACAGGCGGGAAATTATCAGTGATTGCAGAAGTACGTAAAGCGCGCATTTGAATGAGTTAAAGAAATCGAGATGTTAGTCGAAAGCAACGAGATGGAAGCTATCAAAAACAGGGAGAGTAAAACAACGGGTTATTAGGCGGGCAACGGAAAAATAGGAGCGAAGCATGACGCTAAATGAAATGACTGCATGACGAGTCGCAAGTTAACGCTAATCGTACCGAAAGGAGTAATACTGCGGATTATAATATATGTGGGCTACTAACCCGTATGTATTTTTTCGTGCAAATTGAGCGCGCACTTCTGCGTGAAGGACTTGAGGCAGACGGTGCACTGGAACGGCCGCTCCCCTGCGCCGCCAACACACGGACACGGGGGGACAGAGAAACAAAACAAAACCACGATGGACAAATAATTCTACTGAGCTTAGTTACCGAATGCCGATTGCTTCCAACTGACTACCATGAGGGAATTTTAACCACGTTATTTGTCCATCAGACATTCTCTCTCCTATAACTTAACGGAAATCATCACAACGTACACATGCTTTACTTAACTGTTTGTGAATAGTTCTTGAGCGTGTGTAACCTAATGTAAGCTTTGTAATCAGACTGAAACGAACAAATGCATCACTTCCAAATCGCTAACCATGTAGATAATATATTCAAAACAAAAATTTATACGTACATAATATTATATTAGGTCAGGGAGCCCTTAAAACTATTCACAAAACATAGGTTTCAAAGCCACAATTTAATTGAATTTAGATAAAGATTATTAGAGGTATTGTGGCTTCGAGACCGAACCAAAATAAATGAAATATCAAGGGACCCACCGGTGTGTATACGTTTATGAGTACCAAGGCTGGACTTCTGAGTGAACCGCTTGTCACAGATGTCGCATTGATAGGGGCGCACTTTGTTGATCAGCGATTGGATGTGCTCCTCTAGAAATACCAACAAAAGTCAGCTAAAACAACGGTCCAGCTCGTCGCACTGCTAATGTTACTGGTTACTGCCTAGTAACGTGAGCTAACGTATAATAATAAATTCATTGTCTACTTAAGGATTTTAGGGGAAAATGCCTACCAGTGTGTATTTTCCCATGTCGTCCCAGGCTGGACTTCTGAGTGAAGCGCATAAAACAGATGTGGCACTGGTACGGCCGCACTTTCTCTAACAGGGCTCGTCTGTGCTCCTCTATAAGTTATACGAGTTTCGATATAGCATCTCAGCACCCTCTCAAACAATATGTATTTCATTATTTAACCTAATAAATTACATTAATGAAACCATTCACACACATTCAGGGGGAGGTAGGCTATCTCTATAACATAATACACGTTAGTACCATTCTGCCTCAAGGAAATCGTCACGCACAAGTAGGCAGAAGGTATAGGTAGGGACCCACCGGTATGTATTTTTCCGTGCCGGCCCAAACTTGATTTCTGGGTGAATCTCACAAAGCAGACGCCGCATTGGTAGGGCCGATCCTTAGCCAGCAGCGCACGTCTGTGTTCCTCTGAACGAAACCATTGAATGAATCAGAATACGGCTTACATTCAAGTGAACGGACTAAGAGATGTGGGGGCTTGAGGAGCCGAGAGAGGAGGCGCGCAATACGTATACTGCAGCGATAGAGTCGGCACGGGTGCTAAAGATATCAACCCACCCGTGTGAATTTTCTTGTGTCGGTTGAGGCTGGAGCTCTGCGTGAACCGCATCTGACAGAGCTCACACTTGTAGGGCCGGTCCTTCACCATCAACGCGCGCATGTGCTCATCTAGAACCCAGGCCACATTCCAACAACACACGCTTGATTGTCTACACCACGTTAACAAGAACACACAATCGATTTCGCTGTGATAGTTCGACACAGAGCGGTATGTTCTACCGCATCGTATCCATTGTGAGTTCTTTACCTCCCCCTGTTTACCTCACATCAATGAAGCCTTCCTCACGCCCTGATCTTTTTGCGAAAACACTGTTAGCTCTATTGGCACAACTCAAAAACTATTCACATGTCGTATGTTAAGCATATGTATTGTCAACTATTTCAGCGAATTGTGTGTCGCACCAGTGTCCTACGTGGCTATATGTATTTTATTTCGTGTAATTTCAATATGATAAGTATAATGGATGGTAAATAAACAATATTTTATAAAATAGGTGTCTGAATAAAAGTTGTAAAAAGTTCTGTCCAGAGGCCGCGTGCTTATAAATTAAGTATAAATAAGCACCATGAAATAAAAGAAAAATATAGCGGGTAACTTAACACCCATTGAAGTACACAATGGAAGAAAGGGGAGACGACAATTTCATCTGATATGGATAGGTATATAAAGGGTGTGTGGGGAAAGACCGGATAGTTATACGAACTTGACCAATTCTTATGAAGAGCGGAATCACTAGCTACTTACATAAATAAAATAAATATGAATAACAAAGAAAAAATATCTATGCGTGTAAAATATAAAAGTATGCTTTCCTAGCAAATGTAGGTAATATATAAATATGTAGCACATCTAGCCTAAATAAAATAATAGGTATGAGTATAAAACAAGAAAAAGACAATACATATAAAATACAAAATAGCTCGTTTATCAGGGCGTCAAAACAGGGTATAAGCCATAATCAACAACAGGTAGCCAATGGAAAATTTAAAACAATAACACAAAATAATTTTATATATTTCGGTTTCGCGGAAACAGGAGGAGGTCAACTTGAAAATATTAGAATCCAATTTGTTTTATAGTAATTTTTGAGCAATCCCCTCATGGTACATTCTAAAATTGGGATTTTATTTATTGAGTTTTTCCAGTTCAGTATAGGTAAAATGTAACTTCCATATAAATCTCCTAATACCTCCATCCTAAAATCAGTGTTTAAACATTCATCCCTAGAATAATAAAACAAACTCAGTGTTCGGGGGGAATCTTTTTAGTGTTTACATAAAGACAAAAAAATATGATGTACTTTTTGCAAAATGCATAGTCTTTCAAATTACTGACATAAAAAATAATATGGAAATTACATTAAATTTCATTCAACAATAATGCTGCAATTATAAGTCATCGTTATAGTTATAAGATATCACAACAATTATCAGCTATCAGATAAATCAATATTTTTCAAGCGGTCAATTTGTTCATTGCACAAAATGCGATTAATTAAGATCTTATGTGAGCATTGAGCGTTGGCATTAAACATTAAGCGTTTGAAAAATATTATTTTAATTAATCAGGCGGCCGAAAAACAGAATGATCTTATAAAGGGCTTTAAGTAAAAAAATCTGTTTTCCGAATGCCTGTAAACAACACCGAGATGCTTCAGATGCAGCAAGTCCATGTTAGGGTTAGTTTACACTGACCTGTGTGAACACGTTTGTGCGTGTTGAGACTGGACTTCTGCGTGAATCGCTTGAGGCAGAGGTCGCACTGGAAGGGACGCTCTCCTGTGTGTGTGCGCATGTGCACTTCTAAATACGGCTTACGGCAAAAAGCTGCGTCGCACACCTACGTCAACGAAACCAAGTATTCAGTGCCTGATTATATTATTTTCTTGATAACATACCTGGGCGGTTTTGCCATAAGATTTTAGTACCTTATTGTAATACCCTATCAGATTGACATCTTTCAGCACAAAGGCTACCTATTCTTTCTGAAACTATGGTAGTCCAGTTGGATTGTTGGCCTTGACCCAAAATACAAGTGGGTCGAAACCAACCCAATTTGTGTTGATCAGCAAAGAATCGCATGCTGTCGGATCTCGTGATTTGGACAAAATTCCTAGACACAATCCCCAAGTGCCTTGAAATATGGCCAACGCAGAATTTTCATTACTTGATCGATCGAAAATATTTATGCATCACCTAGCCATCAGATGTCCCTTTGCTTCCTAACAAAGACGTACTTAGTCTACTGCAGGGGTACAATATAACAATGTCGCACCAAGTTTTTTGGGGTGAGAACGAACCAGACCCGCCAAACAATAGGCGACCCTTGTTACATGGTATTGACAAACTGCCCTACCTGAATGTAAAAGTACATCTGTCCATTACGAATACGCATAACTGGCAATAACGCGCGCGCAATCTGACAATTTTAGTGTTACTGCAGTAGCTTCAACTTTAAGAGCTATTGTGTATTTACTTAAGTTAAACTTGCGTCGCATTAAACCAGTACTTAAATATAATTGCAGGTAAGTCACCTTCGCTAAATATGTAACTTGTAAATGAGTACCAATAGCTTTCATTGAAAAAGGAAATGTGCATTTAAGGTCTTCTCTTGCTTTTGTTGCTGGATTGGCTGAGATAGAAGCTATATAATATGTGGCTTACATAAAATATTTTAGAAACAGTCCTGATTAACCATAGGGGCAATAAATAACGTACATCAATGTTTATTTTTTACTTAAACCTAATCTGATATTTTATCCTAAAATTTACATGTATACTTACAGTGCACTGAAAAGGTTTGTTCCCTGAGTGAAGCTTCATGTGGACATAGTAAGAAGAGGCCGACGACAGAACTTTACCGCAGACCTGAAAGAAGCGATAACATGGAAATGGTAAGATTTTTACACAATCTTTCGGCACCTCACTCCATAGTGCGTCGTGCGTTTATTCTCCAGTAACCCATTTTTGCGTGGTTAATATTATTAGCACAGACTACCGTATTTCAAATCGGGACTTAACCTTGAGTCAAGCGCGGTCTGAATTTTAATGAAGTCAAAGTTTACATTTGGAAACCTTCTAAATTGTTATTGAAAACGTTTATGATAACAGTTATTAAGAGTTAACAAGATTGTTTAGCTAGAGTATGAGCTTGCTTAGTTAAATGGGGCTGAAATTTTGACCTTCTAAAGATATGATAGAATGACATTCGAAAGAAAAGTAATACAAAACCACGCGAAGCGGAAAAAATCTACCAAACATCCAGTATTCCTAAACGATTCTCGCTCACCTTACAGGCCTGAGGTTTAGATCGTGGCGTCGACTGACCCCCATTTGACACTTCCATTTTAGTTTGAACTGATCCCATGTCCACTCCCATACCCTGTTAAAACGGTTGCATTGATGTTTTATTTGTAAAATAGTGGTTAGACAATCGAAACTTGTCGTGCAACTGAATATAGTCTGACCTGCGAACATTGTCGTCCGTCCATATCCATGTCAACGCCTTCATCTTCCATTCCTTTGAAGCTCAGCTGAAAATAAAAAGATAAACTTTCAAACGACCTTCTTTGCTGGCTCGGTTGGCCTGTGTTGAGCTGTTTACAGGATGTTGACCTAAGGAACTACTTGGTGGGCCTTCTGCACTTGATCTGCTTCGTCAAGTGCTGTTCCTTGACCGACGGGATGGAGTCCCTAACACGATGTCTTGGATTTTTTTCCTGTGTACTAAGTCAACTCACCTCGTCGTCTTGTTGATGCATTTCTTGTTGTTGTTGATGTTGTTCCATGAGATCTTGTTGGTGTTGTACTTGATGTTGTACTATGAGGCTGTCTTTAGAATCCTCCTGGTGTGTCTGGTGATGTTGGTTCATGTTGATGATAGATGCATGGCTTGAGTCTGACCGTATTATTGTTGGGGGACCGGAGTGTACGTGGGGATGAGATGTGTAGAAACTGCAACGCGATACAATGGTTTATTTAATATCTGTCCTAAAGTTTTTATTAAAAATTTCAGAAGATTCCTGATTGTTCTCTTTTTTGTGAATCAGAAATTTAGTAAATATTGGTAAAATTTCCCAAGTTTTTTTGTTCATCAACATTGCGAATTTGCCTGGCTATATTTGACGACGCCGACGGTTCGACTTCTAAGTCGGCAATGTTATTTTGACTTTATTTTTAAATCTGGAACCGGACCCGGAAGTTCCGGGATTAATTGTTTTTTTTACAATTACTAGGATAAATCTGTTTTGCCCACTGCAAGTGCTCGTTAGCATTGAAGAAGAAAGATTGCAAAGACTGACGCTCATAAACTCAATCATTGCTTTCTGGCCATCAGATGGCTTTGAACTTAGGGACGAACTTACCTCATAGGTTCTGCCTTGATCTGCTGTTCGAACATGGAGATAGTGGCGAGCAGGTCGCCAGGGGGTGGCACGGGGACCCCCACGCCCCGTGCCACACCCCCGACGCCTACGCCCCAGTGTGCTGGGAAACTAATGGCGACCTCTTTGCTCCCCCATTTTCAACTTCTGCCACCTGAAAAGAACTTCATGTCAAATGGCTATCAAGCTGTATTTACCCTACCTGAAATAAGAAATGGCTACGTAGCTGCATTTACCTTTTATAAATGACTAGGGTAAACTCTGGTTTACAGTAGCATCATGATATGACTGATTCGAGTTATGATGTCTGATATTGCGTGTTCTACAATACTTACAAAACAATAACACTTCTAATAACAATCTGTTGCCGGTTGTAATGACGAAAAATATAGGGTTCTAACCTGACTTACCTGGAGGTAAAACCTAGATGAAAGAGCTGAAGATGGCTGGTATAAGAATGCCTTACTATAAGTAGGGGTGAAGAAGTAGTAAGACACCCCCAGTTCCACCAACTTTCGTATTGAAAATTGGGTCAAGTAACTACTCAAGTAGCATCATAATTTACGAGTGCTCGCACAAAAAACTGAACACATTATCCCAATTCGAAGTAAGAGACAAACACAAGATCTAAAATTGAAAGATTGGGTTATAATGGCAAAAAAATCGGTGAAAGAGACTAAATTGAGAAATTAGGAATCACATGACAATGGACCCAAGCAAGATTGTAGGACCAAGTTTTCAGATTATCACTGTTTGATGTCACTTTCGGAAAACGGCTCAAAAAGCGCCTTTTCCATTGTTCGACTAATTTAAGAGCCAGATTTAAATAAAATTAAATAGACGCTTTTCGTAATGAGTATTTAATTATTGTTTTCAAGAACAATTGAGGCATTATGTTCTATTTGCAATGAAATCAAGGTTGAATGGTTTATGAACGACACTGAGTAGCCCAATATGACAATAATAAAATGAAGGGTCAGGAAACTGTGGAAAGAACAATGTTCAACGGGTAATTATTAGGGGAGGCCGGTTCATCCTCTCTGACTTACGTACAAGGTATATGCCTACATATTTTGTAAAATAAGAAATCCATGGAGCAAAAAAAGTTAAAAATATGAAATAAAAAGCTTAGTTTTGCGTGAAATAAAAATATAATTAAAACAAAAAATGATTACAAAATCAGATGGTTACAAATCAACAGAGGCAGATACAGGGCAACAAAAAATAAGTGCTAAGTTACAAATACATAAATGCATAATAAATATTAGGCAAACAAAGTATTATATCAAACAGAAATTATAATAATTGTTAAACAAATAATTGCAAACAATAACAAAATAGATTAGACATTACATTGCTGTTTTATTTATATTGTTAGGCCGTTGACTGAACACAGCAGATAGGTGCATAAAAAGCCGGAGATATGTATGCGAAACGCAATAGATAGGTAAGTTATATAGGCATGTATACGAATATAATAGCATAAACTCACACAGGGCCGCTTATCTTTGGCATATTTGTGTAGCATATGCAGATATGTATGTAAACTTGTTCACATATACAGCGGCAACTCTAATCGGTAGATATACGAAAGTGTAAACAAGAAAACATAATAGAAACAGCTAAAATGTCTAACAAAATATTAAATGGCGGAAGCTCACCGACCGACTGTCTCCACCCAGCCTCCCCCCCGGCCATCAATAAAATGGCCAATTCGTTATTGAATTTTGTCCCTAACTTTCAAGCCGAGGCTGCGCGACGCCGGTTGTCATACGACAAGTAATTTAGTAACCAATACAAGTCTAATGTAAACAAAACGGGTTTATAATACTTTATTCATCGTTTCGGTGAAAGTTATGTCATATTATCCCGAGCTAAATCTACAGAAAGTACTTTGTAATAATACTTTTTAGTTACTATCTGTAAACATAAACATCGTTTGCAAACGAAAGACTTGTAGCTATTGGAAATACAACGACCTTTCATAATGTATGGAGGGAATGAGATACAAATTTATTATTATTTCTTTTTTATGCAAAATGTTAGGTTTCATCGCGCTTATGTTATTATATCATTATATATGTATAGCAAAAGTTATATTCTACTCACATAAGTAAAGAAACACCTAAATATAGTAGTGTATACAGAATCACATAAATTATATCACTAATTACACAATTTCGTTAAGATTGGCCATTCGAATTATGTTTTTCTTAGACACCGACATAAAATGGCTGCTACCTCATTGTTCTGCGCGTTCGTTCGTGCGCATAGAAGCCGTGAACGCTTGGGGACGACTTCTCCGCCAATTAAAATTATGGCGCGAAATTTAAGGCGTCGTTAACTACAATTTAATGTTTTATTTATGATAATCATTAGCGGTAGGTGTCAATTCCAATACACAACAATTGTATAACAAAAAACAAATGTTGTTATGAAAAGAACAGCGAAGGCAGGGACATACACAAGACTATTACATTCATATTTATTATCTGAATTATCGGTATTCATCGGAGGAGAAAATATCTCCCTTTGTTGATGGCGAATGCCTTCTAAATGCTGGTTTAATTGATTCTCCGAGTTTGTGAATATATGGCATATTGAGCAATAATATTTCTTATATTTTTTATTAGCAATGACTTTGGATTTTCGCATTTCCTGTGCCATATTAAAACAATTTACCGTATCAATAGATAGATAGGTAAGTATCTATATGATTGCAATTTATTGATTATTCGATTCTATTTGAGAACTAGGCCACTTCGTCAATCAATATAAAGATACAATGACGCTATGAGAAGACAGTAACGGATCTCAATCTCGTGCCTAAGGAAGTACCTACTTATTCTATTGTCGAAACTTGAATGTGAATAGAATCCGCAGGTCAGGAATATTTATTTAATTATAAATGAGTAGCTACGTAAGCAAAACACGGCAAAATTTACTTACCTATTGATAAAAGATTTTAGTTTTTTTATTTAATTTCCCTGCGTGCGGAAGTACATTTACTACTTTTTTTATGATACCGGAATTTCGTCAGTTTTTAATATTCTATAGAAGAACATTATAATTATCTGCTTTGCTATATATACACAGTAATGGTTTTATACAGACGAGTAGTAATAGAAGGCTCATGTAACTAATGACAAAAGACATGATTGCACTCTCCCTTTCTTTCGCTAAATACATAGGTCCATGTAGTTGTACCCAGATAATTTATAAGCAACCAGCAACAGCTGTAGAAACAAAAACCCCATCAAACTAAAGTTACATCGTACTTAATGGTTCTTTTGGACAAAGTTTACGCCCATTAGGAACCCAATTTGCTTGTGAGGTTCATCAATATTGTAAGTAATGTTACGAAGTATTTTTGATCCAAAAATTAATCAAAATTAGCCAATTGACTCGCCAGAAATCTATAAAATATTGTTGCTAACAGAAAGTAAATAAAGCATGGATGCTGCAGGCGTGTTACAGTTTAATTGGTGCAAAGTGCATGTAATTGTACATCTGTATGATTACAAACATTTAAAACAACTGGGAAAGCCAGTTCCGTAAAAGACCGATTTTATTTTTTTGTGTTGAATATACTTTTAGTGTACCTTACCTGTAGGAATGATTTCAAAGCGTGATTAAATTTGCCAATGCCGCAATTGTAAGTAAAAGCTAATATAATAATAAAAGTCATAAACTATTGTATTTATACTATCTATTTTTTTTCACGTTTATTCTACAGTTAAATAGTTAACTTAAAAGACAAGTACCCGAGTCTTGTGATAAACTATGTTTCTTGTTTATGTTCACATTTGACATTGACGTTTGCAGCAATATTGTTTATGGTTCTTTTTGATAAGTCGTAACCATGGCGGTGGGTGTTTTTGATTTTTGTAATAATTTATCCATCTGAATCGGTTAAATTTTCTAAGATTATGCGTGAAAATATGTTTCAATTTCATTGTTACTTAAATTTGGTTCCTACCGATATACTATTTTTGGTTTAATCGCTGTGTATTGGTCGTAAGATTCGCCATAACCTAGACTTGTGTTTGAACACAGGGATTATTTTTACAATAAATAAATGTGTGTTGAAAGTGCCAAAAGTAAACTAAGAATATGCATTTCAGCGTGTACCACCGCCCGCGTTGAAGAAAGACAAGAAGGAGAAGAAACCTCCTAAAGATAACTCTAAGAATGTTATGAGAAATCTTCACATCAGGAAACTCTGCCTGAACATCTGTGTCGGAGAGTCTGGTGACAGGCTGACTCGTGCTGCTAAGGTTAGTCGTTGTTTCATTATAAATAAACTACCATTCTATACAGTGCTTTGTATGTGGTATTTATCATAACCCCCAAAACATGGGTACACACACCATGTTGACTGCATTGAATTGAATGTAGAAATCGATAATGGCTCAGCCCAATAAAATCGTAGTCATTAAATTCTATTTTAATTTCAAGTTTTCAATTTAAAGGAGCATGTGCAGTTGTAATTTTAAAGGTGTATCGATCGACTAATCAAATAGCAGCCCCTATGATCCGCTGGCCCAGCATTGAGCTAGAAAGTTAGTAGGTACTATTTTTACTGCAGTATAGCTGCATGAACTTGTTCAAGAGTAACATAACTTGTGTTGCTATTTGTAAATTCATGCAAGAGCAATATTTCCAATTTGCAACTTTTGAGCACTAACTACTTACTGTTCAGAATACTTACGGAAATAACATTTCAAGTACTAGGGAATACCAACTATGTTGTAACAAGACAAGAGTAACATGAAAAATGTTACTCTTATGTCTATGGATTTCAAGAAAATTATAGGTAGTCCCTTGTCTTTAAAATTGTTAATATTGTTAAAGCAATGGTGTATTATTTCAGGTGTTGGAACAGCTTACTGGCCAGCAGCCAGTGTTCTCAAAGGCCAGGTACACTGTCAGGTCTTTTGGTATCCGTCGTAATGAAAAGATCGCGGTCCACTGCACTGTCCGTGGTGCTAAGGCTGAGGAGATCCTCGAAAGAGGTCTTAAAGTAAGTAAACAAATTCTAAAACTATTCTATAGTTATTTTTATTTAGGAAGACTGAAATGATAATGGTGCACAGTAGCTACCAATAACAATACTACTGTGAAGACTGATGGTCAAACACTACTTTTTATATTGGGTGCTAAAGCTCAGCAGTGCTTGAAGTACTACAATGTGAAACAGGATAAACGCTATTACCTCTGGCATTGTACTCATCATTATGAATAACTTTTACCACGGGACCAAACCTAATATCACGAAAAAAACATCAGCAGTACATTTTGTTGAGTTATGTGCACAGAAAGACGCAAAACAACAACAGCACACTGTTGTTGTTTTGCGTCTTATTTATTATTTGATCCAACAGTGCCTCTTAAGATAACGCAGCCAGAAATTCAGCTGGAATATTACTAGCTACTAATGTTACTGCAACATAGCTGCATGAACTTGTTCAAGAGTAACATCACTTGTGTTGCTGTTTGTAAATTCATGCAAGAACAATATTTCCAATTTGCAACTTCTGAGCACTAACCACTTACTGTTCAGAATACTTACGGAAATAACATTTCAAGTACCAGTAGAAAGCATTAACTCTGAAATGATCATGGAATTAATGATAAGGAAGTCATAACAACACAGTATTGTGTACAGACGCTAGCACATCAATCTGTTGAATTTCTTTAATAGATTTTCAATTTGTATCGCTGACGCTTTAGGTTTAAGGTTGGAAAATTTTACAGTTTCGGATAGCTTTATGTGCTGGCGTCTGTATATTGTTGATTAAGAACATCGTTATTGAGACTAAAATATTTGATTTCCATAACTCAATAAGTAAATAATTTTTATTTATTTGGCTTCCAGGTCAGGGAATATGAGTTGAGGCGTGACAACTTCTCCGCCACCGGCAACTTCGGTTTCGGTATCCAGGAACACATTGACTTGGGTATCAAATACGATCCTTCCATTGGTATCTATGGTCTTGACTTCTACGTCGTACTTGGCCGACCAGGTAAGATAAAATTTTTCAAACTTTCTAATTGAATTGGTTTATTTCTCAATATAAAGCCAAAATGAGTTTTTTTTGATGAGTAAAGCTAGCAAATATTAAGATGTGCATGAGTTTTGTATTGCAGGCACACTATCTATATTGAAAGTATTTTTTCAAAGTGATTTTATATTTACAATGCACATCTGTTCAAGGGTGATGAAAATTACACAGTGTCACTCTGTAAAATATGTGCTATAATAAAAACCATTTTTGAATTGATTATTTAGGTCAAACCTTATAATCACAAGAATATGGTGCACATTTAAAAATGTTTACTATTCTAAGAACCATCTCAGTTTACTAGATTATTAGACTTATTTATTAGGCTAATTTTTAATATATTTTTTTTCGTTTTGTCCTAGGTTTCAATGTAGCCCACAGAAGACGCAAGACTGGAAAGGTTGGGTTCCCCCATCGCTTGACAAAGGAGGATGCCATGAAGTGGTTCCAACAGAAATACGATGGTATCATCCTGAACAGCAAAGCAAAGTAAACTTAAGTAAACAAAATTTATAAAGGTTATCTTGTTTTATTTTGAAAAATCCTAACAACATTAAACATCACATGAACACAATCACATTTTCCCAATTAAAAGCAATGAGGGTATCTCATGCTGATTAGGTAACTGGATTTCCCAGTATGCAAACAGTGTTGTATAAAATCATGTAGGCACACAAAGTAGAAGAACAAAAAACCACTCAGCCTTGTTGAGAACATTATGGAGGCAAAATCTACCCATTAAACAAGTTCTTGTACTTAGGTGAAGTAAACAAAGTGAGCTGTCAATCCATGCCAACAAGATGGAATGATGTCTGTGACTACTTTTATAAATCGAATCATCTTCATAGCGTTTTCGCAACTTTATTAGGGTTGGTTTCCAGTCAAACCTGATTCAGCTGAAATATAAATCGGATAAGTTTTATTAATTATAGGTCACAGGAGTGTTCATAAATAGCTCAATACTATTGGCAACTTAATTGACTCAATATTATTGAAAACACGTTTTTTTTACGAAATGAATCACATATAGGTTCTACTAATTTATATAGGTAGGTACTTAGAATAGCTGTAGCATGCCCCCTTCTTCGGCGCTCATGATGATCCTGCTGAAGGGAGTGTGACTACCGCTGGACCACCTTCAAGGTTGATTTTCTAGAAAACTGCTAAGGTACCAATTTGGTTGTTCGAGTAATAATGAGTACCAATTGAAAACTAATTATTTACCAAATATTATTTATTATAAACACCATCATTACAGGCAGACCTAATAATCTTTGCAAACCACTATTGAGTGGTTTGCAAAGACACAAGATAATTTGAAAATAATTTAAGACTAATACTATAATTAAAACACCAAACTTTAAAAATAACTTGTAAAACACAAACAAACAAAAACAACAACACAAAAAAAAGTAAAAATTAAATATAAGAAACAAAATTCAACAAAACTCTTGCGAATTCACTCAAGTTGCACGAAAATATGTTACTGACATGATGGAATGACAGTTAATTTCAAGCTCCCTAGATGATACACTATTAAAATAGTGATGGTGCTTGTACATGTACACGGTGCATGTAGCTCGCGCATGTTGAGGCACTTGCGCAGGTTATATGCTCCGTGGAAAGGTGATGAGTGAGTATGGGAAGTCGATTTCTTTTTTCGCGATTTCAGTGTTGATGCCATAGTAAAAGTTCTTCATAATGATGAGTAGGTACCTACAGTGACCCCTTTTCAGGGATTGCCTTTAGATATTCTGTAACACGTATAGGAGAAGTGAGTCTCACTCCACCTAAGGGCAAAATGAGTTTGCTGTGCGCTGTGTGGCACAAACACAGTGCAACGAGAAACCGAATGTAACGTGAATTCCGCGACTCTCAACTCATAAAATAACGCTCGTTTGTCCTCGCCCTAAGTTTTCAGGGTGAAATGTTTACTGAATCGACTGGTTGGTCGACTCTTAGCTCCTTTGGGAAAGAAACTCCTGGACATGGAATGTAAATTGTCAGAAAGTGCTTACCTTCTATCTATCTCTATCTATCTATTGGGGTATGGTTTCCGCACTTAGTCCTGATGTTGGACCATTGTGCGTGGGCCATGGCGGCCGTCATTCCAACCAGCCGACCTCCCTCCAGAAGCAGATCAGTCCTCCTAAAGAGTTCAGGGTGTCTGTGAGTGGATTTGGTGTTCCTATCGTTTGTCTACGTATATCGGCGACGCCTGTGCACGCAAGGAGCACGTGCGACACCGTTTCCTCCTCCTCCATGCATGCTTTGCACAGAGGACTGTCTGTGGAAATGCTTATTCAGTGAGCAGTGTCCGGTGATGGTCTCCGCCACCATTCGCAGACTGCCCCTATCCAGTCGCAGAAGGCGCTTGGTAAGTTTATTGTTTAGGAGCGGTACGGCAGTCCAAGGACTGCCTGCAGCCTGGTGCCGAGGTCTACCAGCGTTCCGCTTGTGTGTGGGTATGTTCTTGTAGCCACGTGCGTAGCTGGGTGAAAGGGAGTGGCACTATGGGTTCGGGTCCAACAGCCATCGTACCAGACCCCCTCCTGGCCAGTTCATCGGCCGCGTCATTTCCTAGTGATCCGCTGTGACCTTTTATCCACTGCAGCGTCACGGTGTTGCGGTTTGTCACCGTGACGCGTTCTAGTGCATTGTGGCATTCTTGAATTTGTTTCGAGGTGGTGTAGTTTCTATTTAGGGATTGGAGAACTGAGAGTATACGAATATGAGTGTCCGTGACTCCCCTGGCTTCTATGGCATGGATCGCTAGGATAATGCCCACGCATTCCGCCTGGTAAACGGTGTTGAGCTTTCCTAGTGGTCTGGATATTCTAATGTTGAGGTCGCTGGAGTAAACTCCAACTCCGGTTCCGGTACCTACTTGTCTTTGATCCATCAGTGTAGATTCTCAGCTCTTTGGGACCTGAGTGGTCATCCGATTCTTGTGTTAGCACTATGTTATAGTGCTTTTGGAAATGGTGCATCTTTTGAGCTTTGTCATTGGGTGATGACATCATGGGTTGTCGTTTTACGGCATCTTCCATGATGCGTGTATGTTTGATTCTAGAGTCTTTACCTAAAGTGCCAGCTGTGCTGAGCCTGAAGGCCGCTAGGGCCGCTTCCTCCTGCACTATAAGGTGCAGTGGTGGCAGTCCCAGCATAGCCTGCAGGGCCGCAGTGGGTGCCGTTCTCATACTGCCCGTGATTGCCACACAGGCGAGCCGTTGCAGCTTCTCAAGGTCTTTCTGTGCTGTGCTCAAGTCGGTCCTGGGCCACCAGACTAAGGCGCCATACCTGATTATCGGTCTGATAACTGTGGTGTATAACCAGTGGGTTGTATTGGGGCTAATACCCCAGTTCCTACCTAGCATGCGTTTACATTGCCACATGCATATACTGGCTTTTGTGGTGGTGTATTCAGTGTGCTTCGCCCAATTCAACTGCTTGTCCAGATATATATCCAGGTATTTGGTTTCAGTTGAAAGGCTGAGGGTGGTTCCGAAGAACCGTGGTAATTTTAGTGTTGGTAACTTCCTCTTCTTGGTGAAGAGGACCAGTTCGGTTTTGGCAGGGTTCACTGCTAGCTGATATTCTTTGCACCAGTCCTCTACTATTTTCAAGGTTTGGCGCATGAGGTTGCATATCGTGTTTTCCGTTTATTATTATGGTTATCCTTTATCATTGAGTATTTTAACTAGATTATCTGCGACGAGGTTCCATAGTAATGGTGAAAGGACCCCCCCTTGGGGGCAGCCCTTCGCCACAACAATGGCCCTTGTTGTGTTATTTATTGTGACTTGTACAGCTCTTTGCTTGAGCATGTTTGTGATCCCGCCGCTCAGGGTCGTGTCCACACCGTGCTTTGCTAATACTCTGAAACATGGTTTTGTCAAAGGCGCCCTCGATATCAATGAAAACAGCCAGTGAGGAGCATTTATGGTTTATAGCGCTTTCGATCTTAGAGACCACGCTGTGCAGCGCAGAATCTGTTGATTTCCCCGCGGAGTAGGCGTGTTGTTGTCTGTGGAGTGGGTATTGGCGTAGGGGTCCATCCCGAATGTATCTGTCACAGAGCCTCTCCAGGGTTTTCAGTAAAAAGGATGTCAGGCTTATTGGTCCGTATGCTTTGGGTTGTGTGTAGTCTGTTTTTCCTGGTTTGGGAATGAAAATGACTTTCACTTCGCGCCATGCTAGGGGTACGTATCGTGTGCTATACAGGCTTGGTAGATTGCTAGCAGCCATGGTGTTATGATGCTCTCCCCCCATTGTAGCAGGGCTGGGAAGATCTAGTCCTGCGGATTTATATGGTTGAAAGGTCTTTATAGCCCATGCTATTCGATCTTCTGTTACTATATTCCGGGCTGTAGACCAGTCTTGGTCAGCAGGGGTTCGTCCTGATTCGCCTGCCCACACTCTGTCCTCAAGAAGATTACAGTCTGGGAAGTGCTTACCTTTCTTATGATACACCCCATGTCCAAGAGTTTGTGTTCCTTTGTTGATGCTCTCTACGCCATGGGTGATAATTCGAGTGGGCCAAGTCAAAATAATGAGTAGGTAAATTCCAGTAATATCAACAATGGCTCTTATGATTGCTAGCTGACTGTTATACAATGAAAACATGCGCAAGGCGCAATGATCGGTGCCTGAAGTACCTACCAAGGAGTCTTGGTAGAAAATATGTAGGTACATACAGCGTGCAATTGGTGCTTGTTTTCCCGCAGCGTAATGAGTTTGTCTTGGTTATACAACCGATCTAAGAAAAATAATAAATTTAAAATCATGAAATGGCAGAATAACAATAATTGTGATAAACAAAACTCGAAAGTTCGGCCGCGGTCGCGCCCTTCGCGTATCAACCAGCTAATAGGTAGGTACTCCTGATTTAATGAAACACAATAGGTAACGAATAAGTTAACATAAAAAAACGACTTCCAAATAAAAAACACTACAAAGTATCTACCTATCTATAAAAAAACTTTTTTACAAAGTCGGTTTTTTTTTGTAAAAAAGTTTTTCCACTTTTTAGTGGTGATACCCCACAACTAAGTGACATTATTCCCATAATGAGTCGTTGTACTATTTGCCGTTAAGGAGTTTGTGTGCCTTCGCAGTCCAAGTCCAGACCAGCTCATAGTTAAATATCTACTTTGCTTTGGTGCTAGTTTTTACTGATTTTAAGGTGCGGAGGTCACTGGTTTATCTTTGAAGTTCACAGTAAGTACAGTGCAAGTGCAATATAGCTAATAACTAAAGCCAATGCAAGAAGAATCATCAAGATCGGTTGATAAACAATTAAGTTATGCCCGAATAGCCCCAAAAACATGTTAATTTAGGTTGACTTGTTTGCATCTGCGTACCCCTTCACAGCGTGCAGCGTTATGTTATGAACTGGTGTAATCAATAAACAGACATTTAATTTCAGCAATCCCGGGAGATTTTCTATAATTTATTGAAGAGTTCCGTTGCCTACCTCCGAAATCCTTCATCAGATCATCGCCATATTGAAATTGGGCCAGTTTGGAAAAATATTCTTCCAAACAAAAAATAATCATCCAAATCGGTTGATAATTGGCGAAAATATCGCTGAACTAACATTTTTCCTGGGATCCCAGCATCAGATCCTAACTTATACCTTCCATCATCAGCTCAGCAAGATGAGATGTTGTTGTTATCAATAGATTTGCTTCAGAAAGAATATGAAAACCATTTGCCCTCGAGTTCCCTAGGATCCCATCATCAAATTCTGACTTGGTGCCAATGGACCACCTCAGGATTATAGGCTTTCGAATAAAAAAATCGTCTTCCAGTGAAACCGGATTTAGCTGAATACCAGTTATTTTACGTGGAGCGGCTGCCTACAAGACCTCCACAATCCATTAACTAGGTAACACGGTAGTTCTAGGCAAGACTGGTGTCAGATTTTCTGGCTTCTGACAATCCGTAACGACTGCCAAAGATTTGCAAATGACAGCCGGGACCAACGGCTTACCGTGCTTTCCGAGGCACGGAGGGAACTCTATGTCAAGATGGTCACCCATCCACAGACCAACCTTGGCAAGTGTTGCTTAACCTTGAAGATCGACCCGTAATTGACGGAATGATTGCATAACAAAAAAAAAACATACAGACTAATTGAGAACCTCCTCCTTTTGGAAGTCGGTTGAAAAGGATGCCGCGCGCGAGGGGCCTCACTCGCCGCGTGCTTGCAGGCAAGTTCATGCCGTATCACTACGCGCAAGAGCTTATTTTTGCTCTGAACATTTATGAATCGCTTTTCACTTTGTCGGTAGAGCGGCGGCGCGCCGACAAAGCGAACGGCGCACAGTGGGCCCATACTGAAAATTAGTGGACATAGGCAACAAAGTTCCAATATCGATGCGATTTTTTTTTTATATGACGCGTTATAAAATATTATAACGCATCAGTAAAAGTTGTCAGGACTGACAACTTTTACTCTTGTGAAATTTCATCTAAAGATGATAGTTTGTATGAAAAAAAAAAAGTTAGATTTTTTTTGTATGGAGCGAATCACGTTTAATTTTTTTTCTTCAATTGTTCTAATATGTTGGGTGTATGGCGTGAGTATATGATAGCTAGGGTCATTCTCTATCCATGAAAAAATAAATCAGCGCCGGCTATCCGCAGCCGCGCGAGTAATCATTCGGTAAAAAAATAATATTTTGTATAAAATTTTTTTCGTTTCGGAGGTACTAGGTACCGATGGCTAACCGTTCTGCCGCGGAAAAAGAACCATTCAAATTTCAGCGTGTATAAAAGAAAGCCTATCAACTATCAACAGGATTTTACTTTCCTTCTGAAAGTAAAATCCTGTTGATAAGGTTGTTAAGTTGGCAAAGCTTTGGTGGAAAGTAGGTACTTAATTTTTTTTAATGGTCATCATACAATCATGATTGTAGCAGGGCTGATAAACTCTATGAAGGCAGTGGCATACTTACGAAGGAGTTCCTCTTTCACTCACAGATATCAACAGACATCAATGATAATCAGCGCAGATTACGGTCGCTATAGTAACAACAATTCTGTTTGGTTGTTACAGCAACGTGAACTTGACAAGTTTCATTTGGAAGGGTTTTTTTGTAGTGTAAATACTATTTTTTATCGTAAAATATAAATCATGGCTTCGAGATTCGGGGATGAGGAGGATGATGTGTTGGCGCCCAAAGAACCACAGGTCACAAGTATAGACCCCGAAGAGCGGAAAGCAGGTCGGGGTCTGCGCATTAAAAGAAGGCAGGATGCACTTAAAAGGTAAGCTTATTCACTCAGCTAATCGCAGATATTCTTGGTCTGTTACTAGATAATTATAAGTCCGTTTTTATGTTCGATTTCGCGAAGAAGAATTCTTTAATTTTTTCTATCTACTACTTTTACTGTATTTGAAATTCTCCTACCTACAAATGAACAAGGATTACAGTCATATTTAATGATACTACGTTAACTACGTTACTATCATATAAAACTGTATCTGTATGGCTCGTCAGTGCGTTTAGAATTCAAATGCCACTGGTCCAGCCGTGACCTAAGCGATATTTATCTGTAGACCTATTCTATAGAGCTGAACAGCCTGCCGAGGAAGCAGCAGCGGAGGAAGAGCCGAGCCTCGTGGAACAAGCCACAGCAAACGCAGCGGTAGAACTACAACGGTTAGCGCTAGATGGCGCTGCCAAGGTCACCAATGTCAAGGTCACCACAGACGAGCGCGAGGTCGTTCGACGCAATCAGTTCTTCAAGAAAATGAACAGTAACATCCTTTTACTTTACCTAGTACCTATCATAGTTACAGACGAATGATGTGATTATGCTGCTGAAGTAAAACTATTTGAGATTTTAATAAAGACCTTTGGGGTCAGTTACCTAGGTACTCTGCTGCGTGTAGGTAGATAGAAAGAAAAGTATTTTCTTTACGTAGGATATCCCGTTACGTAGTCGCACATCTGTAGGTATGTTATATTTTGGTATAGGTACTTAGGTACCTACATAATACTGAGTAGGTAAGTGTTGGTCTGCCTCGTTGACCTCGTTTGACCACTAGGTCGGAAGCTTGCTGACCCAGACGTCTCGGTTTCATTCCCGGGTCGGCTAAAGTAGGTATCGTATTATTGGGTTTTTACGGGTTAACAGCCCGGAATCTGGATTCGTGCCCGGTTTCTGGCAGATCTCGCCACCGTTTACATGGGACTCAATATTTTTTTCTGATGAATGCGCTCAATCACTTGATAGCTACTCAAATAACCATACATTCATGTCGTTTTAATAGGTTCCATGCAAAAAATAGAGGAAGAAGCAAATGCCGCACAGATCCAGTATGAAGCTATTTCAGAAAATTGGGACTACATGCTATCTATAAGAGATCCTTTAGATATTGACGCCGAAATGAAGGAACAGAAGAACAAATGTGATGATTTGCTTGCGCAAAAAGATTCTCTTATTGCTGAACTCAAAGGTGACCTGAAAACAATGGACGAGTCTTATTATAAAGATTTGGAGAAACAGGTTTGTATCTATTGAAGGATGAAGCACCTTAATAATACCCAGTAATCATGGATTCTATTTTCGTTCTCACTATTACAGGACAATGACATCAAAGAATTGTCAGACAGAATTGAAAAGCAAATAACAATAATGCAAAGAGCGTATGGAAAACAGCTTAGTTTGATTGAAGCAGCAGTGAACATCGAACGAGAAGCAATGATTGATCATAACAACAAGAGATGGGAAGCGCTCTACAAGCAATGCGATAAAGAAGAAGTTGCACATTTGGAGTACAAATTCGTTCAGGTTGATAATTTGTAGCGTGGTGAAAAAGGTAAAAAAAAACTCAAATATACACAATTACACATAATTTATTAATTTGATAAATAATTTCAGTTAGCCGAACATAAATTAGACATTGAAGCTATCATGTGGGAGCATCACGAGAAATATCGCTTAGCCAAAATAGAATTGGAAACTTTAATTCAAGAGTTGCAACAAGAACTAGAAAAGTTGAAGGCTACGTGTGTTATTAATACTGAAAAAATTGGGTATACGTATCAGGTAAAAGATGGCCGGTTTATACCTTCCTTAGGGATTTATTTTCATCGTATTTGTTTCACTGAAATGTTGTGTTTCAGGTTCTAAAAAAACGCGAAGAAGAGAATGTCTTTGTGCGATCGCAACAAAAACGGAAGCTTAATAAAATGTCTGATATAGCTAATTCTTTGAGAGCGAAAATTCGGAAAGCGGCCGAGGATGGCGCCATAGAGGAAATAAAAGCGGACGCTGAAATCATTAAGTTGATGCAAACAATGGACGACTTGGAGAAGAAGTCTGATCATTTCGCGCAAGTGAATCATAACAAGTTCACGCAAGTGTGGCGCATGTCAAGCGCGCGGTGTTTGGAGTTGAGCAAAGAGTTGCGCCAGGGGGAGATTGCGCTACATGCTCATATTCTAGCGGAGCCGCCGCCACCGGCGCCGCACAGACCGCCCAAGAGTCCTCTGGCTACATACGGTAACAATAGTGACACACTATTTTTTAATCCTTAACTATACATGCGACAGGCCGGGCAGGAATGAGCTGGTCTCCTTCTCAAAGGACTGGCCCAAAACTGCAGGAGAAAGAGAGAAGTGTACACCTAACACCTAATAAAATAACTGATTTATGCCTGTTTTATTTTTAGAGACTGAAGCCAAGATTGCAGCAACAGCAGTTGAGCCGAAAGACGTTGATCCCGAAGGCGAGTTTGAGGACGCTAAAGATAAATTGGTAATTTTATATTTTCATCACACTAAGTATTATTAAACTGTTTTTATTGCTTTCGGGTTTTTTAATTTGAATTTTAGTTGTAATGGAAGTTAAACTTTGTTTTACACGACATTGAGTTGTTATTCTCAAAACTCATACATCTCTGCAGGTTCAGCACATACTACAGCTTGTGGCGGATAACACCGGCTTTCTAGTCGAAGATCGTTTACTCAAACTTATAGCAAAGTACCAATTGAGCTCCAGAAATTTGTGTACGCTTGATGCAATTTTTATGGTAAGAGTACCTAATTTATTGAACTTGTTACAAAATATATTTATACTTATGTCTTTGCTATGATAAAGGAACAATATTTATGGTGTCCGGATCGTTGGTATAAAGAGTTTAAACAACTCTTTTTTTAGTTGCCTACTTTTTAACTAGAAAACAATATGGGTTCATTGGGTTCGCAACTATTTACATACTTTAGATTGCGAATGGTAGAGCTTAAGCTGAAGAATGGTAAGTAAATCTAATATTTAAGCTCCCAGTAAGGAGGTACATACTTATAACAACTTATTACTTAGTAGTAAATAAAAAAAAGCATTTTTTTACAATTTTCAGGCGCTTGAAATTCAAGCGGAAGGGGATATCGATCTTTTGTGTGGGACGTTTTTGAACTATGCGTTCTGCCCTATCTGCGTCGGTTTGGAAATAGCATCCGACAATCCGGCGCCGGCCCAAGAAACGTCACCGGACTTATCAAAGGCAGAATCACAAGGCATCATTAGACGGGGTGGGTACCTGTGTCTGATATGATACGTGGCTGGTATCAGCGTAAACAGTTCCAGTGAGTGTTACAGAGAGCAGTCAGTGGCTTCCTATGTAACTAGGTATATTGCTGTTCAATACTCCTGATAGAATAATAACTCATCTATGGGACTTGCTTTACTAAACACTGGGTATTATTGATAAAATCTCAGAATTTATTGTTTTGCTTTATAGCGACTGCTCAGCAGATTCAAATATTCCATTTTTTTAATACTGAATTTAAATTAAGACTCTGCTCCCTAATGTCTAAATTATTATTATATGTCGATAGCCGGAGCTGGAGAAAGCCGGCCCTCAATAATCAACAGAGCTCATACAAGCGCTGTTGCCAGGAGTGTGTCGGCCAGCACGTCGCGGACAGCGCATATTGGATTCAGGTTTGCATAACATTTAATACGCCATTTGTGTAGTACTTGACGTATTCGTTAAAATATTTGCATTACTTGTGCAATACAAAAACTTACACTTACCTATACTTTGTAGTGCTTTTTATTTGGAAGTCGGTTGTATATTTTTGTAAAAGAGTTTTTCATTTATAACGTTTTAGTGGTGATACCCCACATTTACATTGACTTGTTCCCAAAATGAGTTGTCCGCTATTTGCCGTTAAGGAATTACTCTGTGTGCATTCGCAGTCCAAGTCCAGACCAGCTCGTAGTTTAATATCAACTTTGCTTTGGCATTGACATAAACCTAACTGTATCTCCCTTTACTAGATTTTATTGATTTTAAGTTGGAGAGGTCACTGCTTTAGCTTTGAAGTTCAATGTCTATGCAACTGCAATGTAGCTATAAATAACTAAACCCAACGTACAACGTAAAAATAATCATAAAATTATGCCCGAGAAAAGATAAACCCAGAAAACATGGAAATCGAACATAATTGGTGAGGTTAGGCAACTTGTACACATCTGCGTACCTCTTCATAGCGTACTGGCGTGATATATCATGAACTGATGATAAACAACAAGCGATTTAATTAATCCCGGAAGATTTGCTATAATTTTTTGAAGAGTTCCGTTGCCTACCTCCGAAGTTCTTCATTAGATCTCAACCAAATTGAAATGGGACCAGTTCGGAAGAATACTCTTCCAAAAGAAAAGGGAATCATCCAAATCGGTTGAAAATTGGCCAAAATATCGATGAACAAACATACGAAAAAAAATCAGAAGAATTTATAACCTCCTCCTTTTTTGAAGTTGGTTAAAAATAACTTTATTTCGTTTACATGGGTTATATTTTGCACTGCACAATAGCACATGTGCCGCGAATATTTTGACAAATACGCCAAGTGAAGTGCCAGCATTATACCGCTACATTTGGAGTATTTGTGCCAATATTTGCGTTATTTCTATAAAACAAAATGCACTTTATCGTTGTATTATATTAGGGTTAGAGTATATTTTGATTTACCCAATTAACGCTAATATTTGAATAAATAAGCTAAGTGAAGTAAAACAGTAACAAAGTAGTGATTAGGGATTGTGGATTATATTGTTTTTATAATTTTATTCTGCTTTACAGGAATACAACTGAACTATCACCGCTGGAACAGCTTTTGATAACAGAGGCAGATGAGATAATGCAGAAATGTGGAGACCTCCAATGTAAGATTAATGGGTCGTCCACACGATACAGACTTCCATAAACTTCTATAGATTTATTCTGGGCTAAAAAACAATTCAGAAAAATTTCAGTGTGATAGAGTTTTATTCAGAGTTCATAGTCTGTGCAGACAGGTCTGTATCGTGTGGACCATTGACCACCATTTATGAATGACTAGCTTTTACCCGCGACTTAGTACGCGTATATCCCGTTTTTTCCCGATCCCGTATAGCATTCTTCATGAATGTGACCATAATTTACAAAAATAATTTTCCAAATCCGACTGGTAGTTTGAGAGATTAAACAAACAAACAAACGCGTTCAAACAAACAAACTCTTCAGCTTTATTACATTAGTTTATGTAGATATGTGCTAAATAGTAGTGTGTCGCAACGACAAGGTCTCTTAATGAAGAATTGTGACGGTTAAGTTTCAACCTCTATTTTTAACAGTTCCAAGGATCTGTTAAAAAAAAATCGTCTCAAATAAAATTAGACCTCGTTTTGACCTGCAGGGAACTTGCAAGTATACAATGCGGGGCACGCAGGAGATTGATCAAATTACACATTGGTAGCTCGCAATGTAATGCAACCTGCTAGCTGTTTGCAGGTGGAAACGTGGCCTAAGCCTTCTTTATTAATATGTTTTAGCGACGGTCATGGTGAGTGCGGGCACGCCCGAGGGAGGCTCGGTAGCCAGTCGCAGGACAGGACCGCGAGGTGTCACCGTAGCGTCGCATGGGAAGGGCGAAGATACTTCTAAAGAAACCAATCCTTTCCTTTGTCCATGTTAGTAATAATGGCATATTCGTTCAGCACCAATTCCAATTCATTTATTCAATAACGAGTTTTACTTCGTGTTTGTAATTTCCATAACTAAATACATTAATCATCATCATCCACTTACACCCTAAACTCGTAGTAAGGTCATATTCTGCTGCGCTCCGATCAAAACACGTCACGAAACAAAAACGTCCTATAAATCAGTAGGTAATTAACCTACTGATTTATAGGACGTTTTTGTTTGCTTCGGTATCAAAGCCAACCGCTGAAATTTCCGAAAGCTCTAGCATTTGTTTAGCACACCTTGAAGCTTTAATTTTAAAATCGAAAAGTCAGATAAGCAAGCACATAAGTTTTGTTTGTTTTTCAGTGGGACACGTTCTCGAAATGGAGCCGATGCAAGTTTTGACTGCTTTGAGCGATTTCATAACGCTTTTCGTACCACCCGAGAAGAAGAAACTTAACAATATACTGTAAGTATACTCAATGATACTACTGTTCGCTTTATAAACATGGTAAACCCGAGCCGAGATAAAGATGAAATTTAAGAAAACATTGCTCTCTAATGCGAGGCTTATTCGCTGGTCAAGATTTACCTACCCATTGATGTAACTATGCTTTTGATTTATATAATTAAATTATTCACTACAGAGACAACTTACAACCGCCGAATTTTGTAACACCATCACGCCGACTTACCGAGGAAGAAATAGTAAACTATTGGTTACAATGGAAAAATGTGTTTCCACCAGAGAAGGATAAGTTTTGGGATGGCTTGCTGACTGGATTGAACAATTATTTGTCGATATTACAAGGTGGGTTAAGAAATTAAATCGTACCTATTTATTTATTGAACAGCATCGAAAATGTATTTGTATCATAGGAGTCGCTCTCGGTCATTGTAGATAGAAAGTTTTTTTCGGGCTTCTTTTTACCACACTTCCTAATTCTACTTCCGGAGGCTATAATTTCATCAACGTAACTCCAGCAGTTTGCTGTTGGGCATTTGCCTCTCCAAAATTGCGCCACGAAGCCTTGTCCTTCGCCTTCCATATCCAGTTTCCTAGCCAACATTTTAAGAGATTTGGCCATCAAAATTGTATCCTGATTTTTCCTGCGCTAGATTCAGACACAGCGATTTGTCTCATTTGCTTTCAATCGAACCACAAGACAAATAAAAATACCATGGATCGGACCGCGCAGTAGACCGTGAGAGGCGGCAGGATGGAATAAAAGGCAGAATAAAGGCCAGAGCCACCCGTTGCCTTGAGACGACATAATAATTATTATTAGTTATGATAATAATAATGACTTGCAGAACGCGAACGTGTCCACGACGAGGTTGTGGAGCTCCGGCGGCGCAACGTGGCGCTCCGCCAGTTGGTGCGCGGGGCTCTGCCCGAGCTGCCCACAGCCACGCCCAAGTATGCGCGCGGATACCCGAAGGCTTTCGTCGCGCCCACTCCCGATACCGCGCCTCCGGCATATGCCCGACTACCACCTATCTAAACTTTAAACGGCCTAGGTCTTGTTAAGAAGCCAACATTCTCGTGCCCTACACACCACGTCTTTATTGGACGTAAAATATCTCATGTAAAAATATACTAACAGTGGCTCACCAAGCACGCCCGATGCGTTTTATGGTGTTTAAAAATTAGGAAGGCTCACGGAGAAATCCTTTGGCACTTTCCCCTTTTCCCTGCGTAGAACTATAGGTAGAGTTAATATTTCAGGATGCTCTTTCGAGCATTTAAATATTATCAGTATCACGGAAATCAAATCGGTCTTCATAGTGAATGACTCCTACTTTTGATAGTGTAGCAAGCTTATCACTTTTACAACTTTCTGAATACTGGATCTACGAATTTGCAATTTTCATTGTTAGTGTTTTACAAAGGGGAATGCCGATTTTAGGCCTTGCGATGCCTAAGAAATTTAATTTAGTAAGAAAAATATGTAAATTTTACGTAATTAACTCTTCTATTCACGACGCGATACAAGTCAGTAACATTTTTTTATAAATAATAAATATTGAAACGATACAACGAAATAAATAGATATTTGATAGGTTGCCAATTTAAAATCCGGGAAAAAATAAAGATTTATTGCAAAACATTGATTTGACATTTACACATATTGTACTTTATTTATTTGTCCTTTTGTTTATAGAAGTCCCAATGCATTCGATGTTACTTGTGGACACTCAGGGCCTAAATCACTATGGCGGCTTGGCATTCCCCTTTCTTCGTAATGTTGACGTAGTCGTTTTTCTTCTACGACACTGTCCGAGCAGTCGAAACGGACACAGCACATGCGATCATATCTGCCATACTTGTGTCATGGTGAATGGCGTGGGCTCCCTGACTTTAGTCTTTTATTTATATAGGTAGTTCTAGTTTTAAAATATTTTTAGTCTTTGGGACTGTATCGGAAAGTTTCAAAAGAGAAGTCGTGTGTACCGTGAAATCATTTTATTATTTTACCATTGTAAATTGTATCTTGAGTACCTAGTTTACCACACTATTGTTTTCCCTAAGGTTTACATCAATTGCACGTCATTTATCAACAGACTTAACGGCTGGCTGACAGGCATCGAATAATGGTTCAACGCATCTGTTCTGGGTTGTCAGGTCGGGAAGTTTTTCCACTCATAGGATTGGTCTTAGGACCTGACCTGTAAGACCGTTGTGACAATCAAATTATTTCAAACCTTAGTGAAGTTTCAATTGACTGGGCTGGGAGTTTTTAGCAAAAGTGGTAAAGCTTTTACGAGGTCGATTTACCTTAAGACTTGTACACGATAATCTACTTTTTTATGGAATCAAAGAGTGCCTCTGCACAAATATGTAAGTAGGTATGTTGAATATTATTAAAACTTTTGTAATAGGGTTATTAATACCTATATTATGTTGTTGAATCGCACTGCAAATTTACTATATTATAATAAATTAAATACACATGTACCTAAAACTATATAAATAATTTATAATGTCTTAACTTGCTTATTTCATTATTGTGCAATCAATCTGCCTCGAGTTTCCCCCCACCACTACCTACCTACTACAATGTTGGCTTAGATTTGATGCCACCAACTGCAGCAGACTGGTCGAAAAGTGATTTGTTTGGACTTTTTTCATTTATTAGTGACTCAAGGGCTGGCTTTCACCTCGGACAGAGGGTAAGCATTGCCATACAACGTGCCAATGCCGCCAGTCTTTTGGGCTCACTTCCAGTCGACAGCGATGCGGGCGAATTTTTTGACGCCATATTTTATTTAGGAGTTTTTGTTTTAAGTGTATTTACAAATAGGTGTAGTTAGATTAAGTAGTAAGTATTTAAAATATACAAACTTAGTGGTAAGTACAAAACTTTTTTTTTACAAAAAAAATCAACCGACTTCCAAATAAAAACACTACAAAGTATTTCGGAAGCCGGTGTTTTTTGTTGTTTTTTCGTTTTCACCGACTTCCGAAATTAAATTTATTTTATAGTTTGTACCTAGTATTTTTTAGTTGGAAGTCGGTTTTATTTTTTACATTATTCCCATAATGAGTGGTTGCACTATTTGCCATTAAAGAATTACTTTATGTGCCTTCGCAGTCCAAGTCATGACCAGCTCTTAGTTAAATAGGTATCTATCTACTTTGCTCTGGTACCTACTAGATTTTATTGATTTTAAGTAGAAGAGGTCACTGGTTTATCTTTGAATACAGCTATTACCCAACGCAAAAATAATCATCAAGATCGGTTAATAAACAATAAAGTTATAAGTACCCGAATAGATAACCCCAGAAATACTTACATAATATGTTAAGGAATATGCATGAAAAAAATATTTATTTTCTAAATAATTTATCTAGAAATATACAAAAATATAATACTAACAGTGAAAATATAATCAAAATTTACCGAAAAACAAACGAGATATAACTATTTTAAACAAATATATCTGTCCCTCTCGCGAAAACGTTGTTTTCTATGGCATCCGTATAGGCGACATAGTATTTGACGTCAGATTTGTTATCGGACTTCTCTTTTTAATCGTTAACTTTGAAGCTTTATAACTTCATCGCTGATGAAAGTATTTTAAAAATTATTTCATAATTGTTTGCTAGAGCTATTTTATTTTGCAAATTAAAAAAACTCCATGCATATTCCCTATTCAGATTTACCGGCGTGATGTTATGTTATGAACTGGTGTAAACAATAAACAGACATGCGATTTCAGCAATCCCGAGTGATTTACTATCATTTATTGAAGAGTTCCGTTGCCTACCTCCGAAGTTCTTCTCTAGATCTTCACCAAATTAAAACGGGACCAGTTTGTAAAAATACTCTTCCAAACAACAAAAGAATCATCCAAATCGTTTGACAATTGGCGAAAATATCGCTGAACAAACATTTTTCCTGGGATAAGAGCATCAGAGCCTGACTGATACTTTCTATCATCAGCTCAGCAAGATGTGATGTGATGATGTGTGTGTTAATTACCAGGCACAATTATCTGAATTGCGTTACAAAGTATATGAAAAACATTGTACCTATGTGCCTTTAAAATTTGAGGGTTGCCCTCGATTTCCCTGGAATCCCATCATCAGATTCTGACTTGGTGCCAATGGGACCACCTCAGGAGTATACTCTTTCAAATAAAAAAAAAGGATTTTGGGAATCTATCCACAAATGGGGGAGAAATCGGTGAAATCTCCTCCTTTTTTGAAGTCGGTTAAAAATATTTAATAAGACCATCCGCTTCTGATACACTGTAGAAGTTTCTTTGATAATAAAAATAGTGTTTGGCACGAGAAAATACGGCAGCTGCTGCTATGTCTGCCTAACCTGTGGTAATGAATAGGTACTCAGCATCTGCTATTTACCTACATGTCGTAAGTTCGAGAGCCCCCGAGCACCACAGAGTCGGCACCCCTGTTTTGAATACCTACCTAACAGTGATAATTACCTACTGAGTTAACACGTTGCTGTCAGAACTAACTGGAAGAACTGTTAATGTGTTATTGTGGTTATTGCAAGATCCTGGGGATCCATTGCCCTCATACAAAACGATATTAGAATCAGAAAAGATTGTCATTTTTTTCTGACTCGATGAATCAAATTGAAATAAGAAATTTCATATTTTTCATGCTTCATTTTTGATAAAATTTTCCTACAGATGGATTCATGCCAATTTTATAAAACTATTTGAACCAGCCTGTTTAATCAAATTAATTCTACTACTTTTTTAACGATATTTTATCTGTTTTTCTATTCATGAGTCGTAGACAGGGACTGAATACTGATATAATTTGAATAACCGATACCAAAATATCGCTATAAATACCCGTATTTAGGTATCGATATAATACCGTTATTATTAAATTTTCTTGCGTTTTTGCGATTTGTTGTATCTTGATCAAAATATGATTCGCGACTGTAATAAATATGTATTTACTTAGGAATCATCAATAAAGATTCTGTGATGTTACATTGTAGCCTGATATCGGTACTGAGTATTGATATAATTATCGATATTTTATTTCGATACTCAAATTACTGATATAAAATACCAGTATTTATCCCAGATATCGATACTGTTATCGGTATTTTCTTAAAAATATCGGTATTCTTCGAGTATCGATATCGGTCCCTGGTCGTAGAGATGAAAAATAATGTTTGCGTCATGGTCAATGTGTTACAAAGTATAAAAGTTATAAATAAAGGCGATGAAGTATTTTGTTGTAAATTACCCCGTTTCTTTGAAGTACCTTTTTGTTTACCTAATACATTCAACTACATAAAACCAATAACTGCCTTTGTGTGCATAAAGTTTTAATAAATAAATGAATTATTTTGTAATCTGGTCGGGCGTGCTCGCGGATTTCCAAACATTACGAAATTGCACATAAGAAAGACTGGGCAAAAAATATAGTGCAGTAGGTACAAAGTTTACGTAATAAACCACATTCATATTTTATTTTCGATTGCTACATTAAAGAATGCTTGAGAATATTATATGTACGTTTGATTTAGTAAGCACACGGCACATCCCTAGTAACGTCAAATATTAATGTCATGCATGATGATGTCAGCCAGTCAGCTATCAGCTCATCATCCCATCATTTGTCATTTAGTCGATGGTTGACTTGACTGTGAATTTGCGACACGCCAAAACGCCGATGTGAATTGTGAATAATTATAAAAATAAACAGGAAGAATAAAAGTTACAAAAATCTATCTTGACTGTTGCGTTTTCGACAGGAATTGTTAAAAGCGAGGAAGAGGTTAGTTTATCTTTTAAGTATAATTTAGAATCTTCCTAGTTTTATACTGAAATATCAGGATTCTTTGTGATTTTACCTGCCACTAGGTTGTTTGTGTTATCCTAAATTATTTCTAATAATAATAATAAAGCATTCTTTTCTTACAGAAATTTCAACCATGTTGAGGACATTCTTTCATCTCTTTGGAGCCATTCAATTTGCCTATGGATGTTACTATGACTACGTCTACGTCAATATACCAATAACTTCAACTACAGTAACACCTTATGGAGGAAAATTCAAATATTTAACTTATTTGGATGCGGTAAGTCTTATGTAATTTTTTTAATGTGACACAAAGTGATATCAAGCCCTTGCCACAATATTTGACCATTCCTTTTTTTCCAGATGATACAAACTGCTTACTTCACTCTGGCACTGCTAAATGATATAATTGGGAACAATGAACCATCACCATCAGAGAAGCCACTTATAAGAAAAGTTAAGGACACGGTCTTTAGTGCTTTAGCTTTTCCGTTAGCAATATTTGTAGGAGTATCATTTTGGGGCATTTATGCTGTTGATAGAGAGTTGATTTTGCCAAGAAGTATGGATGCATACTTTCCGCTGTGGCTAAACCATGTGATGCACACAAACATAGTTGTGTTCATACTAATAGAGCTCCTCACATCATTCAGGATGTATCCTAAGAGAAAAGTTGGTCTTTCTATCCTTTCTTCGTTTATGGTTTGTTACTTAGTATGGGTGCATGTTATTTACTTCAACACTGGTATTTGGGTGTACCCTATCTTGAATGTTCTGAATTGGCCTATAAGAGTATGTTTCTATATATTCTGCCTCATATTAGCTTGTGTTGCATATTCACTAGGAGAAACAGTCAACAAGGCTGTATGGTCCACAGAAGTAGAAAAAACTGTAAGATCTGGGAAGAAAAAGGCCAAATAATAAATTAAGATAGTAAAAATTTAGTTTAAATAGAACAGCCTAGTGTGAACCTCGCTTCTTGTCTTGAGGTTTGTAAGTAGGTTTAAGTTAGTTCTAATTGGTGGATGGTGTAAGATGTAGGATGCAGTTAAGAAGCTTTTGGAGAAAATAATAATATAGATTTTAGGAATTGAAATGGGAAGGGGCAACATTTTGGCCAGTGATGCTCATAACTAAAGCAGATGAGAAATTTGTTTTATTTTGTTTGAAGTTTAAATAAGTGATAGTAAAATAACCCCAATAATAACGAGAAGAGAGGCATATGCTCAGCAGTGGGCGAAGTTGGGCTGTGGATGATGATGATGAGAATAACCCCATCAAAAATATGTACTACTCAACTCAGCCAAGTAAACCTATATTTGGTTGCTATCTGTATATATTTATTAAAGTATAATTCATACACACCCTAAGTAATTTATGTTTATTAATTTTACCTCATCAACATCACTGTGAAATGATAGATGAAAATATATTTTTTGTTGTTGTTTATATTGTATGGTATAAACAAGACTGTCTTGTGTACCCAGTAATCAACTAATAACTTTATCTTGAAATTTTACAATACATATGACTGGTACGCACGCTGTTGTAAATTTTATCATCCAGTGTTACATTATGTACGAGTTTTTTAATTCGTGGCCTAGTTGTAACAAATATACATTCAAATAATTCATGAATTTTGTATAAATCACATACATATTATTGATAAACGATTTCCTCCTATAATTTTATTACAACGTGAGAATACCTAAGTAGATAAATAAAAACTGTTACGTGAACAAGGCATCGTTTATTCGAGAATGGTTCTCAATACTTGTTTCTTGATAACGAAATAATTAACTGATAGCCGATATTGCCGATAACGTTACAGAGACATTGGTTGTGAATGCATTCAGCAATAAATACCCAATTTATTTCAAAAAGTATAATACTCATTGCTTATAGCCACAGTATATTTAATTGTTAATAATGGCGATATGTAATTCGTACAAATAAGGGATTGCATTTTAATTTTTTAATTATAAAAAAGTAGGTAACTGTTACGTAAGATCAAATCCTGCTTGTTAGCGTGACTTGAATTTTACAGATAATAATTACGTAGGTCTCTTGATAATTATTGCATAAGCATTAATATTTGTGACGATAGCTTTAAAAACAAATATATATAATCGATAAGTAGGAATGTATGAATTGCTTATTGGCCTGCTTAGTGTGCAGAATGTGAAAATGATTACTTACCTACTTACTTAAAAAATACTAAAATGTTCGCAACAATCGTTCTTAAAATTTCCAAATATTGATCGATGTTAAGTTGAACTAGGCTCGTTAATATTTTAAATAAGGAGAAATTCGGATACTTACTCTGTAGTAGTCACAAACTGTTAAAATAATTTTAAGTAAATCTTTTATCGAAGTAAGTTATATGATAATTCTTTGGTACAAAACATTCCAAAGCAATATGATAAGACCTAATTAGAAGTCTTTAACTTAATATTTTATTGTGTTATCTGACATTTATTTGTTTTGTTTGTTTTATTACCCTTAAGGAACAAAATACTAGGTACAGATTGCGAGTTGACTCAGTAGGTATTGAAACCCAAGGTATCCATGTTATATTAATGTAAAATACCAAATATTCTAACAATTTTATTATATTTCCTGTAAAAACGTATTCCTAACAGAGTTCTGTACTTATAATTTTGACAGATATCAAAATTTATGTTCTTGTAATAAAAGCTCTCTAAGTATTAATTAGCATTGGCTAGTCTCAGAATATTAGGCGTATAAGCTTTATCATTGAGCGCATCGTTTTGATCATGGACCAGAAAGCAATCGATTTGTAATGCACACATTCTCTTCCCAACCCATTCTAATTTATTAGATGTGCAGACAAATGAAACACCTTATAAAATCCATGAAATGTCTGATAATTTCTTGAGAGAATATACGATATAAAAATGTCTACAGAACTGCCCTTACAATGGGAACTCACCAATACCTACAGCTGCCCTACTATGATTCCGATGATGTAAAGGGGATAGCTATTCACTATGTATAGCTCCTTCTCTCTCTAAGAGCGGAATCATGATCGTTTTAAGACTTCATAGTAGGGCCCCCAGTTCACCCAAGTATAAATAAATATTCAAGCAATATTGTAGACAACAAAATCGTATTGTGTGCATCTTCGTTTGCCCTTTGGTGCCTACTTATTGTGGTCGAGTGCCTATTTTGCCTAAAATAGTCTATGAAGTGTTCAATCACTTATGTACGAATGAACTTAGCGACCGATCACTATCGATAAGAAAGCAATAAATTTTATATTAAATAAATTGTTTATATCAGTATTGTGCGTTTTATTATGACCTCTAATGCAAATAGGTATCTACCAGCACTCAGGTTGCGTGACATCGGGGCTTGCACAATAGACGTATCATAATTACTAGTTTCTTCTAAACTCAGTATTGAGGTCAGGTGCTATCGCTAGTAAGGATAATATTATCGACATGCAATAAGAAACAACTTTAAAGCATAAATGCGAATTTATTTCCGAACAACTTAAGTACACTCAAATTATAAAATACTCATCAAAATCACAGTAAAAATATACATAAACAATATATACGCAATGGTGTACTAAAATCTATAATATTATCACTTATCACGACTAGATTATTCAATTACGAAAATATTAACTAAAATGTCTGGTCACACTTTAACGTCTTGCCATAATAATGACGCCTTAATTAATTAAATTACTAGAAATACAAATACATTGACTGTAACAATACTATAGATACTTATCATAATAATACATACTTAAAATAAGGCAAATCTGATTTATGGCATGAGTATGTTACATATGTCGCAGCCAAATAGCTTAATCAGCCGTTTTATTGGTTGCCTAGCCTTTTCATTTAACTACGCCGATTTTTCAGCGACCTAAGTATCATCTTTGGTTCAATATCGTTTAATGACTTGCCCATGTCACTTATGTCGCTGACTAAGCGGTGCAGTTCGATGAAAAGACTAGGCTTTAAATGAAACTGCTGATTAAGCTAGTTGGCTGCGACATATAAAACAAGTTATTTCGAGATTATACTATAGATAATAATATTTAGACTTTGGTCACCACGTCAAAAACGTTGAAGAACTTCCCAACTGCCGCAGATAAAAATCATGTTGGACTTTGGCCACAACGCCAAAGATTTTGCGAAATGTCCTACACTGCTGCAGATAAAAAATAATATCTAAGTTATGTTGGACTTTGGGCACCTCGGTAAGAATGCTGCGAAACTTGCATCTGCCTGTGAATACCTAATTCAATATTTGTTACAATCTTATAGGTACTGAGCTATTTCCAGCGCAGTATTATAATTTTAACAACATACAATCTGATGCTATTATGGAAACTAGAGAAGATGAATGCAAGGATACGAATAATACTCGCGGGCTGCCTTAGCGCCTTAATTAATATAAATATTCAGAACAATCATATATTTCTATATCAATTAAAAGAAATAATAAATACACAACACATACAATATATGCCTATAGAATAATTACAAAAACTGTCTAATTCGCGTCAATATAAATTATGTAAATAAAATCATCCTTATGCCCACCTACTTTTAATAATCTTTTTACATTTATGTAGTTTCTATAGAATACCTTCCTACTTACATCACTACTTTTATAGATTTACAAATTATACAACGTGTAACAGAATAAACGCAATACCTCTTAAAGGGTCATTGCACTCATCATTATTAACAACTTTCATTAGTGGACCAACAATGAAAACGCGAACAAAAATCGATTTCCCCGTACATTTCTGTATGGATAGGTACCTACCTAAATCGACAAAATGTACTGAACAGCTGAATTTTTTTTCGCGATTTTGGTGTTGGTTCCATAGTAAAAGTTTTTCATAATGATGAGTACAATATGACCCCTTAAGAGGTAAAGCGTTTATTCTGTTACACGTTTTATTATTGGATACCTACGGGTAACATTTTGACTAATAACAATTTTAGACATTTTGCATTCAATCCAATTTTAATACAAATATATAGGTACATAATGATACATTAATAGGGTTTCTATCTTGTCAAATATATTCTTTAATTATTCGTATATAGACTTTGTGCTTGCAATGTGCTCATATCTCTCAGACTCCCCAATTTGTGGGAACAAATACCTACGCAAATAAATAAAACTAAGGCCGGCCATACACTGCTTCACGCTGCGAGTGAACTAGTCTTCTATTTTTGTCACCAGAAAATTTCCGACTCCGTAAGATTGTTATAAATCTTTTTTAGATTATTATTTCTCGATATATTATGAAAAAAGTTTTGTGTACAGGTTAGAGGCAAAGATACGACAATAAATCAAAACAATGGCAATACTAGTTCATACGAATATGTTGTCTTTTATCAGAGATTTGATGTAACACTGTAACAGACTGCTTGGAATATTTCGTCACAATAGTAGTCACTATCGTTGAATAGTTTTTTAAGACGTTTTATGTATTTGGAAAGTTTAATTTTAATTTCGGTCACAGGATTTATAATAGTTCCAAAATATTCCTATGAAACAGTATTGCCAGTGTTTTCATTTTTGTTGTATCGATTTCTCCACATTCAATAGTTTCCAATACATCCGAGTCTTATTATGAAATAATAGTTTACAATTTCATACACATATTTAACAATCTTACGGCGTTTGCAATTTTCCGGTGACACATACATAAGTAGCAGTTGAGACTGCTCCGAGCGGTCAGCAGCATGGTGAAAGTTCATCGTGCTGTCAAGCAGTTGCCAGGCTTGCACTGACTTCTGAAGCTATCGACTGCTCTCGCGCAGTTATCCCCTCTGCCCGCGCCCTTCACCAGTTATCAATGGCAGCTTCAAGCTGTTATAGCAGTCGGTTTGCAACTGCTAGATCAGTCAGGCAGGCGGCTGGGGGGCGCGCGCGCCGGTTTAGGATGTCAGTGTATGCCTGGCAACTGTTTGCCCGCACGATGAAATTTTATTGTGCTGCTGACCGCCCGGAGCAGTCGCAACTGCTCGTGCGGTTCCATTTGTGTATGCAAATAGAAGCCTGTAGTTCACTATGCAGTCGCAGCTTAAAGCAATCGAACCTAACTGCCCGTGTATGTCCGGCCTCAGTCCTAGCATATAGTAACCCTCTTTATGTAACTTTTATAAGTAAAAAACCTATCCTAATTAAGATGCTACATTCTATGTAATTATGTATACAAATTTTTCATAGCCATTTTTTTCTGATAATTGGAGTGTTATTTTAATAAGTCGTATTTAATCGAGCGTAAACTTGTTTATTTCCTATTACATCATTAGTTAACAGACAAGGAAATGGGTACTGAAATTAATAGATTGACCGCTTTTTTGGGCTTGCTTGAATCACAAAACTGGTTTACACGCATCAATGTAATTGGCTATGTGAGGGAATAAGTTGAAGCAAGAATAAAAGTTGTTGCATCAACACAGTGTATAGGTGCACGTCAGTCAATTACTTCAGTTTGATTTGAAATAGACAGCAAACCTTAGTCGTTTAACTGGGCCTTCACAATAAATGTAGTTGTGTGTCCGTGGCGTAACGGTAGATAAACCTGTTTTGCTGCTTTATGTGCCTAATATTAGCAACCAATTTATTAATTTTAGTAGCTTACTTAATTTATTAAAACCTTCTATATGATATTGTAATCTATCTGACTCGATTCGGAAATAGGTGTGAAATCATTTAAAGCTTATTTTATTTCTTAGTTGCACAAATTTTAAAACACTGCCAGTTCATTTTTGGTGCAATTTTGAAAAATTACCTATCCTAACCTATTGTTTAAAATAGTTTTTTTTTCTACCTAAATATCTTTATTTTTCGGATTTCTAATTGATACGAGTGCTGTTAGTGAAATTAGTAGTTAGGCAAATTCAGCTGCCATTTACCGGAAAGTACTGCTTAGCTAAAGTGTGGCAGTTTCGCAAGGCCAGTTAGCATTATCTACAGTCCTACGTTTAGCATTCGACTGCTTTATGCTAATGCGATAGGCACATACTGCGTACGCGATAAAAGAATAATAAATTACACAAATCAAGAGTTATTTTGTTTACCGTACATTTACATCTTCTGTTCACTTAGCTTACCAAGACGAGGGCTGACCTTACATCTACACATGAACAATGTTTTAGGCGATTATAATATAACTCTAGCATTTGTTCTAAACTATCCGCAGTCACAATATTTGTCTTGTTTATTCACAAATTGGAATGGTGTGTTTTGATGAAATGTCCGTGTAGTTTTAGTGTGGGGGAATATTTGTAAGATTTACTTACAGTGACCAAAAGCTGACTGAATACGGAGACAGCTCAGGCGCATTGCGATGAGCTACGTCTTCACTTTCCGCGAGCTCTTGAAGTGTCCGTTCTTCTTCCAACCGTTGCCCTGGGACGCCTCGCCGTTCATAGCGCGGCTGCCGAACGTTGTCGTCTTGCTTTTCGTTTCGAACAACACGTCCGAATCTGTTTCTGTTTCTGATACGTCTTTGCTCGTGACTGTGAAAGGAAGATGAGAAATTAGGGCCAGCACCCAATAATGGCACGGCATGGCATGGCGTGGCAAAAAATATTTTTCTTGGACAAATTATTTTCGACCTTATTTCAATTAGTTTAGAACTGTCATTATTTTATTTTAATACGAATAGGTAGAAATATTTCGCGTGATAACGCGGCTTACCGCGGCATACCGCGGAACGCCACGTCATCCCCCGGGATGCTACGGCACGTTGTGACATTCCACAAGATACCACGGGACGCAATCATTTTAACAAAATACACGAACAATTTTAAATTAGCACAGTACTGAACTGAACGCGTGAGTGGCGTGCCACCGCCAGGCGCGCCATGCCATGCCGAACTTGATAGTTCCGTGAATACTGAGCTTTGTATTAAACATATTGGCTATCATTCGTGGGAAGATAAGAGCATTAATTAAATATAACCTAAGTTCCTTTAAATCTGCGCTTGTTGATAAAAGCTTATTGTCATTATGCTCTGAACCTCAAATTATATAAAGTCAATGCTTTTTTTGTACCGCTAGCCAATACGTGTAATATTTGTAAAACAACAACCAAATCTTGTGAAGAATATCACATCTCAAAAACACGTAAGTAAACAATGGACAAGTTGAAATAGAATATAGCTTGACAAATCGCTATATTTCTAAAGATCAAATGGGCTCGTATAAATGACACGCGACCGCCTTAAAGGATTTTATTTTTTATTGAGCCTGAGTACATAATAGTGGCCCACAACTGGGTAAAGGCATATCCTTCCAGATACTCTTTTTCTGCGCCATCTCGCACCAGTCCTTGTGGTGCGCCGGTCCAAGTTACGCCGTCCATCCCCTAAATGGAATAATAACAGTAAAAAAATCGCTGGTGGCCGTACAATATTTACATGGTTTCTCCTCGTTGTCTGCGAGCGGCAGCAGGCGGTACTTCGGGCGCGCCCTCGGCTTGCGCGGCGCACACAGCTTGCGCAGCGCGCGCGCGCTCGCCCAGCAACACGCGCCCAGCGCGCACAGCGCTGCCACGCCGCCCAGGCTCGCGTACACCACCGACCATTCTGCACAAGTGACACGCATTCATTATTATTGTTATTTCGAACATAGCGTTTAAAGAGTGCATGCACTCAGCGTTTGTCTAGAGCGCGTCAATTTGCGATTTACACCGAGCACGTGCTGAGACAGTGTACTCACCGCAGTCGGGCTTCAAACTCAAACTCTAATTATTTATTTCAATTAAACCATTTACAGGCACTTTTGAATTGTCAAGGTACTATTTGCACATTCAAAGCGTAGATTCTCTATGGAGAAGAACGTGCAAGAAACTCCACGGACACTCTTTTAAATCATTTTTGCTTTACAATGTTTTGGTTACATCATTCTTGTTGAAATTAAACATCCTACTACTATTATAAAGGCGAAAGTTTGTTTTTTTTTTTTTTTTTTTTTTTTATGAGTGGCTTCTCGCAGTTCAACCTATAAGGTTGTCGACTGCTTAACCGGGCTTGCCTGTGGTGGCCTCAATATAATATTAAAGCCTCCAGCCAGGGCTTACAAAAAAACCTACAAACTAAGCGACTACACGCTAAGGGCACCCCCTGTGGGGTACGGGCCTCGGCTTAGGGCGTCGCTGGGGAGAGGACAGCTAGGGACGGGCTGGATCGAACTGGAATTTAAGACTACAGGCTCAGCGGCGCGGGCTGGCTCGAGCAAGGGTCGGGGCGGATTTTGACGGGGACGTCGCGGCGGGCCACGGCGGCGAGGGCGGAAGGACGGCGGTCGTGGTTTGCGAAGAGTGCTGGTCTCTTTGCGACTCTCTTGGAGGAGAGTGGTAGAGTCGTCGGGCGTGACGAGGGTATGCCTCGGTCGGCGTACCTTGGAGATGCGGGAGGGTTCGTATCGGGCGGCCGATGCGATAAGGGGGTTACGGTGATTTACAGCAGTGTCGAAGAAACGTTTGGCTATGCGTTTCATGAACTGCTGTATGGTGGGCAATTTGAGATCTACATGTAGAGTCTCATTTCGGACGTAGAAGGGGGCACCCGTGATTTTGCGCAGGAAACGGTTTTGGAGCGTCTGCATCCTGTGGAGATGACGTGGCTTTGCGTGTGCAAAGACGGCGCAAGCGTACGTCATGATGGGACGGATGACCGCGGTGAAGAGTCGCAATTTGCACTTGAGTGACAATTTGCTACGGGCGGTCGTGATATAATGGAGCCTTCCCTGAGCGAAGGCGGCGCGAGAACGGGCCTGCCTTATGTGCTCAGCAAAGGTGAGGTGGCTGTCCAGTATGACCCCCAGGTATTTGGCTTGCTTCTCCCAGGGGATCGGCTTGCCATACATGGTGATCGGACGAGGGGGAGGGGGTTTGTGCCGCGGTTTCGTAAACAGAACCGCCTGACTCTTGTCGGGGTTAACCTCGATTCTCCATTTCCTGAACCATCTGCCCAAGATGTTTGCAGATGTTTGGAGAGTGCGAGCGATAGCGTCAGGTTCGCGACCGGTGTAGTAAATGGCGGTGTCGTCGGCGAATAGGGCCAACTGCGCCTTTTTACTTTTGGGGATATCGCTGGTGAAAAGCGTAAAGACTAGGGGGGATAGCACTGAGCCCTGGGGGACTCCTGCTCGGATGGGGTGAGGGGACGAGAGTGCACCCTCGATGCGGTAGCGGAAGGTGCGGTTCGACAAAAAGTCTCGCAAGATGAGCACGAGACGGTCTGGCACGCCGAGTTGGTAGAGCTTGTAAATTAAGCCATTGTGCCATACTTTGTCGAATGCTTTCGCTATGTCGAAGAACAAGGCACCCGTCATCGAGCCACGCTGGAAACCAGCGCTTAGATGCTCGACGATGCGGTGAACTTGTTGGATGCACGAGTGTTCGGTTCGAAAACCAAACTGCTCGTCGGGGATAAGACTCTTTGCTTCGGCATAATCCTTGAGCCGCTTATAAATAAGCCTCTCGTAGATTTTACCGAGAACGTTGAGTAGACTGATGGGACGGTAACTGGCGGGATCAGACTTGGGCTTGCCTGGTTTGGGGGCGAAAGTTTGTAAGTATGGATGTATGTATGGATGTTTGTTACTCTTTCACGTAAAAACTACTGAATGGATTTTGATGAAATTTGGCACAGAGGTAGATTATAGTCTGGAATAACACATAGGATACTTTTTATCCCGGGAATATGTTCCCTTAGGATAGTTTTCGACAATCACGCGGGCGGAGCCGCGGGCGGCAACTAGTACATTATATGTGAGAACGATATAGAACAAAATGCACGATAAAACCGTCCGGAGTAGGAAAAACAACGATTCAAATAACAAATCATTTAAATAAACTATGGCAGCTGAGACAGTGTACTCACCGCAGTTGGGCTGCGCGTCAGGGTCGAGCATGGCCAGCAGGCTCTGCATCCAGAAGGCGTCGCAGCGACACGTGCGCGAGGCGTGGTCGCACACGCCCCTGCCCGAGCACGTGCTGAGACAGTGTACTCACCGCAGTCGGGCTGCGCGTCAGGGTCGAGCATGGCCAGCAGGCTCTGCATCCAGAAGGCGTCGCAGCGACACGTGCGCGAGGCGTGGTCGCACACGCCCCTGCCCGAGCACGTGCTGAGACAGTGTACTCACCGCAGTCGGGCTGCGCGTCAGGGTCGAGCATGGCCAGCAGGCTCTGCATCCAGAAGGCGTCGCAGCGACACGTGCGCGAGGCGTGGTCGCACACGCCCCTGCCCGAGCACGTGCTGAGACAGTGTACTCACCGCAGTCGGGCTGCGCGTCAGGGTCGAGCATGGCCAGCAGGCTCTGCCTCCAGAAGGCGTCGCAGCGACACGTGCGCGAGGCGTGGTCGCACACGCCCCTGCCCGAGCACGTGCTGAGACAGTGTACTCACCGCAGTCGGGCTGCGCGTCAGGGTCGAGCATGGCCAGCAGGCTCTGCATCCAGAAGGCGTCGCAGCGACACGTGCGCGAGGCGTGGTCGCACACGCCCCTGCCCGAGCACGTGCTGAGACAGTGTACTCACCGCAGTCGGGCTGCGCGTCAGGGTCGAGCATGGCCAGCAGGCTCTGCATCCAGAAGGCGTCGCAGCGACACGTGCGCGAGGCGTGGTCGCACACGCCCCTGCCCGAGCACGTGCTGAGACAGTGTACTCACCGCAGTCGGGCTGCGCGTCAGGGTCGAGCATGGCCAGCAGGCTCTGCATCCAGAAGGCGTCGCAGCGACACGTGCGCGAGGCGTGGTCGCACACGCCCCTGCCCGAGCACGTGCTGAGACAGTGTACTCACCGCAGTCGGGCTGCGCGTCAGGGTCGAGCATGGCCAGCAGGCTCTGCATCCAGAAGGCGTCGCAGCGACACGTGCGCGAGACGTGGTCGCACACGCCCCTGCCCGAGCACGTGCTGAGACAGTGTACTCACCGCAGTCGGGCTGCGCATCAGGGTCGAGCATGGCCAGCAGGCTCTGCATCCAGAAGGCGTCGCAGCGACACGTGCGCGAGGCGTGGTCGCACACGCCCCTGCCCGAGCACGTGCTGAGACAGTGTACTCACCGCAGTCGGGCTGCGCGTCAGGGTCGAGCATGGCCAGCAGGCTCTGCATCCAGAAGGCGTAGCAGCGACACGTGCGCGAGGCGTGGTCGCACACGCCCCTGCCCGAGCACGTGCTGAGACAGTGTACTCACCGCAGTCGGGCTGCGCGTCAGGGTCGAGCATGGCCAGCAGGCTCTGCATCCAGAAGGCGTCGCAGCGACACGTGCGCGAGGCGTGGTCGCACACGCCCCTGCCCGAGCACGTGCTGAGACAGTGTACTTACCGCAGTCGGGCTGCGCGTCAGGGTCGAGCATGGCCAGCAGGCTCTGCATCCAGAAGGCGTCGCAACGACACGTGCGCGAGGCGTGGTCGCACACGCCCCTGCCCGAGCACGTGCTGAGACAGTGTACTCACCGCAGTCGGGCTGCGCGTCAGGGTCGAGCATGGCCAGCAGGCTCTGCATCCAGAAGGCGTCGCAGCGACACGTGCGCGAGGCGTGGTCGCACACGCCCCTGCCCGAGCACGTGCTGAGACAGTGTACTCACCGCAGTCGGGCTGCGCGTCAGGGTCGAGCATGGCCAGCAGGCTCTGCATCCAGAAAGCGTCGCAGCGACACGTGCGCGAGGCGTGGTCGCACACGCCCCTGCCCGAGCACGTGCTGAGACAGTGTACTCACCGCAGTCGGGCTGCGCGTCAGGGTCGAGCATGGCCAGCAGGCTCTGCATCCAGAAGGCGTCGCAGCGACACGTGCGCGAGGCGTGGTCGCACACGCCCCTGCCCGAGCACGTGCTGAGACAGTGTACTCACCGCAGTCGGGCTGCGCGTCAGGGTCGAGCATGGCCAGCAGGCTCTGCATCCAGAAGGCGTCGCGGCGACACGTGCGCGAGGCGTGGTCGCACACGCCCCTGCCCGAGCACGTGCTGAGACAGTGTACTCACCGCAGTCGGGCTGCGCGTCAGGGTCGAGCATGGCCAGCAGGCTCTGCATCCAGAAGGCGTCGCAGCGACACGTGCGCGAGGCGTGGTCGCACACGCCCCTGCCCGAGCACGTGCTGAGACAGTGTACTCACCGCAGTCGGGCTGCGCGTCAGGGTCGAGCATGGCCAGCAGGCTCTGCATCCAGAAGGCGTCGCAGCGACACGTGCGCGAGGCGTGGTCGCACACGCCCCTGCCCGAGCACGTGCTGAGACAGTGTACTCACCGCAGTCGGGCTGCGCGTCAGGGTCGAGCATGGCCAGCAGGCTCTGCATCCAGAAGGCGTCGCAGCGACACGTGCGCGAGGCGTGGTCGCACACGCCCCTGCCCGAGCACGTGCTGAGACAGTGTACTCACCGCAGTCGGGCTGCGCGTCAGGGTCGAGCATGGCCAGCAGGCTCTGCATCCAGAAGGCGTCGCAGCGACACGTGCGCGAGGCGTGGTCGCACACGCCCCTGCCCGAGCACGTGCTGAGACAGTGTACTCACCGCAGTCGGGCTGCGCGTCAGGGTCGAGCATGGCCAGCAGGCTCTGCATCCAGAAGGCGTCGCAGCGACACGTGCGCGAGGCGTGGTCGCACACGCCCCTGCCCGAGCACGTGCTGAGACAGTGTACTCACCGCAGTCGGGCTGCGCGTCAGGGTCGAGCATGGCCAGCAGGCTCTGCATCCAGAAGGCGTCGCAGCGACACGTGCGCGAGGCGTGGTCGCACACGCCCCTGCCCGAGCACGTGCTGAGACAGTGTACTCACCGCAGTCGGGCTGCGCGTCAGGGTCGAGCATGGCCAGCAGGCTCTGCATCCAGAAGGCGTCGCAGCGACACGTGCGCGAGGCGTGGTCGCACACGCCCCTGCCCGAGCACGTGCTGAGACAGTGTACTCACCGCAGTCGGGCTGCGCGTCAGGGTCGAGCATGGCCAGCAGGCTCTGCATCCAGAAGGCGTCGCAGCGACACGTGCGCGAGGCGTGGTCGCACACGCCCCTGCCCGAGCACGTGCTGAGACAGTGTACTCACCGCAGTCGGGCTGCGCGTCAGGGTCGAGCATGGCCAGCAGGCTCTGCATCCAGAAGGCGTCGCAGCGACACGTGCGCGAGGCGTGGTCGCACACGCCCCTGCCCGAGCACGTGCTGAGACAGTGTACTCACCGCAGTCGGGCTGCGCGTCAGGGTCGAGCATGGCCAGCAGGCTCTGCATCCAGAAGGCGTCGCAGCGACACGTGCGCGAGGCGTGGTCGCACACGCCCCTGCCCGAGCACGTGCTGAGACAGCGCAGGGAGCGCACGCGGCCGCCGCCCCACGCGTCCCAGCCGCCGCTCGCACCGCGCACCAGCGACAGAGCGTGCACGCCCTCTACGGCCTTGCCCTGGAAACGGTAAAAAATAATAATAATAAAAAGTTGGGAATCTTTAGGGAATGTTACAATATGTTAAAATATTGGATTAAATATTGTTTTGATCTTTTACATGTTCAGCTTTCTTTATATAAAAATCCAATCGTACATGATTACTTTAAATACTGGTTAGCAGATTCAAAATTCAAATGCTCCTGATTCAAATCTATTCAAAAAAAAATTGTTCATTTTGATGCAAGTGGACAAACTTTGGGAAGGGTCTAAAATTATTTCCAATGAATCCTCACCTGTTCAGAAAGGAAGAAAATCAGCTGCGTATTTCCAGAATCAATTTGTCCGCGGACTTCAGTGACATTGACTCTGATGTCATCTTTGAGGAGTAGCGTCATCTTCTGTACTAACGAGTCGAGTTGGCTCTGAGTGAAGGTGGAAATCGGAATGTTCAGCGTCAACTCCATGAGGTTCATTTCGAGGGGGTCTGGTTTGACTTGGACGCTCACTGTGTCTTTATCTGACTCCCCTTGATCGTCTGTCACTGTTAGTTCATAGACGTATCGGCCTGCTTCTATGTTTGTTAGCTGTAAAAAAAAAATCTGCACTAAATATACTGGTATTGTAAGCAAGGACAGATATACCTACCTACGTGTACTTTTAATAAGGTTAAATTTTTGCAGAATAAATAGGTTTGTTTAAACAGCCTTAGATGCTCATAGACAACAAAAAGTGCGAGTAACACTCGCACACGAAGGGTTCCGTTCCATAAACCGATAAATAAAACGTATCATGTATGGGAGCCCTCTTAAATTTTTAATTTAGTTTCATTTTTATTATTTGTTTTTATGCATGTTATACGGCATACGGTGTAAAATATTCACACCCTGTGAAAAAATCAACTCTTTACCTATTACAGTTCATGAGATACAGCCCGCTGACAGACAGATGGACGGACAGCGGAGGCATAGTAATAGGGTCCCATTGGCACACTTCGGGTGAGAAATCCTAAAGGTTTCAAAGTTATCAAGAGTCAAGTGCGATTTTTACGACGGAACAGAAGGGGTATAATTACGTTTTTAGTAATTAAGAATAGTTGGTTGGAATCGTGATAGATATTTAGTACTCTTTCACTTACCATCAGCACAGGTTGTGTATCAGAGTTAAGTATAACCGTCCCGGCAGCGAGTCCTGACGGCGAGCGACTCCACTTCCACGATACGATGCGAAAGTCGTCCGAAGACTTGGAGCCGTTCAGTATCAGCACGGACACCGGCAGGTTCAGTACTAGGTCACCTCCTGCGTCTGCCTTTGGAGGACTGTTTTTGTCTGTAGGCGGAACGGTTATTAGAAAACTATTACTAAGAATGGAGTGTTCAGTGAACAACTGATTTATTTTTGGTTTTTAAGAATCGGGCAGTATACTTATAGAGGCTCAATTGTAGTATGGAGTTCTGGCCAAACTAAGGCGAATTCCCCGCAGGTTTGGCACGAAACTAACGTGAATGATTGCATCCAGGATCCCGGGCGGATTTCACCTGTTTGAATAGCCATTACACCTACCTACTCAAAACTTAAATTCCCTGAAAGTGACACAACGTTGATAATAATATATTAATTTTTAGTACATTCCAATGAAAACTTCATTCAAACTCATGCAGAGATGCAGACTTTTCATTAGGTTGGTTTGGGAGTGTGTATTGTTTATTTTAGACCCTCTCACCTAATAAAGACATGTGCATTTGTGCAACGGTGTCCAAAATGATTTTTACAAGAAGGTATATGTACACTTACTTTGAGTAACGGTGACGGTGACATTATCAGATGCAGAGTTCCCGTTATCGTCGAGTACAGTCAAGGAGAACACGTATTGCCCCTTCGTGAGGCCGGTGGCATTGGCGACGGACTCGTTAAAATTGACAATGTTAGAGTTAGTGGGACCGGAGAGGCAACGCCAGGTGTACGCGACTATCCTGTGGTCGTCGTGCGAGGCTGAACCGTTCAGGATGATCCACGTTTGAGGTAGTGATATGAACTGCAAGTATATTTCATTACAACTATCGCAGCTGTCCTTGGCTGATGTCATAGTTGCTGCATTTCTAGAGCGTGCGTGATATTTGGTTTCAAATCTTATGTCTTAATGGTTGTAAATTGAACCTTAATTCAGTTTTCATAAGTCATAATATGCCGCGCGCTCGAGATTTGCGCCACCTAAAGTATGGTTCATTGTGATAGCAAATGTATGTAGGTATTTCCGAAATATAACAACTCGTAAAAAACCAGATAAGTGTTTTACATAATAATTAAATCTGAGTTTTACTGTGCAATATTACAACGAACCATTACTTCGGATATCCGTTATGATAACTTGCATAGATCGTCGATAGTGACATGCAATGATAGTATCTTATCACACTTTATACAGTTCCCCCACAATATTGTACATTAAATTAGGTAATATTTGTTTTAGTAACCATGGACCACGAAATCAACATGCATATTTATGAGATAGAAGGTTCCCAGCCCGTTTGATCCTTTTGGCTTATGTACAATAGTTAGTAGATAAATAGTTAAAGATGGTCGTGCATATCAAGTTTTAAACCCCTATTTAGAATACTTTACATCATTGCACAGCTATTTAGATGTAGTCCAATCCAACCCATCTTTTCCAATGAATATTGAAGAACTTCTATTATTTTTATACTTTTATTATATTTATTGTCTAACATCTTGTGTTTGGACGCAAAAAAAATATTACAGCTAGATTTCTCAAAGACCCTTTTCTGGTAGCCAACTAATTAGATCTTCAAGATCTAGAAGTTATTTCATATTAGCACGTTTTAGTGCAGTTAAGTTTAACTTTATTGTTCAGGTAGATCCTCACAAGCTTCTTAGAAATTTGATTCGCCTAGTTTGAACTAAGCTATTTCATCGACGGAATAAAATTCGCGCAACTTTATGATTAGCCTTGACCATAATTATGGTTATTAATACTTATGATTATAGTGCTAAATGTTGCATGTCATATGGTAGAATGTACTGGATATAATTGTTTTTCCCTTTACATAACACTACAAAACTATGTTTTGTTACCTACATTCTTTGCAAATAAATGATTTCTGATTCTGATGATTTACGAGTCCGATAGCAGATTGCAATACATCACACACTACGATACAATGTTTTAGTTACTTTTTTACATGCTTGATTTCGCGTCTGATTCGAATCGCGTAACGTGTTAGAACAATCTTACAGATTACTGAAATAAACCGAAACAGATATTAAAATAAATAATTCGAACTATAGGGACTTGTAAATCGTATGGCTAAAGGCTGCCACACATTAATCACGATACCGTCAAGTCGCACCAAGCACGTCAAAAAATATACATAGTTTCGTAGAAGTAGTACCACACGTCAGTCACGTCAAGAGAGGCGCGTCCGAGGCCTTGTTCGTTTGTAGTAGTTACTTACGGCTTCTGCCTGTGCGTCGGCTACAGGCGGGGTGTTGGTCGGTGGTTTCACGAAAACATGCACGTCCGCTGTTGAAGACTGGCCCGAAGAGTCCGTCACTTTTAACACGAATGTGTACACGCCTTCTGACAGATTCGACAGCTGGAAAAATTCATACAGGTTGTGATTATATTTTTCAGAATAATATAGTTGTCAGAGTCATTTATTCTTGCTAAGGCGTTTGCTTGTATGTGAAATGTTTTAGTTTCTAGTAAATGTCATTCAATGAAGTGATACATAGGGTGGCAGGTACTACTAATTTGCATTTCGAAAGATGATCAAGTACACTTCAATAAAGAATCAAGGGATTACCTACATGCCATTATATACTAATCTATGTCAAATGATCGAGTTATTTCTAATCCTAATCTAAAACATAAATGGTAGGCAAACAATAATATGAAACAGGACAACAATGTTTATAAAACGAGGAAACATTGTTTAACACACCATGCGCTAGATTGATAAGTGGCGATAACAATGAAAGGATATGATTATAAACCTCGTTTTTTCATTAACCGTTATCTATGGTATTCATTTTATGTTTATATGGTTGGATGGAATTATTTCCGTTGAACGGGCAACGGAAATAATTGGAATATGAACAGAATAGCTTCCTAAGCGATTTTATAGTAGTCCACGCTTCTATTGGGACGCTGATGAAAGATTCTAGAATTTCTAAATAAACCTGTTTTTCCAAAGTGGAATTGGGCGGGCAGGTGGCGTCTTTATCGACGCGGTCTAGGAAGCGTTGGCGAGACGAGATAAACTAGTTCTATTGGATTGGCCAGAGAAGGCAATGGAAATGATATGTGTTAGTTCTGTGGACATCTTGGAACAAAAGAGAGCTAATGGTCGTAAGTGCTACTGCTGAGCATGAGGTCCTGAGTTCGATTCCCGAATGGCAACGTGTTATTGGGCTTTTCCATTGAGAATTTCTCAATAGCAGCCCGGAGTCCGGATTTATGTCCGGTTGATGATAATAGGCTCGACCCCTATTACATGTCTAAACTAATATTATACCTTAAAAGGAATGACATTTTTTTGTTAGTTTGTTTGTTACGATTTGGCTTAAAAACTACTCAACCGATTTAAAAAATTCTTTCGCCATTAGAAAGCTACATTATTAATTTAAAACATAGGCTATATTTTATATTATTTATAATAGGTTTGATAATTAAGGTTGATATGTACATGTATGATTTATACTATTTATATGTTTATACTATATTATATGTATTGATTATGTACATATTATGTGCATTATGTATGTGTATTAACACTATAAATTATTCAAATCGGACCTTTCGTTTAAAAGTTACGAACGGGTATAAAAATACTCTAAGTAAGAAAAATCTTACGGTTTTAGCGAACTGGGGAGAATCTAAATGCTGGGCCCGATGAAGTTGAAACACGGCATTAAATATTTCGGTGAAAAAATAAGAATAAAATTGTTCGTAAATAGGTAAGGACAAACTAAAAATGGGATAATTGAAACACATCTAACAGTTTTGCATAATCAATCCCTGACGGGGTGAAAGGCATGAACAGTAACGCTGATCCTGAGACCACAAAATCGGCAACAGAAATGGATGGGTAATTAATGAAAATCTTTGTGCTTCATTTCCCAAAACTAACCTTTAAAAGGGGTAGAGGGGGCGTTGAAGTGGAGCACCTACTAAATCCGCTCGAATGAAGTCGCAGGCGAAGTGCTAGTGACTTAATAAAATCGACCAAGTGCGAGTCGGATTCTCGTGAGAAACGTGCTTTTTTTCGGTTTATAGTACGGAACCCTGTACCATAAACCGCAAAAAAAACCGGTCATGTGCGAGTCGGACTCTCACACGAAGGGTTCGGTACCATAAACCGAAAAACACGTTTCTTACATGGGAGCCTCTTTAATTTAATTTTTATTATTTGTTGTTATAGCGGCAATAGCATACGTACGCTGTGAAAATTTCAACTGTCTACCTACTATTGCGGTTCTTGAGATACAGCCCGCTGACAGACAGACGGACGGACGGACAGCGGAGGCTTAGTAATAGGGTCCGTTGGTTACCCTTCGGGTACGGAACTCTAAAAATATAACTGGCGAAATGTGGGTGTAATATGCAGCTATTGTTATTTTTTATTAAAACCTTATATGTACTATTAAAAAAAAACTACAACACGCTATACAAAAGTCGACCTTTGGGTCAGACACTCAGAACACAGCAGGTTATGTTATGTTTTACATATTGTTGTTGGTTTGATAAAAGATACTTACTTGTAAATAAGGAGAGTGTGTGTTTTGCATGTCCACAGCTTTATTTTCATCTTCAGCCGACTTCGTCCATTCCCAGGACGTGATCTCATGGTCGTCCGTTGAAAGACTTCCGTTTAACGTTAAGTTATTGTTTGGCAAGTATATTATCACGTCTTGGCCTGTAAAGGAAGAAACAACGCTTTATGTCAAATGCTAAAGAACTTAAAAGTTGAACGCTGCGTTTAAGGTAGGTTGTGCACGACAAAAGGTTCCTTCATGTACTTAATATGATTTTTATGCCCAAAAATTTAGTAAAATATACAGAAAATATTTTTTTTCATAAGCAAAGAACTATTTTCTGTTTAGAATGCTGGAAAATCTAAAATAATTATGTCGTTTTAAGATAACATGTTAAAAGATTGTGATTCATTCGGAACCTTTTGCGCGCGAGTCCGATCCGCACTTGGCCGGTTATTTTTAATATTCCTGATGAGCTCGATTTTGGCTCTATTGTTTTACGATGGAACAAGCGAGCCCAGAAGATGCCTGTTTTCTTTTGCCTTGAAGGCTGACGGGACATAGGTGGTAGATTGAACAGATGGCCGAAAGAGAGTTCGACACTTAGGCTGCGCTTTGCGAATGTAGAATTTGTACACTACAGCACGACATTTTAACTCACCTGCATTCGCTTCAGGGGGATAATCCGTATGATTCAACACAGTAATATTAGCTGCTGTAGAGTTCTTCACATGGTCTGAGTCCTCAACCGTCAGCTTAAATGTGTAGTTGCCGGGCTGTTTGAGATCATTCAGTACTAACGTAGGACCGTCTTGAAGAGGAGGCTGGTAGCCAATGGGACCCGATGTTAAGTCCCAGTGCCAGGAAATGATGGCGTCGTCATCCTGAGGTGAATACAAAATATTTCTTTGAAAATCAGTTATGATTGATTAAATATTAAACATTGAATACCAGTTACAATAAATAGCAGTAGTTGTGGAACTAATATTATAATCAGAAGAGGAACTGTACGATCAGTATGTACCATCCCAGTCATTTGCAGTAAACTACTGTTCGACCTTATTACTATGTTTATAAGGTCCAAAAGTGGTTCACCGCAAATATCCGCGATGGTACATAGCACCGACGCGGCGTGCTGTAGTTTAGGTATGTTGTATCTAATCGAACAAAGACAATTCTTAAGTTGGCTAGTTACAATAATTTGTCTGTAATAAGTGCCTAACTCTGGGCAGCTGTTCGGAATAATCTAAGGTGGATATTCGTATATTAATTCTGTCTGCCTGCATGTATATTAAACGATGGACCCCAGTTAGATGGTTCGATGGGCTTCAAAAAAGCGGCTGTGAGTCCGAGATTGACTTAAACGACAAACTTAAGTCACCAAAAAGACGCGTTATGCTGAAATCTGGCTGCTATCGCGAAACTTGTGCGAGGTCTTCGTCCAGTAATGTAATTGGCTCAACTGATACATTTTGGATATTCCAATGCTTTTAAATGATCATAATTATTTTTCATACCTTGCTAGCGCTACCATCAAGTACAGCAACAGTGTTAGGCAGCTTCACAGTCTGAGTTTGTGGCGTGATGACGACTTGGGGCGGGGTGTTGACGCGATGGGGCGGCAACACCGTCACGTTGGCAAACCCTTCTCCATACGAGTTGGTGCCGTTCACCGTTACCTTGAAACGGTACTGGCCTTCTGTCAGGTCTGTCAGCGTCACTTTTGCTCCGTTCTGATTCATGTTACCTGTGTTGAACAAGGAATAATACACACTGTTTTGTCGAAACAGCTGCGTGTCTTTATTTCGTAGCAGTAACAGTGGTTTCCACAATTCAAATATTTGTACAGACCTGAGGATAGGTCCTGTACATTGGTCCTATTAATTTGAGGTTTAAATTTTGTGTTTATTATGAGGTGTACAATAGAGTATTATTTTATAAATATTACAAAGAGTATTAAATTAGTTTTTGAAGTTCACAGTCAGTTATTGTAGGTACCTATCTCAATTATTGTGACATGCGTAAAATAAAAGTAATGCATTGAGGTCATGCAATAAATGCTATTTGTATGTCTTATTTTTATAGTGTTACGTATGTTATGTTTGCTTGTTAAAAGCCTGACATTTTATTTCCATACAATTTGTTTTTACAACTGCATAACATTTTCATAGTTATTACCTGTGAAACCCCCTTTAGGTTGGTCAACTAGTGTCCATACATAGTTGTAATGGCTCATTGTCGCCTTCTCGTCAGGTATAGTGTATGCTGCCAAGGTCACTTCATTGTCTGGCAGTTGTACCTAGTGAACATTTAAGAATGAGTTAGCCCAACAGTAATGGAGAAATGAATTTGTAATAACTTTAATTGTCATTCAAACCTTGGTTAAATATTTCGAGTAAATATTTCCTAATCCAATTAACTGTATATCAATAAATTGGTCAAGGAAAGTCCAGTTTAAAATATTTTTCCTCATGTCATATGTTAGCTTTTGTTACATAAGAATATTAGTGAAGTAATTACCTGTTTAGATAAGATTGAAACAGTCAAAGTTTGAACACTTTTTGGTGAAGAAGTTTCAGTTTTCAGAACATCACTTTTTGCTTCACCATCATCATTTTTTTTCATAGAATCTACAGTTGGCCCTTTGGAAAATGGTCTCATTGGCTGAACACAAGCTCCTTGGGCATTCTCCTCTGTACCAGGTACACATTTGCATATGCCATTCCTTAGTTTTAAGCCCAGCGGTATACACTCAGAGTTAAATGGGCAGTCACCAGCACCTACTTCACAAGGTATTTTTTCTAGAAAATTTGTAGCATCCATTATCATGTCACTGTCATTATTGTCGCGGTACTTATCAAAGGATCTTGCTTCATCATCATCCATTGTAGGCAAGTTGTTGATGAAGTGGGACAAAAAGCTTGAGTCTTCATCTTCATTGATTAGATCATTGCGGTGGCTTGTGTATGGAGAATATATTGATTCCTCTTCAGGAGAAAAGTTGTTGTTCATGGGCCTGTAGCTAGACTGATCTAATATGTCTGACCAGTTCTCTGTAAAAATAATATATATATTTTTATTGTAAAAGCACTATAATCAGCAATGCCTATGAGATTGTAGAGACATTAACCTTTTTGTTTTCATGTTAGGGTAACCTATATTATTTTTATCAATAACAGGGATCAAGGAAGTGTTCATCATATTTCATTTATAAGTAAAACAAACTTTGGAAATACAGTAAATAATGATGTTGCATTATGCTACTATGTTTAACCAGAAAAACCCTGAACTAAATAACACCATTTCATAAATACTATCTGTACTTGTTATTTTCATGGTGTTGACAAGAGAGGGCAATAAACTATATAAATGTTGTAGTTTTTAGATATTCATGATTCAAGCTATGTTTTAAATAAGTTAGAGGCATTACCATTAGGCAGCACTGGCTTCACCAGTATCATAGACACATGTGATGCTTCCCACTTGCGGCTCCCAGTCCTCTGCAGAGGTAGACACAGCTCATCACTGACACACTCCACATGGAAACACCTCAGGTCATAGATGAACACTATGTTGCAGGAGTCAGAGAGACAGCATTCCATTACACATTGCTTCAAACCTTTAAGACCTGGCTTTTCTGTGTAGTTCCCAGCTGTAAGGTTTCCTGGGGCAAAAAAAAAAAAAAAAAACTGTTTCAGCTCTTTGACATGTTTCAAACTAGGATCATTTCAATATAAAATTTAATTAATTTCACCACTTTATGTGTCAGTGTTAGTGCTTAGATATGATACTGTACAAACAAAGACATCTCTCTCTTCTTTATGTGGAAATACAACTTGAATCTGATTAGAAGTAATAGTTGATTTAGCAACAGCTGCTCTGTTTCTTTAGCTTCTATTCACAAGATCGCAGTTTGTGCTGATTTTGTAAATACATATTACTTTATGAACAAACACATTCAATTATTACAAGTACAAGTGTTGTATAAACTTACCAACTGGCATGTAGTTCAAAAAATTCTTAGGATACAGCTTGGGACATTTATTATTTTCGTATTTTTCACTCCATGGTTTATTATACTGCGACAGACACACTCTCAAATTTAATAAAATCACTAAACTAAATAAAGTCAGGCATATGTTAGAAATACTGATCATTATGGAATATTTTTAATCACGATAAAATAATTGTTTCGTCGCACAGTGTTACTCTCGTCCACAAAAACTGCACGGTTCAAGTTATCTCAATCACAGGAACCTAAATGTAACGTAGGGGATATACAATATTTGCGTGGGAGTTCCGATAAAGTGATTTATTTGAATAATATTGTGTTTTAGAGTTGTAACGTAAACATTATCGAATAATCGAAATCCCTCATCGTGAATGGAAAACGTCAGTCAAGAAGACGTTGGAATAGCCAGATGAAGAACTTGACAACAGTTGCATCACTGTCTTTCATTCGAAAATGGTTGTTGTTTGCTCTATCATAAGTTAGTTCTTACGCTTAAGATTAAAACTGGCATGTAACGCGCTGCGTACATGACGTTTTGACGTTGTCAGTCAACTTTTGGAAGAGTGATGCAACTTTATATGTATGGATGGACTATGGATGCAACATCAAAATCGGCTCATTTTAAGCTGACCCATGCTAAATAAAAATATATTCGCAACCTTTGATAATCGCAATTAATTATCGTCCACGCATGCATGAAATACTGGTAAGAAAAATGATGGCACGAACAACACTAGCGTGTACCTGCCTTTATGGCGATCTCGCTCTGTCTGACCACTTTATCCAGTGGCGGCGTTAGGTGTCGGCGACGTCGGCGAACGCGCCTTTCTCGTAAGAAATTGTTCAAGTTGATATGAACTAAATCCATGAACGCCACAGAACTATTCGTAAGAAGTATACCTACTATCAGAATCATGCTCACATCAGAGTGAAACTTCTCACAGTTAAATTTACAGGCCTACTGGCTACTTGAGAAACACGATTAGCCAAGAGAGTTTTTTTAAGCAACTCGTATTTGCTATGCCTTAATATTGAAAAACAAAAAACTGTGTAGAACAATACCTACTCGCATAATTCAGTTCATTTTTAAAAAAATTCTGTCTCTCTGGGAAATTAAAAGGGTCTCGCTAAGCTGATGTCGACACACACAGACATTGGGCCAAGTTCCACTGACTACATCTGCGTGGGTGTGGTACAGCCAAAGCACATGCTCGGAGCCGCCTCTGTGGACGATGCCGCATCGGTGCGACGATTGTTCTGTGGTATCTTAACACTTAATATTGGTTTGGCGAACATTGGGAATATATTTCATACATATGCGTTTTTCATCATAGGTATCAACCTGGAATCCAAGATACACCGAATTAGGGCTGCCATCCGTCCAGGTTTCCCCGGATTTATTCTAGTTTGAAGTCCGGAGAGCGTCCGGGCAGGGTTTTCAAAAAGGGACCAGGATACTTTCGTGTTCGGGGAATCTCGATTGATTGAAAGCAGGTTAAAGGTAGCATAACAAATCTTAGTTATAAAACATTACTGGATATGGTGATACATCAATGTACAGTCGCCAGCACATCAAGCTACAACAATCTGTCAAACTTTAATACATTTTCAACTTCTACCAAATCATAAGGTTCAAGGTTGATTGGGAAAATTTGACAGTTTCGGTTTGCTGTACGTCACGTCATTTCTTCAACCAAAAATATAAGTTTGTATTCGCATTTTTTTTGTATATTATAAAAGAACAAATTCCTTATTTTCGGACTTTTTCTTGTACTTATACTGTAAGATCTTCTTGGCAAACAGGACTGTGATCGGGTCAACGGGAAGTACCCTATAGGTTTTGATTCCCTTGCGAGCGTCAAACAAATGCGCCATATACGGAGCTTAAATGGCCTTATCTTTACATTGCGTTGACTTAGAAGTTTGGTTTTTTCACTACTCCAAGAGGTAGCTGTTCTGAATACTTACAGTTTGATTCCTTTACGCGTTCCTGAGACAAAAGCAAATTCCGTAACATTAAAAAATGGTTGTCTGTAAAGTCGGTTTACGGACGATAGTTTAACGTGACAACGTCATACATAACAAAACATTGTAACAACGGGACAATGAGCGTAACGAGACAATTTTTCGTGCGTGCACGGTGTTCATCGATTTATTAGACGTTGTCACGTCAAAATAACTTGAGATTGTAAACTCTCGATAAATTGTCAACTGAACATTTGGAATACTTTTTTACGCGTCAAAATTTGACTGTCTATAATCTTTCGAAATCGGAATGACTTCGAGAGATTATAGACTATCAAATTTCTTCATATAAATAATTAATTCGTAATTGTAACCCGCTCATAAGCTAACTACAGCTTTTTCTTCCTTTTCACTTAAGAGTTTTGGCTTGATAACACATTAACACCTGTTACTTTATTTCTTCTCCGTTACAGGAGAAGAAATAAAGTAACAGTTTAGCTCTTACATAGGTAATTGTTTCTCAGTTTTTATCGAACTAGATGTTATTAGTTAAAACAAATTTCTAATTGGTCCGAGCCGGGGTACTAGAATAAGCAAGTTCGCGTCGCTCGCCCTCGTTGTGGGTGTTTTCTTACATCGGTGTTGCAAAATATTGCTTGGTGTCAGCGCTGTATTTGGATTGTACGACCATGTACATACAACGTCATAATTGTCGCTGCAATCAATGATAATATTGTTAGAGATGACTGTCTCGCGATAGGCGCGAGGGTTGTGGTTTGGTGTATGGGTTGTACCTAGTAGCCTTTCGGCGCAAGTGTCGCACTGCTGCGTAAGTATGAGTGAGCGGGTGCGGGTGGGGTTGAAAATGACGCCAATTGTAAAAGACTGTGTGTCTGTGATTTGGAACCACTTTGCGTGCGCGAAGGTGGCACACGCATATGTCATAATCGGGCAAATGCACGTAGTGTAGATGCGCAGTTTACATCTTAGGCACAGTTTGCTGCGTGCATACAGCGTAGAGTGGAGCCTACCGAGAGCGAAAGCGGCACGTGAACGTACCGTCTTTATGTGCTCACCGAACGTAAGGTGTCGGTCGAGGATCACGCCTAGATATTTAGCTTGCTTCTCCCAAGGGATCGGCTTATCAAACATAGTGATCGGGCTGGGGCCTGGGGGGTCTGGGAAAGTGAGACCGCGGTTTGTAGAACAAAACCGCCTGGCTTTTCTCGGGGTTAACTTCGATCCTCCATTTCCGGAACCAACCGCCTAGGGCGTCGGCAGACCGTTGGAGGGCTCGAGCTATATACTGTTCGCTATTGCCGGAGCGGCATATGGCCGTGTCATCGGCGAATAGGGCTAAGTCGTCCCGGAGGTGGTCGGGATGTCGCTGGTGTATAGCGTGAACGCTAAGGGCGAGAGTACACCGCCCTGGGGCACTCCGGCGCAAACGGGGTGGGGGGCTGAAAGCGCACCTTCGATACGGTACCGAAAGGTGCGGCTCGACAAGTAGTCTCGTAAGATAAGCACGAGACGATCTGGCACGCCGAGCCGATATAATTTGTATATCAGACCGTTGTGCCAGACCTTGTCAAAGGCTTTCGCTACGTCGAAGAACAGGGGTCCCGGCCGCGTTGGTAGCGGTCGCTGATGTGCTCAACGATGCTGAAGACCTGTTGGTCGCAAGAATGGTTGGCTCTGAAGGCGAACTGCTTGGGGGGAATTAGGCTCTTGACTTCGACATAATCCTTGAGTCGCTTATAAATAAGTCTCTCGTAGATTTTGCCAAGACCGCTGAGCAGACTGATGGGGCGATAGCTGGTCGGGGAGGACTTGGACTTCCCTGATTTAGGAATACCGATAACGGTAGCTCCTTTCCACGATTGTGAAAATATGTTGTTGAACAGAGTGCCATTGAAGATGGCGGTCATCAACATGAACACACAACAGGGAAGCGGGGAAAAGACGGATCACCCTGTTGGTGATACCATCAGACCCAGGGGCTTTCCTGGGTTTGAGTCGGCTGATGATCCTTTACCTCGTCTGGAGTGACGGGGGGCAGGAGGTCTTCGGGGTCCTCAACGGGAGGAATGGAAGCTCTACGTTCAACTTCAGCATCCACCATTCGAAGGTGATCTTGGTCTACTGGTAAAGAGCTGGGAAAGCATTGTGACTCTAGGCTGTCGGCTAGACATTCGGCTTTCTCGTCGTCATCGAAGGCGACGGTGTTATCTGGGCGTGTGAGGGGTATCATAGTAGTAACCTCAGCGGATCGTAATTTCTTCTGAAGCTTCCGGAATGCCAGGTTGTTGGGTTCGAGGTCACGCAGCAACTTATGCCAGCCATCATTAAGCAGTTCATTACTGCGATTAGTTTACGCTGTAAGTAGCGCATATGAACTTTGTTACTTTGACAGGGGAAGGCGCTGTAGGCACGGACAGCCGCGTTTTTCTCAGTCAAAACTCACGCACATCGTCCGGGAGTTCCAGCGATGATCGCTCACCGCCGGAGTCTCCCTCAGACATTCGTTCAAGACGTATTGCACGTGATCCGTGAAAGAGTCGATCGCGGCCGTCGCTCGTGTCGGCGGCGGTCTCGATGACATCGGGGATCTTGTCCAAGTGAGGCGACTTGGTGTCTTTCAGCATTTCACTTACTCGTCTCCAGTCAGTGATCACTCGGGTCGGGAGGGGTTGTGCGGAGTCCCATCTCGGAAGACTCCCTCAATTTGCAAAGTTTACCTATATTTATAGTCCCCGCAACAAGGCGCAAGTCTTGCCCGGGAAACCTATCATACAACCAATCAAGCGTGAGAATTGTTCTCGTGCTAGCCTAGACAATTGGAAAGGAATGAAACCTGTTTGAGAAATGGTATCGCCCAAATTGGTTGACCAATCGTGAGCTTTGCAAGCACGCTGGCATCGATTCATTGCCTTTTAAGGTAATGAATTTTCACTGTTTACATGTGGTCCTTAAGGGCAATTTTAGCAAAGTAAACACGTGACATTATACATAGTTTTATTTACCTATTGCGACTTATTGTATGCTAATGACTTTACAAGTGTGTTTTATAGCTACCTAACTGTACTTAACTTCACAAATGTACTTTAATAAGTGTCTAATACCTAGATACATAAACAATAGGCTTAATTATGGTCGAGAGTGACGGTGCATTCGCTACAAATATAACACGACATTGGCTACATTAGAATTATTGCAAAAGCTTATTGTTATCTACTTATTTCTGATGATATAGTTGCATGGCACCTACATAGCTCAATTAATTACAAATGTTATGCCCGAACAATTTTTGTTTTGATTACCTTCTTGAGAGTAAAATAAACATCCGTAATTAATAAATTATTTTTAGTTTGACGAAAAATAAGAATGCTGGCGGTTGCAGGAGCTGTATAAAATAAATTGGCGGACATAAAATACGTAAAAATGGGTGCAGGCCAAATTGGAGGGATTGCCACTTTATGTAAGTACCTACCCTACTTTTAGAGCATTTTATAATTATTCATTCAGTAACTAGATTTTTAAGTGATGCTGATGAATGATGATATTTATTTTGTTATGTATGTTTTTTTCCTTCCAATTATTTAAACAATGCACGTGCCATGCTATTTCTACACCACCTTTGGTTGACTGATAGAGAATGTATAGGGCATCAAGTCTGCCCTGCACATGGGCGCTGCAGGAGTATTTTCATGGGGGTGCATTTCTAAAACCCCGCCTCGAATAGGATTAGTTTTCTTAAACCAACCCAGAACTCAGAACTAATGAAGACGGATGCAAGGCCGAACGCGAGGGAGCTCGAAGCATCTCGCCTCGGATTTGCTAGGTCTCTTTTTACAATAGAGAGATTACGTATGGGGTCCCACAGGGGTCGGTTTTAGGTCCTCTCTTGTGGGATCTCGCATACGATGTGGTCATGCGGGTCAACTTCCCCGTTGGCGTTAGTATTGTTTGCTACGCAGACGATACCCTGGTGTTGGCTGGTGGGGACACCTTCAATGAGACTATTCAGCTTGCCGAGCTCGGAGTAGCAAGAGTCGTGGCGTCAATCCGCGAGCTGGGTTTAGAGATAGCGCCCCATAAAACTGAGGCGCTATGGTTCCATAAACTGCCGAGAAGCAAATAGGCACCCAGCTCGATAGTGACAGTTGAAGATGCGCAGGTCCAAGTGGGTCGGTACATTAAGTATCTTGGCCTAACACTGGACGGTTGGTGGGGCTTCGAAGAGCATTTTGAGCGCCTGGTCCCCCGTGTTGGAAGGGTAGTGGGTGCTTTGCATCGACTGCTACCCAAACTCGGATGGCTACGGGAAGAAGTTCGCCGCCTCTACGCGAGTGTCGTGCGATCAATGGTCCTTTACGGAGCGCCTGTTTGGTCAAACAGACTATCAGGCTTCCGACGCTACAGGACTAAAATAAACAGCCTGCAGCGGAAAATGGCCATTCGCATCGCACGTAGATACCGAACGGTATCCTTTGAGGCGGCAACATCCTGGCGGATATGGACGCGAGGGTCTATAACCAGATTCGTGCCATACGCCAAAGTGGCAATAGTGTGCAAGGAATCGCTGTTGTAAGGCTAAGGTGGCAGGAACGGCGACACGCGCTCGAATACTGGCGTGAACGGCTACAGCAGCCGCAATTTTCGCGCAAGCGCGTTGGCGCAGCCGTCCTGCCGCACTTTGAAGCTTGGCTGAAAAGAGGGGAGCGTATCTCCTACAGACTAACTCAGGTGCTGACCGGACACGGTTGCTTCGGTGAGTACCTGAATAGGATTGGGCGAGTGGCCACGGCAAATTGCTACCATTGTGGAGGCGACCTGGATTCTGCACAGCACACGCTCGAAGAGTGCCCTGCGTGGGCCTCTGAGCGGCAGGTCCTGGTCACCAGGATTGGGCGAGACCTGACTCTGCCAGCAGTAGTGAGGGCTATGCTGGTAGATAAGAAAAACTGGAATGAAATGGCCTCTTTCTGTGAGACCGTGATAGTTCAGAAGGAGGCCGCCGAGTGGGATTGTGAGAGGGCCGATCCCACAAGGAGATGGAGGCGTCGGGTATGCAACCGCCTCGACGCCTAAAACGCCGAAACCCCGCTTGCGTCAAGGTAGGTGGGACTCCGGGTCGCGAGCGTTCAGAGTGGGGATTCTATCCGCCAACCGAGTGATCCCGGGAAAGACGGTGGTACAGTGATCACGTGCCATAACAGGCATTTTTTATTTTTTAATCCCCGACGCAAAAACGACGGGGTGTTATAAGTTTGACGTCATCGTGACGAGAGACCGCTACTGTACTAAGACAGTATGTAATTACAAATATTTGCGGTCTCCCGAAGCAAGCTATCCCTAAGATGTAAACTGCGCATCTTCACGACGTGCATACGCCCCATAATAACGTATGCGTGCGTCACTTTCGCGCACGCAAATTCGCACCACATCCATAGAATGCAAGTAGTTCAAAATTGATTTCTCCGAAAGGCCACGGGCGCCCCGTGGTTCATTAGGAACGAACGACTCCATGTCGACCTCAAAATCCCGACAGTGAAGCAGTTCATCATCGAAACTGCTTTAAAACACCAAAATCCCCTTATCGCATCGGCTACCCGATACACTCCCTCACAGATCAGTAGGACTCGCCGCCCGCGGCATACCCTCGTCGAACCCGACGACCCCATCACCCAGATTCAAGAGAGCCGTAGGGAAACCGGGGCCCGAAAGGGGCCCGTCGCGACGTCCCAGTCCTTTGATTACCCTCCCCGACCTTTGATTACCGAGCCAGCCCGCGTCGCTGAGCCAGTAGTTTTAAACTCCCCAAATAATGTTATGACCCAGCCTGTCCCTTGCTGTTCCTCCCAAAATGACGCCGCTAGCCGAGGTCCGTATCCCACAGGGGATGCCCTAGCGAGCGGTCATGTAGTTTTAATTTAGTTTGTAAGCTTAAATTCATTTGAGGCCACCACAGGATAGTCCGGTTAAGCAGTAACCAGCCCTAGCGTGCTGAACTGCGAGTCCCAGACAAAAAAAAAAAAAAAGGTCTCCCGAGGCGAAGATGCTTAGCCCAAAGAATCGTCCCTACATTAAACTAAAAGGATCAATACATTTTATTTTTACTTTTCTTTAAAGTTTTTTTGTCGGGGGTTTTTTAAATTTTAAATTAATTTTTATATCTTCATGTTTTCGTATGTTTTATTGAAATGCCAGGGGGGTGCAAGTGCACGCCCCTCCCGACGCCCATGCACCGACATTGTCCGACATATATGTATAAAGTCAAAATAAATGAAAACCTACATGTGACGAGTTAATCATATAATTCACAGTGGATATGGATTTTAAAAATGCTGCCACGTTTCTCGGCGAACCAGCGGAATCCACCGAAGCTCAATATGTTGTAAGTCTTAGTTTTTATTTTAAATCGACTTCAAAAAAAGGAGGACGTTCTATGTTTGAGTGTTAGGTATTTTTTTTATGTATGTTCTTGTTCACCGATTGATCCGCCAATTGTAGACCGATTTTCAAAATTGTTTTTTTATTCGAAAGCCACTCGGGTACTCTTAAGCTGGTCCCATTGTCGCCAAGTCTGCATATGATGATGGGATATCAGGGAAATCGAGGGCAACCCTCAAATTTATAGGCACTTAAATTTTTTTTTCATATACTTTCTAACGAAATTAAGGTTTGTTGAGCTGATGACGGAAGGTATAAGTCAGGATCTGTTGATAGGATCCCAGGAAAATTAAGAGCAACCCTCAAATTTTATGAACATTGTTTGAAAGAGTAGGTATACTTTTCATGTGATCCCATGGTCATCAGGTCAGGATCTGATGATGCTATTCTGGAGAAAACAAGTGACCTCTTCAAACTTTATAGGCACACTTGTAGTGATTTGGGTATTACTTGTAAGAATATTTTCTCGGGGTGGTCCCATTTCAATTTGGTGAGGATCTGATGAAGAACTTCGGAGATAGGAACTCTTCATTAAATGATATCAAATGGACCGGGATTACTGAAATCGAATGTCTGTTTATTGTTTACACCAGTTCATAAAATAACATCACGCCGATACGCTGGCACATGTGAATTTCAATCACTTAAGTTGTAGAGTATCACCACAAAAAAGTGAAAAATTAAAAACTTTATCACAGTTTAAACTTTTTAAAAGTAAAAATCTGTTTTGACATAACAAACATTCTACAGAAAACGATCTATTATGTCCAAGTCCAGCTGTTAAGGCTCACCAAAACACAATGAACTTGCGATAGCTTTTTGTACTCAGGTCCATTATCTATCACACGCGATGATGTTTTGCTTGGGCGTCCTAATAGAGGCCCACGTGGTCCTTACACCGGCCAGCTGTGTGCATGGAGAGAGGTATAAATTCAACGTCCTGGCTGGCACACACATGTTTCTGGAAAACGCCGGTGCCTCGCGAATTGTACAACATCTTTGTATTCATAGAGGTATGAGTATTTGCAAGTAAACTTTTGCAATTGTAACTGTAACAGAACTAGTCTGGCGGAAGACAGACGTGATAATGCGGTAAACGTTTGTGTATAATGAATTGTTGCATTATCACGTCGCACCTGTCTGCAGCGCAGTATCAAAGAAGCAAGTAAAAATTTAAGTTTATAAGTATTGGCAGCAAAATGATAATAATATCAATTAAGGCAGGAAAGCTAAACCAAAACCTAAACTTGGTTAAGGCCTGGAGGTGGAAATGTGAGAAAGGGTAAATTTTTGAGACCGATATCATGACAGGTAGAGCAAAGCATAGGACTGCATAATTAGTTTGAATATCCTGAAGCCAGCAAGAGATCGAAGGTGAACTATAATAATTCTATTAGCTCCCCCATATCTTTCCAGACATCCTTTTTTGCGCCATTTCAAACCAGTCTTTGTGTTATACCTACTACCAATTTTAATTTCCCGTAGGTTACAACACATCGCAGAGGTGGGCGGATTGTTTGACGGACAATTTGGCGTTACTGGTTCTAACCCAGCAGTTCTCTTTTAACAAGCATGAGCCGGGCACCGAGTTCATGTTAAATCGTGTTCGATATGGCGTTCATGCTCCAAAAGACGAATCATTGTACAAGGACAATAGTTGCAAGTATTATGGTTGGGGCAGCAGGAGGAATGTAAGAAGCTCTTGTGTAAATTAGTTTTTGTAGCCGAAAAACTGTTTCAGGGAATTCTTTTAAAAGATACTCAATAGAATAAAATATAATACACTTTATTATGAAAACTTTAAATGAAACTAGAGATGAGGACAACAATAAACTTTCAAGACAATTATACGACTCCCGATGTTCCTAAATGAAGAAAATAGGTAGTTGTGGAGAATTAGGTCTTGAAACCATCACGATTCTGTTGTAACAGAGAGACGGAGTTATACAGGACAAAAAGCAACATCCTTTTTAACGGAGAAATCATGATGGAATGGAGGAGGAGGGATGGAGATTTCTTTAATAACGACCTTCTCTGTCGTTTCACTCTTGGCAGGGTGGTCGTGGTCACGTCGAGGCGTCGCACGTCGTTGGTAAAGGCGGACACAGCTCTCCGCACGATCTCCCGCCATCTCTCCCTGTTGACAGAATGTCTGGCACAATCAGATACGCGGCTTCCTAGTGCGGATTTAACTTGATCAGTCTAGCGTATAGCTGATCTGCCGCACGATCTAGTTCATCATATTTGTATTAGCTCGGTTTATCTTCAACCCAAACGTAAGGTGTTTAAAAAATTGGTGAAGGAGCATTACCTCTCACTATAATTTTTTTTCTCCTTTCCCATTTATATATTTGATATTTATTAGTATATTATTTAGTATTGTGTGTATTTTATATTATTATGTCTAATTTATATTGTTTATGATGTTTGTACACTGACCGCCCTAAATCTAACTTCTTTCGTTCAGTCCATCCAAAGGTTGTCTGTAAGAGATTGCCCTGTGCGATAAGACCGCCCATTGTACACTTGTTTTTTTTTAAACGTTTTTACTATGTTTGTAATGAGGTGTACAATAAAGTATATAATAATAATAATAATAATAAGGCTCACGCGCTCCATTCTGAGAAGTAATTCCTCCATGAGGCCAGCGTTACTCGCAAATAAGGTGTTGTCATCTGCGTACTACCAACAGCGAACTCTTTATGCTAAAGCACGGAGTCTAATCAAAATGTTCCCTGCAACTTTTTCAAACAAATTTGGTTTTGCAGTCATTTAAATTTAAATTTTAATTTATACATTAGCTTAACTTTCAAAATATGAATCCTTCTAAGTTACAAGAGTTCCTCGGTGGGCGAATTCGACTAGCACTTTACCGTTTTTTATTCTTAAATCTTGCATGAGACTTTCCATAGGACTGGCATGTCAGTCCCATCATATAATTCCATGTAGATACTCAGGTATGTTATCTAAAATCTATATATAACCCCCAGGGCTACTTGATCCCGCTGTTGATTCAACTCCGACGCATGGAAGCCACCATCTTACCTAGAAGCAAATGTTTAGCGATGTTCAACTATCAAGAGAAGTTTCTTTGTGTCCAGCAGTCACAGTGCCGGGTAATCTTAAATTTTGTCCCTACTCATATTTGTTTACCTACCTGCTTTGCAGTCTATGTTAAGTACCTTATGTTAGCAAGGAATCTCAGTTTATCCCAGATATTGGTCACATTACTAGAAAAAAAACCTGTACAGATAAGTAGTCAATAAGATATCAATATTTTTCAGTCAGCGAAATTCGGAGCATTGTGTCCGGTAAGTACTTACAATACCTATATCATTATGACGTAGTCCCAGTGTATTTAACTTCATCCACACTTCTAAACTAATATTATTAAGAGCAAAAATGTATTTATTTGTTTGTTACGATTTGATTCAAAAACTAATCAACCGATTTTAAACATTCTTTCGCCATTAGAAAGCTACATTACTATTAATTTATCTTTACATTTGAATGAATAAGGATTCATATCATGATACCAAAATCACCACTTTTCCATTCTACCCTGGATTTGATTGAATAATTAGAAAAAAAAGCGGTCATTGTGACTTAACCATAATAGTGAGACATATACGCACGCGGACTTTGTTATAGGTAATATTAAGCACTTTATTCATGTGCTACATAATAGTTTTCTCAGCGCACGCCAAAAACTAAATTTATTAGGCAAAATTATGCTACTCTGGGTTACATTATTGCAATTTTCGTAGGGATCTCTTATTTTTCGAAAATATATCATAGCCTATGTTTTAAGTTAATAATGTAGCTAACCTACTAATGGCGAAAGAGTGTTGAGTAGTTTGTGAGCCAAATAGTAACAATCAAACAAATAAATCTTTCCTCTTTAGAATATTAGTTTAGATTCAGTCAATAAATAAACATGTCAGCTGGCTCTATCTAACTAAAAACTTTTTACAATAAAATACAACCGACTTTCACATAAACAAAAGGTGTTATTGGTTGTTTCTTCGTTTTCCAACACGGACTTATTTTATACTTTTTAGTGTTTTTATAATATTCATTTCATTTCTTAAAAACATGTAGATTCGTATTCCATTTCTAGGACGATATCGGGTCCGTCATCGTCTGTTCCGGTTTTGCACAAGGAATGATGGTTTCTCGTCTCGTGGATCGCCCGTGTGGGGTCGGATTCTTGGACCTGAGCAAGTACTCCAAATTCCTGACCTGCGGGGTGGATGACTCTCGCGACGTCATCGACAGTGATGAGGGTGACGGTCGTTTCTATGAATTTCAATCTTTTAAGCTCCCGCAGACACCTGTGGTGCAAACCCTACCGCCTGAAAACGCGACTAGTGAAAGTGCCGAAGACAAAAGGCAAGAACCAGAAGTCAGTCCAGATAAGCCAAATTTAGATACTACTCCTAAACCATAAACCGCAGTCGGGTACCAATATTATAATTATGATACTTAAATTGTTTTGTAAGTTAGTTCCTATTATATATTTTTTTCCTTATGATGTTTGTTTTGAAAAACTTGACAGCAGGATTAACTTCATCGACTGATGCAGAAAGGCTCACAATCAATAGAATCTAGGATGCGAGAGCCAGCGAAGTAAGCTTGAAAAGTTTCTCATCTCGCGTTTCTGGATTATCTTTTCTTTTAATCATTCATCCATGATCCATAACTTTCCTGTTATTGTGAGTGAACTACATTACTTGTTCCAAGCCATATACTCTACCGTTACAGGGTAAATATGTAAGTTGAAAAAAAGACACAATTAGAAGATGGAAATGGGTAGGTACCGAACTGCCGAAGCCGACCTTCGACATTTTCCATAAACTCTTAAGATTGTGTCCCCTTTCAATGATGCCGACAATTCGTCAGTATCGCTAATGATGTGTGTAGAAATGAACTTAGGATTAACCGGCTAATCTTGAGTTTATTTTTGAAAGGGTAATAATGTTTATTTCTTTTAACTTTATCTGCATAGTCTTAAAGTGCTCCTTCACCTGGAGCGTTCGCCTGTAATGTAACATTTCAGATTCGAATTTACACATTGTATCATCAAATTGTGCACTGTACCTAATGCTCGGTTTTCTTACCTCACCAATGTAACGCTCGAATCTGTAATATTACAGGTTGCGCACTGTTATGCTCGGTTCTCCTCCCTCATTGATGTAAAGCTCGATTCAGTAAAATTACTTTACAGGCGAATGCTCCAAATGAGGGAGTACCTTTAAGTGTAACCGTAACCCCTTGGCTTGGCTAAAATAATTAGAGGAATATAGATATAATTAGATTCGCCTTAAGTTGCAAAGTGAATTACGATTTTTTTTAAAAGAAGCAAGATGGCCGCCATTTGGTAAGTGAAGTCGTATTTTTGCGTGACCATTTCAAAAATGTATCCCACTAAAATTTTGGAAATAAAAAAAGACTTGTAGGTACACATAAATTAATAAGTACAGAATGCTATTATAGATTTACATCTATTTTATTATTAGGTTTCGCTCTTTTCATAACAAAATTTCGTTTCAGCGTTTTTTAAATAAGTGAAGCATTTCTCTCGGTAAATAGTTTTATTTCTAATGCGGCGTTTGCAATTTTCCGTTGACACGGGTATACAATCTTAATTAAGAAGTTCTTCTCGATATTCTAACTTGATGTCCATTTATTGGAAACAGTAGCATCTCTATTTTAAGGGGTCCGATATCGTCGGCTTCTATTTTGAAAGATCGCACCACGCTTGATAGTATGCTCTTCATTATGAGCATACCGAAGTTACGTCCTGAAAAAATATTACATAATTTAATCGAGTTAGGTTCTAGCCACCTTGTTACTAAGTAGGTATTGAACTGGGTTGTGGTGGCCAGGCTACATGTAAAAAAATAACCTCCTGGATGCACTATTCAGCTGCATCCAGCTGGACTGGAAGCCGACCCGAACGTTGTTGGTAAAAGGATATAAGGGCGAGCGAGGCAAAAGACCAACATGGTTATAGAGGATTCAACCAGATTGGAAAGCAACAAAATTACATACATCGAATCTTTTTTGAGAAACATAGCTTCTCCTTATTACTTTGAATCTTCTCTTATGATGAGAACCTATCTGATAAATAAATTAAGTGACAGGCTATTCTAACCCTAGTTTATTTTTGATATTATCTACCTCTATATTCTCTTAAACGAACAACAGCTTTATAGCAGCTTAAATTAAATTGATTTCAAAATTACTAGTAAAACTGAAAAAGTCATTAAAATATATGAATGTGTCACACAAATTGAATTGTGTTTTTTAAAAACATAAATATCAGAAACTTAATCGCGAACGCAGTATAGCAGGTAGCACATCAGTTTTTACAATGATTTTTATTTATGCATAAATTAATAAACAAATGAATTCACTCGTATAAAGAATGGAGTAACAAGTACAACGAATATTTACCGATACAGTTTCTGGAACCATAGCTGAAGGGCAGAAAAGCGGCAGGGTGTCTGCTCTGTGACCGCTCGGGCAGGAACCTGTCAGGGTCGAACTCGTCAGGTTTGGGACCCCACACGGCTGTAGATCGATGTATGGCGAAGGCTCCTATCGCGGCTCCAGAGCCTGCTGGTAAAGTTACTCCACAAGTAGCTGTAATTAACAAAATGTTCATAAAATTACATCACAGAAATGCAGTTTAAAACAGTTATTAGCGCTGTAGGTTGCAATACTTGCAATAATGTGTTAAATTGAATAAATTACTAGGTAATTTGGCTTGTGTTTCAACGCCTACCAGAAAAGTACCTATTTTGCTACCAAACAATTCGAAATACCTGCCAGAATGGCTACCTAAATGCTCACCAAAAGGCGCAGTCGGAGCCCCAGCAGTGCTTTATGGTTTAAAAAAAACAACCACGAAGGGGAAAGGCGGTCTTATTCGCTCGGTTCGCTCGCTCACTCGACCCCGCCATTCCCTTCTAACCTAACCTGTCCGAGTCGGGGTGCCCCAAGTCCCGAGCTCGCTCTTGCATCCAAGTTCTCCTAGTAACAAAAGTAACATGGTAGTTCAGGGAAACATATTTAATTGGTACGCCTTTATATTGTAGCCATTCCTACCTGCTCAGTCCAGTACTTACCTACTGTAGCAACCTTCTGCAACTACGAAAAAGTGTCAAAGTATAACTTTTACATTTTTGTCGTAAATTCCTGAGCTCTCCATATTTTGAATAGATTTTTCAGAGAAGATATTCTGTCCGTTTAGTGCCATGGGCAGGAGTCTGTGGCACTAAACGGCCAGGTTTTTAACTTTGACAGTTTGTCGTAGATGCACAAGGCTGCTACAGTCTAGTATGTACCTAGTACTTTTTAGTAGTGTAGGTACTTTTTATCCCAGAAAAACATAAGGTCCCTGTGTGATGGGTCACGAGAAAAAGCCTGTATATAAGCGAAATGATTTCATTGTAATATAATAACTTACGCAAATACGTATCCTTGTCGATATTCCTCGCGATGAGCGGGACAACTGTATACAGCCTCATGCTTTCCTTGATGACTCGCTCTAAGTAGTGCATTTTCTGTAATTCTTCCTTTGTGGACCCCCGCTTTTCCGTGCCGAAGATTGATTGTTGCCTGGACAAATAGGAACACAGATAAGACAAAATTGCCTACCGACTTGCTTAATGATTATCGTCAACCTTTGAATAAATGTTCGGTATTTAAATTTTGACAAGGCGCGCGCGCCTGTCGCTGGCGGTGCAATTAATTGCTCATGGTGGTATCATAAGGTCACAAAACACAACGTCACTAAGGCACATTTCATTTAAGAAAGAGATTGTGTTATGGCAAAGACATGAATGGCAATGATAACGATTCTAAAGAGCTGCTTAAATCTTGTTCATGAGTCATTTAACTACTGGGTTTTGTGAATCAACTGTACATTAGTGTTAAAAAGATGTCAGCTCCTAAGACATCCTTTTTAACGATGTTATATCATCAAATAATCCTTCCGCTCTCGGCGGAGCGGAAATAGGTCAAGCACACAACTGTATCAGGTAGCAACTTACTCCTGCAGTACTTTTTCCTGTGCATCTTGATGTATGCCAAGGAGGACGAGAGTGTATGCGATGACCAGAGCCGTGGTGTCGTTGCCTGCGATTGTGATGGAGTCGATGTGTTCCCGAAGCTGGACGTTTGTGAACTCTATCTCTCTACCGAACAGTAAGTCGAGGACTGCGCGGAGTTTGCCTTCTGAGAAAAATCAGGGAAATTTAATTTGCCTTCTGAAAAATACCTTACAGTGGTTCAGCATTATCGCGAGAAATAAGTGTTTTTATACGACTGCTCCAGAAGGAGGATAATGTTTTTACCTACCTTGAATTTAGTTTCGATACATATATTGGGATTAGGTCATTGATTATATGCATAAATATCGGTGCCTATTACGTCATTGAGATTAGGTTTGTATGTTTTTTTCTTATAGTGTAGTACTTTCAAACATCCTGTTAAACAACACTTAAAATCAATATATCTACCTCGAAACACAAATTATAGTAATTTGCATAAAACAATAGAGATTATGTTAAACTTAAACGTGTTGTGATTGTTGTGATGACGTCACGCATTTTTTTTATCTCTGTAGCTTCAGAGATAAAAAAAAATCACATTCACATTCCTTGTACGCATAAATATGCAAATATTATATGTACTCTACCACTTGTTTAATTAAAAAGTCAGGATCGAAACTATTTAAAAACTTGTAAGTATGTTTAGATTAGATTAGTAGATATTGTACACTTGGTAGTATTGTGTGTAGTAGTCCTTTGAAATCTTTCTCTGCACTATCACTACATAGTATAAAACAAAGTCGCTTCCCGCAGTCTGTCCCTATGTATGCTTAGATCTTTAAAACTACGCAACGGATTGTGATGCGGTTTTTTAATAGATAGAGTGATTCAAGAGGAAGGTTTAAATACATGCATAATTTAGTAGAGAAACACTGATAATTTTAGAGGTTTCTAATGTGATGTAAATAAACACATTTTTTTTCGCTTACATTGTAAACGCTGGCTGGACCCTACGAGATAGATCAAAATAATATAGACCCTACAGTTTTGTACACCTTAAAAAGGTCTACAAAAAAGTCCGCGAAGGTATAAGTCTATCTCTTAGGGATAACCCACAATAACCATTTTTTATCCTCTACTTTTTACGAGAAATAATGGCTTTTTTACGAAGCTATTTTAAGCAATACAGCATTAACCCTTATCCAATTAAATACCTTAATTTAAATTTAAATGAATATTTTCGAAGATTTTACAGTTTTAAAATGCAGGGACATAGCAGTTGCGGCGGTAACGGCCGGGGGGCCGGCGGCGCGTGCCTATAAATAGCGTTCAGGTTATTTGCTCAAGATGATTTCGCGAAAACACTGTCATAATAATATGACAGAGTTCCAAGTTACTATACATGGAACCAGAGTTCTAAAACCGTAGTATATTTAGTATCAGCATTGCACCCGTGCGAAGCCGGGGCACCCGCCCCGCTAGTTACTAATTAATAACAACTGAATAACAATTTTTACTGAAAATTATATTTTATTCATAAAATGGGCACCTAACACAAATGACGTGTACCTACGTCAATATTTCTTGTTTAGGTTTCTAAAACTACCCTTCTTAATTGTCTAAAAGCCCATAAAAATTATGTCATGTAAGTACGTAAACCTTTCGCAAGTAGTATAAGATATTCTTACTGGGTTGTTCTTTCATTCCATTCTTTATTTTCTTTGTTTCGTATTCCAAACGCCGTTTTTGAACAACCTGCAAAAATAAAAGTCGATCACTAACGTAAACTAACTCCGTTTTATCAAACCATTAGGATATGTACATATACTTATGTATTTTCATGAAGCGTTCGCATGAATCGAATCGCATCGCAATCGCAAACTGTCAAACACTTTTAATGAGGGTTTCCAGGAAAATTTACCTACGCCACCAGTTGGCGCCACATAGGCGAGAGGTCCTCTTCCTTGAAGAAGTGACTAACGTAAACATGATATTGATGTCAATTAAACAAAAATGTTAAAAAACATAAGCGTTTTGACAGGTGCTTGGACCTGACGCCTCAGTGCTGCCACCTCGTGCTCGTCATGTAGGAACTCATTGCCGTACATTTTAACAAGTTTTTGACATCAATTTTCGCTGAGATGATATTACGACTTGAATTTGAATGCTTTTAAGCACAAGAATTGGTCTTCTGTAGGTATGTAGCACAATTCGTTTTCATTCAGATAAATAGATCAATATCCAATGCTGAAAAGCACGTATATTGGACAATTAGACGCCAGTTTCAGTTTGAATTTGGAGTAAAGAACGTGTCGAACCCTACTTTAGTATCAAAGCTTGTTAGGTTGTCAAGCTAAAGAAGAGGGGCTAAAGTAAAGAGTGCTAAACATATTTGTATCAGATAGGCCGTCAGAATTCTCATAGCTTACGTTGATGTTGGATCAAATTGTAATTATTGCTTTAACTGTTCATTGAGTTTGATAAGGGGGATAATCATAAAATACGTGAGATGTTTAAAGGGGGGAGGGGGTCGAGTCAAATCTCATCTAATCTTACGTTGGAGAGAGGGGGGGTCTCGGCAAATATCACGCAATGTTTTTTCTGATTGAAACAAAAAAAAATTATACTACTTTGTCCATTTAATCCAGATTGTACATGCTTAAGATTTAATCTTAAGCGTAATCGTAATACGATTAAGATCATTCACTAATTCGTTCGAAAGAAAATAATTTCATTCATACTTCGACGTTATACATCTACTGACTGTCAAAAAAACACGTTTTGAAAAATCTCACGTGAGATTGGGGGATGGGGGAGGGGGTTGATCACGACATCTCACCAGGGGGGGAGGGAGGGACATAAAATTTAAAAAAACACCTCACGTCATTTATGAACGCCCCCTAATGCAAGAAGTCACACAGGAGTAGGTACTTATCAAGCAACACTTGTATGACAGTACCTAGATGTTGGAATAAGTATGCACCACATTATTCCTCACCTCATCAGTAAACTTGTGTGTAAGATCAATGTTGTCCTTCTGTTGCTTGGCGTAGCGGGTGAGGTTGAAGAGGCAGTCGGGCTGCAGCCAGACCTTGAACAGTCGCTTGTTGAGGATCTCCATGACGATGTGGCGCGCGCGCAGGTAGGGCGTGTCGGGGGAGTGCTGGACGTCCATGCGCTCGCCCATGGCTGTCTCTATACATAGTAATATATTATAAAGTGCAATAATCGCCTTAGAGTCTCTTTATATCAATACCAGCTTCAACACTTTCATGCAAACAGGGGATGTTATAAATGTTCGGATCTGGATACGGATACGCATATAGAAATAATATTATACCGGATACGGTTACGGATGTGTAATTATTATTTCGGATCATGTTTCGGATAGTTTCAAGTTTAAGATGAAATTGTAAAAATAAAACACAAAATCTGTAAATGTGTCGGCTCTACCGGGCAAAAAACGTGTCTCATTTAGACTGTGCTCATACTTATCCGAAACTTTTATATCGAATTCGGTTACGGATAGATTTTTATTTCGGTTATACGATAGTTTCGGTTAGGTTCACGGAGCTCCTTAGAATGCAAACAATTTAACTTACCAAAAACAATGTCTAAAGTGCAAGCGGTGACATTTTTGAGAACATCGAAGTTCTTTCCGTCTGCTTTTTTGTCCAATCGTTCGATGAGCACGTCGGCTTGTTCTGCAATGACCCCCAAGTATTCCTCCACGATTTTGTTGTGGAAGACCGGAAGTAACACTTTTCTATGCATTTTCCATAAGTTTACTACAACATAAAAGAAAAAATATGTACAGTCATGATCATGAGCGTAAATAAATAAATAATTTAATCTACCTATAGTAGGCGCCAGATAATCGTGGAATAACGGTCATTGACCCACCTACAATTATTGACATTTTTAATTTGAAAAACGGAATTAATGACACAAAGCTGTCCCGAATCATCATCTCTCGTGATCCTTAACATTGTCTAATAATGAAAAACGATTCATATTTAATTGTTCAGGTACCTATGAACAGTTATTAGGGAAAGGTCAATATACTTTATTCCACATTTATCTGGCGCCTACTATAGCCTTTTATTATGAGGGGCATCCTTGTATTCCTAAATTAGTCGAAGCTTCTAAATCAACACGAAATGTTTAAAAATAGTTTGTAAGAACGAAGTAAAGACGCAATATCAAAAGAAATATTGTATCAGAGACAATATTTGCGAAATGACATCAAAAATTCAAAGTTTGTAGGTACATTTTGTTCGCGCTTACTTCACATTTGGATTTGGAATCAAACACATTTGACGCGCCATGTTTACCTGGGGCCACAAACAACCCGTGTCCCAACCAAGGCCGTAGGAAACGATACACCACATCCTTATCCAGACAGTTTTCTAACACCACTTGTGCGTCTTCTGGATCACCGATAGCTAAAAATAAAAGAGAAATTGAGTTATAGAGAAATGGGTAACAAATCATGTGTCTATTTAGAAAAAGAATTCGGTTTAGTTCAAATAGTTAATTTGAACTAAACCGAAATCTTTTTCTAAATGCAGAAAATATTTAACTTTTATTACTTCATTGAGAAAAACCTTTTTTTTAATTTTTATTTTTTTAGTGGTACCCACCCTACACAACTACTCACACCTAACAACATCACTGGCACTGTAAAGTCACAAGAAAGAAAAATACGGAATTCCGTTTACTTGGGTGATACCTGATAAGATAATATGTCATCCAAGTAAACGAAATTGCGCATGTTTTTCCAGCTATTTTGATTTAAAAACCAAACTACTGAACGGCTTTAGATGAAATTTCTATGGGACCAATCGGAAAGTATATTCTTTCACATTATAAAATACTAGCTACCGCCTGCGACTCCGCCCGCGTTAATGTCGAAAATTATCCCAAGGGAACGTACTCCCGGGAGGAAAAATATGTCCTATGTCCCCGGGACTCAAACTATCTCTATACCAAATTTCATCTAAATCGGTCCAGCCGTTTGCGCGTGAAGAAGTAACAAACATACACACACTCACACATAGTCATAAACTTTCACCTTTATAATATTAGTGTGCTTTTTTCAAATCGGTTGATAAATGACGGAGTTATCGAGGTAACAAATATGAAAAAAAACCAAATTGCTAACCTCCTCCTTTTTTTGAAGTCGGTTAAAACAGTACAAAAATGCTTAGGTATGTATATTTTTAAGTCTTATACAAGCACGTTTCATTCCCTATTAAGAAAATATATAACTACGATTCAAATATTTTTATTTATAGGTATTTGTTACCGAAAAATAGCAAACTCCGTAAGATTATAAAATAACTTGAGAGATTGTAAACTCTCGATAAATTGTCAACTGAACATTTGTAATACTTTTTTACGCATCATAATACGTAATACATAATACATAATAATTAGTCTTAAATATCTCAGTGTCGGTTCGAGAAATGGTGGACTGACATTAACTGGCGACATGAAAAATCTTATTCCTAGGTTTATTAACTTGAAACTTGGTACGAATACTGACCTAAGTCAATTATAAAGTTTGTCATCATTAGTTTAACAGAACTACCCCCAAATGAAGATTCAGGGGGTGTTTATATGAAAAATCTTATTCCTTGGGTTTACAAACTTGAAACTTGACACGATTACTGACCTAATGATGTCATTATTCATTTTTAAAAACTACCCTTACTTAACTTCCTTACAAACTTTAACACCCTCTGTGTTAAAGTTTGTATGGAAGAATCTTAACGCTTGGTCCGATAAATTTGATACTCGGCGCCATTAACAATCTTGATAAAAAATGGGTAATACGTGTTTCTCAAACGGATTTTTTTATAATCAAGCCCCAACGGTATGAAGGGCGCAATAGTTGCGCTTATCATGTGGTCTCAGCAGCAAAAAGATTGGGTACCTAATTAATGAAAATCGTTGAGTTTCATTTTCCTTACTTAATCCGCGCGGACGAAGTCGCGGGCGAAGTGCTAGTGGTTGATAAAAATAATTGGGGAATGACGCACCGATGATTAATTTGATTCTATTACCATTTGTAGGTATATTTTGGCCTTGTATAAGAACACGTGCGACATACGAGTAGTACAATAACCTTAAATTAGGGCCTATTGTTTAATCAAGAAAGAAACATAGTTCTGACATCCGCAGAAGGTTATTACCAGTTAAGTTAACATTCAATTTTAGGCCGTGTTTAATATCCTAACAATATTTGGTGAGCAAACCTTGCTTATTTGTCGGTGACGCAAAAACGTGACGCTTGAGTGAGAATAGTGTATGTATGTACATTCTTCTTACTTAGTAAATACAGTATACACACGTGATGTGGAAACTTTATTAACAACATCAGCCACAGTCTGACTCTCGTTCTGCTGAGCATAAGACTCTCTGTTCATTTGCCAATCCCCGTTCTCCTGTGTCAGCCTTATCCAAGCTGTGTTTGCGTTGGCAATAATGTCGTCTGCGGACCTTGCCGCCGGAAGACTTGAGACTTTTTCTTGTCTTTGGATGTCATTTCCAAAACCAAATGCCGTGAGGTGTATTCCACCTATCATCACAGCGCCTTACCAGTTTCTAACTCTATTTAAATTCAACTCGTTTTCCGTGCAAACTTACCCACGTATAGCTTCGGACCAAGCCAGAGTTTCGCTGACTGCTTATGCTTGAACGCCAACTCAGCTAAAGTCCAAAGGTTCTTAAGTATTTCTGTAACAAAGGTTTATTTGAACAGTCAAGTTTGTCAACATTTTTGATAGGTAAACACGTTGAAGGCGCATCTGCGATGGTATTATGTACTTGCCCTGGTAAGTAAGTACCTTCGTCAATATAGATGCAGTGGTGCAAACACAGTGTCACATTTACCAATTTGTACAGTCGACGTACGTATTAAGTGGTGGTTCGACAAGGATGCTGAATGAATTAGGTAATACATTGTGATGGAGCTACCTTGACCATTGTATGTCGTGCGTAGTCGCGAAATGTCATGTACAGTTTGTAGTTACTGTAGACTCAACAGTTTCAACCTACTTTCCTGTGTCCTAGAGTCATGGGTACACGAGGTAAAGGTGGCCCATCCCAGGCCCTGGCTAAACTTAATGGGCCTCTGGTGTAATACTCGTACCACCCGGCATTTATTTCCTGCAGGTTCTTTTATCAGTCGAACACATTTTTATAGACGTTGAACTGCAGGAAAAACTTATCTACGAGTGCCTTTCTTTTTAGGGTACCGTAATCAACAAGGAACCCTTATAGTTATGCCATGTCCGTCTTTTTGTCTGCCTGTCTGTCTGTCCGTGGTTTAGCTCAGAGACGATTAGCACAAGAAAGTTTATAATATATTAATTACGCCGACAGTGGTAAAAAACTTCTTTAGGGTGTACCTACTCAAGTAAAGTGGCGATGTTTTTTTTTTATCGTCTATCTCATGGTTTGGTTGTGTCGGCGGATAGGTCGTTAAAAAATATTGAGGATGTGCGAAAACCATTTTTCCATTCAAGGAACAGCTTGCGAAATATTTTTACTCACTTTAAGTGCTAATATATGTTTATTAGAGTCCCCCCATAGAGAAAGTTGTTCATAATGGTGAATACAATGACCCCTTAAGAAGTATTGCGTTTATTCTGTTACACGTTGTATAAAAAAAAGATATGAAAATCTAGACTATAGTTCATTAAATACTCACGTTCGGTATCTCCCAGGAAAAGTGACCCATTTCCAATGATCGGTAGCGTCGGCAGCATCGGCAGTGATGCTGTCATGCGATCGATACGGTGCGCGTGCGTGACCCAGTACACCCAGGAGATAAACACAACGAGGAATACTAGCGCTAAGATTATCATGGTGAAGTCCTAGAAATAAAGAATTGGTTATTGAGGATTCACCAAAAAATTCCGAAAAAAATAATTAAGAAAAAAATAATATTTCCTAGCAACTAAATATCTGGCACTGCTAGTCCAGTTAGGTAATCTAGATATTCTTGATGCTAAAATGAAAGGGTCTCATGAAAAAAAAATGAATGGATATGCTTATACAAAACCAAATGTCTTGAATTTCGGATTTACTAAATATAAATCCGAAAACAGGACATTTGGTGTTGTTTGTTAATATTATGAAATCGAAAAAGGTTAATCAGATTTAAATAAAAATTATATTTTTGGTTATAGATCCTCTTGATCCTGACGTATAGCGACTGGAAGAAGCTTGACAACCATAACTATTTAATAGTCTCTACAAAGAGTCTCGATAAATAATGTAGATGGTGCTGAAAGAGGTTATTTTCTGAGTTCCGGTCTATGACTGTCTTTCTTGATAGATGAGCTCAGGGGGGTGAAACTTCCATACATTGGCTTGTCACAAAAATTTTCATTGATAGTGCTGCCATCTGTGATTTTAGGAACACAAACTTGCCGTAGTTTTACATTTTTTTCCGAAAGGTGGAGCTAGTTGACAACAGTACAACATTAAACATATAGTTATTAACAATAAATAAGTATTACATATTTATTATGAATATTTTATTACGGTTTATATTAAAAGTAAATTTTAAAAAATAGTAGCAAAATAATAATTATATACTTTTTACTCTACATGTGTAATCTACATGTGAAACGAAACGTAAATGATGAGTCTGAAAATACGTTGTCTTTGAAAACTTTGTTGAAAACATTATTCTGTTCCGTGGTGTTCTGGTGATCTGTTTTACTTCTGCTCTTTTACGACCTAAGACTGTGCTTGTTTTCTTGATATCTGCTACAAACGTTTGACCCTGCTTCTTTCTTGGACTCTGTGATAAGATACGTAAACGATTGACCCAACGCTGTGTATAAACTGGACCTCGATTTTGCCATTTTGATTTGGATTCGACGAAACTGTAAAAATGCCGAGAAAGTCCGCCTTTAAGTGCTATTTTGGATGTATTCCATATAAAGGTATGGTTCTTAAGTTATTAACATCTTACCAAATTCATATAGCACAATATAATATTCACAGGTAAACTGTTTTATAATTGATATTGTCTTTCAGGAAAAGTTCACCACTTTCCATCTCAGGAATACCCTCATACTGAAAAATTTGATCAGTGGAAAATGGTGTTGAGGGAAATAGATCAAGAAAAGGGTGCTAATTACATTTACAACAACATACGTATATGTGATTACCATTTTGAAGAGTGTTACCGGACAGCCAGTGGACGTCTTACCAAAAATGCTGTTCCAACATTGAATATTGGTAAATACCTTCTATATTGATTTCTTTTGTGAAAAACCCTATATAACAGCACCAATACACCACAGTAACAAATCTATCTGTTAATGAAACATTCTATATGGTAATGTATTTTTTTCATAATATTATTTTTGATTTCAGGATCTACATCAACAACTACTGAAATGGATTTCTCAAAGAAAACATCTGATAATGCAGAAGCCACTTTTGGCCAAGGTAATAGTTTATTTTATTATTATATAACAATGTTGCTTTGACACCTTTAGGTGACAAAGGGGGTGGTCCCTGGTTTATTAGGGACCCCCTTGTAGACTAGTATCCATATTCTGGAAGAAGTTTATATGTAATTTGAATAAGGAAGTTGTATAACTGTATTTTGTACTAATTGAGTCAATTTCCTTTGAAGGGTCAAGTTCTAAATCAATGGTGCCAATATGTGAGGATCTGCCTGAAAAAAAATCCCTCGAACTTGCTTCTGTCAAAAAAGGTACCTACCTATTTTATTTTTATCTATTTAATACAATAACAGAATTTATAGGCATGAGCCATATAGCTGATATAGCTTTATGTTTTTAGATGATTAATGTGTAATAATAATGTCTAATGTGATTACTGATTACATTATTAATTAATATGTAATTTATGTTTGTATACATGTACAAGGCGTGAGTTTATGTATGTATTTAACTATATGTACCTCAATAGGAAAAAAGGAACCCATAAAAGATCATTTTGTTATCTGTCTGTCTGTCTGTCACTACTCTCGCAGTTATAGAAATAACTAAATACTACTGATTTTAAGCTTTGTATAAATCAATAAGTATTTTGGATAATTAAGTTATTATGTTTCTGATTTCAGGCTCTAAATCCATCAAAATTGTCGAAAACAAATATTTGAAGCAATATACACAATTAAAGGTTAAACTTTTAAAATTGAGGGCAAAATGTACTAATCTAAACCAAAAAGTGCGAAAAGCTGCTCAGATATCCCAAAATAAAGCCTTTTTAAAAGCAGTTGAAAAATTAAAGATTAAATCAATGATTTTAGACCATTATAATTATTCAACAAAATGTCTTTGTGTGAATTATAATAAGAACCTAAGTGATATTGCTTTCTAATATTTATGATAAACATCATATATCTATAGAATAATAATTAAGATTTTAAATCTCCAAATTCAAACCATTTACATTATAATCTTTGCAAGACCTTGCTTATTCAGTAATTATAACAGAAATAATATCAACATGATAATATACATAAGTATTGTAACTATTAATATTTTTCAAACTTGTCATCATTGTTTGTTTATTTCAGATCACGACATTCTTCCAAAGGAGTGCCTAGACACTGCAGAATTGTTGCTTGTGGTTGACAAGTTATTCGACTCATTTAATGGTCATAGCTACCAAAATTCAAATAAAATGTACAAGTGTGCACTAAAACAGAACTCGCCACATTTTAAATTATGGGACGATTTACTCCCAGTATTAAGATCAATGAGATTTAAAGTGGAGAAGAAATTAAGGGATGGAACGATTTCAACGAAATTTGAACAAGTACCAAGTCTCAGGAACTGGATTTCAAATATTAATGTCTATAAAGAAATGTTTAAATATTTAAAAGAAAAACACGATGTAAGTAGTCTGTTGACAAGAAATATTAACCAGGATCCATTAGAAAATTTTTTCTGCAACATAAGGAGTAATGGTGTCAGAAACACGTCTCCAACTTGCTCGCAGTTCATTGGTTCATTTAAAACATTACTTATTAATAATTTAACCTCACCACACTCAGTTGGAGCAAACTGCGAGCAAGATGATAATAAAATATTAAAGCCATTAAAAATATTAGTAAATTTCAAAGAAAAGGACGCAAGAGAACAACCTTCAGAGTCTGTTAATGTGGATTCTGTAATAAACTGCTTCATGCAAACAGACACAGATAACTTTCGGAACACAACCAGTAAAGAGGCAAAAAGATATGTTGCTGGCTATATAGTTAAAAAAACTTTACAGCAAATATGTCGAAAATGCCATACTTGTAAAATGCATTTGGTAAGCACAGTGCCTCCGAGTAATAAAGATTATATATTAGAAAGAGACTATACAAGAAGGTCACTTAATTATCCATCGGAGGCATTGTGTGACCTTGTAGATGATGTTTGCATGATAATTCAAATACTGTTAAATGAGGAACCGCAGCAGAAACATCTGAAGGGTACAATTAAACAAATTATAAATATATTTTGCAATTTATCGCAGTTCTCTTGTGTGACACATAAAATCCATGTGCAAAATTTCTTAATGGATATTATAACAAATATTATTATAAATAGCTGGTGCACTAATGTCAACAGAATACTTAAAGGTAAAACAATTATGTGTCATAATAATTCAACAAAAATTCAAGCATTAAATTATTATAATACCCATTGTAAAAGGAAATAAATTCTTTAAAAAAATAATATTTTTTATCATTTTATCTACCATATTTTCAGTTTCATTTATTGATACGGCTCTTGATGATGTCTAAGAATTTAATGAATGATTTTCCCTATATTGAAAAATGATTGTTATTTATTTATTTATGTGAAATAAGTAAATTCTTGTGTTTCGAATTCTAGATTTCCTTTGATAAGACTAGAATATGATGTTGTCATCATAGTGTTATTTTATACACAAGAATTTATTTATTTCACACAAATAAACAATCATTCTTCAATATAAGGATTAAAAACAAAAACTCCTAACAACGCCATCTAGAGAGGGTAAGGGGAGGGGGGAGCATTGGGGCATTGAGACACAGCGCCATCTCTTTGTTTGGGAACTCAAGTTTTACAAAACGAAAACGTGAGTGGCCCATCTATAGGTATATTATAGTGTATTATCTATGGATGAGCTACTGGGTTGGTTACACAAGTGACTCGCGATCGTGACATGATTGTGTTGTCTAGGCCTTGTTAATGTGTATAATTGACAATGCGACAAATTTGTCAATTCCTGACATAATAGGGTATTTTACTGAAAAAATCTAATTAGTCCGTCAGATAGATTTCCAAATAAATATTGGTCAAGTATTTTTCTTTTTTCACGTAAACAAAAAAATAAGACATGTAGTGCACTGAAAATACGCGTGACGTCACTTCGCTGGTAAAAATAATTGTACCATTATAGTGACGTAACGCGTGTTTCAACGCACTGTATCGTCCTAATTTTTTGTTTACACGTGAAAAAAGAAAAATTACATGTCCAATATTTTTTGTCAGTAAAACCATTACGCGGCAGCTGTTGTTTAAATGCAGACAACAAATGAAATAAACTTACAAAACTGTCGTTTTGTCAGATTGTCGTTTGTCACCCTGTCACCTATCAGTTTTATTAAATAGGCCCCTGGCCCCTGGTGGTGATTGAGTAGGTACCTATGTAGATACCTAGTGCAAACAATGTCCAGTATGACACTCGTCTCGCATTAACAATTGTACCAACTATACGTCTGACACTCTCGTGGCACTCTCGATATTGACGATGCAAATGAAGGGAAGAAAGTTCGTCGTCGGCGCGATTGGTAAAAGGTTAAGTGTAGTTTTTTTGCTTTCCGAGTTTTCAGCGGACGGCGTTGCGGGATCAACTGTCACAATCGATCATGTTGTACCATAAATTAGGTACAATACAAATAAAGTATTGTGATATCATTATGTTAATTTATTTTTTAAATAAAAGTGACGTAAAATGGCGTTTTCAAGTAGATGCAAAGAATAAAATGTAGTTTCAAAGTTAACACGATTTGAATTTAATTAAGAACTTGAATTGAGAAGAAATTTAAGTTATTAATTGATCATCATGTTTTCTATTAATTGACCATAAAACAGAAAGTTCGTAGCTGTGGAAAATGGCGTCATCCAAAATTGAGGTATACCAGTACCTCTACCAGTTACCTAAGTACCGGATATGTATCATGCATGATAGATGATAAACTTTTCGTCTCGCAACGATAATCCCACGAAGTAGCGTCAAGCTGTCAACAATCGGTTGCTCTTATCAGGTCATACTGTAGGTACCTTTATTAATTATAAACAAAAACATTTGGAAATCCTGTTCCTTTTTATGACAAATTTATTAGGTAGGTATGTAAAACTGGTTAAAGCTTCATATTCTCTACAAGTTTTACGAGTTATTTATGCGGAAAACCGACTTTCGCGACCTTTAACCTTGAATGTATAGGATCCGCACGTGAATAATCTACTTATATCTAGATAATTATATGTGACAAGGTCAAAAGGGTGTACACACCTACTTACGCGAAACTTTGGCTTGTTGTCAGGGTTTTTAGTGATAGCAACCAATGCACCTCGATTTTAAAAAGTAGACTCATTTTGTTTTAACTTAAGCTCAAAAAGAAATTTTTCTTTTCACTTTTTAGTGGTGATACTCCACAACTAAATTGACATTACACACACATAATAAGTCAGTCTACACATTTGCGTTATTTGCCGTTAAGGAGTTACTTTATGTGCCTTCGCAGTCCAAATCCAGACCAGCTCATAGTTAAATCTCTCCTTTGATTTGGGATTAACATAAACCCAACAATATCTCACTTTACATTTCCTAGACTTTATTGATTTTAATTTAGGTCACTGGTGTATCTTCGAAGTTCAACGTCCATTGCAAATGCAAGATAACTATAACTAAACCCAACGCAAAATGAATCACTCCCCCTAAAAACATGGAAATTGAACATAATTGGTGAGTTAAGGCCATAAGGGTGTACCAGGGTGACCTGTACACATCTGCGTACCCCTTCACAACGTACCGGCGCGATGTTATGTCATGAACTGGTGTAAACAATAATCAGACATTCGATTTCAGCAATCCCGGTCCCTTTGCTATCATTTATTTTATTTATAAGAGTTCCGTTGCCTAACTCCGAAGATCTTCATCAGATCTTCACCAAATTGAAATGGAAATATATTCTCCTAAAAATTTCCAAATCGTTCCATATGTGCCTACAAAATTTGAAGAGTTCCCTCAATTACTTCAGGATCCCGTGATCAGATCCTAACCTGATGACCAATGACTTCGCGAGATTATAGACTATCAAATTTTGATGCGTTAAATAGTATTCCAAATGTTTAGTTTACATTTTATCGAGAGTTTACAATATCTCAAGTTATTTTATAATCTTACGGAGTTTGCTATTTTCCGGTGACGTATATAAAATATTATATCTCCGTGCCGGTCCGAGAAAATGTGGACTGATATGAACTGGATACCAATCAGTACGCTGGTCTGCAATTTATCTGTTTTAGTGTGATAGTTAAATTGGAAACTTGCCCCCCTTCTCATTGGTCTTTGTTGGTGCTAGCTCACATCTGAACTATTTTATGCCAGTTTAAATTAAAAAAAAGCTTACAACTGATTATTAAACTGCTACTTTCTACATAAAATTATTCTTTTCTGTAGCTGCCAACCTACTATTTTTGCTACAGGCTTTAATTATTTTTTCAATCCCAAATTCAGATTTATTTGTCGCCGCGTTAAATACATGCCATTCATTTTTAAGTAATACGTAAACTATTTTATTTGTACCTATTAGATAGTAGATAGACGAACCGCGAACGTTTTCACTTTCACTGTTCGCCTGTTGACACCACACGTAATATATCAAAATATTCGTAGTAGACGGCATAACGCTATAATTAATCAAGCTTCCGTTTTTCATGAAATGAACGGCTACACCCATGAGCGACTTCGTCCGCGTCAAATTCGAAAAAAAAAACATAATTACATGGGATTTTCTTATTTTCGCGGTGCCCTAATTATTTTCCTAAAATAAATGTTCTCCTTATAACATCAGTTCTGTCAGAACAAGTCCCGTTAAAATCGGTCCAGCCTTTTCGGAGATTAGCCGGAACGAACAGACAGACAATTTTTTTTTTTTATTTGTAAGTAGGCATCGCGTTTGTTTAAAATTACATTAAGTTCAGTACACAGGGTGAATTTTTCAAATGTACGCGGAGTGCCAAATACGAAACTATGAGGAATAACGAAAAACACTGAAAGAAGTCTCGAGGCCAATTTTATTTTTATGAAAACTAAAACTGCATCGTTGGATTTTTGTAAAATCGGCATTCTTACCCAGCGACACTTTCGAATGGTGTTACAACAAAATATAGTTAAAACTCGTTGTGAACTTTCATTGTATTTTTTTTAATTTAAAAAGCCGATTCCTATGGAACATTTACAATTAAAGTTTTTTCATTAAGTTTGTTGTAGTTGTTTTTACAAAATTGTTCAATTCCGGGATATAATATAAAAAAGATATAAAAAAACTTATTAGTTCAGAAAGGAATGTTCATATTATTCTTTCAGGGGAAGAAGTTTAGGTATATAAGCGCCCAATTATCCGATCACTGGTAATAATACAATGTCTTTTTTTTTAAATTAAACGGTTCGATTCCTGGCAAGGAATACCGATTTTTAAAAAGTGATAATATTTTTTTTTAATACTTAGTCACAGGTAAACCTATGAAATCGTTTTACTCTGGACAAACTTTTTCAATATGTTCTTTGAAACGCGTTGAATACAATTTTGTTGAAGTGCACGTAACAATGTTAAGAAATGTGATTTATTGTTTGCAAACATAAACTTGTCAATAGAACGTAAATCTCGTAAATTGTCATTGTACTATTCAATACAAAAGTCTAGGTATAAGAGAATTTTCGCTTTCGCATTAAATGTTCCAACATTTTTTATTGTACGCGTTTTTATTTCTGGACACTATTTTCGAAACGACACTTTTACGTACGGATGTTTACTTACTTATAATAATGAAATAACCATTATCTACTTACCTTTCAATTAATCAAGAACAAATATCTAACACGTAGTTCCGTCGACATTAAATCAATGGCTTATCCATCCAATTTGATCGCGGGCGAGTATCTCTCACGATTCCGATTCAACTTGTGTTCTAATCGTAGTACCAAACCCGCCACATCGGGGACTTATTTACTCACGTCTTTAGTGAACAGATAACTATTAGGTAATAGTATGAAAATTATAGATCAGGTTGGAATGAATCCTTAACCGGTTTAATGATCTACCCTTTAAGGGCCAGTTTAACCTTGAACTGTTAGCGCCAAAATCATCTAAACACAATTCAATTTAATATGCGATGATGCGTAAGATATTAGCATTTATGCCTACATAAAAATTACGCAGGAACAATAAAGATGTCTATAAAGTCAACGTCAAAATGTATTTAATTAGAACATTAAACTGCAACATTTTTTTTTAGTCTTAGCAGTTTAACAAACAGTGTGTAAGTTAAAATAATCACAATGTTTAATTAATTTTATAAATATGAAATTGTAGGTAAATAAAAATGAGTGAAGGGAAGTGAGTGAAGTGTGCGCTTACGCAGGGTTTCGGACTATTAGGAGGCCTTGCTTCTTCCGCAACTTCATGATTAGGTTGACACAAGTGCACTACCTATAGGTTTTGCGAAGATCGAAACATTGCGAACCCTTGGTGCGCAAGTGCGACTCGCTCTTCACCGGTTTTAAACATTATTTGTTGTTATAATTTCGTTTTAGATGCACAAAAAGTTTGATTTAATTTTGACGGTAGAGTGAAAAAAAAATATTTCGCAAACGTATCCTTAGATGAACAAAAAGGTTATCGCACCACCCAATATTTTTTATCGACCTATCCAACGACACCCCACATCATGGGATAGACGATGAAAAAACATCACCGTTTATTTTCTTTCAATATTTGTTTTACCACTTAGTCTGCGTGATTAATATCTATACCCATACTAAATTCCCACTTTCTTGTGCTAAGCGTCTCTGAGCTAAACCGCGGACATACAGACAGACAGACGAATATGGCGAAACTATAAGGGTTCCTTGTTGACTACGGAACCCTAAAAACGCCTTAAAATCCGCTGACAGACAGACGGATAGCAGAGGCTTAGTAATAGTGAGCCGTTGTTTATGTTTCAGGTACGAACCTGCCAATAGATTCTGTAAGCATGTCGAAGTGAAGGCTTGGGTGAAGTGAACTCGACCGGCTGACACTATTTATAACTTAACAAGTAAATTAACTTAACAAGTAAATTGACTTAACAAGTAAATTAAACAAAAATAACTGAAATTAGTTTGAATCACGGCAATAGTAGTAATGTACGATACAGTTACGCGAACTGAGGAAATATTTTTTTCTTGGGGCCCTAATAGAAAGCATAGACTGGACAGTGCAAGTTATTAATGAAAATTGGATCGAAAATAGGACCCAAATGACATTTCATAACATTCCTTACTGAATGAATGTTTAATGCTGGTCGCCCCTCCCCTGGCTTTATTTGATTTTACTTCAGTAGCTTTTTCAGAATCTACCTCGAAGGAGTAGTGTCAATCTATTGTTCACTGCGTCTTATCCGTTTTTCAATCGTCACAATAGTTTACACTGAACTAAACTACTTACAAAACAAAACCCGGATACAGATCTCCTTATATATGTATATACACTAACGTAAGTAATAAAACTTGTTTAACGTTTAAGGATCTGAGAAGATGGATTTGCACTGAATACTGTAAAGCTTAAGGCGGATTATATAAACACGTGAACGTGATTATAATCACCTAGTGTTCAAAAACGTGCTAGATGCTTATTGTGAATGGGAGACCGTCATTTTTTCTCAAATCGTTGTTAAAATCTCACTAGGATGCTAATTAGGTATATATCTACTATCCATTATAAGTTTAACAGAGTACATCCTAGTACATGGTATGTTTGTGACGTTGTCAGCTATGCACACAATTGTTTGTATAATTCAAGTGTTAGTGTACGTTATTGACGTGTGTACAGTTGAAGTACTTTTACGGAAACCATCGTTATAACCATAGCCTCATTCATTTTGTCTTTCAGTGTAATGTTTAACATAATGAAGACAAGTCCTTAATAGAAACTGTGTTAGTTTATGAAAGTATTCCATTAATTAAAAATAATGTTCGTGATTTTATTTATACTTTTACTTGCTGTGCTATATTATGTTAAGTTTAGATATTCACGAAATTTTTTGTATGCGTTTTCTAAAACATTGCCGACTGTTGGTTACCTGCCGGTTTTAGGACATACCCATTGGTTCATTGGTGGGCCTGAAAGTAAGTTACAGTTTACTTTAGTATTTCATAAACATAAGAACTTGGGACGTAGTCATTGGAATGTATGATTATTTTCAGGAATATTAAATAACGTACGACGTTTGATTAAAAAAATTGAAGAAACAGGGACAGTTAGTACTATCTGGATTGGACCGTCTCTTTACGTAGGTAAATGTGATTTTATTCATAGAAATAAAATTGACAAGAACTGAAAAGTAAAAGATAGAATTCTAATATAAAGATGAAATTCTAGTGACGTTGAATCCGGATGATGTGCAAAAGATTTTGGAAAACTGCCTCGAAAAGGATTACAGTTATAAGTTTCTTCAAGCTTGGCTGGGAAATGGACTTTTTGTTGCTCCAGGTAGATACATTTTATTACTTCAATATCATCATCTTCCTGGCCTCGTACCATGTTACTTAGGGTCGGCGCAACACATTTTTTTCCTCCATTCCGTCTTGTTGTCATCGACACCCTTTTCTTTCATATCGTTCCTCAGACAATCTTTTCTTTGGTCTCATCTCATCCATCTCATCATTTATGTTCGAAACTCTTTTCATAACATATGATTCATCCCTCCTCTTCAAATGCCAGGACAAAATATTCCCTTTCAATTTCTCTGCTATTACTTTAATATTTAAATACACTGTTATATAAGTATAGTTATTATATCGCCTATGTGCAGTAGGTTGCAAGTATGTCCTAAGCGCAAAGTAGGTAAACAGCAAACTAACTACTCACAAAAGCATGCAATTTCCTTGTAATCAAGCTAAACAAAGTAACACAACAGAAGACAAATAAGTCGTAAAGGTGTTGATGTTGACGTAATGACATTGTGGAGCTAAATGTTAATGTCAGTACTACAAATGATTATGTACTTCTAAACCCTTGAAGCAATATTTGAAGACCAACAGCAACCCTTAAAATCTTTTGTTGAATTAGCCTGTAGCGAACCCGTAGCCCCTTCATGGCATGCTACGAACGCTGAAGTGTCTCGTAGCCGCGTACTCGATTCCTAGGACAATTTTGATGTAGCGCTCGCCAACTGCTTCCGTAGTTCTCCCGTGCCCCCTTCATAACGTGCTACGAATTCTAGTATGTCGTAGCCCCGTAGTTGGAACTCCCCAAGAGCTCCGGTAAACAGTTGGTAGGTTCTACGCAGCGTGCTACGAATGCTACGAGGATCCCCCATTACCCGCGTAGTCGATTACTAATAAAATATTGGCAAAGGTAGTAATGAACTTTACAAACTTTTACTTTTTTGAAGCATATATGCCCTATGCCCTCTGTAATGTGATGCGAGTAGCCCCGTAGTTTGTTTAGTTGATTTCTTAATAAATTATTCCTAATAGAAAAACCTTCATCGATAATTCCTGGGAGTTATTGACGTAACACCACAAAATCGTTGCGTAGCGGAATCTGGTAGTAGCTCGCTACGAAGGCTACGATGTATAGTTCTGAAGAAGTGTTGTAATGAAAGAAAATTTTGAAAAAACATTTACATCCGGGCGAAACCGAGGCGGTCCACTAGTATTATATAAAAATGAATCTCTATTTGCCTTGGTCACGGCATCACGCGTGAACGATTGGACCAATTTCACTTATTCTTTTTTTGTTGTGTTTCAATTGTCAGGTAAAGGTTGTCATGTAAGAAAATTTTGAGAAAAAATACTAGTTGGTAATAAGTACGAATTTTTTTTTGATATATGTTATAATGTTTTAATTTGTGATTGTTTTTAACAGTAGATTTATGGAAGGCTCACAGGCGGTTACTACTGCCGATTTTCCACAACCGTATCGTAGAGGATTACATCGAGGTGTTCGGGGAACAGGGCGACGTCCTCGTCGACAGACTTCGGGAACAAGTTGGAAAGTCTCCTTTTGACGTTTACGAATACGTCACGTCTTGTATGCTTGACATTGTTTTTGGTAAGATTTAATTTTTACTTTTCCTTCTTCAGAATGTTTGAAAAAGATGGATAAACAGAGATTGCATGTAGTGGGGATAAGATAAGAATTTTGATATGGCTGTGTAGTGACGAGAATGAATAAAGTGACAAATTGGTAAGTTACACGTTTAATACACAGGCTATTCCAGAAGTGCGAGGTCATATTTAAGGGTGATGTTGGGTAGTTGAGATACATTAAGGAAAAAATATCAAAACATCAAAAGCTTAACGTTTTTAAAATAAATCGACCACAAAATAACGAGTAAAAAGTTCCGCAGAAACTACTAACTGTAACAAACTGCTTGAAAAGTCGTTTTTACTGGTCGATTTTTTTCAAAACGTTATAATTTTATTGTTTGGTATTTTTTTCCTTAATGTATATCAGCTAAATATGACGACGCACTTCCGGCACACCCTGGTTATTTGGCGCCAACCTGCAGTGACAGTTTTGAAAGGGAAAAGTTTGTCTTGGTCACATTAAGAGATGGCATGAAGCGCATGTTACTAACGGCCAGTCTCAATAACGTATCTAGTTATTAATGTATATTTCGATTGGTAGAGAGGGAAAGGGAGGCCAAAGAAAAGATGTATAGATTGTGTGAGGAATGATAGAAAAGAGACTCAGTGAAACAGGAGGGAATGGAAGAAGAAACCATGTTGTGCCGATTTCATATAACATGGGATAAGGCCAGGAAAATAATGATGCTTTTTAGGGTTCCATACCCAAATGCCAACGAGACCCTACTACTACGCCTCCGCTATTAGTCGGTTCGTCCGTCCGTCTGTCTGTCTGTCAGCGGGCTGTATATCATGAACCGTAACAGGTAGACAGTTCAAATTTTCAGAGTGTGTATTTCTGTTGCCGCTATAACAACAATTAATTAAAATAAAACAGGAGCCCTGTTTAATTCCCCTACTAGAAACGCTCAACCTTACTCGATCGCGATCTCCCTTCTCAATCTAATTTTCATGATTCGGCTCGATTTTTAATGGCAACAGGTAGACTCTTGAAATGCTCAAAGAATTTTGTATTGCTATATTCGCTAAAAATATTCATACAAGAGGCGTGTTTTTTGCTCGTTTTTAACGGCATTATAGTGGATTATAATAATGGCGATGCACGATGGTACGGAACCCTTCATGCGTGAGTCCGACTAGTACTTGGCCGATTTTTTGTCAGTTTCATGAAAAAATATAGTAATTAAAACACATGTAGCAAAAAAATAACCTGTTTAATAATGAAGAATTATAAAAAAATATTTCATGCTCGTTAGGTTAAAACAATTGGTTGAAAATAAAAGGATTAGGTACTACTGAATTGACCACAATTTACCTTCCTAACAATGATTCGTATTTTCCCACGTTTTTATCTTTGCCAGATCACTGATAACTTTGGGATAGTCACCTTTAAAAATCGTAAAAGCTATCATAGGATAGCAGTTACAAAGGTTCGACCTTCTTTGGGAAAGCTTATCGGTTACATAAGTTTCAAAAATCCATCATTAGCAATATTTTAATTAATTTACCATTTTATTGGGTATTTTCAACATAGAAACAGCAATGGGCAAGAGGATGGATGTCCAGCACAACCCCGACACGCCATACCTGCGTGCGCGCAAGACCGTGATGTCTATTATCAATATGCGGCTGTTCAAGGCGTGGCTGCAGCCCGACGCGCTCTTCAGTCTGACGTCACACGCCACTGCGCAGAGAGAGAGCATCGACGCCACGCACAAGTTCACCGATGAGGTATAATAATAGTCAAGTTTATCATCAACATGCGGCTGTTCGAGGCGTGGTTGGTTGGTTAGTTGTCAACGGACAAATAAACGACTGATAAAGTACCTCAGCAACCCGGCACTAGTCATTTTGAAAGTAGCTTCTAACATTAAAACTGGTATTGACGTAGATAAATACTACTTAAAATTGTCTATGTGTATTGGTCGACTTAGGTCAAGAAAACATAGACAAATAAAAAAATACCCCGATATACAGTGCTCTAAAGTGTCGCTTTGCCGAGATATTTGGAGGTAGGTAAAGATATTTTATCTTAATTCCAAACAAATGATCAAGGTGCCACTTTAGATTTTATGTCTCAGGAATTCAGGATACTACATACTTAGTTAATGGTGTGTCTGGGCCAGGTTCAATATTGATTTATTTGTTACAGGTAATACAGAAGAAGATAGCTGACTTTGAAAAATTAAGCTACAGTAACGGTATTTATATATTTCACTTACACATGAGCTTATGGACTTTTATAAAATTATGCAAATAATTCAATAACTGTCAAGCAAAAAAAAATATAATCAAAATCGCAGCTGCTGTGTGAATCGACATGATAATGTTTGTTGCATCCATTGGGACTGAAACTTGGTAGTGGCGTCGCCCTCTTTCAACTTTTGTAAAAGAGTGTTTTTTATGCAAGGGGGTGCTAGGCCCGCAGTATGAAGTAAAGGTCGATTCAATGACGTCTGCGAAGTTCAACCCCACTTTCACATAAATTTGCTACTGCGCTGCGCAGCGACTCGCAGAGAGTTCTGAGCTGCCATTAGGTTTGATTCTACGTGTATAAAAAGGCAAAAGATAGTGAAATATTGAACTATAAAAGCCAATTTCCCCTGTCGTTTTCAGATCGAAAAGACATACTACAGTTACTATTAGAAAGGAAGTTAGCGTTCAGTAACGTCGAGTTGCGGGAGCACATAGATTCTATCACCATCGCCGGTAACGACACCACGGCTCTTGTGATATCATATGCGTTACTGTTATTAGGATACCATAAAGATGCTCAGGATAAAGTGTATAAAGAGTAAGTAGACCTCCTTTTCGAGTGTTGTGTTGTCTCAGCTGTCCATGAAGAGCCCATTTTGTGATCGATTAGCTTCTCAGCGAAATCAGCGAATTTTTATTGAATTGTTAATCAAAGCTTCACAATGTGCATAAAGGCAGGTGCAAAGCTGAATATTAGGCCTTGGTTTCACCTGCAATCAGCTCGCAAGCAAGTTGCATTACATTACGGTCTACCGTGGTCATCAATAGATCGATCGTGTCCCGCAATGTGATTAAAGTTGAATGCGAGTTGCTTGCAGGCATAACGTCGGTGTAGATGTGACACCTCTTACATAAATGCAAACTGATGAAATTTCCAGGAGAGACAAATACCTAACTGTTTAATTTTATCTGGTGTAGCCTCGTAAGAGTTAACTAGACTTGTAAATATATCTTACGAGGTTACACAAAATGAAGGTTAGATATTATTATGCTTGTTGCGATGGTCACTGCAATTCATTTTTATTTTTTGTCAAATTAATGAAAATTCCGTCAAATCCAAGATACATATACGAGTTAACTCTAGAATTATTGTTTGAAACTTTTTGCATAAAAATCAAATTTTACCAAAATATGGTAGTTTTATGAGGCTTCACATTTAAACCGACGATAAGTAGATAAAAGTGACACGAACTTGGTAGCGTTCTAATATTCTGAATTCCTCAAGTTTTTTGATTAATGATCTAGGACAAGTATTGCCAGTGTACCAGAATGTTTTTAATTCTCTCACAAGGTTAGGCTAAGGATTAATGAAAATTTTAGGATCCATGAGTGGCTGCACAACTACTGTAGGTATTTGAGGAGTCACACTTCGCTGTAATCATGCCTTTTGTACCTTTTAGATTAAAATCAATTTTCGGAGACTCACAAAGATCGCCTACCAAAGACGATTTATCAAAAATGGACTACTTAGAAAGAGTTATTAAAGAAACGATGCGGTTATACACAGTGGTGCCCATAATTGGGCGGAAAACCGATAAAGAATTGAAGCTTTGTAAGTACCTATGCACTAGATTCAATAGATGTTAGCAGTTTACCTGGTTAAATTAATAACTAGTTGTGAGAATGCGAACAAATAGTCGCAAGAAGGTGTAAAGTTGCCAAGTAACCGCAAATTTTTCGTCAGCTCCGCAACCGTTTTGATATTTATGGCTAAGGATATCGCAAAATGAAAAACAGCGTCTTCATCAAATCTGTGTAATCAATCAATGAAAAACTACATTCGAACAAGAGTCCATATGGGTTAGTAGCGAGTACTTAGGAGCTATGTTAGTACGACTTTACGAGAAAACTGTTCTTATTATTATTACAAGAAATCAATTTAAAATCAACACTAATTCAACAGTCCAATTTAACAATCTAAAATAATCAAATTTAATGCAATCTAATTTAATTTCATACCATTTAAATAATTTTATCTTATTTCATTTCATTTAATTTCACTAATTTCATTTAATTAAGTGCTACTTATGTCATTTGTCATTGCGTCCCAAGGCTTGCATGTTTTTTTTTGTAATATTATATCGATGACTAATTGTTTCTAGGTATTCATAAGCGACCTTTAGCCACTAAAAATTTCAAAACTTGATTTTTTATTCATAGTTCAGAAGCGAAAAAGGTATACCAAAAATACAACCGAATTGAGAACTCGGTTGAGTAGGTACTCCTTTTTTTAGAAGACGGTTAAAAAGAGTTTACGTTTAATAGCGTAGATGTACTATTATTATTAACATTTTTTTATTAAATGACTACTCAACTCAACTGTCTAAATATATAACAGAAAACTTTTCTTATCCAAAGTTACATTAATCCAATCGAGTAATATAAAAAAAAAAAAAAAAATGTTGAGCGGGTACCTATTTATCATTACGCATTTTGTCGCTTTTATTGTTTTGAACTACCCTACCGGCTAATGATATTACTTATTAAGTCTCTAATGATGTTACGATTGTGTTACGTAAACAGTCTTTTACTTACTTATCTCGGTGGCGGTTAATTAGATAATTAAACTAAATGTTATTTTGTATTCTCATGTAAGTGGCTTTATTGTCTTTTTGGGAATAAATGATTTAAACCATATAAATGACTAGCGAATGCAAGTAAAAATTAAAAACCTACCTAAATCAGGGAAGAAAAGTACCTACGTGTGTAGGTACTAGGGTTGCCAACATTTCTTCGGCGAAATATAGTATTTTTCAAATTAAGCTATAAAAAAAATAGTACACTTCAAAAAAATATAGTATTTTATAGAAAAAGCAATAAATAGCCAAATATATATTTCTTACTTATTTATTTCTATAAAAACTATATTTGTTTAGGACTTCAACTTCTCAAAAAAAGAACAATGTCTGATTGGAACTAATTACCAAATACCCAAAACAAAAATAAAGCAGACCAATGAACAAACATACGTTTGACATTGACAAGTTCGGAATGCAGTGCGTCGGAGAGACGTTCGGTTCGGATACACTAGATGACTAGAGTCAAACCAGAGAAAGAGTCGTTTTCTATCGAGTCGTGGGGACTTTGTTCCCCACCACTCACACCGTTGTTATGGGAAATCTACGTGGTGGGACGACGACTCTTCCTCCGGTTCGACTATACATGCTACCGCATCAGTCAGAAGTTATTGTAAAGTTAGGTTGATTGTTAGATTTCGGTGTTGAAAATATAGTATTTTTGCGTACTATATAATTTCTTCAACAGTATATAGTACGCATACCCGAAATACAGTACAATACTATATTTTATAGTACGGTTGGCAACCCTAGTAGGTACCTAACTACGACTAGCTTGTTTGATAATTATGATTAACCTATATTTTAGCTACATTCACGATCCCGGCTGGCGTGGGGTGTGCGGTCATACCAATGGTGATGCATCGCTCAAAGAGGCTGTGGGGACCTGACGCTGACAGCTTCAACCCTGACAGGTTCCTGCCAGAAAACTGTTCGACCAGACATCCGTGTGCTTACATACCTTTCAGTTACGGCTCGAGGAATTGTATAGGTGAAATCTTGTTTTATTAGATGAAATAAAATACTTAATTTTATGCGCTACAAAGCAAGTGTAGGTAAGGCACGACTAGTCTGTTGAGTGGAAGTAACGTCCTGTCATCCGAAATAATTTGCACTGCTGTCCTAGCTGGGTTATTGCTGTGTCAAGACAATATCTGTCTATTCCTCCTATTTTACCTATCTAGCCTATTTTGCCCCACTGCTGGGCAAAGGGTTCCCCCTCTTTTTTCCACACAATTCTCTTCTCGGCTCTCTTTTCGGTTTACCAGTGAGCCATGGGGCGCAGTATCCTAGGGGCCCGTCTCCCGACGGTGGGGAAGAAAATACAACGCTGGGCGTGAAAACCAAAAAAATTCAATGAACGTCATCTAAAAAGCCGCTAAGCTCAAATAGGTTTGGGCCAGACATGTCTGTCGCATGCCAAGAGTAAAAATATTTTTATAAGACGCGTTATTACAAATATTGTAATTTCATTTACAGGTCGTCACTTCGGAATGTTAGCAATGAAAAGCATCCTGGCTAATGTACTGAGAAGTTACAAAGTATCATCTGAAGCATGCGAACAGCTTAAAATAGAAATACTTCTGTTCCCAGTCCATGGACATCAAATAACTTTAGAAACACGGCTATAACGGCGGAAAACTTATCTGCATTATCAATTTATCATCATAGACTGATTTAACGCGAAAACGAAAAGTTTACGCATTTTTTTTTTGGGCTTTAATGGTAATAATATGTAATACAGTAAGAATGTAAGTAAGGAATTTTACATATAAATAAGTAATAAAATAAATGATTACTGATTTATAATTACAAAAGTTATCTGTCAAATTTATTTATAATCTATGTAGGTAACGTTAATGACATTATAAACGAAAATCAGTTAATGTTTATAAAAATACGCCTTTAAATAAAATAAAATCAAGTAAGTAGACTCGAGATCATCTATCCATCCTAGTGTCTTAAACTTTGACGCTAATGATCCGATGGGGTCACGGGCCTTATGGCTTGAAAAACTAGATAACAGACTACCCCATGGTTTCTGAAATCCAATAGCAATAGGTACTACTACTCCACCTCCAGCTCCACATCCAATCAAAATCTTAAAAATTAGTTCCATAAAGGTTGACGCGACAATGCAATAACGCGTTCCGATAGATTTTTGTCCAATTGTTCTACAGATACAACAATTTTACTGAAAACACGCAATGATGTTGCATTTTCGCGTCGCGCTTGTTCGTGCCTTGATTGGTTTAATAGCAGGTATTATACCTACCTACATTTCCTAACAGAGGCTGTCAGCCCGGGCGAGGGTAGCTGCGAGCTACCTAACTACATACCTATATGTATATATATCTATAGGCTACCCCGCTCCCCTTCCGTCCGTGATTGCATTTCACGTTCACCGTATGCAATCAATAAATCTGTTTCATCTCTAAGTATTAATTTGACGTCGTGTCATCAACCAAGTTTAAATTCGAAACTCTTAATAACGAAAATCTTAATTATTTTTGTGAATATGTGTTAATTTTATTTCTATATTATGTAGATACGGTCTTAGTATGAAAGTTTTCATCATACCTACCTAAAATTCAATTAAACTTATTTACAAAACGAATCGTATGTAGGAAATGTTTATTATTTATTTAATTAAAGTTTATGTACAATAGTGGTACATAGGCGGACTTAATGCATCAAGGCATTCTCTACCAGTCAACCTTTGGGTTATAAAGAATATACTGTGGTAGGTGTACAATGTAAATGACATATATGATGAGTAGGGACAAGACAATTTTGAGAATATTTAACGAACCAGCATCTGTTTTTATCTTTGTTTCGACAGCATAAGTTATTCGAGGAGTAAAAATTTCCAAATTCGCTTCGCTCGCAAATTCTGCTTTTCAAGTTTTTCTGCACAATTCAACAAAATTACGTACTGTTTGTTTGAATGGCAAAAAGAAAATTTATTTATCCGAGAATAAGTGCAAAATATTCCGAACTCGCTTTGCTCGCTATTGGATCCTGTTTTTAAATATTCTTTGCTTCGATAGCGTAGGCCTGCGTAGGCTATCCGAGGAGTAAAAAATATCTACTGTCGTTCCCTCTATCATACTTTACTTTTTGGAAAATTACTATTAGGTAGGTACATAACAACAGCGAAATTGGTTCACTGGGTAGTATGGGTCGTTCATACCTACGGAACTCACTCAACTACCCGTAGATACCTACTCTGATACTTTCTCGGCCGGATTTCAGCTTTCCAAAACTCAGGAATCAGATGTGCCCAGAAGCCCCACATGGTTTAAGACGGCATTGCTTATCGACAACATTTCGTTACTTGCTATGCTATTCCACAATTTCTCGGAATGACTTCGAGAGCATTAAATTTTGATGCGTAAAGAAGTACTTATTCCAAATGTTCAGTTGACAATTTATCGAGAGTTTACAATCTCTCAATATATTTTATAATCTTACGGAGTTTGCTATTTTCCGGTGACATGGTCATACCTACGGTTCTCAACTACCTGGCTCCAATACTTTCTAGGCCGGTTTTCAGTTTTCCAAAAGGGCTCCGGACTCAGGTGTGCCCAAGTGTTAAGACGGCCCTGTTATGCGCTCCTGACTTTATTAATACTCACTGGTCGACAAGGTGAGGCACCACAGCGCATGCGTGAGCAATTCGGTCTAGATTCTAGCACCGCACCGGCCCGGCAGTTAGCTCCAAGGGCTTCAGGCAGAAAGTTATTTCGCGCAAAACTTTTCGAAGAAACTTTGTACGGTAAGCTTGTTGTTTTGTCTCTCTTAATTGGGTATTTTTGTGATTATTATTTTTTGTTTCACTTTATATCAAGAAACACTAATTTGAGAAATTTCATTCAGTTGGTGATGAACTGATAAAAGTAGTGATCATTTTAAGATGTTGACATTAATATTTTTTCAGATGTTAGTTACCTATCTATTTATAATTAAGTAAGTAGGTAGATTAACACATTGCAAAGATTTTTTACGGAGGTTTTATGATCTCATACAGCATATCGTGGTTGATTTATTGGGTTCAACAGGTTTCGAAAAAGTCGTTCACTAACAAGCTGAATTCAAAAAGATATTTAAAACAAATACGTATTTTTGCTATTCCTGTATTTGGTTTTGGAAGACTATTTATTTACTACCTTTGTGCGAGTAGGTGTCGTTTATAATTTATTAGTCTACATATCGCGCCTCGCGGTCCGGCATTATGCATTACGGGGTTGTTTGGACCGACGCATCTGCAAGGCGCATGTGCAGTTTTTCAATCAATAAACCCAATTATTTTTATGTAGGTATGCCAAGGCTTTAAATACAATCAGCTTACATGATTTATCTTGACTTCTTGATAGATATATTGTTAGAAAATATAGGTACTTACTCTATATTGTGGGTAAGTACCTACATCATAACAATTAGATATTGTTTTTTGGATCACATCGTACCTAAGCTTTTCTCTTTTTATTCGATAAATGGGAACTAGGTATAATATACCATGTTTTTCTTTTCAGACATCTGAATTGATTACGTATCAACCATGCTGCTTGAAAAACTGATGTGGGATAAGACCACCGCATTCGTAAGTATATTATTTGTTTAAGATTTTGTAATTATACTAGCTGATCCGCGCAACTTCGTCTGCGTCATATTTTTCAGCTCCACTCCTATTAGTAAGCGTGGTATTATATAGCCTATAACTTTCCTCAACAAACGTGCTATCCAACACTATAAGAATTTTTCAATTCGAATCAGTAGTACCAGCGCGTTAAACCAAACAAACAAACAAAAAAATTCTTACACTCTATTCCGCATACCTTTATATTGATACTTGTGAATCTTAACCACTCACAATTCCAGCCCCGGAAATACTTTGACATGATTCTACTCTCCTTCCTGGTACTTGACTGGCCTGTTGGTCGGTTCGATCGGTGGGTTCGATTCCCACCCAGGACAAATCTTTGTGTGATGAGCATGATCATTTGTTCTGTGTCTGGGTGTAATTTGTCTATAATATGAATGTATTTAGAAATTTATAAGTATATTTATCAGTTGTCTGGTTGCCATAGCACAGACTCTGCCTAGTTTGGGATCGGATGACCGTGTGTGAGTTGTCCCAAGATATTATTATTATTATATTATTACTTGTAAATCTTTATCGCCCAAAATTCCAGCCCAAGACATACTTCGATATGTTTCTGCTTTCCTGGTACTTGTGAATCTTTATCGCTCACAATTCCAGCCCCAGACATACTTCTACATGTTTTTGGTCTTCTGGTACTGAGAATCTTTAGTGTTCACAATTCCAGCCCTGGCAATACTTCTACATGTTTCTGGTCTCCTGGTACTTGTGAATCTTTAGCGTTCACAATTTTAATTTAAATCAAAAGCACTGAGGAGTATTGTATGTGTATTGTAGTTTCGAAAAATCCTTTCTTATCGGATGCCTACGTCATACAAAGAACACACCCTCCAAGTTTCAGGTCTCTCGATCAGCGGTTTAGGCTGTGCGTTGATCCGTCAGTCAGTCATTCAGGACAAAGCATTTTAACTGTATAGATAGGTACATTGAAGCGATGTTTTATGGACTGTAGAGCGCTCTGGGCAGCCCAGCTCTCAACAGCCCTCTGCCAAAAACACTGACAACAGCGATCATTGCCTACAAAAAGCACAGAAAAGGACTTGTTTTCATTGTTGACGAAGTTTAATAAAAAAAGTTGAACGTCAATCGTAGAATGCCATTGATGCCACGATCAACATAGCCACATAATGTACTAGGCTAAATTAAAGTATTTTAAATTAAATTAAAGTACCATCGACGCAAAAGGAAGTAGTTTTAAATTTCTTTGTTGGCCCCGTGGTCGTTGTGAGTTTGAATTAGAATCCACATACTACAGAATTCACTTCATCTCTTTTGATATCCACCAGCAACCCGCGTTGGACCATCCTGGTGAATTAAGGCCCTCTACATCTTACAGAGACAACATATATTTTGTACAACACCTTGAAGGTAGAGATAGGAACGGAAAGAGTGCAGTGCGGCTGTCATAAATACCTATATGAACCTAAAGCTGTTTTTTAACTTTCCAGGTGCTGCTGAATGAGATTCTCGTAGCAAAAATTATGAATTATATGAAGACATGTAAGTTTATTAGGGTATTAATAAATGATTTCGAAACCTAGAGGTTTCCTAGAGGTTCCTATTCTCTTATAAATAGATATATCATATGGTTTATAAGAGAATAGGAACCTACACAAGGTCCAAACAAAATAGGTACCAACCAGACTTTACAGTGCCCATTTAAGCATGTTCTATCAATACTACTGTTACGAGCTTGGGGTTCGTGACAATAAAAACAGCCGATTAAATAACCAAAATGACACTTTAATTTAACAACACTAATTACAACTTTAAACTCACTAATTATAGAATACAACTTCACCACTGATCACTTTTATCGCACTTGAAGATCGCTTCCGAAGTATTCGCTTGTATCGCTAATCCAAAACTGACCCGGTCGCAGACTACACGCTCTTTATATCTATAGGTCAGTTAATTCTAGAAACTTCTATTCTCGAAACATCTGGAAAGTACTCGTAACTACCGCTACCGACTGACCAGATATCGAGAAGTGTAGAATATTCTGGCAAAGAAATATCTAGAACGTACTTGACTCTACTAGTTCTGCTACTCGATACTAGATGGCGCTAGTAGTAACTTAATGTACCCGGCATTAATTCTGGCGCGTAACAGTTACTAAAAAATAGCATTACATAGGGTAGGAATTAAGAAAAAAAGACATTGACAGGATCTGGACCAAGTGCTGCCCAGGAGTGAATGCAGCGCTATTGTAATCACTTTCATTTACCCAAAAAAAAAAAAAAGCGGCTCCAAGAAAAATAAATTAAAACAGACTGACTGTTTTAGTCAGTCAGTCAGTCAGCAACGTAAGAATTTTATCTAGCTTTTGCCCGCGACTTCGTACGCGCATCCCGTTTTTTCCGGTTCCCGTAAGAATTTCGGGAAATCCTCTCCCCAACACTCCCCAAGTAACCTACATAGCAAAATTCAGCTTTCTACGACTAGTAGTTTTGGCTGTGCGATGTCTGTCAGTCACTCAGTCACCAATAATGGAAGAGTTTTATATATATTTACTAGCTTTTTACCGCGACTTCATTCGCGCATATCCCGTTCCCGTAGAAATTTCGGGAAATGCTCTCTTTAATTACTGATGGGTAAATGATATCTTAATAATTCATTTCATTTAAATCCCGCGACCCTGGGATCAGGGGTGGTCTCGGGGATCAAAGGACAAGCCCCGGTTGGTACAGGACTATTTTAGGATATGGAAATAAAGTAGTTTCTACCAATTCACTTTAGCCAGCCAAACCCATTGTTCGACTGAACATTGGGTTTAGCTGGCTAAAGTGGATTGGTTTCCTACAACAATGGAGGGTCCAAGGCCTCTGCCAACTGAGGTTATTGAAATACTTACATGGATAAAATGGCAGGAGGTGACTTACACATTCAATAAACGGGCTCTCATAAACGGTCGCTAGTACCTTAGTGACAAGGGGGCAATATATCCTGAGATGCTTCAGGATTGGAGAGTCACGGGTATCAGGACAATCCCGAAAGTACGTTCAAGATTTGTACCAGCATTGAGCATGTTTGCTCTTGCGAATCTCCAATCATACCGGCCAATAAAGGCAAGAGAGAGGTAAGAGCTCTAATTCTTATCAATGTTCACTCCAACCCGTCAATAAAGCCGGAGACGAATAACAAGACTTCTCCCGGGAGATCGGGTCGCTACCGTCGAATAGTTCGCCGCAAAACGACCCTGCGGCTTTGTATCTCTCTCTGGCTCCTCACCCTAATACGACCTGACAGACCTAGTGTTGATAAACGATATTATTTTTTACAATTATTACATAAAAAGTACCTACAATTAATTTATAATGATCATAGTATTAACATTGACAATATTCATTTATAGTGGTTGTGTCCAATAAAGATAATTTTTCGTCACTAAATAATTCCCAACAAAACATCTTTTTTTTCTCCTGACGGTTAGAATTTGAAGCGTTTCATATTATATATTAGTGTAGGCCTGAGAAACAAAATGCACTATGTGTTCATTCTGAGCAGCATTTGGTCCAATCTCCATACACAGATTGGCATTGTCCTTTGGAACCTCTTGTTCAAATCTGAAAAACTGCCTAGGCTGTAACGATTGGATTTCAACCAAAACATTTTTTTTTTCAGTTCCCCAAATCATAATGCGTCCTGAGGCACGCGCTATAGTGGACCAGCTCGAACAAACGTATTTTGAAAACCTCCAGCTTCTGGACTTGGTAACCAATAAGCTGGAGGAGAGGGATCGCTCCCAAACATCATCATTGTCCGACGAAGGGGAGCACGCAATCAATCTTCTAGATCTTCTCGACCAAATCTACACCGTAACCGATACCGACAAAAAGTAAAAAAAATGAGCACATAACTTTTGATTTATCCTGTCTACCTACCTACCTATTTTGTTATTTTTTATAAGTACCTATATTCTTATACAAAGTAGGTACCTAGGATTTTTACGATTTGTAATGAGATACACAAGCATTTATTTATACTTACCTACATACCTATCTGCCTACTTTTATAAGTAGGTCTTACTTAGTTTATTTCTCTGTGTGACTTGATATGGGAGTCTAGGCTTTGGAATATTGACAATATTTTTTAATCCATTTAAATCCTACTTATTCTTAGTTTATTTTGTGCAATTATTTACGTACCTACTTACATTATAAGGCGGAGTATGATGCTCTTGTTCTGGTAAAAAAACAGTAAGTACCTAACATCTTTTCAATATTGTCTCATTTCTATGTAATAAAATATTCTGTAAAAAAAAAATGTTTTATTTAAGTACCTACTTACTTTTTTTTTTTTTTTTTTTTTAAGGATGGGAAATCATCAAATGACTTCTTCCGCTCTGGGTGGAGCGGGAGGGCGTGTCAGACTCTTACTGACTAAAACCCATCCGTGTTCCTTCTAAAGCCCTTTGCTTTCCAGGGCCGCGGTGACTCTTTCGAACAAATTCCGCAACCCTGGCAGGCTCTGGCCCTAGCGGGCCCCGTCCTCTTTGCTGACATCTCTTTGAGGCGCGCGCGAAACACAACGCGCCATCGACCCGGGCCTGGTGGTGATCGGACAGCGAGCCACCCAACGCTCGCCGTCCGCAGGCCCGCGCCTACGGTGGCCGGGGATCGCCCTGCGACTCCCGACGCCCGGGGCGTCTTCTTCTGTTGCGGCGGTTGGGGCGAAGGCCTTGCCTTTCCCTCGCGCGGCCCGCCTCCTCCTTCGCAAGCATTACTGCTTCGCAGAAGGAGGTGACCGCTTCCCAAGCCTCCTCGCTCCGGACCATGGATTCAACCAGGGCCGGACGCGAGAGGTTGCCGCCGCCGATCGCCTCGACAAGGACACGGCGGTGTTCTGCCCAAGCAGGACAGACCTCCACCGTATGCTCCACCGTGTCCTCCGGGCGATCCTCACAGTGCTGACACCCGGGCGTGTCCTCCCGCTTAATCCGAAACAGGTACCTCCCGAAACAGCCGTGTCCGGTGAGCACCTGCGTCAGGCGGAAGGTAAGGACGCCGTGGCGCCTCTCCAGCCACTCCTCAAAGAGGGGCCTTACCGCCGCAATAGTGGCGTGCCCTGCGCTGGGTTGCGATAGTCGCTGTCTCCATACCGCCATGGTATCCTGCCGGAGCTCCGTCCGCCGCGCTGCAATTTGCTGCGGCAGCGGAGTCTCACCCTGGCGAAGCGCCTCCACGCGCCACGCGTAGACGTGCGCGAGGGCTATCGCCTCCAGATCCCATGGCGGTAAAGTACCTACTTACTTACCTAGTTATTTTATAACATTCTTGTTTCACATGAATAGGTACCTACATACGCGTAGAGAACTAATCAATGTGACTGCAAGTCAATAGCCAATTGTGTCCCACTGCAAGGCAAAGGCCTCCCTTTCTTCCTTCCATTCCTCCCGGCTTTGGGTAAGCGTGGACCAATCCTGCCAATAGGCGTCAAGCTCGTCCCGCCATCTTCGCCTGGGTATCCCGCGATGTTGTCGAGCATTTTCTGCTACATTGTGGTTTCTTCAGCCCATGAACCGTTCGACATGCGGCAGAAATATTTTACAAAGTGATTATACCCTACTAGAACCCTAGGTTCAATTTAAACAATATTTAAAATGTAGGTCGGTACTTTTTAAGATAGGTACCTATTTGTACGTATTTGTGCTTCTCGTAAGAGCTATAGTTCGTATACTCGTATAATTTAATATACTAAGTATATAGTTTGTATTTCTATCTATTAATATACCTAATTACCTGGATGACCGATGATTTTGGTACCTAAACGTTTTCTAAAAATGAAACCATCGATTTATCCCTGCAATTTCATGAAAATCGTTGGAACCGCTTCCGAGATTCAGATTAAATCTTACATAATATATACAAGAATTGCTCGTTTAAAGGTATTTCATGTTAGTTTGTGAGGTACCTTTGTGGAAGAAAAATAAATGTTTATTATGTCCTTTTTTCATAGTAGGTATAAGTATACATATAAATTACATTTTTAAATATTAAAATCCAAAGATATAAAAACACTACAAAGTATAAAATAACTTCAATTCTTATCCTTTATGCAGATGATCTACAAACTTACACACGAGATCCTTTTGGAAATCTGTCCGAGGCTATCTTGACCCTAAACCTTGATCTGGCCCGTATCTAGGTATATGCGACTGGAGCAAGAGGTTCGGACTTATGGTGAAGCCCATTAACTCACAGGTTGTAGTGGTGGGCAGTTCAAGGACGATCTCAAGGATCGATAAACTTGAGCCCCTGCTAAACTTTTGCATAAGGTTCATATTTGGTTTGCGCAAATATGACCACGTTTGCGAATTCCGTGCTAAACTCAAGTGGTTGCCAATTTGCCTTAGCCGGAATGCTCATATTCTTTCCCTCTTGTATAATGTGCTCTTTTCCCCTTCAACTCCTGTTTATCTAAAGAATCGGTTCCAGTTTCTTTGCGACTCTCTCATAAAATTTCTCAGGTCATCAGATAACTTGAGACTAAAAATGCCAATGCAGTCCACTACATTAGATAAGTCCTTTACAGTCCAGCAGCCCTACTATGACGCGCTAATGCCATCCAATTCCTATGATGTAAACGGGATAGTGCTTTTCGCTATGTATACTGTATAGCTCCGTCCCCCTCTTAGAGCGGAATCATGATCGTTTTAAGACTTCATAGGGCCTAGGCATTTTTCTTTAAGGATGGGAAATCATCAAATGACTTCTTCCGCTCTGGATGGAGCGGAAGGACGTGGCATACTCTTACTGTCTAAAACCCATCCGTGTTCCTTCTAAAGTCCTTTGCGTTCCAGGGCCGCGGTGACTCTTTCGAACAAATTCCGCAACCCTGGCAGGTTCTGGCCCTAGCGGGCCCCGTCATGCTGACATCTCTTTGAGGCGCGTGTTAAAAGAGAAAGGTTTTATTATTTATGTTTATTTGTGTCAAGTTTACAAAGTAAATAGATTCTTTAAATAATACAAATTTTGATTATACCATTTAGTTTATTCTTGGATAACAGATAAAATACCCTATTAGTTTACATTTACATACATATACAATAATAAGAACATTGTAAACAAGTATACTTATCTATAGTTTAATCCACTTCTAGTACAGACCGACGTCCGTTCTCGACGACCGACACCCGACAAGTGAAGTTGCTCAGGCGAGACAACGTGTTTTAAACACCAATCCCCACTATTCAACAGTTACAAACGGATAAACTATTTAAATCAATAACGGTTATTAAAATCACAGTTTAGCTTAAAAATACATGACTTTGTCTAAAATGACAAACTTTTTTTAGATTGATACATTACTGATATAGATTATTTAAATTGTAATCAATTACAATTGATTCCAATTTAAATAAATTCAAAAAGAAACGTTCCTCGAATAAGCATATTTGATGTTTATTCAAATATGTTTATCGTTTACACAAATCGACAGTGTACGTTAGAAATTCATGTTAAATAACAAATTAACTTTAAATAATAATTGAGTATGTTTGGAATCTAAATAACAATATTCTAACACGCGCGTGAAACACAACGCGCCATCAGACAGCGAGCCACCCAACACTCGCCGTCCGCAGGCCCGCGCCTACGGTGGCCGGGGATCGCCCTGCGACTCCCGACGCCCGGGGCATCTTCTCCTGTTGCGGCGGTTGGGGCAAAGGCCTTGCCTTTCCCTCGCCCTGCCCGCCTCCTCCTTCGCTAGCATTACTGCTTCGCAGAAGGAGGTGACCGCTTCCCAAGCCTCCTCCTCCTCGACTGGATTGGGCCGGACGCGAGAGGTCGCCGCCGCCGATCGCCTCGATGAGGACACGGCGGTGGAGCACCGCCGTGTCCTCATCGAGGCGCACCCAAGCAGGGCAGACCTCCAGCGTATGCTCCACCGTGTCCACCGGGCGATCCTCACAGTGCTGACATCCGGGCGTGTCCTCCCGCTTAATCCGATACAGGTACCTCCCGAAAAATCCGTGTCCGGTCAGTACCTGCGTCAGGCGAAACTTCCGGGATTGTCCGGATAGCCGAGGACGCGGCTATCCGGACAATCCCGGAAGTATGGTCAAGATCACCAGCATCCTACCAGCATCTTACTGGATTATACATCCTTCTCCCGAGCACGTTTGCTCTTGCGAATCTCCACTGAGACCGGCCAATTAAGGCAAGAAAGAGGTGGGAGTTCTCTTCCTCGTCAGTGTTCACCCCGGTCAGCCAATAAAGGCCGGAACAAGACTTCTCCCGGGAGATCAGGTCCGTGGGGTCGCTACTGCCCTACAGTTCGCCACAAAACTGCACTGCAGATTGTATCTCTCTGTCTGGCCCCTCACCCTTTTTTTTTTTTTTTTTTTTGACGATGACCACTCGCAGTTCAGCACGCTAAGGCTGGTTACTGCTTAACCGGACTATCCTGTGGTGGCCTTAAATGACTCTAAGGCCCCCAGCCAGGGCTTACAAACTAAAATAAAACTAAAACTAAATGACCGCTCGCTAGGGCATCCCCTGTGGGATAAGGACCTCGGCTAGCGGCGTCATTTGGTAGGAACAGCAAGGGACAGGCTGGGTCATAACATTATTTGGGGAGTTTAAAACTACTGGCTCAGCGACGCGGGCTGGCTCGGTAATCAAAGGTCGGGGAGGGTTATTACTGGGACGTCGCGACGGGCCCCGGCGGCGGGGCCGGAAAACGGAACGCGGTCTGTGTCGTGTATGTTTTCGAAGAGTGCTGGTTTCCCTACGGCTCTCTTGAATCTGGGTGATGGGGTCGTCGGGCTCGACGAGGGTATGCCTCGGGCGGCGAGTCCTACTGATCTGTGAGGGAGTGTATCGGGTGGCCGATGCGATAAGGGGATTTTGATGTTTTGAAGCAGTTTCGATGAAACGCTGCGACAGTCGTTTCATGAACTGCTTCACTGTCGGGATTTTGAGGTCGACGTGGAGTCGTTCATTCCTAATGAACCACGGGGCGCCCGTGGCCTTTCGGAGAAATCGATTTTCAACTACTTGCATCCTATGGATATGGTGCGACTTTGCGTGCGCGAAAGTGGCGCACGCATACGTCATTATAGGGCGTATGCACGTCGTGAAGATGCGCAGTTTGCATCTTAGGGACAGCTTGCTGCGTGCATTCAGCATGGAGTGGAGCCTACCGAGAGCGAAAGAGGCACGAGAACGTACCTTCTTTATGTGCTCAGCGAACGTAAGATGACGGTCGAGGATCACACCTAGATATTTGGCTTGCTTCTCCCAAGGGATCGGCTTACCAAACATGGTGATCGGGCTGGGAGCGGGTCTGGAAAATCGGCCTCGCGTTTTGTCAAACAAAACCGCTTGGCTTCTAGATATAATCTTACTTTTATTGGGGCACGCAAGCCCCACCACGACGTCAACGTAGATATACGGCGGTGGGGAATAGTAGGGATTATTATTATAATCTTTTATTTTCTTACTCCGTCGGTATTCACGACCGCGGAGATCACATTTTGATGAATAAAATAAACGTAAGAAAATTTGAATTTCGCGGGGATTCAACTGTTGTACAGACGCCAGCACATCAAGCTTCAAGGAATTTTTCCAATTAACCATGAACCTAATCCTTTGGAAATAAAGTTTAAAATCTAGAAATTTTAGAGATTGTTGTAGCTTGATGTGCTGGCGTCTGTACACTGTACCTATTATTATTTAGCTCCGGTTGTTGAAGTAACGGTCGTCCGATTTACCCTTCAATCATGTATCTAATGTTCGTACTTAATTTTTTTAATCCATGTAAATTTTATATTTTAAATACGAATTTAAAAAAAACTCTTCTTAAATATGGCGTCAAAAAATTCATCCGCATCGCTGTCGACTAGAAGTGAGCCCAAAAGACTGGCGGCATTGCCACGTTGTATGGCAACGCTTATCTTCTGTCCGAGGTAAAAACCAGCCCTTGGGTCAGGCGAAGTGTCAACTAACTACCTAATTAAATTTTACCTTACGAAAAAAAACTTAAATATTCAAAAAACCAACAGAAATCTTTGCAAACTTAATCAAATCCTGCGGTCTTTTGCTGTTGCCAGCAAAATATTCGTTCGAAAATTTAGTCGATTTTGTTTCCTTTTAGTAATTTGGTGGCGTGCATGTCCCACCGCTACCATTTAGCAACATGGCTGATTTGCTTGGCCTAGCATTCCAAATAGGTTATCGTTGTGTTCCAAGTTTTTCTGTTTGTACATAAAACATTGTTTGGTGGTACTTATAAATAAATTTGAGTGTTGTGTAGTTGTGAAGAGAGGCGTATATGATGTTGTAGTGTATTTTATAAGTCTAAGGTAAGAATAACAACATGAATGATTGTCAGATTGGCCATTTTAGCAGTTTTGTAAATGGCTGAAAATATAATGAACTTATTTCTTTGATTAGGTATCGAAGTAATAAACCATGGATTTCGGACACCCTCCACCTAATCTGGGGATGCCTCCTCCGGGCATGGGTATGGGCATGGGCATGGGACCACCTATGGGTCCGCCCGGTAGAAACAACATGCGCCATAATTTTAGGCCGTTCAACTACCAGATGCGGTTTCCACCTCAAGGGCCACTGAACATGACTCAAGATGATTTCGATGGTAAACGCTTACGTAAATCCGTTATGCGAAAAACTGTAGATTATAATGCTGCTATAATAAAAGCTTTAGAATGTCGCGTTTGGCAGAGGGACTGGCGGGACAGGCACGCGCTGCAACCCGATGCTATGTATACCCCCGACTTGTTGCCGCCACCCTCGTATCCCGATAATCCTATAAATGCCGTCACAACCCGATTTGTTAAAACAGCTACTAATAAAATGAGATGTCCAATTTTTGCCGTGGCTTGGACGCCGGAAGGCCGTCGTTTAATTACCGGGGCTTCGTCTGGAGAATTCACATTGTGGAATGGATTGACATTTAACTTTGAAACAATTCTTCAAGCTCATGATTCCCCTGTAAGGTCAATGGTTTGGTCCCATGGTGAGGGCTGGATGGTCACTGGAGATCATTCAGGATTTATAAAGTATTGGCAAAGTAATATGAACAATGTTAAGATGTACCAGGCTCACAAAGAAGCTGTTAGAGGTATTAGTTTTAGTCCTAGTGATTCTAAAATTGTGACATGTTCTGATGATGGTACATTGAGAATATTTGATTTCTATAGATGTCAAGAAGAGAGAATATTGAGAGGACATGGTGCAGATGTCAAATGTGTACAGTGGCATCCCACTAAAGCACTCATTGTGTCAGGAAGTAAAGACAATCAGCAACCTATAAAGTTGTGGGATCCCAAGTCTGGAACAGCCTTGTCTACACTCCATGCGCACAAGTCTACTGTGATGGATCTGAAATGGAATGACAATGGTAACTGGCTGATAACTGCCTCCCGGGACCATTTACTGAAATTATTTGATATTCGTAAGTTAGGGACAGAGTTACAAATATTTAGAGGTCACAAAAAAGAAGCCTCTAGTGTAGTTTGGCATCCTACTCACGAGGGATTGTTTTGCTCTGGTGGTTCTGATGGAGCCATCTTATTTTGGAATGTTGGCACTGATAAGGAGGTTGGTTGTATTGAAGGAGCTCATGAATCTATAGTATGGACAATGGCTTGGCATCCTCTTGGTCACATATTATGTTCAGGATCAAATGACCATACATCAAAGTTTTGGACTCGGAACCGTCCTGGAGATCTTATGAGAGATAAGTATAACCTCAATACATTGCCACCAGGTGTTCAGGATGACCATGACTTGGAAGAACCAGCAGTTATACCTGGTATGGGTCCTGAAGATAAAGTGGAAATATTTTCCTCAGATACTGATAAAGTCATTCCAGGTTTGGATTTGGACACCACTTTAATTCCAATGGACTTTGAGAAAAAGATTAAGAAGGTACCATACAGCAAACCCATTCCTAGAAATTTCCAAGCTCAATGGAACCATGGACCAACTACTGATGATTCTGCTACTGAAGCTTTGACTCAAGCTCTGGTTGAATCTGTACCAGGGGCCATACCTCTTCAACAAATAACACCATCAGCAATATTCATCTATGGTAAACTGATTGGAGTAGAACCTGGGTCAAAATTGGAGAAAGCTATATCAGATGGACCTCTGGCACTGAAAAAATACATAGCTTCAGGTGAAATAGAAGAGTTACATGATGTCATGCCTCATTTAGAAGATGATGCAGATGAAGATAATTTCCAACCATTTGAATATCCCGAACCGGAAAATGAAAATGATGATATGGATGATGAAAATAATGAACAGGAGGATTATGAGAATTATGATCAGGATAATGATTATTATGATAACAATATGGATGTTAATGATCAGAATAGTCAAGAAAGTGAACAAGGTTTTAACAGTGGGCCTGACATAAATAATATGGGTCCCATGAATAACATGCCACCTCCCCCCATGGGTAATATGATGCGTCCACCCATTGGTCCAATGGGTTCTCGGCCTCCTATGGGCCCAATGCATCCTATGGGTCCAATGCACATACCTCCACCACACATGATGGGTAATATGCCACCCATGCCACCCATGGGTAATATGCCACCGCGCCCACCTTTTCCCGATAATGGATTTAATAAACCTCGTTTTGATTCTGGGTATGATAATCAACAATACTCGCAGAATGATGAGGATTACAATGAAGACGATTCATCGTATGATCAAAATTATGAAGAAGAAAACTATAACAATGAGGACAATAATGGAGATGATGGATACAATAACAATAACACGAGAAATCAGAGATGGGATGGCGGTTATAGAGGACGCGGACAAGGGCGAGGCAGAGGTCGCGGCATGAACGGGCATTCTGGCCGAAACAACTGGAGAGGTAACGCAGGCCCGCGTGGCATTTCGCGAGGACGACGGGGCGGCGGCGCCAACAGGAGCTTCCGAAGAGGCGGGAAACCTGTCTCTAACTAGTAAACCGCCTTATTCTTGTTCTTTATAATTATCATAGACTTTATAATGAATTTCTTTTCGTTACAATCGAGACTTCGAGACGTGTTTCGAAAGTGTTAAGACAATACAGTGATGTTGATGCAAAAGGTTGTACATAATTTTTATTTACGCCTTGTATTTTATTTTCATAAGCTAAACACATAATAAAATTCATATTATGTCACAAAATGTAAGATTTCTGTACAGGTGTGTTTTCTCCTAAATTGCCGCAAACATTGGTAAGTTAATCAGTTTCGTTATCAAGTTAATACTGTTGTTCAAAATATTTACATGATTTTTTGTTATGGCGTCAGGTAATTATTTGGTCAAGAATCCAGTGCGGAGTCGGGTTGCAGAAGCTGGTCGTAGAAACTTGCGCTGTACGTGTGGCTGATATTCGGCGTGCAATCATCTCAACATCTTCATCATTCTTATAGTAAGAGCCTGGTATTTTTTGAATTTGTTTTGTCAATAATAAAGAATCACAAATAAAGTATTACCCGATTTCCAATTGTAATAAGAAAATATTTTGAAATACATGGGGTTGAAATAAACGATGAATAAATAAAAAATACCCTCTCCAAGGGCCATCCTGTCCTACTCTCATGTCTGTCAGTACATTTATTATTGTTATTTGTTAGGTTACTACTAGTTTAGTTTTTGTTAGAAAAACCCTTTTTGTTATTTTTAGTAGCATTTATTTTATCTAGATAATGCATTTATGACATTAGAGCGGCTAATCAAAAATAATCATGATTCATGAAAGTATCAAAATAAGATTTTGTATAAAATGGCAAAAAAATGGTTGGTCTCACTATGCATATTGTTATTTTACATATAAAATCAGAAGATTTTCGTATTTTCCTTTTAAAAAACTGAGTTATTAATGCACTAGTAAAGTTCTGTTCACGTAGAAGCAGACAGTCAAGCAACACTAGTGCTTATATGTTGAAAGCTTTTCTCTTATGACATTTTCTGCAGTTACCAACTGTAGTACTTCAACAATTCAAATCTTGGATCTTGATCCTCAAAATAATTAAGCCTTGAACAGGGCTTGGAATAAGTTGAATTTTGAATTAGTTCAAATTATTAAGACCAAAAACCACAATTCTTTTTTTTACTAACCCAAACCTTTAGGATAGGATCTAATCAAATACATCTAAGTACTGATGTGTCAAACTAATAACGTTAATTACATCGGATCAACGCAGCATACAGCTCATCTAAGGCACAGCTCCTCAGTCTCCAAAGTGACAAACACAGTGTATTGTCTTTGGTGCCTTCAAATAATTTCCTATAAGTTTGTTCGAAAAATAATGAGCTACCAAACTTGTATCCATTTATAGGGGACCACCAAGGCTGGAAATGTTTAAAGATCGTAAAATATTTTATTACAATGTACTGACTCACTTGCTTAACCACCAGACATCCTTTTTCCTTGGACAATCATCGGACTTGGGTTATTACTTATATTTCAACTGAGTAACCATAGGAATTTGAATGAAAAAAACTAATGTTCAATGAATAAATTTTTGAAAATTGAAAGGGTTTCATTTGATACCATCGTCAACCTACATTAATAAAGAATTGTTAAGAAACGAAATGTAGTTTTAATTTTTTTTTCTATTTTGCCCTGAGATTATTGCTAGTCATGAATAGTCAACATTAGTTTCTTTGTTCCAGATGACCCCTTGGCGATGGTTGAGTTGGCTGTTACTGATATTAGCATGTCGAGCGAGTCAATTCGACACCGGTGGCCACAAAAACGCTATAACAGATATGAGCGACAATGCTACAGAACGCCTTGAAGTAATAAATGGCACGCGAAATTATAGACTGATTAAACCAGATAAAAGTACACAATGGTTCCCGGAAGCGCAGATCAAGCTGAACAGCTGTGTGCGGCGAGCTCAATGCGAACCTCTCAACAGGACGATCTGCCTGGGGACCAAGTTGCCCTACGCCAACACTAGTGTGCACCTCACGTTTTATGACAATCAGTACCAAATCCAGACGCAGCTGGAACTTTATAGAGAACTGATAAACGTGCCAAACTGCTGGGCCGTTATACAGCCTTTGCTTTGCTCCACTTTTATGCCAAAGTGTGATCAAGTTCTGGGCAATGATATGGTATTTTTGCCCTCTTATGAAATGTGCAAGATTACGATGGAGCCATGTTCCATTCTGTATAATACCTCATATTTTCCGTCCTTTTTGAAATGCAATGCAACATTGTTTCCTTCGAGATGCGAGAATGCAGTGAGGGAGTTGAAGTTTAATACAAGTGGGAAGTGTTTGCCGCCCCTTATACATACGGATAAACCTCTGCATTTTTATGAAGGTCAGTTGTGGGACTCAATTTGCACTGTGGTGCCAACTTCTTTGCATGTTTTCTTTGATGTGACTATCATGTTGTTTTTCTTGTTCAGGCATATCAGGGTGTGGTCTTCCATGCCGCGACCCGCTGTACACTGAAGACGAGCACCAGCAGATCCACCGGCTGGTAGCGTGGGGCGCCGGTGTGTGCCTGGCCCTCAACCTGCTGACCGTCGCCACGTTCCTCATCGACTGGCGCAGCGCTAACAAGTACCCAGCGCTCGTCATCTTCTATATCAACGTGTGCTTCGCTGTCGCTTCTATGGGGTAAGTTAACAAGTTTATTTCTTTCTTTTGTATAATAATAAAATTACTACTTGGCCGCGGCCACATAGAGACGTCACGAAAATAGTTAATTCTTAATACATTCATTATATTCATCAATTTATTAGTTGTTATTATGCAAAGTTTAATTTGAGTGTAACATTTTGATTCAGAATTTACAGTGATTTATTGAATGTAAATAAAGAGATTTTTAAAAATGGAGAAAATCGTTATTAAGGACATATGTGTTCGAAAAATGGTAAATGCCATAACAGATTCATGAAGATATGTTAGCAATTTTAGAAGAATCTGCTCCACATACACAACAGTTCAAAGTGGTCTGCAGAATTCAAACGTGGTCGGCAGAGAATTAAAGATAACGGCGAGATATTCGGCTTTCATCTTAGAATAAATTAAAAAAATCATCGCGTTTATATGAGGCTGTTAAATTTTCAATCCAACCTAGTATGTAACAGCACAAGTCCATGTTCATCTGTAAAAAATGAAATATTCTGAAACAATGGCTCAAACATAATTTTATGTGTTAACATTATTGTTATAATTTTTATTATGTTACTGTATGATCACTTTATTAGATCCAGTGATAATGAATTCAGATGATTTTTTGTATGGTCTCATTGTTACTGTATTAGATATTACGCTCTAGTTGAACATGATGAATACATATATTGAAATAGTTTTCAAAACATCATTATAAAGTACTGGTCATACATAGTGCATATTTGGTTTGCAATGAATAATAAAAAGACACTTAGGAACAATAGACCTGACACGCGCTTTGTACTTTTGATTATGACTGAAATATAAGATTCTGGAAAACCTTGCTTAAATCTTGTATTCTTTGAACTGAACTGTTAAGTGATCATCAATGATCATCATTCTTTTATAATTGTGCTAATAACCTCGGGGTACGCAAAGCCAGTTTTTTCCGTCATTCATCTTTATCAGCATACTTCATTCATTTCCTTTCTAGCCATATGATATCGCATATAATCTGGAAGGATTGTATACCGATTGATACCCCCGGCGATGCTTCCTCTTAAACGAAAACTGGCGCGTAGATGGGCCACTTTATTGACACATTGGTTGGAGATAAATAGGGTAATAATATTGCTCAATAGTTTTGTAGTTTTAAGTCTTGCCTGAGTTATATTCCTTACTAATAGCGGTAACTTGTTTCAGATGGCTCATTCAATTCGGCGTTGGATCTAGAGACGATATCGTGTGCTCAAAGGACGGCACCAGACGGCAGGGAGAACCTTCTGCAGAGGAGAACTTATCCTGCGTCGTCGTATTCGTATTGGTAAATAACTATTAAATAACTTACACTCTAGTTATTCAAGGGACAGGGAGAGGTTTTTACACCTAAATGTCGCCAGTTATGTGTAAGGCCCATGTAAACATGAGTTACCTACTATGCTTTTTTTCTTTGTTCTCAGGTGTATTACTTCATGATGGCAGCTTGCGTGTGGTTCGTTATATTTACGTACGCATGGCATATGAGCTTCCGGGCTTTAGGTAAGTTCATAATAATATTAATGCTTGTTTATCAGTTTACTGTTACCATGAGGCCCACTTCTGAACATTAGCAGGCAATGATTAGGCATTGAATGAATAGGTAAACAGTTATCTGAAGGTCCCTAGATATTTGCCCTGTCTAAGAAAGCTCAGTGCTACTTCAGATATAGAAATAAACTTAATTAACCTTTTGAACGCCAGAGCATTAACGCATCGGCGTGCCCCCGACGCCAAGCCACAAATTCGCCGTACTTTTTGTCACATATGTGTGACGCTTGGCGTACAGGGCACGCGCTTCCTTGTCATGTATACGTGACAAAAGGTTAGAGTACTCGTATTTTATCTTAAGCAAAGGCTGCTAATTATAAAAAATAATACAATACTTTTGTTAAACAGGTAAAATCCAAGACCGAATAGATAAGAAAGCAGCATACTTCCACTTAGTCGCCTGGTCGCTTCCACTCATCCTCACGATAGCGACCATGGCGTTCGGCGAGGTGGACGGCAGTAGTGTGACCGGCATCTGTTTCGTGGGCTACGTCAACCATCCCATGCGAGCAGCGCTATTACTGGCGCCGCTGTCGGTGGTTCTGGTGCTGGGAGGGTACTTCTTACTGAGAGGTTAGTGTGACTAGCATCTGCTTCGTGGGCTACGTCTACCACCCCATGCGGGCGGCGTTGTTACTGGCGCTGCTGTCGGTGCTACTGGCGCTGGGAGGCTTCTTCTTACTGAGAGGTTAGTGTGACTAGCATCTGCTTCGTGGGCTACGTCTACCACCCCATGTGGGCGGCGTTGTTACTGGCGCTGCTGTCGGTGCTACTGGCGCTGGGAGGCTTTTTCTTACTGAGAGGTTAGTGTGACTAGCATCTGCTTCGTGGGCTACGTCTACCACCCCATGCGGGCGGCGTTGTTACTGGCGCTGCTGTCGGTGCTACTGGCGCTGGGAGGTTAGTGTGACTAGCACCTGCTTCATGGGCTACATCAACCACCCCATGCGGGCGGCGTTGTTACTGGCGCCGCTGTCGGTGGTACTGGCGCTGGGAGGGTATTTGTTACTGAGAAGTTGATGAAACTGTTTTTCTATGTATGTTATTAGGTGCTAAACAAGTCTCGACACACGTTCTGGTGATTGGTCACTGACGCATCCGCATTGCCAAACTGTTAGACAAAGCCCATGTGTCTGTAGTAATTTCACTTTGAACTGAAGTACAGGTAGCATAATAGGTATTAATGCAATTTTAGTACGGTATAAGCTGTTGAGCTTTTGTTTAGTAATGTTCCTCTTGAGTCAGATCAAACCTTGCTAAAAATGGTCACGCTATTCAATAACTGTTGTAAGAAGATTCTTAATAGATCATTTACCATTACTACTATCTCTCAGACATTAATATTCCAGAAGACTAAGTCGACTAGGCAGTTTTAAAACCGTATATTTCCCACAGGTGTATTCTCTTTGATCGCGGTCCGAGTGTCAAGCAAGGACGTTATATCGCCGCGCGCCGCGAACAAGATCCGTCAGACAATAACGCGATGCTCGCTCACCGCCGCACTAGTAGCGGTCTTCATCTGCGTCACCTTCGCCTGCCATATCTACGAGTTCCGAAACGCTGAGCTGTGGAAGGAGTCGTTCAAGAAGAATATTATGTAAGTTTCAAACTTGGACGTCGACAAAGATGGATGTGTAAAAGTGTTATTTTCAACCTAAGGATGGGAAATCATAAAATGACTACTTTTGCTTACTATATGTAATACTCCTAATGCCCTTTGCGTTCCACTCTGAACAAATTCTGCAACATTTTCAACCTACTTACAAAATAAATGTCATTATAAATAGACAATCTGCATAATGACACATGTTTGTGTTCCTCGAATTGTTAGGGCAGACCTTTAGTATGCCCACATTTTACCAATTCCGATCTACTAGTTCATTTCGCTAACTGATGTCTGTCTAAAGAGAGAAAGGGGAAATTTTTAAATACTTTCAAGTTGTCATTTGCAATAATAATGTTTTCAGAAATTAGTCTGAAACTCTCTGGCACCGTGCATTTCGAAGTGGCCAAGTATCGTGTTATGACGCTGTTAAGTACAGTATCATGTTTATGTCTGGTGCGCAGCTGCCGCCTGGAAGGTCTGAAGCAACCCGAGAAGGAGTGTTCGGGCGGGTCGCGGCCGTCGGTGTCGGTGCTGCAGCTGCGCCTGCTGAGCTGCTTCGCGGCCGGCGCGCTCATGGCGTCCTGGACCTGGACACCCGCCGCCGCCGCCGGCTGGAGGCGCTACTTGGCAAGGTGTGGTACAAATATATTGCTAGCACTTTACTTTTACGACGAAAACCTTTTACACATTTATACTAATTCTCGAATGTTTACGTCCTATTATCCCACGTAATTGAGGCCTGTTGCCATTAAGGGGGCGTTCAAGTATTATGTAACGCAATTTGGGGGGAGGGGGGGGTCTTGTAAAACGTTACGATGCGTTACAGGGGCGGGAGGGGTGTTCGAACAACGCGTTACGTAACAATGTTTTTTTCACTTAACATATTTTCGAGTTACACGGTCACTAAACAGTAGTCATTTTGATTGTGACTTTTTACTTTAGGTAAAAATTGTCACTTGAATGATACGTAACGTTTAAGAAGGGGGAGGGGGGTACAGATAAACGTTACGGCGCGTTATACGGGGGGGAGGGAGTGTCAAGAATCTTTAAAAATTGCGTTACGTAATACTTGAACGCTCCCTAATCTGGTATAAACCTAGACAATTTTTCTGCATCTGAGATATTCCTTACTAACATTTTTTAGGGATTGCGTTACAAATTATAAACTTAAAATGACATCTGCCAAACTGCAAAGTAGTATGTGAAATTTGGTACACTTTAACATTCTGTGACCCAAACACGGGCGCATAGCGAAAATGAGAAAATGCGGTAATTTTTGGGGGAAAATTAGAAAAAAAAAGGTTTGTTAACTGCCCCGAGTGACATATCAAATCAAAGAGCCCATCCCTAAGGGTCTCAAAAGTATTTTTTTATACATTTAAAATATTACATTCCGTAGTTTTAAAAATTACCATAATCTCCCCTTACTTTAACCTTACTACCATAGATATAATAAACAAGGAGATATGCCCGGTAGACGAAAATATATCGGAAACCAGTGTCTTCAGTTAACCTCTTCCACACGGCAACTACTACATTGCAGTTCAGTAAAAGCAATAGATACGCAGTCGTGCACACGCCCGCATTTCTTAAAACAACGTACTACACACACAATCAATTATAAACCTTATCCCATCAATCATAGCGTGTATTTATCATGCACCGTACAACTTGCTCACACAAAAGCAACGGACGCTTTCGTTGTGCTGTGCAAAGGTATTTATTTTACATACTTATACGCTAGTGATTGACTAAATCGGAAAGTTATCGAATCTTCTATTTATAATTGTACAAAAAAAAATTTAAGGTCCTGAAAACAAAGTGCCATGTCCAGAAAATATTATAATAAAAATAAACAATAATTATGTAGCTAAAAAGTATAGATTATTAAGTAAATTAAAACAATAAAAATCCGGTACGTCGGTTAGGCTGTCATGGCGTACCTATTGAAACAGTAGGCATTGTTGAAACCTGCTATGGTGTTTACTCACTAGCCTCACCATATATTAAGCAGCACCCTAAAATTGCGTAACACATTCGAAGCTTTAACGAAAGTAAATTACAAAGCCATGAAAAGTAAGGAAGCCGCACGAGGATAAGGCATAATATACGATAATTCAGAGCCAAAAACACTTCACCGATTATTAAAAGACAGAAGTAAAAAACACTATTTCACATCGATCTTCCAACCGGGTTAAAACGGTTGACAAATTGAAAAATAAACTATAATAGCAAATATTTCATTCGTCAATCGACATTGTTGTCGATAGCATACGTTAGTGGATCTGCACAAGCACATCACTAACTCGTGGCAAGAAGCAGCGGCCGTACTACGCGATGTATCCGCTTAATAAAGTATCGCTTTGTGATTTTTACATTGCTTGTCCAGTCCCTTAGCGACAAACTTTAAGGTTAAGGAGCAAAGTATTTATTGCAAAAATAGTACAGTCGCTGTGATATTTGAAAATGAGAATAACATAGTAGGAGCAAGAGATATTTTACACTTTGTTGTTTTTCATGATTTTAAAGACAAATATATGTAGTAATATAAATAAATATACATGGTAAGTGATTCCAGAAGTTTACAAAGTTTTGGTTTAAGCTTTGGGTTTTACAAGAAACCACCAAACAACACGGCATTATTAAAGTTGTCTCTATCGCGGTCGAAAGCGCACTAGTTCGCGGAGACGGCCATGTCGCGCGGACACTGACACGCCCCCTTGCCACTTCTCCTGTTTTTTTATATTCCTGCGTTTAGACTGAGCCTACAATTTTGAAAAAAATATTAATTTATCCATAAGTAGCTTTTGCCCGCGATTTCGTACGCGCATATCTCGTTTTGCCGTATAGCCTTCCTCATGAATGTGGCTATCATTTACAAAATAATTTTCTAATTCCGACTAGTAGTTCCAGAGATTAGCGCGTTCAAATAAACAAACTGTTTGGCTTTATTATATTATATGTGCCCGTGGCTCCGTCCGCGTGAATGTCGAAAATTATCCGAAGGGAACATACTCTCGAAAAAAACTAACCTTTGTCCTTCCCCGGGACTCAAGCTTTCTCTATTTTACCAAATTTCATCTAAATCCGTTCATCGGTTTAAACGTAAAGAGGTAACACACAGACACACTTTCGCATTTATAATATTAGTATGGATAGATAACAAGAAAACTTATTCGAAGTCTATGATTTTAAAGTGACATATTAAAAAAAAATATTATTCAGTCGGAACCTTTTGCAAACAAATAACTCGCACTATATATTATATAATATCTTAATCGGCTTATTACTGTAACAGGAAATGCGGTTGTTCCGTGGAAGCGGAGGTGACGCGGCGCGCGCGCAAGCACGAGCTCATCGCGCGCGCCTACCGCCGCCGCGGGGAGTTCGCGGCGCGCGGCCGCCTGTCCATCTCGCTGGGCGGCTCGCGCCAGGACCCCGTGGGGCTGTGCATCGACCCCACCTCGCCCGCACACTACCCCGACGACGCCAAGCACGAGAGGTGACGATACTATGACGCTCCCCGTCTACCGCTATTTCGCAACATTTCTGAAGGACCTTTTTAATACTTATTTCCTCACGAGTGAGCTCAATCGACTCGACCTGTCGCAGTCCGCTGTTGGATCTAAGTCCCTCCCGAGTTGCGCCACAATATCGACCTCCGCATCCAGCCTATATTATAGGTGCCTTCTTCATGTTATTCGGCAAAATGGTGGATGGTGAAGGTTATGCAGCAACTTTGTAAATGACAAAATCGACTAATACAAGATTTTAATTTCAGCGGAGAGCTATCGTCATCGTGGGCGGCGACGCTACCGCGCTTCGTGCGTCGTCGGGACGCGCTCGTGCTGCCGACGCACACGCACCACTCGCTCAGCTCCACGCCGGACCGCCGCAACTCGCAGGACTCGCAGATCAGCATCAGTCTGCGCCACGTGTCCGTGGAGTCGCGCCGCAACTCGTTGGACAGCCAGCTGTCCGTGAAGATTGCGGAGATGAAGACCAAGGTGGGGCGGCGACGGCCCAAGCACAGCAAGGCCAAGCGCAAGCGCGCCGCCAGCTCGCGCAAGGAGAGCACGCCGTCCATCGAGAGCCAGATCAGTCGCTACTGGCTGCAGGCCGTGGCCGCCAACAACGATCCGTCCCGCGAGGAGGTCAAGTTCAGCTTCGACTGATATCGAGCCATATCGTGATATATATCCAAATTTGCAACTCATGCATAGCACTATGGAAACGTTGATACTTATAATGCAAAGTATCTGTGAATTGTTTACTTATAGTAATTTACACTAACTAGATGTAAGGATAAAAGTTCAAATTAGAATTGCATAAGCCCAAAGGACTGCTAACTGTAAAACGAAGAATGATGTAAGAAGCACACAATTTTAGCCCTTTATTATTTTTATTGAAAGGGTTTGAATTTTATGGGGCAAATTAATTTGTGATTTATCATTGAAGATAAGGAAACAAAGACTGATCAGAATCTCTAAGGAGTAATGTTTTATATTTCTCCTACACTTAACAATATCCATGACAATGCATTTTTGTGATATCCATGACCTCGACAGTACATGTGCCATAAAAATAGCTCTGATAATTTCATTGGAATCGACTGAAATAGCTCTAGCATGTAAGAATCAAGTTTCTTATCATTCAAATATTGTATTATAAAATGAAATGAAGCAATGTTGAAAAATTTTAATGTTTAAATTTTTTACAAATATAAATTGAGCAATAAGAATCTGATGCTTGTCCATAGAACTTGTGTACAAGATATGGTTGTGATACCAGTTTTTATTGTGAGGCTATATTTGATGATGTGGATAATTACATCGCCACTTATTTTTTACTATGTATTTAGTATTAAATGTTGATCTGCGAAAGTTATGCACCTGGCAGCTACAATAAGACTCACGTTTGCGCAAGACATTGGATTTTATTTTTACTAAGTCTGTGCTAGCTTTAAATTTTGATATTAATTTTGTATAAGTTTTACTACCAATAATTTATCTACTCATAAACTTAATTGTACAATAAATGATACTTTTTTGATAATCATTGTCTTTTATTGTGAATAGGATGGACGCAGAGCCAAAGCAAAAATCAAAACATTTTCACGGAATTTTAGTCCCTATCTCAAAAGAAAATTCACATTAGACTTTCACTTTGATTTTGCGTTTATGTGCCTTGATCAGAACAGAAACATGTGCATGCCGTTGTGGCGATAGGTACAATTTTTAGAAGCTCGCTTCGATTCTGCGTCAATATCTCTACTTGTAAACGCACAGTGCACATGACCGTTTTTTACCATTATTAAATAATACTTTGTTCGCAACAAAAAAAATGAGTTGAAAATAACGAGGCGGCTTAAAAACTTCTGCTACCTAGTCAGCGAGCGTTGACCCGTAATAGGCATCGTAACGGCCAGTCTGTAGTGCAACGCGTTTTCACTGGCTACACAAATATCTTGCGTTAGTTGAAATAGTGGTGCTTGTATATGTAGCTCGCGCATGTTGAGGCAATTGCGCAGGTTATATGCTCCGTGGAAAGGTGGTGAGCGGGACCAGCGACTCTAGCATGTACCAACGCGAGCTATCCGCGCGATCTGCGACGCGCGCCCGCTAGGTACCCGCACATGTTTAATTGTTGCTTTGTTTCAATTTTGTTTTTGCGAAGAGGAAGCAAGTAGCTCGCGCCTTGCTTGCTCCAGCTACTTGTACCGTGTACAAGTACCATTACTACCGTTACTCTGAGAGTGCCTAAACGCACACAGGTACGCGGTCTAAGTTATTAATTTTCAACTTTCATTATTATACGCAATATTTAAGCACATACAACTCGAGAAAATCACATTAGTGCAAGTTGCACCAATCACTGAAATTTCAAAACACCGTGTGTTGTCGGAACTGAAAGTTTCAATTCAAGACACCGATTGCGCGAAAATTACTGTTTTTTAAGCATGGGGCAATGGAAACCGTGCTTCGTTTGAGTCCCCATAATCGTGGACAAGTGTAGAAGCACCTTTAGTTGATTCGTTCCGATACCTACTCCTTAAATAAAGAATGTTTGATGAAAAGGGGAATGAAAACAAATGATTAATTATCCATTTACCATATAATTGAGAACCAAAAGCAAGCAACTTAATGTCCCAGAAATACTTTATTACCTTGTAATTAATGTCATGTATTTTATTTACTAGGTAGTGATAAAATCTATAGTAAATTAAAATATAAATCAAATCTACAATACCTATTGTACAAGATTTGTATAACTATTGGACGTTAACAATGCTATTAAAATAGCTTATTATCACTGCATCCGTATTCCTAAATTATAGAGGCAAGATAAGATGCAAAAGAAAAATAGTGTATAACAAAATATTATGCTAAATCATCCCATTCGATATTTTAATACTCAAAAGAATACTCAGATTTTTAAATGATAAGTCTCTTTCTATCTCTACAATTTGACATTAGCAGAAAAACATGCTCACAGTACATGTTTTTGAAAATTCCAAATGGAAGAGAGTGTCGATGTGATGAAGAGTAATAAAAAAGTATTTACATAAATATCGAATGGAACATTAGTAGTGTACCTTTCCACTGTAACGGTGGACAGATATATTATGCATTGTCATCACTATAAGGTACTTTTAATCACAGATGCAACATTATGGGTGGCAAGAATAAATTTATTAAGTTCTAAATCACTTTTATACAGGTCAATATTCGAGTAAACCCAAATAACCATTGAAGATAAATCTTATTGATCCCACTTAGGGATGGATTTCTGTTGCATTACAAAGAATGATAATTTTATCATTTAATAATAATGTGCACCTATTCCACTACCTCTTCTGAGGGAAGGAACAGACAGACACAAAACACTCCAAATAATACGTTATCATATGTACTTAACCTTTTGCGTGTCTACCACAGATTTTTATCGTCCAATCCTGACCAAGCCCTTAAGTGTAAATGTCCGACTTAAGACATTTGGAGCATTTTTTCTTATGTCGAACTGTGTAACTTAAGACACGCAAAAGGTTAAATGTAAAAAATAGGCAGGTAAAACTTTTTGTCGTCATTAAAATTTATCTTCAAAAGTTATTTTGTATTTATTCATTTCCATGTGAGAATCGGCAAGATATTTTTTAGACATTGATTTATATTATCTGCATTTTTAGTTGATAAGTTACTTTTTCTCATAGCAGTCTTTATTTTGGAAATGAAGTAGATGGTAAATGTTGACAGACCTTGGTTGATAATTAATTTTTCATCTAATTAATTGTAATTTTATCATAGCCATTCTAAATCATATAAAAATGCTGACCAGCATGCATAGTAAAAAGATAGGAAAACAACACCAAAAGGAACATAATAATTTTAAGTATAATATAACACTTATTCTAAAGCAGCACAGAATGTAACATTTGCCACTATTATTATGCTTATGTTTAAAGTCAAAATTGCACGATTTTATTACAGAAAAACTCGATCTTTGGTGCTTACAAACTAAATATTTAAAAAATCACAATCGACAAAATAAATTCGGTTTAAAACCTAGCAAATAAAAATAAAAATGTAAGTACAACCAAAAAATAACAAACATTAAAATAAAACAAAACATAAAAGAAACTTATGATTATGTGCAAACTTATACCGTTTAGACGCGAATTATGAGTAATGTGCACACAACTAGTTACTATATTGTAACCTATATGAGCTACCTCTCGTCCCAGACGACAAATAATAAAATAAGACCTATCTAAATAGTAACAAAATTATCTAGTAATAATGTCATATCACACGATCACAGCAGTCTTTCCTACGTTGTCCTCGCCTTGCGAATGTTTTTCTTCTCTGCGTCAGTGAAACCAAGAATGTTCTCGATGGCGTTCAGGTGGCCCTGGTGGTTCTCAGGATCGGTTAGGAAGTAATAGATGGCCGATTTTAGAAATTGCAATGTCACTTCTGGATCTACGTTGGTCTTGCTACCCTTCTGCGACTCGACAATGCGACGGTACATTGCCTGTAATCAATAAAGTTCTGTGAGTATCTTTATATTGATGGAGTGTATATGGACATGCATTCTATCTACTAACTGATAACACTCGACACGTAACTTATTTTGGCTGAGCAGAGATTTTTTCAGCAGGAGAATTTTGTACATTTCTCACTCCTTTGTTAACAATTGAATGGTATTTACAAACTATCGATGTGCCAATATTGGTGACAATAGAATTACGTAGATACTTCTTGAGATTCTCTTTGAACATCGAGTAATTGTGGCATCGTGCCCTCTGTTTGCAATAAGCAGCGTGAAGAAAGCTATTATCATTTTCCATATTGCTATCGAGGTTCATGTTTTGTACATAGTTTTAACCTTTTGAACGCCAGAGCATAAACGCATCGGTGTGTCCCCGACCGATGCCAAGCCACAAATTTGTTGTACTTTTTGTCCTATATTTGTGACGTTTGGCGTACAGGGCACGCGCTTGTTTGTCATGTATACGTATCAATTGCGTTCAAGAGATTAATAAACCTACATTGTCAGCCAAAAAAGATTAGCGTGATGTCAAAATAATCTTCGATTCTATTAGGAATTTACAACATAGGATCTATCTACAAAAGGACTAAAACTACGTAAATATCATGTGCAGACACCTGCATTTAATTGGATTATCCTGACGTGATAGCATGCCTCAGAGTAGTCCACCAATGAATGCAGCTGTCCTTACATTTTCCACTTAGAAACAATAATGAAGAAACCTAATTACCCAAAACCAAAAGAGGCTGTTTCGACCAAATAGGTAGGTATCATGCGAAATCAAGGTTAGGCAAGAAATAAAGTATAGAACGGGTTAGTTTATACAAAAGTAAGCCTTGCTAAAGAAAGTGAATTAGTTGTAAGCCTTTTATGAATACCGCTACAATCTATAAAACTATTTACAAAGAAAAGTATAGAAAACAACACCTAAACGACACCTATCCCAAAAAAAAAAGAATTTAAGAAATAAAACTTATAAACAAGACGACACTCAAGTCAATAAACCCTTGTTTTTATTTACATTAAAAAGAATAGAATATTCTAGGTATGTGTATCATTTTTCTTAAAATCATTACCATAGACACAGTTTATATCAATATCTCTCAGAACCTGTGTAGTAAGCAGGGTGTAATAAATATAAAAAAAATAAAAAAAATGTTCAGCAGTACGCCATTTGTCCGGTATAAAAATCCAACCTTTCGAGCTCCTAGGACCCATAAAGAAACAGCCTCCTTTGCACTTAGCAGTACTTGTGACTTTGCTGATCGGTCCTCTGTGAATGCCGTGTCCTGTAATGCACTACACGTTAAAGCTGGCTTATGTTAATCGCCACTACATGCACACATCGCACACACAACACTAGATCCGTGTACAATGTGGGTTAATTCAGACTTTAAAACTGTTAATCAATTTCAAAATGGTGACTCAATCATCTAATTCTAAAGTTTTGATATTAGTTTATTTGAAAATGTTATTTGAGAATGATTTAAGAACAGGATAGTGAGAATGTTTATCACTATGAAAAATATCCTTTATTTAGGGTTTTCTTTTTTCAATAGCCAGATAACTTATCCTTGAAGAATAAATATGGGAGTTTGACAAATTTTCCTTAGACAAGGTGTCAAACCACCATTAATTTCCAAAAAAAAAGTGATGACTATTGAAAAATCAGCTCAATCAATTAATAATTATTTACAATTCTTGGATATTTTTTTCAGTGTGATACTACAATATTTTGTAGTGATAGAGAGGAATGGCAATATGGTTGGTAACTCACTCGAACTTTCTCGAGCTCAGTCTGAGTAATCTGCAACTGCTCCAGTAGTTCCTCTACAGACACGCGGCTGGCTTGCCCCTGTGAAGTACCAGGCTCATTATCCTGGAAAATGTTAACATACACAACAATTTAACAATTGATTTTAATCCATAAAATATGCATTGCATAGCCATAAAATTGTACACAGAATTGAGAACCATCATGACTTTAAATACCTAATTGGTTTAAAATACAAAAAGACTTGTATGCAAATAAAAGAAATTAATAAAAAGTTCAGTTATGACGTTTTGCAAACTGCTAACCACATTAAAAAGTTAACAAATGATAAATGATATTTATTTTGCAAGTAGGATAAACATAACACTCTTAAACATTAATATTTTTTGGTAATTTTAAGCAAGATGAGGCCATTGTTTCCTAGATGACTATCCTGAGAAGAAACACATAAACAAACTCCGATCTGAACTGGTCAAATCATATGAGAAGTTGAGAACCATGTAGGTTAATGTCTGAGGTGGCTTTTTGAGGAAAGTGCCACACAGCTTTGAGTGGACCTGTCCACACAGTGCAAGCATTTGTCACTTATTATGTAGCTCAAATTTAGAACTTTAAGAAGCTCAACAATTTGACAAACAATACCAAAGTAAGGAAATTTGGGTAGGCCGCATAAATAACTTAAACTGCCAGACTAACTAAAATGAAACCCTAATATGGTAATCTACATGGTCCTCACATTCACAATACGTTATATGAGAACATGCAGACCAGTGTCTGAAATGGGAAAGAACTACACAGATTTGAGTGGACCTGTCCAGTCAGTGCAAGCCTTTGTCAGTAGTTGAGTAGCTCAACTTAGAAACATAAACAGTTTATATATACAAGTTTTGCTAAGTTTAAATTGCTATGTTTACCAAGTAAGTATGCAGTCTCTTTTTTAACAGCTAAGACAGAAGAAGCAGTGAATGGCTTACCTTCTCTAACTCAAACTTAGCGGCCTCAACCCCTTTGTTGTACATCTGCAGGTAGACGGCACGGTGTCTGGTCTCCTCCTCATGCAGCTGCTTGCTCACCTCTTCCAGCTGCTTCTCCAATGAATGGATCCTCTCCTTGGCTTGCTCATAGTTTGGCAGTAACTCACAGTACCGTGTATTCACATCTGCCAACTTCTGTAGTAACGCTTCCACTTTATCATTATGCTGCTTCTTCATTTCTTGTGTCTCTCCAACATGAGCTCTTATTATATCTTCTATCTTCTTCTCGTAATACAATATTAAACTACGACGCTCTTCATCTCCATCACCTATATCAGTCATACAGGATGCCTCATGTGTCAACATGTGTACAGATTCTTTGGAATGCAATGATGAATTAGTGAGATCGTCAAAATGTCCTGAGTCAGTGAATGAACCTTGCATCTCATTGCGACATCTTGTTGGTGTTTGGTTTTTGAACAATGGGCTGTCAGTGATGTCAAATGATCTGCAAGCATCCCCATGTTTCGGACTTTCTTGTTCAATAGAAGCTTCATCAGCATTTTCCCTTATTGTTACTATTTCACTAGAGTTAGATTTTTCATCAGGTGAACATATTGAGGCTTTATACAGTCGTAATTCTACAACCTCTTTTGTGAGTTGGAATATTTCACTATCCTTTTTCTCTAGGTCTTTTTTGGCTTGGCTTAAAAGATTTTTAAGTCGTCGTATTTGTTTCTGTGCTCGCTGAGTTGGTGTAAGATATTCTTCCCCAGCGAGCCCCGCATGTGATGAGCAATGTAATACATAACGCATGGATCTTCCACTGAATGTAGTGCCATTGAATGGTGCATAGCCTGCATCAACAGATGCGGCTGTGGCGGCACTGCCATAACTGTGGAGAGATTCATCATCAGGCAGGTCTTCTGGAGAGCCAGGTGGAGTGTGAGCAGAGTCAGTCATACTCAACTTTCTGTCTAGGCCGCTCTCCTGTGTTTTTAAACAGGATTTTTTTGGCTTCTGTAGTGGGTTTGAATTGAATGACTGAAAAATAAACATAGATGATTGAGAACAAGGTCAAACCAAATATACTAAAAGGTGTCGGTTTTTAGATAAACACTGTTTGAAAACAAATGCTTTCTGGGTAGCATTTTTATATTTGTCAAATTAAAAATAACGCAGTCTGTCCAATTAACCTCAATTTCTAAACAAATGACAGTCAAAACAAAACTGTTTCACTAAACTGTTGGGTGAATGTAATGAAGTAATAAAAAATTAAACATATGCGTGGCTTGGCTACAGTCGCTATGGTAATGCTTCTTAATATACAAAGTCTGCTTGACTTGGAAGGCTGGAGGTTACTTACATGGCTTCGCTGGCGATGGCCAGGCTCCTGGAGTCGTGGCACATCGCTGCGTTGTTTCTGGTGTGTATTTTCCGTGATTATTGGTATTAATTTCCTTGTTGCCAAAGGCGAGCGCTGCACCATTTTCTCCCCGCGCAGCCGCAATGAAGAGCTGCGCCGGAAATTCCCGGTGACATTACCGGCGCAGCAATGTTCATCGTGGAAGTCAGCGACCCTTCTACTATAATTTCTGTTCATTTTCTTCAATTATTTACATCAGCGTACCGTACTAAAAGAGAAAACAGCTGTTTGAAATCACTCTTGCGGCGTAACGAAACAAAAAACGTAACGTTATCGTAATGTGACATTTCAGTTTTTTTTTCAGTGCGATAATATAGCACAGGTATTTTTATATTATGCCACATTTTGATGCGATAAGACACTTTCTTTATTTCACAACACTATCTGTGGGCTCTTACTCACTGTAAAAATAATATACCTAACCCAGTAGATTTAATTGGCAGAAAGCATTTGAAAAAAAATGCACTTAGGAAAATATTACACACGTGGCGTAGGTACAATTTGTAAATTCTGACAGTGAGACAAAACTTTGCGATACCAAATACACCTAAAATAATATTTGTTCAGGCCGCTAAACGTATATATCCTAATGTTACTATTGTTGTTAATAAAATAATACTAAATCAGCATTCCCACCCAACACTACTTATTCATACTGCCATAAAAAAAACACAAAGCGTTCAAGCAATTTCCCAGGCTGGCAAATGTGGCCTAGTTCCCGCATTCAACGTGGAAAACTGTCCTTCGCGAATATTTAACAGCATGCACATGTCGCGCAACACATTTATCTACCTGTCTACCTGCTTCCTATTAAGGTACATTTGTTTTAAATTGTAACGTAGGTAAGTGGTAGGTACGTGGGTACCAAATACTAAATTGTCACGTTCTAGCTAGATCTGCACTTTTAATTTATGGGTACAACATCTAAGATCGAGGATTTGTGAAGCTTTACCTTGCTCATGCATGATTGCTGTCCTGTCTGGCCATTTGTATAAATCACGTACCTATAGGTCCCAATTCAGATTTATAATTAATTTATCAATAAATCGCCGCTGACAGTTTAGGTACTATATATTATTATAGATCAGACATAATTATATGTACCTACTTACGAAAAAATTTTTGACTTGACTATCAATGTAAAATTAATGAAAGAAAATATTTCTTGATGTTTTTGGAAAGAGTCTAACTTTTCAGAGGCCAAATAAACGTTCTACATAGGTAACTTAAATTTATAGTTATAATAGTCCGACTAGCTAGACCAGTCAGACAAATGATTACGACGTTAGGTAGGTATTTACCGTTGCACAACGCGCTAACAAATTATTATCTACTTACAAAACATTGCAAGAACTTACGAATAAGACTTAAGTACTTAGTAGGTACCTATCTTTATGGATAGCTTTAGCTAATTAAAGAATTCTGTATAACTATTCGTATTTCACCATCTTATCTACTTCCAAGGTTTCCCCTAACGCTTCACAAATTCATGGCCCACCGTGATCGAATATTGTCAAAATCGCCTGGTTATATCTACCTACTTAGTTAAGTAGTGGTAGTTCGGTGCTGCTTAGCAATAAACGATTTGAAGGTCACGTCAGTCTGTTTGGTTTTGATAGTCCTCTCTCTCTCCTAAAAGTCTATTGTGGATGTTTGTTATAATTATAATCTATGGTAGTACTGCAGCTGCAGTGACTTTATACAGATTATTACATCTGTTTCAGGACTAAATTCTAAACCATCACGGAGTAAATTCTAACATGCTCTTGATACCTTTACTATAGTTACATTGTGACTACGTATAACTTCGACCACCTGACACCAATTAGGTAGGTACCTACTTACCCAAATAAAATATTTTTCCGGAGTTTGTTTTTAAGGGTTCAGTACCCGAAGGGTACCCGGAACCCTACTAGGTCGGTACTAAGTCTCCGCTATCCGTCCGGCCGTCCTCCGTATGTTTGTCAGCGAGTTGTAGGTTGGTATCTCAAGAACCGTAATAGGTTGGCAGTTATAATTTACAGTGTGTAGGTATTTCTATTGCCGCTATCTCCATTATTAGCAACGAGTTTTATTTCGATTGGACACACTTGGACGGTTTTTTATCGCTTAAGACTCTTTTCAGTAGGTAGATAATATTTTAATTCATGTAACCTACCTTACGAACTGTTGAAGTCTGGTAAATAGGTATAATAACAAGTACCAAAGTTCCAACAAAAACAGTGTAACGACTTCTCAGCATTTAATTAATTTCCTGGCAGGCGCTTGAGTAATAGCTAATATAATTCTTATTTGTTATCGCTTTGTTCATGTTTTAAACATTATAATGTATGAATCTAGCTACCTACCTATTGGTAAGGTAAGTATCTACTTTACTAAGAATTTTATAAAGTAAGTAGAACAAAAAATAGTGTTTCAGCTAAATTCGACCGGTTTTAAATATTCCATAGAACCAGAGATTTCCAATCAGCTTTTTTTAAAGAAGAATTTCGAAAATGCTTAGTTTTTAGACCTATGGTATCCTACTTATGCGTATGAAGTTTCATTAAAATCGGTTCATTCATTTCGAAAAACAAGGTCTTGAAAGTTTGTATGAAATGCCGTAAATAAGTAGGTAGTTATGATTATTTGCTGGTCTCTTCATCTGCATTTTCAATAAGTAATTGTTCAGTTTTGTTGCCATGCAAGACTGACGGACTACTTTACTACTCAGACAAATACTCTACTTAGCTTTTGCCAGGGCTTCGTCCGTAAGTACGTAAGTACTATCGGGATAAAAATCATTATCTGCTCAAACGTGGTGGATTTTTCATTTATTTAAATACTCGTAGTTTTTCGCTTGGCCGCGGATTTTCCATTTATTTTTGCTAAAAACAGTCTTAGTCAAATTATCAAGTTGAACGGTTCTTTATAACTTCTGTGGTTCCAACTTTCCAAGCACCGCATGTTACCACTAAGCTAACGATTATTTCGGCTGAGTACCTACCTGACTACTAAATTGTTGCTCAAAACTAAATTATGCAAGATAGAAGATCCGCAGCGTGAAGGAGCACTGGGTGGTGAGAAACTATCGTACCATGAACAACAATGTTAATTATTTAATTTTATATTTTGTCCGTCTATTCTTTAGATGTTTGAAGTTTTTATTATTAAAATTGTTTATTGTTCAGTTGTTACTTACAATCTATGTATGTACAGAACCTCAAGCGGCGGAAATATAATAAACTTGTTGGTAGTTATATTTTCGAGCCGTTTGGGGTTGAAACTCTCGGGTCTTGGGGTCCGAGTGCACATAACTTATTTAAAGATCTCTCAAGGCGCTTAGTTGACACTTCACGTGACCCAAGGGCTGGCTTTTACCTTGGTCAAAGATTAAGCATTGCCATACAACGTGGCAATGCCGCCAGTCTTTTGGGTACACTTCCAGTCGACAGCGATGCGGATGAATTTTTTGACGCCATATTTTAGGGTTTATTTAGTTAGGAGATTTTATTTTTATTTCTAGTGTATATAGTTAAGTATTTATGGAATAAAGACCTTACTCCCTGTATGTACATATATCCTAATACAACATCCAATAATACCTCGGCTAAGTAAGTACCTACACTGATACTTCTTCAATGCGCTGGCCGGTAGTTATGACAATTTTAAATTGCTATGGGGTTCCAGGCTCGTTTATATCAATGCTTTGCTACGCGCTTCTATTGTGATAGTACGTGCTGTTACGCGCTGCTACGCGCTGCTACGCGCTGCTACGCGCTGCTACGCGCTGCTACGCGCTGCTACGCGCTGCTACGCGCTGCTACGCGCTGCTACGCGCTGCTACGCGCTGCTACGCGCTGCTACGCGCTGCTACGCCCTGCGACGCGCTGTTATGCGCTGCTACGCGCTGCTACGATATGCCACGGGCGGTCACGCGCTGTTTCTCGCTGCTTCACATTGCTACGAATTTTTCAAAACTACACTAGAGTTCTCAATTACTATCATACTACTGTTTACGGAAAATTCCTTTGCATGCGTGTTCCTCATTCTAACTACACGTCTTTATTCCGAAATTACGGAAAGAATTCTTAATTAACCTGTCAAGTAATTTTAGTCGGCATACAGTACAAATGAATACCTGCAATTAATACCTCTATGTATAAACACTATGTAGCATAAACTAAACACAAATTAAAGAACAACCTTGGTGTTGGAAAGTCAAACACTTTATACTTAAAAGCAATTAGATATTGATTATGATTTTATAAAGTATCAGCGTGTTTTTTATTCAGTTTCGCTAAAAATCAACTAATAAATCGTAATTAATAGTAACTAGCTACTTACCTACTAAGAGTTGACTATTTGGCAAAGTCAAAAGCCTGCTACTTGATGTGAGAACCAAAGAAATACACCATTAGTTAAGTGAAACCTTAAGAAGAGTTAAACGATTTCATCGCGATCGTTAACCGAGACTTCAGTTAGGCAATTAACTAATTTTTGACATGGTAACGTAATACCTGCTTACTGAGTAATGAAATAACTAAGTAACCCAATTAACATTTTATTTGCAAGCTAGAACAAATTATTGCAAGTTGAAGTGTAAATAGTAAAACAAAAATATTCTTTTGATATGTAGGCAAATAGGTAAAAAGTTAACGATTGCATTTTCTAGGTATGTAAGTAGGTACCTAATTGTTAAAAGTAGGGCGACAGTTGAATGACGTATGGTTCATACGAAGTACGAATATTGCTGCGATTTTAGATACCTACTAATAGACTAACATCAATCAGTTTTTTCAGTGTACCTATGTGTAAAACTACGTAGGTAGATAAGTCTCGATACTTCCATTTCCATTAGGGTTGTGATTGTTTCCTGTGAATTACTGGAGGAATTTGTTCGACTAGTTACAGTGCTAATGGTATGAGACTGTTTTCGTAACTACAGTGGGACAGAGGTACCTACCAGTACCTAGATAATTAGGTACGAGAATAAGGTTTAATAAATCAGTGGCCTTAGTGCGAGTTTTTTTAACGTTCGCGATAGCATTAGCGTAACGTCGTTTTATGTTTGAGCTGAATAGTGCTGATGCACGCGTCATGTTCGTGAACGTGCGCTGTCAGTGGAGACTGGTCATCCCTTAGTTGCCACTGGCTTATTTTAATTAATATTTGATACTGAACATTGTTTTTTCGTTCTTTACATTGTTCTCACGTAGGTATAGAAGCAACAAGGTTAATGTAAACAGGATTTTTGTAAACATAAAATGGTTTAAAAAAGTGTCCGTGAAGTTTCTTGCACGTTCTTCTCCATAGAGATCTACGCTTTGGAACGTGCAAATAGCTTCATGTTTTTGACGGACCGACTTTGACAATTCAAAAGTACCTGTTAATGGTTTATTTGAAATAAATCCTTTGACTTTGACGTCAATTTGTTTTTAAACTGAATAGGCGCTGTCTGGTGACAATAACGGAAAACCTTTTTTTTTCACACAATTTGACATAAACGAACGTTTACTTTAACGCGATCGATTATGTTATAAAAACTCGTACTAAGCCCTCAGAACTCAGAATGCCCCGAAGCGTTAGGCACAGGGGTCTAGCATATTTATGCATAAAAAATTGTATGTGTACCTAGAGCATATTTATCTATAAATCAAGTTTAGCCTTAAGCCCGGTGGGCGCTATCAGGGTCGGACTAATCTGTCCTACAATAATCAAAAAAAGCTGTATGCATTTAGTATGAATGGTCAAAATATATCCTAGGTATCCGAAGTAGAACGCAAAATTTTCGGCTCGGTTCATGATCTTTTCTGTATTAGTCAAAATGTCACTTCCATTTATCTATGAATATGAATGGCTTAAAGAAAATCAAACGCATGTCTGAGATGGGGTGCAAACATTCTACACCAAGTTCTTAAGCTTTCCTGCGTTAGTAAACAAAGTTTGAGTATGAATAATGAAAGAGAAACAAATCTATCCGAGGTGGAGCTCTCTAAAATAGTAGCAACCCTACTAACAGTATGATTAATCATTTGTTTGTTGTATTATTTCCGATAATATCCCATCAAATTATACACCCGGGCTTGTGAGGAGCCATCTGGGCCCTTCCAGCCCTTCCAGCCCAGTCCTAACCTGGGCGCTATTAGTCAAGGCTAAAAAGCTGAGATTTATGTCGTGCATGCGCCGTATTTTTCTCATATCAGTAGGAAATGCCGGGAAACATTTCTATCCAAAATTAAAGTAAAAGTAGCTTAATTATTATAACACTAATGCTTTAGATTAGATGTGCAGTGCATATTTTTTACAATTTTTCTCTTTCCTCTTTCACTTACTCAGTCATCGAAGTTATTTTTTTTCCATTTAGAAAGATTTCAACAAAATAAAAACTAAGCCACGCCATAGTTCATGAATGGTAATACATATGGGGGGCTACTCCGCTAAGCTTAACGCATAACAATCCTCCTTGGATTACTTTTCGTAAAATCCTCAAAGACTTCGTTAGGATGTAGACTACCAAAGATCGTGGACTTTTACTCAATACTCAATTCTTTATTGCATTCAACAATGTAGGCTTACTTGGGGGGGAACTTGAGCCCCTTACCCCCCCCCCCCCCAGAATCCGCCAATGATGAAAGACCTGATACATACTATGCTGATACGCTTCCCTGTCGTACCATTGTATCCCAACAGTAACAACCAAAAGAAATCCAAATTACGATTTGGCTCAAAAACTTTCAATCGATTTAAAAAAATATTTTGCCAGTAGAAAGCTACATTATTAACGTAAAACATAGTTTATATTTTATTTTCGAAACAAAAGAGATCCCTAAGAAAACTGCAATAATGTAACCCAAAGTAGCAAATTTTTGCCTAATTCATTCATTATTTGGCGAGCGCTGAGAAAACGATTGATGATACATATTAGTGCATTAGTGCTACATGATTAAAGTACTTAATGTTACTTATAAAAAAGTCCGCGTTAACTATTATGATTAAGTCACAATTACCGATTTTTATTCAAATTATTCAATCAAAACCCGGGTGGAATGGAATAGTGGCGATTTTGGTTTCATGATATTAATCCATTTAAATGGTTTGATAATTAAGGTTAATTATGTAAATGTAAATAACACTTTAAATTATTCAAATCGGACCTTTCGTTCAGAAGTTACGACGGGTATAAAAATGCTCTATGTAAGAAAAATGTTGCGGTTTGAACAAACTGGGGAGAATCTTAATGCTTGGTCCGATGAAGTTGAAACACGGCATTAATGATTTCGATTTAAAAAAGAATAACAAAATTTTAAATAAAACCCCTAAAGGGGCGAAAAGGGATGATGATGTTTTTAGGAGAGGACATTATTGCTTGCTTCAATTTACGTGGAAATTTGGATGAACAAACTAAAAGTGGGATAACTGAAACAGATACAAAATTTTTTTCATAATCAACTCCTGATGAATGTGGTGTGAAATGAATGAACGGGGTGAATAGTTGCGCTGATCCTGAGACCGCATCAGCAGAAATGGCTGGGTAATTAACGAAAATCGTTGTGCTTTATTTTCCAAAACTAACCTTTAAAAGGGGGTAGAGGGGGCGTTGAAATTTGTGGAGTACTACTAAATCCGCGCTGACGAAGTCGCGGGCGAAGTGAAATATGATATATGTATAAAACTCTTCCGTTACTCAGTGACTGACAGACAACGCACAGCTGAAACTGCTGGTCGTAGAACGCTGAAATTTGACATGTAGATTCCTTGGGAAGCACTAAGAGAAGATTTTTCGAAATTCCGACCGGATCGGGAAAAAGCGGGATATGCGCATCGCGGGCAAAAGCTACTTCAAAATTTAATCACTCACACAATTTTCAAGACTTTGTTTGCTGCGTAACGAATGTAAATGTCGTAAGTAACTTACTTAAACACTTTATCTATAACTAATTTATTAATACATAGCCAGAAATAATTGTGTAAGCATTACACATGACAGGTAAACATTCTATTAACTTGAAATGTATTATTTATCGATAACATTGTAACACGGCAGCGTCAGAACTATTATATATTTATTTTGCTGTAGCAGTTAGTCTACTGCCCGAGCCCAACCCTATCTGATAACAGTTAACCCTTCCCTAAATCTATCTTAACGACTTGCGTACGATAACGACCCATGATAGAGCCAGTTTAGGGTTCCAGGAACCTAGCTAAATTTCTACATATAGTGCTATATGACCTTGGTAAAACTACAGTTTTATTAATTAATGTAATAAGTATCTACGTCTACTCTATTATGACCAGTGATCGGATAATCGGGCGCTAATATACCTAAACTTCACTTTTATTCCCACGAAAGTATAATACGGACATGCTTTTCAGAATCTCGGATCCCGGAATCCTTTGAAATTCTTAATATTGCTAAAAATGCCCGCATACAAAATATAGTTAGAACTCGTTGTGAACTCTCATTATAATTGTATACATAGGTATTCCATTTGCTTTGAATAAAATAAAGATACTAAATCAAAATAACCACTAATTTCATTAAGTTTGTTATAGTTGTTTTTACAAAATTGTTCACTCCGGGACCCCGGGATTACATATTAATTCAAAAAGGAATGTCAATATTATTTTTCCACGGGAAGAAGTTAAGGTATGTAAGCGCCCGATTATCCGATCACTAATTATGACTTAAAATAAAAGCAGAAGCGTCATAGTTTATTGAAAAAAAAGGCGAAATAAGTACATTTTCTTCACCATAAAAGTATCTAGCTAATAACACTCACCATTGGTTTTTGAATTGAGAATTTGAGTAAGTATTTGTTAACCTCTATTATAGCTTGAAAAGGCCTATGTAAAACTTTACATGTTCTTAGCTCCAAACAATTCAGAAAGCAGCTCAGCGATAGTGTTGCTTTATATCAGTGAAAGAAAATTCACAATTTATTATAATTAGTACCTACAGGGAACCTTTTACTAACATAAACAAACAACATTAGTTTAGATACGAGTAGCATAACATTACGCCTGGGGAAATTTAGGTAGAGATGCATAGTAAGCATAGTAGCCCAAAATTTTACCAGTTAGGTGGTTATATAGCCCCATGTAAGTAGATAGGTACTATAGAGCGATAATTTTGCCATAATCTTGACGAGTACTTATCTAGAATTGTTTGTTATCAATCAACGTAACTACAATGCATAACACTTTTACGTGACAAAACAAAGAAGTGTCCAATCGATTGTTTTGGACAAAGAAATCACTTTGAAATCAGTTCAACAGTCATCGGCTTTTGTGTTACTAAAAGAGATTCAATTTACTTTTCTTACCGAACAAGAAAATTGGTTTTGTGTTTAACAATTAGAAATTTAGAACCTACGTTCATAATGAATTCCGAGCGTTTATGAAATAGAAATTGTAAACGTAAAAGCCTCTAATTAAACAATTTAATGAGCAAAGTTTACGCTCAATCGCTTTTGCATCATTCACGTTGTTTAGATTCCGCACGTTCAAATTATAATAACGTCATGAGCAAGTGGAGTGATTTCCGCGTTAACTCTCTAAATTCTTACTTGTTATGGTTCACATGAATTGTTTCCAAGTCGTTCTATGGGTTCACCGATACACTCGTTATTTAAGACGTTGCTAAATCTTGTTCAAGGCCTATCGTATTATTTGAAAAAATATACTTAGAGACCTACTATATTATTATTTGTTATGATGCAGCAAAAACACGAACGTGATTCACACTTCGCGAATAATCTGGAACGAATATCTCACTTTATTTTTTGCTAAATTGGCAAACTGAGCGTTTAATGTGAGCATCAAGAATGATTTAGAAACAAGTTCAAAACACTTACCGGATGCACTCATTCACGGAAGGTGTCTCGGCTAACATAATGCTGCCGCGCGAGGAACATTATTTATTGTTAGTTGAAAGTAAAATTAAATCAATCATACTCACTAATTGCATCTTGCACGAATTTTCCAGTCTCCATGGAATTCGGAGAAAACATTCTCGTAGTAACATGAGCAAAACACATCGTTTACGGCACAGTGGCAGTTCGGAATACGTCACAAGTCGGTCGCACAGTCGTTGTCGAAGGGAAAACTTAGTATCAACTCGAACATCGCAAATTACATAGAGTAAACCATCCACGTTAACTTTTACGCTAAGAATGTTGCGGCAAGTTGTCGAGGCCCGGAGCGCAGTGCGTGCTTGGTCAATGTTTGTTCACGGTGTGCTGCGCCGCCGCCAGCGCCCCTCTGCGGCCACGTTGCACAACCGCTTGGCTGGTAAATGTGCTCCATTGTACTGCGAACATTACAACACAATACCTGCTGGAAACGCATAAAAACGCGAATCGAAGAAATGGACCCGTTACCTTTTTTGTTACATCAGTGTGACGATGTCTTGAGAACCTGGCTCGATGCGCCATCTGGTGCTGTTATGTAGCGTCGACGTCCGCTCTAGTTGCAGTTGCCATTATGTAAGATCCACTATCTGGCAGTTCTGTAACTTTATCAAGATTCAGCATGTATCATATTGTCACGTTCTACTTTTCATTTCGTTATCAGTAGATATTTATGATTCCAGGAACTGTTTCCGTAGTCCTGCTACGGCGTGGCGACGTAGCTTGAACGAAGGTTATTGGAGCTACATTAGTTACTGTTCATTTTATCGGGGGGTAGATAGTCAACTAGTCGGCATTGCAGGTGTTCGTTTTACGGGCAACAGTGGTGATGCATCAATTATCAGCGCCTGCATTGTCACTAGAGCGAGAATGGCTGCCGGCGAGGTTTGTGCCACAATAATGACGATATACTCTGATAACGATGAAAACATGTTCCACGGCTAAACGGTCGCGATTGCGTTAAAGTTTCTAATTTGTTTTATTTACATTTAATTAATTCGCGGTAAATTAAGTGTGCATGATTGTGGCTCAAGTAAATTATATAATGAGAGCAAAAAAAAGTAAAAATTCAAATAATAATAAGCGTAGATTTTTCTACAACATTTGAACTGCGAAGCATTTTCGTAATCACGATTAGGCGCGTGTAAAAATTACAGAGTGGGTAATACGCTAACATTACCTACCTACAGTGTTATTTTATACATCTATCATAATATTTCATGTATTTCGCCTTGGGCCATTCACTGCGCTAATTGCTTAAGTGCAATTTATTATTACGTATTTCAATCCTTAATTAACACACTTCCTGTGTGATGTTACGATTACTTGCAGTTTATGACCCTCGAAGTCTGCAGCCATCCTCGAATTGGTCTAGCGATAGTAGGTACCTACCTACATACATTAGCGATGATCTATAGATAGATATTAAGCAGCTATCAATGTCTTGATAGAGATCTTCATAAAACTAAGTTATAAATCTTGTTAACAGATAATGGCCAAAATAGTGTAAGTAAATATAAATAAAACTTTTATGTCTCGTGTTCTTAAATAGTGTCCCATAAAACTGCCAAGACCAAACGCAGACATAAAATAAACTATCCCACATAAAAGTCGGTGTCTATAATAATTACCTTTCGTTGTACCGGGCATTAGAAACTTAGTGCTTCACTAAAACTGTGTGAAAATGTTTGCGAGCCTCATCGCTGTCGCCGATGTCGCCGACAGTCGCTGGCGTTACATAAAGCCAGGCTAGGTATAATCATTATTAGGCAAATGGCCAATAAAATGAGTTCAACATCAAAGAACGGTGCTGAACTGTTATGTAAGGCTTGGCTTGGAAATAGTTCGTGAAAGAATCGATTTTGTGCTAATAGTAGAACATTTTGGCGCATTCATCGATTCAGATGGTCTCTGTCCTGACCTGGCCCAAAATAATGCAAGATTCTAGTTTCAAGTGTTGTAGTCGGGTAAGTATGTGTGATTCTCATCATCTGCCTAGCATTTTTCCGGCTTTGTTGGCAGGCTACCAGCTTTACTGGAGGTAGCTGAAATCTACCAGTTTCCCCTAGGAGGAGTGACTGCCCAACGTTTGTCGACAACTCAGTAACTGGGTAACATGAATACCCCTGGTAATACTTTTTACAGACTATCGGGCTAGTGACTACTCATAACGTGTGTCAAAGATACACAAACGACAGCCAGTGTGTATGAGTTTGTACTGACTCAAATATGTAATTTCTACAATTTTCAGCACCTCATAATCATCTGCCTAGTTTTTTCCCAACTATATTGGGATCGGCTTCCAGTCAAACCGGATTCAGCTGAATACCAGTTTTTTACGTGGAGCGGCTGCCTACCAGACCTCCACAACCCATTAACTGGGTGACACGGTACTTCTTGGCAAGAGTGAAGTCAGATTTTCTGGCTTCTGACAATCCGTAAGGTCTGCCAGAGATCAAATGAAAGTCGGGACCAGCGGTAGTTATCAGACCTAATGACTTAAAAAAAGTAATTAATGGAGTCATGAAATTCATGACAATTAATGAAGCATTAGTCCTATCGGCGAGGTAGTAAACACATTCAAGCTACAAAAATGCCTTTTTCATGACCGAGAGTGGCACAATTAACTACAATGGTCAACACTGAGACAGTACATCCGCAACAGGGAAATATGCCTGTGCTAGATAATTGTTTAGGTGGCCAAGATTTCCGAGTGACCTTTTTCGACCTTCTCGAAAGGTCTTTTTCAGTCTATCGCATACAAAGATTTCTTTAATTTTCTTTTAGCTGATGACTGTGACATTCCTTTCACAGCTCTACAGTCGTTTTGAAGGTCTTTGAATGTCTTATACTTTAAGTAGCTGTCCCAACTTTTTGCAATCATTATAATGAGCACATACCGAAACATAAGCGTTAAAATAAAGTTAAACAAATTCGATCTAGAACGGAATACTTGTTATAATTCCGCGTCAAAGTTATCGGGCCCGCCTTGTATGAAAAACAAACCTATTGCACCGGTTCGTTTTGTATTAATTCAAACGTAGGAGAACATGTTTGGTTTCGCCAGAATCTAGAGAATTACAAATATGTTCCTACATAAGTATTTAATATTTCTAAAGCATCCGGTATAATTTCAAGTGTTGGAAGTATTTTAATAGACCTTAAAATAAAGTCTTTATGACTCATTGTTTTAATTAGGATTCCAATCGTTTGGTTTCCTTTTTGCTTTTAATTTAATTTAATGATATTGTAGCAGAATAGTGCGTTTTATCCAGCTGTTTGATTTAAGTGGTGACATGAAAATGCATTTCGTCATCATTGAGTTATGTCATTGAGTACTGAGTACATAGAGTATTGAGTTGAAGTACGCATCTACACAGATGGCTCAAAAACTAAAAACGGTTCAGGGGCTGGCGTTCACTCCCTAGACCTCAACATTAACTTTCACCTACCTCTAGGCGAACACAGCTCGATATTCCAATGCGAGTGTGTCGCCTTAACACAAGCCGCAACAGCCGTAAAGCATCTAGGGATACACAAATACATAATTAGACTCGTATCTGACAGCCTGGCTGTGCTCAAAGCCATAGAAAACAAAAAAACTAACAGCAAATGAATCTTTAAGTGTCACCTCGCCCTGGAGAGTATATCGCTGTCTAACAGAATCACCCTCCAGTGAATCAAGGGGCACAGTGGATCCCTAGGCAATGACGCCGCAGACAAACTTGCAAAGAGAGATTCCGAGACTCAAAACAAAATCATATTAAAAAAACATTTTTACCATAAAAAGTAAGGAACCCTAAAAACTAATTTGATCTCATTACAAATGAATTCACTGTTACTGATACCTGCCAGACCGAATCATAAACCAATCCGTCCAAAAACCACACCGGTTGGGTTGGGAGCCGTCACCACAAATATTTATAAAAAGATGATTGAAACATTCTCTGAAGAAGGTTTCGTTTCGTGTATTCTACAATGTCATGACTTGTCAGCATTCATATCGTGTTTTGTATTTATTGTACGTACTTCGAATCAATTTTTGGTTGGGCAAAATATCTAATAGTTCTATACACACATTATATTTGTTGAGATTTTTGTATAAATCAAACGACGGTTCTCGTATTTTTAAGCAGCGTTCGTATTGCATGCAGTTGCAAACTGACACAAAACACCTGTAATTTCCCAACATTTTGACTAGATTTTCACATCGATTATCGCTGAGATTTGAATTTGAACGCTTTTTAAGTACAAGAAATGGCATTAAGGCTGAAATTAACTTCATTCGCTAGACAAAGTATTCTTAGTTTCTAGAAATTTCATAAGTTGGTCTTAACGGTTTACCATTTTGTGAATTGTCAAACTCACTCATTTATGAGCAAAACAAAGAAGTTATTAACTCTACGTGTAACTACAACGAGTATCTAAGTTGGTGCGTTTTCGTATTTCCGAAAAATTGATGCAGAATTCTCTTTTTTAAAATCTGACAGGTTTTTCTCAGTGTTAATTGTAGAGCCAAGGCTGTGACTTTGTGAAACGCGTTGTTTTTATTAAGTTCCCTGCAATAACTTAATGACCATTTCTTCTTAAGCCTTCAGTTTGTTTAAATAAATAAATGTGTACTTATTGCCATATATCTACTTATTTCTATAGTGTATCTTACAAAATTGCTCCGTTATGGTTTAAAAGAAATCGCGACATCGTTTGAACACCCGCAGTTTTCGCGGTAGAACTCTAACTATTGATCAGACGAAAGTATGCGGTGTGGTGCCTATATTTATCGAAGCCCGGGCTCTCGGCTGCTCGAACCGGCCCAGCAACCTTGCCGCCGGTGGAGGCCACTTTTTGTGCAATTCAACGGTTGCCATTTATTGGCTCGTATGTGTAAGCAAAATGCCATGTTTTCGCCGGCTAATAATTAGTGCAGCGTGTGTAATGATATGAATGATCAAGGAAACAAAAACAATCGTCACAGGCAAGACGTAAAGGGTACTTGATTTCTTTGTACAGAATATCGCAGATAAAAATAAGATCAAGACAGTAAAAAACAAGCGAGATAAATAAAAAAATATGCATGACTTTATCTATTTCCCGGCACACCTAAAATAACCGAAAGAAAGAAAAAAACAAAACGTGAATGGAATAAATACGGTATCTAAAGATGTTTGACGCGCTGGGAACCAAACCTGCGTGGCTAAAATGAATCATGTAATTAATTGATCAATTTATTGTGTGTAAGCCTCTAATAGCACTTAATGCCGTGTGTCAGTGCTGGCAACTGGGTTTAATTGTCAATGTCGTGAGTTTCGACATTTTACTAAATCATTACGCCATTGCAGATGTCTTGCAACGGATTCTTGGGGTACGTTTGGTATCCTTTTGATAGACTAGCGCAGTGTATAGAGATTTGGATATTAAACTGGATGATAATGATAAGTATGGAGTGAAGAAGTAATCTCACAAATGATCACAAAACACCCGAAACGAGTGGGCATAGGTATTTGATTCACAACTCTGTGAAACAAACGGATGTCACTTTAACGATCGTTGTAAAAATAACGTTAGTGTGTGCAGCTATCGATAACATTTAATTAACGAGCGATCGGGCTATTTACGTACATATTTTATCTATGGTATTGACGCAAAACATCAGTGCAGTCTCCTTGCTTCAATGCGCGCTCTCTCCTCCTTTCCCTGGAGCTATATACATTTGCATGCAAATGCATTTAACTCAATCATAATTAAGCACATCAGATAAGATAATAAATTCTAACCTCATAACGCGCATCGTGGCCAACGAATTAGCCGATCGTGCAGCTAAGTATACAGCAAATATTGCGACCATCTAGATCACTGAATATGTAAAGCATTTGAGATTTTGCAGGAGTTCGTGGTTTCGCTCTGTGTGCTAATTAGCTTTTATCAGATGTCTCCATCTGTTCGTGATGAAAGCAATTGTAGACTCTTTCACAGAATCTAGTAACATTTAAACAATTTAAATGTAAATATTAACTGTTATTCGGGTTCTGGTTTTTAAGAATAATATAAGGAATTAAAATAATAGACAGTTATTCATGTACTTACTTATTATATTTCTCGAACTCAACACACAAAACCAAAAACTATATTTCACTTACACAAATATACACTACAGTAAATAAGCTCCTTCTATTTCGACGGTTAGTCCCCGACTGAGCTCGTAGGCCTGGCACGATAACCAAGATGGCGTTTCCCCCACCATTATGCCTACGTTCCAATAAACGAACTGTGATTGGTTAGTCGTGCCATCCACGAACACAGTCGGTACTACACTAGTCAATACAGTACTTTAAATATTATAATCAGATTTGATTTAACATAATTAATTGAATAAAATAGCTACATAATTTACTATTGATAACAGTCGGCCATCCAAGGTACATTTCACGTCCTCGTGTTGATTGAGAAAATAAACAAAGAAATGGATCAGCTCAAATGTTATCAACAATGGAAACAAATTACAATAAAACGTTATAACCTGTGTAAAGAAAAAAAAGTTGATGTCACACCAACATTAGTTAATATACAATTTAGATATTAACATAACAAATCATATTTTTGGGTATTATTTCATGGCCCACTATAACTAATATCGGGCATTATTTCATGGCCCACTATAACTAATATCGGGCATTATTTCATGGCCCATTATAACTAATATCGGGCATTATTTCATGGCCCACTATAACTAATATCGGGCATTATTTCATGGCCCACTATAAATAATAATGAGCGTTATTTCATGGCTCAATTACACACAAATACGGGCATTATTTCATGGCCCACTATAGATAATAATGAGCGTTATTTCATGGCTCAATATACACAAATACGGGCATTATTTCATGGCCCATTTTAAGTAACCGGCATTATTTCATGGCCGGGGTTGACCTCAATAGACATGCATTAAGTACTGTAAAGGGCAGTATTTCATGGCCTGTATACAGAACTGGAAGTACAAAAAAGTAAACCTGGAAGAAAAATCTGAAATGAATAAATTTAATCATTGGGTTAATCGCTATCATTGCCAGACGTATCGTCATGCGGTCTATTAAAGTTTAACCAAGCCTTAATTTTGTCGCTTGCAACTACAGTCGAATAAGACCGGTTAGATTTTCGTGTCAGAGGAGTATCCTCAATTTGGTATCGATCGAAATCATAGACTTTTGTAATTCTGTAGGGTCCCTGAAACTTAGGAATAAGCTTTTTACTGTTTCCTGTAGCTGGGATTTGTCGTTCAACCCTAACAAGATCACCTACTTTATATTTGGGAGTTGGACAGTGCTTAGCGTCATAAACCGTTTTTTGCGACTGTTGGTAAGAGCTAACGTGAGAATTAATCTCTTCCCTAATTTGCGACAAATTTTGACTTTTAGAAGGAGCGGATAAGTCATCTGTCAGTTCGGACACAATTCTACAGTCACTTGGACCCGATGGTCTAATGCCGAAAAGGGCCTCTGACGGTGTTCGATTTATGCCCTTGTTGAATGTGTTGTTCATGCCCCATTGAACATCAGGTAGGTGCTCATCCCATTTGTTTTCAGGAGAGCCAACACATTTAGCAGTTAATGCATCAACAAGGGTTCTATTGTAACGTTCTACCTGACCATTAGCTCTTGGGGTAGAAACAGCGTTCAAAACATGCTTAATGTTCTTTTCGATGGTAAATTTCTTAAAGTTCTCGCTAGTAAAAGAAGTGCCACGATCCGTTATGACCCTCTTGGGAACACCAAACAAACCAAAGTACTCACGGAAAACCTTTATGGACGTAGAAGTTTTTGTATTCTTTACGGGTTTCAGATAAATGTAACGAGTGAATGCATCAATCAAAGCTAAAATGTACATATTTCCTCTCGCACTGCGTACAAAGGGGCCAACATGATCTGCATGAATAGTGTCGAAGGGAATATCAATTTTTGGAATAGGATGTAAATTTCCAGGTTTCTTACCTCCAGATACCTTCGAATAAGCGCATTCTAGGCAAGAACCGACGTACTTCTTTACAAAATTGCGCATCTTTGCGAACCAATATGTTGCTTTGATACGTTCTAAAGTTTTATCAACAGCAAAGTGGCCTATGTCGTCGTGATTCTGTTTTACAATCTGCCATCGAACTCCCTTTGGGACGACCCACCTATCACCGTCACTAGTTATTCTATAGAGCCTATCATTCTTCACCTTATAATTAGACTTGATGTCAACCACGTCATCAAACTGAGGGTCTTTCAAAATACCAAGTATCCTTTGAACCTCACTATCTGCGCCTTGGACTGTAGCTAACCAATCACCCTCACTAACGACCATAACGTCCTGAGTCTGCTGAATAGGGTTCCGACTGAGTGCATCGACATGAGCCATGCGATGACCGGCCCTATACTCAATACAAAAATTATACTCTTGCATTTGTTCCCACCACCTAGCGACTCGTGGAATCATATCTCTCTTTTGGAAAGTTGCACGAAGGGAGTTGCAATCAGTGATTATTTTAAAAGGGATACCCACTAAATAAACGCGGAACTTCTGCAAGGAAGAAACTACGGCCAGCGTTTCCAAGTCATATGACGAATAATTTTGTTCCTCAGGCGTTGTCTGCCTGCTAAAGTAAGCGATAGGCCTAAGTACATCGTCTCTACCTTTTTGTAACAATATACCTGCCACTCCTATTTTACAGGCGTCTGTATGAAGCTGAGTTTCTGACTTCGGGTTGTACAAAGCTAAAGTGGGACGTTGTACGAGCTCTTTCTGTAAACGACGGAATGCTGTTTCCTGATCTATACCCCAAAACCATTTAGCGTCCTTTTTTAAGAGTTGTGTGAGAGGTTTTGCAATAACTGAAAAATTGAGGACAAATCTGCGGAAGAAGCTAGACAGCCCCAGGAACTGGCGAACATTATGTTGGCTCTGAGGAGTTGGGAAGAGTTTCACAGCTTCTATTTTCCTCTCGCCAGGACGAATGCCATCAGCAGAAATTTCAAAGCCCAAATATTCGACAGAGCTACAGAAAAAGAAGCATTTGGGGAGTTTCAACGTGAGGCCAGCATCGGCAAATAGACGCAGCACTGACTCTAACCGTGTCATTCCTTCATTTATATCCTTTGAAGGAATAATTACGTCATCTAAGTAGGCCAGGGCTTCTTTGTGTCGTAGTGGCCCAAGGATCTGGTTCATAATACGTTGAAAAGTGGCTGGAGCATTGGCAAGACCGAATGGCATACGATTGAATTCGTAGTGACCATCCGGCGTTACAAATCCAGTTTTATGTTTGTCGGCTTCTCGGATTGGTATCTGGTAATATCCCGAGGCAAGGTCCAAAGTCGTATAGTATTTATTACCAGAAAGAACATCTAGTTGATCGTCAATTAGCGGCATTGGATAGTTTTCCCGGACAGTTTTTTTATTGAGGGCGCGATAATCGATACATAGGCGAAGCTCGCCAGACTTCTTTCTTACAACCACAATAGGGCTTGCATAACATGACGTTGATGGCCTAACGATGTCATTATCCAATAGTTCGGAAACCATTTCCCTTACTTTTTCTTTTTCGCTTATCGACAAACGATAGGGTCTATATACTACAGGTTCGTTGTCTTGAAGGTCTATAGTCATATTACCAGATGTGGTTTTCCCTAATTCCGATAAGTTGAAAGCAAAACAGGACCGATACCTATTCAGTAAATTGAGCAGTCGGATTATATGATCAGAAGAGAGTTCATCATTCAGATTTAAATCGGCCTTGGTGATAGAATCACAGTCACCGCTGATAGTTGCAGTTAAAGACAGAACTTGGACACTGGTATCTTCTTGAGCTATGCGACCACGAGCAATAAGAGAATTCTTTGAAAGTATCAATGGTGTTGGCGAAGTGTTACTGACAACGATTTGTCCCAGTCCATGTTCTCTCATCTTAAACAATCCAGCAGCCACTGAATAGCGAACGCCTTCCAAACACCTAATACTACCATCGACAAAAATATCACCTTGATGTGGCGGATCCGCATACACTTGCACGATAGCTATACCCAAAACCTCAACTGACTCTTTACAGAATAATTTTATTTTGTTATTTGATACTATATTTTGGTGCTCAAGTTCAGAAATTTCTAAAGTATCACTTGTTTTTCGTATAACCACGTGTGGCTGCTCCGTAAAGGTTTGTCCTATCAAGAGGGCCACATGCATGGCATCATCTGCCACTATTAGCAACTCGAGTTCAGCTTCAACATTATCAATAATAATTTTAACTCGCTGTTTGCCAATGCAAGGTACAACAGAATTACCGAAACCTCTCAATACTGGAAGGTTATCGACACCATAATTCAAACCTATATTTCGAAATGCGGTCAACCTAATCATTGAGCATTCACTTCCAAAATCGACAAAAGCAGTGATAGGGAAACCGTTTACACTAGCAGTTTTGAAATATTTCTTATTTGGTTCCGACACCGGAGTGGTTATTTTTGACGAATCAATTTTGTCTATAATATTCCTATCCTCTATTCGCATGACCTTTTTCTCTTCAGTTGTTGGGAGTTTGGCATAGCATTGTTCAACCTCGTGACCTATTCTATTGCATCGACTACACTTCTTAACGGGTTGGGTGCACTGAGAAGTAACATGACCATCCTTCTTGCAATTTGAGCAACGTGTAGGCCTAAAGTTAGAGCTATTCTGTTGCTTTTGAGGTTGACCCTTGGGTAGTTTTCGCTCGGTGTTAAATTTTATATTTCGAGCATTACGCAAATACGAAAGCAGTTTATTAGGATCATCAAATTGAGCTGCCTCGGCACCTAATCTAACCGAACGGTCGTCGATGCCATGTAAAATGCATTCGACTGCCCTTTTTCCGCTTATACCACATCTATTAATTAAGGATAGTTTATCATAGTAATACTCTTCTAAGGAGTCCGTAAATCTAGCTCGTTTGGCCAACATATCGCTTAGCATTTGGCCATAATTCTCTTCTGACGGGAAAGTAGCCAAAAGTTTTTCCTGCCATTCAGCCCAAGTAAACAGGACCGACGGAAGGCCCTCGTACCATCTCTGAGCTATGCCCTTTAGTTTTGGTAAAGCAAAATGTATTACTTGCTTTTCCGACCATGTATAGATGGTTGCACACTCATTGACTTTGTGGAGCCACATCGTCATCGTCTGTTCCCGTTTACTTGGGTCAAACTCTGGAATAGTGTTATTAAGCGAGCCTAGCCTGTCTGCACCATTGTTAGACAAAGATTTCAAAACATTGACAAGGTCTGACATGGTAGATAATTTCAGTAAAGAAGTGGACTCACCCGTGGTGTTGTCTTGCGTTGTGACCTGCAAGTCTCTTGCAGCACTGGATCGTGGCCGCCTCACTGGGCTACGTGAACGGCAGCTTGCGGAGTCAGGAGGGTGCCGTCCCGTAGCTCGGCGTTGTTCCTGGCTGGAGGCCTGGCGATCCTCCTGGCTAGAGGCCTTGTGGTCCACCCGGCTGGATGCCCGGCGATCCACCAGGCTGGACGTCCGGCAATCCACCCGGCTGGACGCCCGGTGATCCACCCGGCTGGATGCCCGGCGATCCACCCGGCTGGACGCCCGGCGATCCACCCGGCTAGACGCCCGGCGATCCACCCGGCTGGATGCCCGGCAAACCTCCCGGCTGGAGGCCTGGTCGTCCACCCGGCTGGATGCCCAACGATCCACCCGGCTGGATGCTCGGCGATCCACCAGGCTGGACGTCCGGTAATCCACCCTGCTGGACGCCCGGTGTTCCACCCGGCTGGAGGCCCGGTGTTCCACCCGGCTGGATGCCCGGCGATCCACCCGGCTGGATTCCCGGCGATCCACCCGGCTGGATGCCCGGCGATCCACCCGGCTGGATGCCCAGCGAACCTCCTGGCTGGAGGCCTGGTGGTCCACCCGGCTGAATGCCCGGCGATCCACTCGGCCATCCACCCGGCTGCGGCTTCTTCGCTCGCTTCGCCGACTAGCATCCGGACAGCGTGGTCGGGTCACCCGACTGCGTGAGCGGCTGCTACACCTTCGAGGATGCACCGATCGATTCGACGCACAGCGACTGTTACGCCCTCTTGATCGGCGGCTCAGCCGGCTGCGTGACCGATTTGCGTTCCGGCTGTCAGCTCTACGCCTAGCAGGGCAGCGAGACTGGCGGCCGGCAGCGAGTGATCCTGTAGGATCTGTCGGGGTGTAGAGAACACGCTCTCGTTTGTCCTCCTCCATCGATTTATCCTGGAACGTAAATTATATCCCAAAGAATTCGTGCTTTAAAATAAGCTTAAACCCTATAAGATTATTACAACATAAGTAAAAATAGGCATTGTCCCGTATTTACAAACAACGTCAAGCAACTGAGTACTTTTAAGCAATATATCAGTATTTAAATATAAAACAAAAAAAAATACTTCAGTATTTAACTTAATCACTTGTGAATGTAAAGTTTAAAAAAAAACAACAAAATCCACATCCACCTGTTAGTTAGGTTCTTCGTTCTATAGTATGAAACCAAGTAAAATTATAATTAGAAAATAATGGGAAACATTTTATATTGTAGGAAATCAAATTTGTAAATTGTTTTCCTCTTTATGTCACGTAGGTACGTGACAACTGATTTTAACGAAAAGTAACGACGGAATTTGTAACCGTTATGGGCAATGGTCGTTATTTTCAAAAGGGAAGAAAAATATTACCAGAGTAACAAGGCTAATAATATATAATAATAGCAGGATATTTAAATCAGGAAAGAATAGTTAACGAACTGGCCAAAACAGGATTCTTTATCCCTCTTCTGAAATGTAGACTCTTTCACAGAATCTAGTAACATTTAAACAATTTAAATGTAAATATTAACTGTTATTCGGGTTCTGGTTTTTAAGAATAATATAAGGAATTAAAATAATAGACAGTTATTCATGTACTTACTTATTATATTTCTCGAACTCAACACACAAAACCAAAAACTATATTTCACTTACACAAATATACACTACAGTAAATAAGCTCCTTCTATTTCGACGGTTAGTCCCCGACTGAGCTCGTAGGCCTGGCACGATAACCAAGATGGCGTTTCCCCCACCATTATGCCTACGTTCCAATAAACGAACTGTGATTGGTTAGTCGTGCCATCCACGAACACAGTCGGTACTACACTAGTCAATACAGTACTTTAAATATTATAATCAGATTTGATTTAACATAATTAATTGAATAAAATAGCTACATAATTTACTATTGATAACACAATTAATAATCATTTATTTTTTAATGATTGGTCGTGTCTTAGAATCTTCGCTGTTGTCAACTATTCAGTTGTGGCGACTTTAATAGTGTTTTTTTTTGTATCTTGTACTTTTATTACTTTTTACTTCTTTTGTTTCAAAGTAATAGCTTCATTAAATTGTGTATAAATGTGTAGTCATATCTCATATTAGTTTACATTAAGTTAATTTAAGTTCTCATAAAATAAACATAAGAGTAAAACGTACCTGGGTAGGTACCTACTAGTTAAAATAAATTAAACCATTAAAAATATGGGCAACGTAATAAAATTGTAACAGATGTTTTTTATGAATATTGTTACGAGCATTTTAAATCGAAAGGTGTATGCAAAATCGGAAAAAGAAATCAAATAAACGACTTAAGGAACAGGTTTTACAATACTTTACGCATAATAACTACGAGTACTCTGAGTCACAGTAGTGCCTACTTATCTGACATTGACCTATCTACGTATTTGCATATGTTTTCTTAAGAAAACATTTGCATTTGCTTCAACGAATTCAGTTTAGCTGTCTTTTAGTTTCGTTTTCTATTTTTCGATGGAATTGGAGTGTGGTAATTGACAATACCATCGATCATCATTGTTACTAAAGTTGTCAAAAGTTAAAACATAGATCATTTAAATATTCAATTTTTCTTGGGAAACCTTTTTGTTTAGGTAACTTTATTAATCATCGATTTAACACCTACTCTACTACTGCCTAATAAAAACATATCGGAAGGATCGAAAATCTCAGAATAATATAAGTGAAGGCTTATAAACGCTATCTAATTCCAATCAATTACAGCTAGTTACTAAACAAGTTGGCTGGCCTATGGACTCGTTCGAAGTGTGGTGTAAACGCAGCACGATATTTGTAATACCCAGGGAACAAGGCGATAGATAGCGATAATGTTAGTTTATCATAACTTATCTGTGACAATCGATAATGCGACCGCGTTATGATAATAGGAAATGAGTTTTTTGGAGGTGTTTTTAGTTAACACTTTTTTTTTAGGATTATGAACAGAACATAAATTGAAACGTTACTTCAAAGGCTCACTCAAATTATGTATTATTCGAAACAAACAAAAGAAAACAGCTGAAAGTGAAAAAAATAAAAATGTCTCTTTAAAGTCCATATTTATACCAAATGGAGCGTCACTACTGAATGCTACCGCTGCAGTGCATAAAGTTTGAAACAGTTTGAAGCTGGGTGCCCGTTTTGAAACACCGAGGCCTAGTTTTCCAATTTTCTGGAGAAAAGTAGAGGATTATTATAAAAATACCGTCTCTTTAGAAAAATAATCGGCAAATAGAAAGTTGTCGGAAAATTTGTTTGACCCACAAGATTTTCCCAAACAAGATAGTGTTCCCATTTGAAGAGTCCCATAGAAACAGTACGTAGGTACTGTTGAAAGAGTAGAGGTACTATTAAATTTAATACTTATTTGGACTTTATTCATTAAAATTAATTCGTGTTACATTTTAATTCGATTCGCCAATATCCTTGACAGACACATCATCTCTCATCTCTCTGTCATATTATTTGAATCCATGTTCTCTTTCTATTCAGAATGTGATTCACTCTGAATCTCTTTTTATTCATAATGTGTCAATAAACATCTAAACGTAGAGCGAGATGCACCTAAAGAGGTCAGCTCTCACAGGTACCAAAGGATACCAAGGTATCATTTTATAAAATAACTTAATCTACATATATTAGAATTTCCAATTCAAACCTTTAAAAGGGTAGCAGCTAGCATGATTCGCGATTTTGTTATACACGTTGTTTATTGAAAAAGTAATTCGTCACGCTGCCGCGCCGATAATAACTAATCTCAGAAAATCAATTGTGGCGTTGAAGGTCGTTTTGTAAAGTTGTAAGTACAGCCACATTGTGATTTGTGATAAACAGCGCTGTTGTATAAATTAAAATACCTATTGTTTAACGATAATGTGAGCTGCGAAGAGGATTCGTGAATGGAGTTTCTTAAGCCTAGTCTTCTCCATAGGCAAAATAGGTATATTTTATGATGAAAAATTCAATTGAATTCTAATATTATTATCCTAAAGTTTGACTTTGAGAAGAGAGTGTTCGACGTTGACTTTCAAAGTACAAAGCTGATTTTTAAGGCAGCGGTTCCATTTTACACATACATTTTATAAAACAAGATTTTTATTACATTATTAAGTATCAGCACTGGGGCTTCAGAGCCATTAGCATATCTTACACCTGCTCTTTAACGATATTAAAAAAGAGTCTACGAGAAAAAGTAGCAGAACATCTGATGTGAATCTGGTTTCTCTGTTTAACCAGGAAAAATTACACCAAAATTTAATTTAGTATGGAAAAGGAGGAAAATATTTCACAATATAACATGTATTCAACGTATTGACAGTTAGGTGACGTTATTCTAAAATCTTGGAACGGTTTTATGTCATGATGAGTATTGATTTTTTGTTTTGTCTTTGATTCTTTGACTTGACATTTAAAACCAGTAAATCGTGAATTCCTACATTCTGTAGGTACTCGTTTATGGAATACCAGTTTGAAAGAGCACTGAGATAATGAATTAGGGTGCAATATGTATTTTTAATTTATGTGGCTCCAACTAGCGATATAAGCCAACAACCCAACATGCAGGTTTTATTATAATTTGCTCTACGCGTCTGCTAAAGATTTTCTTTTGTTTTGATTGTTTGAACCGTTTTAATTGCTAGTGTGTTCTTGTTGCTTTTATTTTTAATGTCCTTGTTTTCAAGTTTAACTAACTGTAATTATGGCATTATACTACTTCTTAGGTGTATGATGTTAGTTTGTATATTTATTATCCTGTTTATATGTTAAAATCATTGTCCTCAAAATAATCCCACAACAACAAATATAGCTTTGCAAGATTCTTTCGTAATGTTATTTTAATATAAGCGCCACTTGTAATAAATTCTCGACAGGCTGTAGTGTGGTGTAGGGTAAATACGCAGAGGCACTATCAGCACATCTTGGGGCGAAGTGCTCAAGTGCGTCTATTTTTACCGCGCGCTCGCCGCCCGGCCTAGCTCGCGGTACTCACTGCATGGGGCAACGACCAAGCGATGCATCGACACGGTTAATTTAAAAAAAGTCATTGCCCTTAAGTCATTATCTACACTTACTAACACAAATTCCTTCACACACTGTCTTCAAAGTATTTAATTTTTGATTGTTGTAGGTACTTTTCAATATGATGCACCTCTGTCTTCGAATGTTAATGGCTCACATTTGTCCGTCTTTAACGCATAATATTTTGGTTTTATAATAGTGAAGCCACAACAAAGGAAAATAAGTAATTCTGCGTTTTTTAGTATGAGAAGTTTGTAGGTAGCCGTTGGCTGACACGATCCTTTCATTTATAAAAGTTTTGTGTGAATTGGTCCCGATGCGATGACGTTGATGTCTTTCATATTGAGAAACTAAACGTTATTTTTTAAATTAATTCTGATAAGACGTTTATATTTCATTACCTACGTTTTATAACGATACTTAATGTTCGTTTTGTTTTCTTAAACATTAATACATATTTATTTTAAACAAAGTTATTTTTTATAAAACTATAAACGTTGAGCAGTAGTATATTTTCGAAAATCCATATTTTATGATTATGTCTAGTGTTAGTACAATTTTAACGACTGCATAACAGACCAACAAATGTTTGTGTTCAGAGTAAAAGTGACATCAGAACCAAATATTGATACACGACTGCTACACGCATTAATTATGAATGCGGCATAGGCAGTAGGTGTTGCCTGTTACGGCAGCTAGTTATACGATAAAGTGAACAAAGCGCGGACGTTATACGATTTTCGGCCATCCGTTTATACGTTACGTATAAGGCTTCATAGAAATAATTGTTACAAAGTGTGTTTCGTTCTCGCTCACTCATACGCGTCCGTCTCTTGCGCACGACGCTACGTCATCGCAGAAACCAGCCAGCCAATTGACCGGTATACTGCCAACCTTCAGTTTTTTATTATTTATAACTCGCTCTGGCTGGTAAGTTATGCTCCGTTCAAACGCCGGTTACCTGTCCACTTGTACTTTACCTAAAAGGACAGTAGCTATAAGAAAAAAGGGCCAGTTTAAAAGGCTGACTCTCAGAGGCTGACTGCTCCTGCTGTGCTGCGGCTTTGTTTGGGTTCTGTAAATGGAAATCAATTTATCACGTTTTGGGGAGTAGAGATGTTTATACAGATCTATATAAAAAATACGTGAATGTCGTGGAACACTCGGTTGGAACGAAGTTCCAATCGTAGTGTGTTATCGAATTTAACTAATTTTATAAATAGGAAAGATTTGTTTGTTTGTTACGATTTGGCTCAAAAACTACTCGACCGATTTTAAACATTCTTTCACAGTTAAAAAGCTACATATTCACAGAGTAACATAAGCTATATTAATTTCAAGAAATAATTTGAGATCCCTACTAAAACTTGAATAATGTAACACAAGTTGTTAAAAAAATTGTCATCAAATGTCTTTCGTCACATGCGCTGCGAAAACTATTGATGATAGAACAAAACAATGTACTACACTATTAAAGAACATATTAATATCTATAAAAAAGTCCGTAATAACATATGCCTATCTCTAATGGATAACTCACAATAACTGCTTTTACTATTAAAATTTTAGGTTAAAAATAATGAATTTTTGCGAAGCTTATTTAACCCATATGGTATTAATCTACATATATCTAAATAAATATATTTGTTAGAACGGACATTAAATATAGAATATTTGTCCTATTACTTTATATAGTTTAAACAAATATCTTAGAAGATATCGCTAAATAAAAATATTCGCGCGACAAAATAATTACGCGCGCGGCAGATCGTGTGATAGTGGGGATTCTGGCCTCCGGGAAATTCAAGTACAAAATATTTATTGCACCATTATGATTACAAGTACAAGGTCTCTCATTGTAAATATATAATCTAAACTAATATTACAAAGAGGAAAGATTTATTTGTTTGTTTGTTACAATTTGGCTCAAACACTACTCAACCGATTTAAAAAATCTTTCACCATTACACTGCTACTAGCTACATCTTCACCGATTAACATCTATTGGCTATATTATATTTTCAAAAAAATTAGAGATCCCTACCTAAATTGGAACAATGTACCTAACCCAACGTATCAAAATGTTGCCTATAAAAGTCATTATTTTGCGTGCAGTGCGATAACTATTGACGATATATAAAATAGTGTTCTATATAATAATAGTACTCATGATTGCTCATAAAAAAGTCCGCGCTGGCATATGTCTAACTATTATAGTTACGCCACAATAACAGTCTTTGTTTAAATTATTAAGTTCAAATACGGGTGGAATACTATAGTGTTGATATTAGTATCATATATTCATTATTATCCATTAAAATGGTTTGATATTAAGGTTGTTTATGTACAGACATGTAAATAACACTTTTAACACTTTCAGTGCCCAGAACTCAGCATATGGGTCGAACAATAATTTGTTTCTTGTGCCCACGAGTCGTCGTTATATGTAGCGACGTCTCGTGGGCATTGTTCGACCCATATGCTGAGTTCTGGGCACTGAAAGTGTTAACTATTCAAATCGGGCTTTTCATTCAAAAGTTACGACGGATTTAAAAATGCTCTAAGTAAGAAAAATGTTGCGGTTTGAGCGAACTGGGGAGAATCTTAATACTTGGTCCGATAAAGTCGAAACACGGCATTAATCCTAAAAGCGCAGGGGGATCCCTGCGAACGATAACTGCAAATATGGTAACTAATCTGTAGTTCATCTGATATTAATGTGTCACAATTTTACTACGATAAATCTATAGCGTTATTTGGCAGTAACCAAGAAAACAGAGAAAACAGGAACCAGACGCACATGTTAATACAAATAAAACATTAGCAATAGATCTTCACCTTCACCACTTCTCCCACTCATATCTATCTATCTTAATAACAAAACATCTTTAATTTTTTCATACAAAAATGAATAGACATATCCTCAACTACTTTTATTTAAAAAAAAAAATATTGTCATCACTTATTTCTTAAATATGACGAGTAAGTGCGTTCCGTATTATCTAATCAAAGTACTGATTAGGTTATAATAGCGATAAAATTGCATATCGATTAGTCAGGTAACTCCCTTAAACGTTTATCTTTCTTACATAAAATTATGAAATATGAAATCCCAGCGCCAATTCATATGTTTAATAAAATAATATTTTTATCGCTAGCATGCATCAAAGTATAACAATCTGTCAAATTTCTTTAATAGATTTTCAACTTTATCGCTAAAGCATTAGGTTTAAGGTATTTTCAGAAAATTTTACAGTTTCAGGTAGCTTGATGTGCTGGCGTCTGTACATAAGTTAACAATATTAACTCGTAATAATATCTGGTAATTAGTCTGATTTCAATTCCATTAACTAACAGGCATTGTGTTACCAGGGTAAATTACAACGTGGCAATAATAATAAACGATATTCCTCAAAATGATCAAGCAAGCTAACTGGAACAAGTTACTATCGCGTGTGAACGGAGCATTACACGGTTTAATGAACGAGCAGCGATGGCGGCGGCGCACGGCGCGAACTCGGTGCGCAGTCGGCCCCGAGCTACAGGCGGCGCGCGCGCAGCTACGCGTTATACCAGTGAAAGGACGCATGACTCATACCAAAACCAGTCATGAACGAGTACGCCGAGTACGACTGGAAGCTGCATCAGATGCAAAATGAGCGCCTTTGTGAAGTGGCCAGGAAACGCCTCACAGACGGCGACAGACAGCGTGCCCTGAACGGGCTCCGGGACACGGTGGACAAGAGCCTCAACCTCGCCCTACGCGACAAGAGCCGATGTCAGGATGACAACTTCCTGCGGCGTTTTCTGTACGCGCGCAAGCACGACGTGCAGCAGAGCTTCGAGCTGCTGGTGAGCTACCACCAGTACCGGCGCGAGCACGCGGAGCTGTGGGCGGCGGCGGACGGCGGCGTGCTACGCGCGCTGGCAGACGGGCTGCCCGGCGTGCTGGCACAGCGCGACCGGCGCGGTCGCTGCGTGCTGCTCATGTTCGCCGCCAACTGGCTGCCGCACGCCTGCCCGCTGCTGTCCGTGTTCCGAGCCCTACTGCTCACTATAGAGCGCACCCTCGACGATGTTCAGAACCAGGCTAACGGATATGTCATTATCGTTGATTGGACTGAATTTACGTTTAAGCAATCGTGTAGTTTACAAGCTAAAGTGTTGAAAATGATGATTGACTGTCTACAAGATTGCATGCCAGTTCGTTTTAAAAGCATACATTTCATCGGACAACCTTGGTATGTGGAAACCGCTCTCGCTGTAATAAAACCGTACTTTAAGGCGAAGACGCGAGAGCGCATCGTGTTGCATGGAAACAATCTGTCAACGCTACACGATTCTCTGCCACTTGATATTCTACCTGCGGAGTTGGGAGGAGAGGGCCCTTCGTACAACTCAGAAGTATGGCTGCAAGACTTCTGTCGAGGTGAAAACATAACCCCTGCTCCGATAACGACGACCACGAAGCCGATCATACCCATACCAATTGAAAACGATCCTCCGTCAGCAAAACTGGACAAAGCATACAAACAAAAGGACAATCCAAATTTTTCTTTCCACGGAAACGAAAAAAGTGCAAAATCAGAGTTATTGCGTGATAAAGATTGACCCAATCGCACATTGTGGTAGCAGCATGGTTACAATGGACACAAAGGACTGTTCCGTCCGTGAAAACGCCACCAATGTGTCGTTGCACTCGTGTGCTTCGGTTTGCATTTTGTGATATCAAGTGTATTTTTAATTTAAGGCATCGAGACTGCTTAGAACATTAGAGTAAACTGCTTGTTAGGAGCGTAGCAATATTATTAAGTACTCGGGCTGAAGTGCATTTATATGGCCTCAGATTAGAGCGGCGACCTAGTGGAAGTCGATGTCCAAGTTGGTTTAGTGGGCATTCGATCAATGAGTCAGGCACATTTGGGTGGCGGTGGGAGGCGCATCCCGGCCGGCGCGACGCGGCCACAGGTAACGGTGCACAGCTCTCGTTTCGTCGCATCCGCTCGATCACGAGCGCAGCCGCTGATCTCGGTCTACATCCACATAAGCTTGCATACATTTAAGCTTATGTTCTTCATGTTATTTATTCCGTTTACTAACCAGTTCTTGTAATTTGAACACTTCAGATATAACGTGATAGTTATAGATACTTTGCTTTAACCATGTGAGGCTTATTGCGCATTTACTATTATGTTTAAGTCCATGTTTGAAAAATATGAGATGCCGAAGCGATTTATTTTAATAATAAGTATCTATTGTCATGCTAGTGGAAGTTATCGAAAGCAATCAGTCTCAATAATGTCGTTTTGATTGTGGATAAAGAACAGTATTAAATTAATAAAAGCATGATCCCTGTGCAGCCGCCTGGTACGTGCTGGGCCTTTAAATGTGGTGTAACGTCTTTAACGGCCTTATAGCTCTCACTAATGAACTTCAGAGCTCTCTCATATTCATTACTTATTGTATAGTGTAGGGAACCTTTTGTCTACATAGTAGACGTCGAATGGACATTAAAGTGTATGATAACTTTGTTTGTATGTATATAACTTGACAGGCAGCTGCTGTGTAACAGATAGTCATAATAATATTCCGTACTCGTACGCCGAATCCTAATCGCTTACTACAAAAGTTATTTCAAATGATTGTAAATATTGAAATGACTGAAACAATGTATTGATATTATAGTATAGCATTTGACAATAAATGTATTGATGACATATTTATGTAACCATTTCGTTTTATTTACCGAGTGATATTCCGGAAATTTTGAGGATGCTAACACAGTTAGCGCACGAACTTACTATGTGCTAATTAAATACAGATGTGTAATGTTTGGACTTCTAATCATTGTCTAATTAATGTGCAGACGAGCAACACGAAGTAATGTGTCATTCAAAACATCTACAAGATCCAAATAGAAAGGTGCTCTAGACTCTAGAGAATACATTGAAGATGAATCATACTATCATAGAAATTCCAACCTCTTGAATCAAAAGTATGCATAAGTAAGTAATGAAGCTCAGTGAGTCGAAGGCTGGACCTAATAATATCTACACTAATGTAAGTGATATCATTGGTCGACTCGAGTCTCATTGACGCCTTGTAGAGCGATTTATAAGTATCCAAAGCTAAAGTACCTGAAGTACGAACGTCGATTACTACCTGCTCAAGACATAAACACATCAAGTAAAAGAAGACTCGTACTGCAGCTGATATAATTTCCATCTTTGATACCATCCCAAACACTATATTTACAAACAACAGTATTTTATGATAAAACATGAAGCAAATTAAATTAAATTTTATGTTTGGCAATTCAAAATCATACGACTTATCAAATAGAATGACGATTCAAATGTAAGATGGTAATATTTTGGAAAAAACACATGATGAAATAACTAGACGATAACTTTCCACCGAAAGAGTTTGATGCAAGGTAAAGAAAAAGTAAGTTTAGAATATAGCTCTAGAGTTTATCGTCAATCCTTATTACATTAACCGAAGAGAAGAATGACAACATGACAGTATTTTCATTCCACGCAGAAATAACGTAGGAAAATTTTCCCATTATAACATTGATGACATAATATAATCTTTAGTCAAAACAGCTGCTTTGTCTTCCGCGTTGTTATCGATACCATCCGGAAATTGTTCTAACTGAGTCGTAGACTAGACCTGCCCTAGATTCGGTTACAACGACCGCTGGATGTACAACATTGAACATAAATAATAATAACATTAGCCAGTTAGAGGAGGAAGGAACATCAATCACCAATTCAACACGGTCGGTCATTTGCGTGATGGCGATTTCAGTCCATCACGTTTTGACCAATATCGGTCTAAAACGAAGCAATACTGAGATTGAGCAGGTCAAACATACCGTCCTTCATTTAAGTAATCACACAGTTGCCGATTACTCATTCAGAAAACAATTGGGGGCCCTATTCACTACCGGGGTCCACTCATCATTTTCCAATAATGATCCGTTCTGTCGCACGTCCCTAAACAATAATGGAACGACTCATTTTAATGCGACTGTATTCATTCATATACATTAGGTACGTCCCTATTTTTGTGTTGCCTATGGCATACCTAAATGAGCGAAGTTTATGGAGTGTGCAGACAATGGGTAGTGAGGCGAGTGGTGTGCGCATGCGCGCGAAGTGCCATGTGAGTCACGTGGACTGCTTCCGTCGCCCGACCGCAGCGGAAGGAACCTACCACTTCTAATTGACACATAATATATTTAATCCTTTTCACTCAGGCTACATTAGAGGCCTTCCTCGTGGTTCGACTTCACGTTTATGGGCAAAACACCGGAATTAGAATCGTGCGCCGTTCAGCCATAACTGTAGATTAATTCAGCTGTTAAATTGTTGCCACATGCAACGTTAGTTGGAGATTAACGTTCTAAAGTTTTGTGGTTACATTGTTATAAAAGTTGGTCATGTGAGGAAATGGGAGAATGAGATTATACTAGATGGCATAGATAAGCGCAGCTAAAATGACACAGTTGATTTTTAACAGCGACATCACGCAAACATAGAAACATTTAGCTCTGTACTCTCCTACAAGCCCCTTTGTCCGAACATTGACAACCAAAGCATTGTTATAGATCATAATTATGCTAACGCGCCATGAACACTGTAATGTAATCCAGCTAGACCGCAAGGTTTGATTTTCCTTGAGATTAATTTACACATGCACGTGTTTCTGTGTAATTACATTGAAGGTAATCAAATTGGACTTGTCTTTCCGTCTGGCTGATTGGCGGATAGCTGGAAAAGCGACTGTGCTGGAGGAAGTGACCATATTGATATATAAAACAATGTGTTTTACTGTGAAACATTCAAGGGAAGTCATAATTCTGTATATTCTAGAAAATAATATGAAGAAGCCAATGTGAGATACCAATTCTAGTAGGTCGGCCAAAAATTATGAGGTCAGAAAGTACCAAGTTAGACATAATATTCAAGATCTGTCACATGCGGGCCGAAAATACCTCCTTGCGGAAACCCTTGTTATAATCGATGGAATCGTTTTACATCTTGCAAATATAATATTTCTTTTTATTTTAAATTTCTATTATTTGTCTGTTTAAATGTTTTTTCTCATCATGACATTAAAACATATCGATACATGATAAGATACAGTCGTTCATGAATTTAAAAACGAGACAAGAGTCTTATCTCTTCATCATCGTCTATATCAGAGATATTCTTGGATCTGATTTGCATTACAAAAATCGATAACCTTGTCGAATTGAAATAGATATGATGTCACAATGATCTAGTAAACTTTTTATCTGACTGCATCGGCTCTTGGAAAAAAAAAATATATTTCTACATAAATATCCCGATTTTGAAGTGGGCTCACCTAATGAACTTCGTTAAGACTTGTTCTACGATCGATTAATTCATTAAAGGAATTGAAGTGACGCGACGATCGACTTTGCCGCAATATATAATAAGCCGATGGTTTTTCTTTTCCGGACAAACACGATTATCATGTACATCGAGATAGATCTGTTTATTTATTGATAAACGGTATGTCGTTTACCAATAAATAAACAGATCTAATAGAAATTATATATTAATAGGGCATGGTGAAAACTTGTTTTTCCTTTTCGGACCGCGTGCTACTAATGTAGTCAGTTTGTATTCTCGGTATGCACGCTGGTGAGTTTTCTTCACCCTTGAGACTAACCTACTGTGAGCCGGATGAAAATAAGCAAGTGAGTACTATACATATTCATTATCTAATATTTTTGCATTAGAGATAGCTCTGCAACATTAAATAATTGCATAAACAAACTACGAAACTGCGATCGCCAAGTTTTGCAGTAGAATAACATGCCTTTAATATCAAGTTTATTTTAATTTGGAATTCCAAGTAAAACCGAAGTAATCTCAGTTCAAAGTGTACCGTTTTATAAAACTCCAATTTCTTAGGCCTATGAACCAACTCATGAAATGTAGCATTTAACCAAATTTTGAGTAGTTGCCTTCTGTAGAGTACTTAAAAGCTAGAGGATTTTTGTCATGCAGGCAGATTGATGAGACCACCACGCTTGGTCATGCTCAGTGCATGTGATTTCAGACTTTATTCTGATGATCATTGCAATTTCATTTGTACCATTTTACATTCGTGAAATCGTAACACAGTTAAGGATATCGAGCGCATTAAGAGGATTTATGGGTAATTTTTGCATTGTTTCTCAGGATGATCTCACTAGCTGTTGCCCGCGACTTCGTACGCGTATATCCCGTTTTTCGCGAAATCCTCTCTTAGTGCTCCCTTACACTCCCCAAGGAACCTACATGCTTTCTATGATGAGTTGTTTCGGCTGTGCGTTGTCTATAAGTCACTCAGTCAGTAACGGAAGAATTTTATATATACCTATTGATTACCCTTTAGCCAAATGATTAAACTGCACATTTGCAATGTGAATTGCATTTTAATTTTTTAAGCCGAGTGAAGGAATAAGAGATAAAGATTTTATTTCTTTTGTCTGTTTTCATTGTGAAGGATGATCTCATCGTTATCGTTTAGCCCAGGGGTTCCCAAACTATTTCAATCCGTGGCGCACTTACACCGTTTAGTATTATGTCCCGGCGCCTTAGCTTGCCAAAATAGGTTACAATTATACTAGAAACAAAAACTAAAATAACCAATGTATGATATTCAGTTTTTTTACATATTGAAACACAAAAAGGAAATAAAATACTAAAGAGCGAGCGAGAATTGAACTGTTTATTAAAATTTTGTACCCGCGAATAAGTGAGTGAAGTTCCCAAAGAAAGGAAAACTGCCGGTCGATCCTGTGAACATATCGAAGTGATTTGGCTTGGGTAAAGTGATCACGAGGTGAGCTGTCAATCCATATAATCCAGATGGAATGACAGCTCACTCCGTGATCACGTGACATCTTGATTTTATGGAGAGACAGCTCACCTCGTGATCACTTCAGAAGCCGTCACTTCGACATGTTTACAGAATCGACCGGCAGGAGCGTCTTGCGGCGCCCTTCTGTACTTTCTACGACGCACCAGGGCGCCGCGGCGCACACTTTGGGAACCCCTGGTTAGCCTGTAAACTCGAGTGTTCGACTTTGAAGTATAAAATGAAAGTTACTTATCCGTACCGTACAGTCATAGTTTTAGCGTACCCAGAAATAAATTTCTTGACCCGGTTTCTCTTAGACTGGATTGCCGAGTCGTTTCCACACAATAGGAAGAAGATTTGCGCTTAACATGGCGACTCCTTTCCAAGATAGGAAGGTAGGTAGATATAACTGTTTCCTTGTGAAGTTTTAATTCACTTTAAATATTGCATCCGATGTTCATTTGTTTAACATTGGCCTTAAACTCTTTGGTATTAAGCAGAGATGGCCCACGCACTCCGAGATACTGAAATTACTCACAAAATAATTGCATTATGAACGTAGCAAAATAAAGTTAGTTCCTTGTTAAACATGAGGCTTTTATATTGTGTATGGTTACGTTCTTTAAACATTTTACGTCAATGTTAAACCGTTATTATATGAAGTGTTCGGTAAAAAAAACAGAAATGATCGTGTTCCGCTTTAACTCCCCTCCATGCAGAATTAATTAGGCACAGCTGCACAATTTTGTGGTCTTTGCAAATTGCGAGCGTGTACGAGCATGTAAGGGAACAACAACTAGTCGATAAGCAAATGGGAGACTTTTATAATATTCATTTGTAAATGTACCAAAACAGGAAAATTTTAAACAAAGCTCCTGGTTAAGGAAAAAAGGGGATCCCTGGAATAGTTTAATGAACTGCGACAGCGGGAAAATAATTCATCGTCAAAGTTGGATATTAATAGCAAAAAAAAATTTGGCATCACGCCTGAATTCCTCAATGGAATGGACAAAGGTGTACTGTTCTGTAGTGCGATTCTGTAAACATGTCAAAGTGAAAACTTAGGCGAAGTGAACGACAAGTGAGCTGTCAAACCATACAGACAAAATGGAATGCAATGGAATGATAGCTCACTTGTTGTTCACTCCACCTAAGTGTACACGGTGAGATGTCGACAGAATAGACGGCAGTACACCCACACTTCGTCAGTCAGGTACGGCCAATGTAGGCTAGCCTATTGTAATAGTCAGTAATTAATAATTCAGTCAGTACTTCAACTAGGTTTCAAAGCCACTCCTAAACATATATTGAGCATCTGTTTTCTGGTCCGTAAACAAATAAATAGGCTATTGTTCCGAGTTTCATCATCCGAGACAAAGCGTGCTCTTCCATGTAAGACAAAAGACGAGACTAACTGGCTGATTCAGCCGTGGAAACGTCACATACGTTGATACATTATACATATAAAGGTACGTGTATGTCGCAGATGCTTTGATGTTTCTTCAAGATAAGTGAAGATTAGAAAATCTTAAGAGATGTGTTACTGCAATAACGTGGGTGAAAAATCGAATGCCTATTTTACCTGAAGTTCAAGGTAGAGGTGTAGCTATAGTAAATACACCTGCACTTTGTCAGTATTAGATAAATAAATCACATTTTAGGGGGACCAGCCAGCACAAATCCACTCCGGGCTGTTAATAAAGGAAAATGCCAATAAAATATTGTACCAAAACCATTAAAAAAATCTTAAGACCTCATCACGCTCAGCAGTCGTAACAGCAGCTACAGATGACGACTGCCTCGTCGGTGGCCGGTAGGACGAGGCAGTCGTCATTTTTTAAAATGCCTGGACATATAGCTCGTAAACAATTTCTTCAAACCAACTGCGACAAAGTAAACTTTGGCAGATAGCAACACAGACATGATTTACACGTCTAAAATGTTTATATACAAAGTCTGTTTTCCTAAAACAATTAATGTGATACGACGACCTTAAACTGTGACTCAATATAGTTTATCAGTCAGAATGTGGCTGTCATCTCATCTGAGACTGTATTTACTTTCATATAAATAAATCTTATCTAAAGAAATTAAACAAACTCATAATTGGACATCGTTAATGAATGTTTGCAGTCGTAAAATTAAGTTTAACCAGCTGGATTAATGGATTCGTTTGATTATCTAGTTTTCCTGATTAAGAAAGCTTACTTTAATACACTTTACAATCTGAGATTAAACACCATTATATTATCTTCGTCATATAACGGTTCCGGCTAATGAAGGTGGATTATTGTTTTCTTTTATTCATTGAAAATCAAACGCATAAACCTTTAGAAACTTGTCCATTTGGGCAAGCTGACAAGATGTTTCGCCCTTTATCATAAAAAAGAAAAAAATATTTGTTTATAGAATCTGCGAAACTATTCATGCCGTTTCGAAAACTCTCGATAAGGCTTTGCTCATTTACATTTTGATGCAAATGTGCAATCTTTGTCATTGCAGCTGAGGTGGAATAGACCTCCAAGCTGTAGGCGAGGCCGTTATGGAATCGACAGTCTGCAATGACATATATACGTCCGACCTTTTTCAACACACTTACAGTAATAACGCAAATAGATAAATACGTACAAACACCCAATTTTAAGAAAGACTTGATAGTAAACAAGTGTTTCTTAAAATTTGGTGTGCTTGGACAAAGCAAATTAACGCTTCTCTTGATAACTGTTAAAGTCTTTCGAAATATTACAGTTTATGGTTATTCTTGTTTACCTAGTGCGCCATACAGAATTATCTCGATGATAACGAGAATAGCGGCTATTAACTCTCGTTGCCTTATTTTCATCTATTAATAGTACAGTCAATAACCAGTAATATTATGGAATATATATTTTAAAAAACAAGCTTTAATTGTTTTCTACTCTTCAAGCCTTTTCGTTTGATACCCATACCAGGGGGTTGAAAAACAAAATGTCCGCCATCTTGGAGCGGCGGCCATCTTGAAATTTTTACAATATTGAGTACCTATTGCACATTATGTTGTCACCAGAATTAAAGTTGAATGCAAAATTTCAGCTCAATCGGATACCAACAAATGTTCGAATAATGGTTTGCAAATTTTGACGGACAACTTACAAACATAAGTACGAACAGTGCAAGTTAAATAAAAGCTTGTAATAATGTATGTCTGTGCTGAATGTTATCTGCTACTGGTCACTCGAATTTCCACCGACTTCGGTTTCATAAATATACGTACTCCTATATTATGATTTATTTGTTCTATATGCAAATAATGAAATAAGCTTTGACTAAGTATATGTCATCCAGGTATATGAATATATATGAATAGTTTCGTTGAATCGTGACTAATCGCAGGAAAATTATTGTCTAGCTAGGCTCAACAATGGACGCAGTATGAGGTTGGGGTAGATATTTGCCTCTGATAACGTTATCATTGTCCTGAACTTTACACACTTTCAGGAGGGCAAAGATTCTTATTTATGTTATAAGAAGGTTTTCGGCTAACGGTGTAACATTATGAATGGCATAGTTTTTAGTAAGAAGACCAGTTTTCAAGATCAATTAAGCCCTATATATCTTAATTTTTAATTATTTGGTTAATATTACTAATTCCTTCCGTATAAGATAGGATTTGGCAAATTATTTGTGTATATTATCATATACAAAAATAGCCATAGCCACATTCATGAGGAAGACTATACGGAAACGGGAAATTCCTACAGAAACGGAAAAAAGGGATATGCGCGTACGAAGTCGCGGGCAAAAGCTATTAGAAAATAATTATAAATTGTATCGGGTTGCTTCATAGTTTAATGGCACTACAATCAAACGCTGTATTATTTATAACAATGTCCCGGATAATAAAATTAGACGGGAAGATTGACGACACATCAATATCCTGAAAAACATTTATCAATAAAATCAAACATTAAAATGTTTAGTCGTATTTCATGTTGTATCGAATATAAAACAAAAACCATTCTCTTTTGTTAGGTGGTTATGAGAGTAATTAACTGCTTCCTCAACACGAACAAGGACAACGGAGTTTTCTTGGTCTAGTCTAGTCTTGGTCTACTTTCAAACACAGCGTGGATAAATAATGTGAACTTTGCTGCGATTTAGAAGAGTTCCAATACAGATTATATTATTCCAGTAACATCCCATTCAATCTAGGCCCAAACCAGCGCTGTCCAGCAATAGGGTAAATAACAAAAAAAAATGTTAATATTCCGACAGATAGATTTCCAAAAATATTGGGCACGTATTTTTTTCTTTTTTCACGTAAACTAAAACAGAAGACGATACAGTGCGTTGAAAACTCGTATGGCGTCACATTTGATTACACTTTTTACGTAAACGTGACGTCACAAGCCCCCACTCCTGATCTTTGATGCGTTTTATCTTCGTCAGTTTTCATTGATTTGATAAAGGTAAAAATACGTGTCCAATATTTTTCAATTCTAACTGGTGGACTAAATAGAATCATATTTTTTTTACTCAGGAATCATTCCTATTGAAATTATCTAAACAGGCACTAGTGAGTGATATAGTATAAACCAGCGCTCTTTTATAGCTAATTTTATATCCAGCGCACCTATTCAAGAACAACTGGACGTGAGAACGCCCAATCCAGTGCTAAAGAAGTGACTATAGATTTTACCCTTCAATGGCTTTAATAGAGATTACCTATCATGCAGTGGTCCAACTTGCCCGCTGAATTGACTCACTGCATTACCTACCGGATTGGAATAATGAGGACCGAGCATTTCCGCTTAAAAATGCTATAGCGCATTTTTAAGAACCGAGCATAGGCATATAGTAATACTCGGTTCACATTAAATAGAGGCATAAACATTTGCAACATGTTGGCGCTGGTGGATCCCGTAACACTTAACAGTCATCATTAAATAGGTAAGATTGATTAATTGATTTGATCATTGTGATACAAATTGGCTATTACTGATACAAATTAAAAGTTGGTTCGAGAGCACATGATCTAATCGGAATGTGATATATCTACCGATATCTGCAATTCGCAAGGTTGAACATAGGTAGGTAGTGCCTTCCTAAAAAGTCGATATGGTTATCTGTGAGTCAGACTCCATTTTTTAAGATCTCAAATAAAACAATATAGTTTTGTTCAATCAGATGAGCAAACGTTCTAGTATGACAATAATGCTATAATTGGAGCGTGACCAGAAGAAATTCGTAAGGTAAGGAGCAGCCTCTACAACAGATGTGGTCCAATCTTCATTTTGAAAGGGTAAAGTCGTGTTGTAGAATAAAGGTGTGTATGGTAGATATGGTACAAGAGTAGCACAGGTGTAGCCGGCGTCGGGTTTCAAAACAACCTCTGCTACTATGCGCGCGCGAAACCCGGAAGCGAGCCTTGTCGCGTGGTATTTCACAAGAATTTCTTGTTGCTAGAACTTCAACGGATACAAACTGTTCTGTATGGCGTTCATTACAATGAAACAAGAGGCACATCATTACCGCGGACTTAACTATTTGCTTGGGTACTACGTGAATCTCCATGTTGTTTCCTTGATTTAACATTTTAAGTTTTTCGTTCATTCATTAGCTTTCTACTGAATGGTGATAGCTAGCAAGCATTCTGCGCGACCGCGGCCCCAAATAGTAATAAATTCAGGCGGATTATGAATATTATAATGATGACATTGACTTTCTACTGAAATTTAACGAAAAGGATAATTAAACCTTGACTCAATGATTCTTACACATTGCAAGGTTTTTATGATTTTTATTCTAAAGTATAAATTCAACTTTAATATCAAGGTTAAAATACGAGGATCAATGTTTTTGGGCACTGTAAATCTTCCGATATTGGTATTTGTAACTCAATACTCGCTTGTCCAATGTTCGAGAATGCTAAACAGTTATATGAGTTAGTCTTAAGGTAGATTGTAAGAATTTTGTGATTTTTCTGTACTGGGCGATATGGTCGCTAAGCGACAAAGCCCTTTAATAAAAAAAAATACCAAGGTTATCTTTTTGCGAGCACATAATGGCTGTTATCTGACTCATTTTCAATCCTCTACATTTCTTAAGGTGCTGTAAAGACCTTCAAGGCATAAGTATTGTAAAGATTTAATGCAGTGTGAAATAGTTACATGATTATCTAAGTAACATGCCACATAGTCTATTCATAGTGGTAGGTAATTGTGAGCTCCTTTGTAGTCGTTGACAAAACCAAGGAGGGCAGTCCAATGGTTTTCCTTGCTTAAGCGATCTATAGTTTTTATAGATATAGGTACATCCATGGAGATTGGGCTAAAAATATTGCATTCCAAAGAGAAAAAGGACCACAAACCAGCTAACATCTGGAAGATTAAACTAGATACTTGCCAATAAAACTGCAACATTTTATGTTAATCTTTAAATAAGAGACTCTCCTTTTCTTTGTCTGAGCGTTTTGTGGATGTGATGAACCTCCACCGTTACATAGGTACATGTACATTGTTGACTATTTTTTGAAAGAGTAGCTGGACAAATTCGTTTTCATATTTTGTACCTTACTACCTAGTAGTTATCAAGCAGTTCAATTATGAGACAACTGGCGGACACCACACAGGAATACATCTCAACAAATTACGATACAAAATGGTTAGTCGAATTCACTTCAAGTTGATAGTGAAGTGTAAGTAAAGCAATAAGTCGTGAACTCCTGTAATTAGCTAACGGTGCATACCAGATAGTACCGTTCGTGCTAAGTAAAATGTTGCTCGCGCTGTGGTTACGAGCTCATATCACTGTCCACCACAGCGTACATATAGATCGACTCGCAATGCCATATAGAATTTCAGATACATAATCCGGGTACCGATCCAGTAGTATGTACCTATGTATTGTTGATTTGTTCTGACTACTCTACACAGATCGGGCGTATGGAAAAGACATGTGGATATTTCTCACACTTTATTTCTTTTTTATCTAAATTTTCGGGTTTGCTCGACTAGTTTCGAGCTCTAACAAAGCAGTATAAGCTTATCAGAGTTGATACACTTATTTTATGTTTGATTGTCCTGTTAAGAGGTTTACAATAAAGTATATAATTAATTAATAAATAATCACATGGTAAATGTGAGCTATAAAAAGTAAATATTAGACAATATTAGTGTATGAGTTACTCTAATATTGTCTAGTTATTTTATACAGCCTACATCTATTTACTTTTGCCTACGAAATTATAACTAAGTAGACAATATTAGAGCAACTCTGATATTGTCTAAAGTCTAGTTATTTTATACAGCCAATATTTACTTTTGCCATTGGTCTACGTACTAAGTCAAAGACTAAAGAGTATCTAAATGAACCTAGTTATACAACTAGGTTCACCGTACACTGCAAAATGTAGACATCCATGTAATTTTATAATTACATGGATACTTTTTACTTATAATAAGTGATTTAGTTGTAGATAATTTTGAGATGATGAATCGTTTTTGCCGGTTTTACATTATACAATTTAAGTAATAAATATTGACATTATCTACTAAATACAATGAACTGTCAAAGCATGTTCCTTGTTTCCAAAGACGAAACGGTTGACTCATAACTTGAAGATTGGGTGCCTTGGACTTATTATATATGAAGGTAGGTAGTAAGGTACCTTTATACCGGTCAGGCAGTCGAATATGCAGATGTGTGCATCATGATGGCCAATTTTGGTGCGTAGGTATGATCATGATGTCAACAGCGGCCACAACCTCCGATCAACCTGTATAAACTTGCTATGAAAATATACTTGAGATCAAAAGGTCGTTTATTTTGACTCGCGTTGTCATGTCGTAATTTTGATACTTAGGTAGATCGTTAAATAAAAACAGTCTTCTATGTATAAATAATATGCGCAAAAACGTTATGATTAGGCATTTACATAGGTCCACATTGATTTCTCATCATTTAATTAATTAATATTATTTAGTTTAGATAATACAAAAGGACCTATTTTTAAATCGTGGCGGAATTTTACTATTTTATTTTCCGTGCGTGTCGTGTTTGGGCAGTCTGATGTGTGTGGCTACGTCCATTAACTTGGCACTGGCACTAGAGATAATGTTATTGACTTTACGCCTTGAACACATTTTTTGTGAACTCTGAAGTCTGAAGACAGACAAAGCCTATTTATAACATACTTACTGCTTCACGTCATAAAGTTTACTTTACGTTTTGACGTCGATTGATGTGCAAGGTGGTCTTAGAACTGCCAGGGTTGCGGAATTTGTTCGAAAGAGTCACCGCAGCCCTGGAACGCAAAAGGTTTTAGAAGGAGAGTCTGAGTCAGACTCTTACTTACTAAAACCCATCCGTCAGACTGTCTGACACGCCCTCCACCCAGAGCGGAAGAAGTCATTTGATGATTTCCCATCCATAAAAAAAAACTTTTTACGGACAAAAAATCATCAACTCAGCAAGATGGGACCAGGCACAATTATCTGAATTGCCTTAGAAAGTACTTATATGAAAAACATTGTATTGCCCTCGATTTCCCTAGGATCCCATCATCAGATTCTGACTTGGTGCCATTGGGACCACCACAAAATCAATTAATAATTGACGGAATGATTGCATACCGTCATAAAAAACATACCGTCGAATTGAAAACCACCTCCTCTTGAAAGACGGTTAAAAAAAAGATGGTCTTAGAAAAAGAAACTAGAGAAGTGAAGGACAGCAGTAGGTAAGTTAGAAGGTAGTTGTGTGGAACAGAAATTCTGTAGAAAGTGTCTACCTTTGACTATAGATATGGGTACATGATGGAAGTGGCGATGCCCAACGGTTGTATTTAGTGCGGTAAGCGAGAAGTTGGGAATTAAACTGTACCATATTAGTTCAAGCAGTTGATGTTTCCAAAAATGCGCCAGAACCGTTAATTAATTTCCTTACATCATGGTGCGTGCTTACAAAAATCGATACACACTACGTCTATCGATCTATCTATGTGTAATCGCCACATGATTTATTTCAACCCGCAAATCTAGATAGAACAGGGAACAAAGTTCATAAATACGGAACTGATATGGAACTATTTTATTCGTTAGTTCGATCCAGCCCGTCCCTAGCTGTCCTCCCTCCAGTGACGCCCTAAGCCTTACTCACAGGGGGTGCCCTTAGCGTGTTTTAAGTTTTTTAATAAGCCCTGACTGGAGGTTTTTATGTTATATTAAGGCCGCCACAGGCAAGTCCGGTTAAGCAGTCGACAACCACCTAGGTTAAACTGCGAGAGGCCACTCACAAAAAAAAAGAACGATGAATTATTCGAATAGGTAGATGTTGTTCGTACGGCGTTAATCACATGGGGTCGAGTTCTCTTGATATTTCGTGTTGGCACAGTAGATAACAAGCAGGTAAGTACTTAAACTGATCTGATAAGATTTGTTGGCTCTGATAACACTGTGAGAAATTTAAACACCTGCTGGAATAAAATAATATTGACACATTTAAGACTTGCATACATTAATAAAGTAAGATCTTTACAATAATGCAAACTATGGTTCATTTTATGCATTTGCACAGTGCATTTAGATTTATTTTCTTATGTTTGGCAACAAGCTTTACAGTTTAGGTAGGTATTTAACTATCATATTCCAAATATCTTCCTATAACTACTTTTGGAAATTGCATGGGAAAAACTAGAAGGTCCAATAAGGACCAACAGGATCTTCTTTTAGCGTGCACCGTCCCTACCATCAGCGCCCCTATGAGGTTGAACAATGAAGTCAGAGGAGCTGGTATTATAGTATACTATGTATATAACAAGATTGCCTTTCTGCCATACATACCGAAGCAGTTCAAACGGGGTCATAATGTTTCGGCTACTGGGTAGATCTACGTAAGGGTACTAAGGGTTGAGTGGGAGGAATGGGACAAGACGTGAAGTGTTATTAATATCTAATGTCGCTTTAATCTGAACGCCTTTTAATCAGTAAGTATCTATCTTTGCATTTGCGCCCCTAGGAACAAGTGCATCAGTGGATCAAGGGGAACAGTGAATCATTTGTTAAAACTCTGTATCTATTGTACTCACACATATGTACACGCATTGGCTTAGCTGACGCTATACCCTACCTCGCGCCACCGGACTAGTCGCCGTCACTGAATCATAACTGGAGGAGGCGCGACAGCCCATCGGTCAGTAGGCAAGTACGATTTTTTTTTATTTGAATCAGATTCGAGCTTCAAAGTAAACCTAGTTGTTTACAGGTAAACATGCCACGTGATAGACCAATGAATACAAAGATTGGTCTTCATACAGAAGAACAAATGCACAACGCTTTAAACATGAAAGTGGAGGGTCAAACCTAAGCCATTATTACTTAATAGGAGCCGTTTCACAATTAACCAAGATCTCGTTAACCACTCTGCAAACGTATTACAAAAAACGATCAAACTCTTTACCTAGCTCAGGATCGTACTAGCTCAATTTTATTGCACTAATACCGAACTTTGCAGTACCTACCTACGCAAAATATTTACTTCCACTCAAGAGAAAGCAATTGTTGACTATCAGATGTTATATGGTCTGACTACAATAAAATTGATATTCGTCAACTTGTATACGAGATGGCAATGCTCATCAATATCCAGGTGCCACAAAAGTGGCATGATACCTAGGTACTTAACTGGCAGGTATTGAGTGGTTACTTATATGGTCTTAGAAAAAGACACAGCATTCTGAGTCTGAGAACACCGGAAGGTTGCAGTTTAAGCCGCGCAAGATCCTTCCACTACCACAATGTTACATTATTTTTTGATAATTTAGAAAATGTTTTTTCAAGAAAAAATGTGTTTGGCAACGGTACTAGAGTATTTAATCTAGACAAAACAAACACAATGACTGTACAAAAGTCGGCCAAAGTGCTCGCCGTCAAAGGGCGGAAACAGGTCTTCAAAGTGACTAGTGCCGAAAGGGGAACACTAGTAACTACCTACATATTACACAGTGATTGCACTGGGCAATACTGTGCCACCCGTTATGATTTTTCAGAGGGTTCATTTAAAAAAATACATGATAAATGACGCACCGACTGGTACCATAGGTTTCGCCACTCAATCTGGCTGGATAAATGGTGAACTGTTCGTTAAGACATTACAACATATCATAACTCACACAAATAGCTGCAAATATAACCCTAGTCTTCTAATACTAGACGATCATGAGTTTCCGTACTATTCAAATGTTAACAAGTAAGTATATTGAGATTTTGCAACTAAGAGTGATTGATACTTATCTACATAAATATTTTATTTGTAAAAAATAAAGAGTTTCATTAATATAATAAGGTTTTATTGAATTTTAAACGCTTGTGATTCATAGTACCTACCCCATTCAATCCACTGTAACTCAAACCCTGATTCAATGTGACCCATTCATGGGTCACAATAGATCAATTCGCTGTATGAAAAAGAAAATATCTTGTAAAGTAAACCAAACTGTAAAAGAGGCATTTGAAAAAATAATGTTTAAGGTCTGCTTTTATATGTTGAATTAAAAACCTCGGTCAATAAAGCAAAATTGAACCCAAAATAGCTATAAAAAACCTACCTACATGTTTCTCTTGAACTAAATGAGAATTGGACGCAATAGTTAGGCACGTCAATCACGGTATCAGCATCGGGTAGGTATCAGTTTATTTTTTTTGGTCTAAGGAAGTGTAGCAGGGTCGTTGCATAACACGGAGTCAAAGGCAATGCCATTACCTACATACCTACTTGTTACATTTTTACAATATTCAAGGCGTTCTTCAAGTTGCCGAGAAGACGATTCCAAAAAAATGAGCAATGTCAATCCTTTAGATTGCGATAGTGCGTTACGCCATTTGACAACCAAAGAAACGGACTGGGACTGGGACTGCTATGAATGGGTAAAGAGAATAATAATAATAAATAAACAAATCACACAAAAAAACCCTCAGAAGAAGGTGACCTCTGGCCAAGACCGACTTTGTACGAGTTGAGTTGTAGTCCGTGTAATGCCTCGAACCCATGCAGGGTTCGAGGCATTACACGGACTATTATTACTACTCATTTATTATTATTATTCTCTTCTCGGCAACTTGAAGAAATAATTTGCGCAAGTTGAGAACTTGCGCAAATTATTTCTTTTTTAGAGAGAAGAATTGGTCTGTTTCCCAAAAGTGGTAAAATATTGAGTTGATTATATGAATTAATTATTATAATTAATTATTAACTAGTTAGAAATTAAGAACAATAAAATATATAATTTTTTATTTGATGTAGTTTTATACGGACCGCCATTATCTGACACATTGCCTTTTGAGCTTTGGTAAACCGTTGAAGGATATTCCCGATATGTCGAACGATTGCCAAACATTGGGCACAATGGTTTTGCAGAGGCTGCGGTTGTTTTTCATTATTTAGAAAGCAAAATAAAAGGAAAAAATATTGGTTATTGTGATGCGTTTTATAACCATCGATTAGAGACGATTCATTTGACTAATTTATTTATTATTTGGCAACACAAAACTAGCAACCGACAATGACAGTGTCTGTACAGTTGAGCATGAGCTGAGCAGTGTTGCCAACCCTACTGTTTTAACCAGTAATCCTGTTGAAATATCTATCTTCATGAAATGCATGAAATATCTATCTTCATGAAATGCAAAATCCAATTATTTTTAATCTATGTATAACAAAACAAGTCACAAGTCATAACATGTTAAAGTCAAACCATAATAATGTCAAAGAAGAAAGGGTCAACTTGCGTCGCGCGTTTTTTAGGGGAAGTCTTTGGCACTTGATAAAACAGGATAGCTTAGTCAGTTCTCATTGTCGCGGGCGTACAGTATCATTTTTTATATTTTACGTTGAAAAGAAACAAATAATGAGCAATAGTGATTCCGATCATGATAAAATTTGAGTATCTATATAAAATATCGATAATTATATCAATACTCACTGGGCTACAATGTGACGTCACAGAATATTTTTTGATGATTCTTAAGTAAATACATATTTATTACAGTCGCGAATCATATTTTGATCAAGATACAACCTGACACTGACCTGCAAATCGCAAAAACGCAACAAAATGTAATAATAACGGTATTATATTGATACCTAAATACAGGTATTTTTAGCGATATTTTGGTATTGGTTATCCAAATTATATCGGTATTTAGTCCCCCTGGTCTGATCTGCTGCTTTATTCTAGGAAAAAGTGGGCAACACTGGAGCTGAGTCACTCTGACATTGACAGTACTGAGTACTTCACCAAAAAGGTTCATAATTGAGGTTACATGGGCTCTCAGTCAACCAAAATTGTTAGTACTTCCAAAATGGCGAGTTCACAAGACGTGCAGCAATTTATCAAACAAGCAATTTCGCAAGACAAAGTTGTAGTATTCTCGAAATCCTACTGCCCATATTGCGACATGGCTAAGGAAGTAAGTAAAGGATTTTCAAGTTATCTTATAATCCCTTGCATTTTTTAAAAGCTAAGTATGTGACTCATATCAATGTAAAGTTTCAAATGCATTGACTTTTTTTTACAAAGTATGGTGCAATCATTTAATAAAATATGTTGTCATAACTGCAGTACAAAGTCTATACTCTAGTATCAATTTAAACTTATCTAAAAGACAATAGTAAAAAATACTTTTATCAATGTTTTATTGACATTAGATTACCCGTCTTAAAAAAATTAAAAAAGATTCAATTGGTAATTCCAGGTGTTCCGAAAAGTTAAGCAACCCGTCAAAGTATATGAGTTGGATGAGCGTGACGATGGAGCTGCGATTCAGGAGAACCTTGCTGCCGTAACTGGTTTCAGAACTGTTAGTTATTAATAAATCTTTTGGGCTATGATTCATTTCTTGAATAATGTGTCATCAACACATTTGGGGTTTGCCTAATATTTGTATTTAAACATAGGTGTCATACCTAACTTATTCCCCTACCTATTGGTTGATTGTAGTGCTGAAGAATTCATTTTAATTTGTTTGGATGCCAAGGTCAAAATGAAGCCCTATCACTGCTGCTTAGACATATCGCACCATGAGAATAAAAGTGACCTAACACGAAATTTGCATTTTGTGGGAAATCACAAAATTGACTTCGTATTTTAGGGAGTTTCCAATAAAATATGTCATAACTTTTTCAAATGGAAAGCTATTTACATATTTATGATGCCAATATATTGTTTAGAAAAAATAAGAGCTAAAGAGATTAAAAAAACCTTCCAAAAATTTTGAGATTTTGAGTTTGGTCACTTTCATTCTCACTGTGCGATATGTCTGTCCCTCTGTATCAAGATTCTAGCGTCTAAACTGTTGATGCTGATGAATATTTGAATTATTTATGAATCTTGCTGACCCAAAGTTAAATTAATTTTATATTTATATTATCAAATACATGGAATCATCCTTGAAATATTTATTCTTTCTAATGCACCATTATTATAAAGATGTTTCTGTTTTACTGTAGAAGTGACGCAATCCACCTCAACCTCAGTTATAAATCTCTCCCACTGAGAGACTATTGAGGAAAATCAGCAGCCACATCACCTGATATTAAAATATATGTTGCAAGTTTAAATTATCTGTTGTGGTAAACCAAATTCACACATTCTGTGAATAGGTATGTATTTATCAGTACAGCCACACTTTGAGGTCACACAACCATCATTATCAGTTACCTATATTCAGTACTTTTATTTATTTTATGTAGGCACACAGAAAAACAACTTTAGTTTTACTAATCAATAAGGACTGTTTATATTTTGAAGACATGAAAAATAGTCATGCAAATGAAGTTAAATATTCTTATATAAATGTACAAAACAGTATTTAAATTATTGTACCATAAAATAGCTTAAATATTATGTATAATATTCTATTCTAGTAATAGTAATTGTTTTTTTTTCAATGTTTCAGGTACCTCAAGTATTCATCAATGGCAACTGCGTGGGAGGAGGCTCTGATGTAAAGGCTTTACATGCATCTGGAAAGTTAGAGCCCATGCTTATTGGATAAATAAAAAAGTGTCAAATTAGATATGGAAGGATGTTGTTGCTTAAAAAAAGAATGTTTAAAATTATAATATTTATAAGATAAGTTTTATGATGTTACTGGGAGTAGTTACAGTAATGTTTCTCAAAGTACAAGTACCTACTTATCTCATTATTTATTTTTCATTTTGCTTATAAGCATTTTGTATTGCAAAAAAAAGCAATATATAAAACAATAATAAAACTCTGTCAATATACTTTGTATTTGAGATTGATTTGGCTTTGTTATATATTTTTTGAAATAAACAAGTTTTAAAATGTTTTTACGATTTTTATTACAGTTGAAATAATAACTCATAAGTTTATAAATCAAGACGGTTTTTTGTGTAAAACAAAACATCACATATAGTTTTAATTTTAGCCATTATGTAAATAATATTTAAATTTGCTTGCTTCACCCTTATGACAAGCGGGAGGGCCACAATCGGGCCGAATTAATTTTAGAGATTCCTCCATAAATCCTTCAGCTAAAGTCACTTGTCCCTCCCTAAGCGCTTTATTACGCACACGGGATGAAAACATCAGGCCTACTCAAGGCCACTACGCCTGCGAGGGGCGCCGGCCGGCTGAGCCGCGTCGCTGCTAGGACGTAGTAATATTATGTCTCCTATGTCATTGATAAAAGCGTCGTTTTTGCGTAACGCGATAGAGTATTGTGACAATTAAGGCGAAGTGTGTGCGAATGAGAGGGAAAAGGCCCTCGCTACCCTCGCGACCCCAGTCGCCGCCGCCCTGCCGCCGCTTCACGCGCCCGCCGCTAGTCGGCGCTGCGAGCCCGCCCCAGCACAACATGATATTATTATATCTTATTTAGCTAGGATTCATGTAAACAAACTGGATTGTGCCGTGTTTAGTGTTTATACTTTATGTTCTACATATACTGACATTGGTTTGTGAGAATCATGTGATTTCTGAGCAGTGGGATTGAGGAAGCTTAAGGTCAGTAGTATTTGTAGTTATTTAAATATACCTAGCTATACATATTCTAAGTACGGCACGAGCGAAGGGCAAAGATAAATAAATGGTAAGAGTCTGATTGTCGGATTCAAAGTAATGCTGAGGCTTAGCTTGTTTTAGAGAAATACCCATGTTTTGTAATTTAATTAGGCATTTTAGTGCATATTCAGCATATTGAGAAATGCCACCTATGATAAGTTTATAAGTAGGCGTCTTGACTAAGGAGTAGGTGTCTATGAAAGCAGGTTTCTTATGTTTTACTTAAACACTTTACTTCGGTTAGCAGGGTACCCGACAATCAATTAAATCGTAAATAACAGCTGGCCTGACTTGCTCAATAAAAGTATCAAATTAAATAATACATTTTATTGTCGACTAGCATTATTTTATTATTTGTACCTACTAATAACAAGAAACAACTACCTACCTAGTTGTTGCTCGGATCTTATCAGCGAACTCACTGATGTTATAAAGGTAGGTGCTTATCAACTGATGCCTAGATACTGTCTAGGTTATTTCCAACTTATTTGGGATCCGTTGTAAAATATGTCCACAGGCTGTGAATCTGTACATTACCTAACTAGCTTTTGCCGGAACTTCGTACGTACATATCCCGTTTTTTTCCCGGTCCCGTAGGAATTTCCCGTTCCCGTTAGCCTATAGGCTTCCTCATGAATGTGGCTATCATTTATAAAAAAAAAATCCAAATCCGACTGGAAGTTCCAGAAATTAGCGGGATTAAACAAACAAACAAACTCTTCAGCTTTATTAGGTATAGGTAGTATCGATAATTACAATGTTTGAGTATTCCTGGCTGTTTATACCTAGTTGTAGACACATTACTTATAGATGTCGGCAGTTATTGAATGTTAGGTTAGGGTACAAAACATGTTCCCAAGTAAGGCTGATTGCAAGACTGTCGATATCATTTAAGGGAATCGGGCTTATCTCGTTTCGGCTTGAGCTAAACCGGAGCTGACAAGATTAAGACCGCTATCCAGTCAACAGGGTTTAAGCAGCATGGTTGAAAGCCTCCTAGCTAGGTGGAACTGGACAGGCTAATATTAGGTACACATCACATTAGGTACATCTTCTAATATTAAGTACTGTGTCATGCACCTTGGCAAGATAACTAACCAGTAACTCTGACGTTCTATAGTCAACTACTGTATAACGTGAAGTTAATACCTAGGTAAACCATTTGGGTATGTTAAGTACATTACATTATTACATTTGTTTTGTAATCAATACCTTTTGCTTTTTCTCGCGTCTTCGCTTCCGTTACTTAGCTCACAGAAAACTGAAAATTTCCCGAATAAGCATTTTTTAGCAAAGCTGTTCGTATTAGTGAAATTTGTGAATTTTCTCTTAATTAGATCAGAGATCACCTTTAACAAACATTAAGCAAATGTAGATAAAATATTTGTTAAAGGTGATCTCTGATCTAAATAATACATAAACTAGGGGACTCACCAGAGAATGGGCAGCAGCATTATCTGTGCATTGTAACAGCTACACTGCGATCGCCAACCCGCCTACCAAGAGTGGCGAATACGGCAACCCCCTCCTTTGGGGGAGGCCTATGTCCAGCACCTAAAATAATGTTCGTAGTTGGAGAAGTACCTATTTCCAGAGATTATCTATAATGAACGTAAAGCGTACGAACGTAGGTAATATGTAGGACTTCCATATTGAATATCTAACTGGCTGTCGAGAATCTTTGATTGAAACAGTTTAGTGGTTTCAAACCTTTTCTTATGATGGATGAGGAAGCTGATGGGTGCTATCAGGAAAATTACAGATTAATCCAGCTGTCCGGATAAGTAACTGAGACTGGTATCCCATTGTCTGATTCGGATCTTACGGGATCAACTCAAGAAGGCTAGGGTAGTTCATTTAAGCGGTAGGTACTATTGTAATTTCAGATACAAATCAACGTTTTAATCGTTGATATCGTATATTGTGCGATCGCAAATTGACTATAAAATTTATGATAGCAGTTTTTTTTGCGATGCAGCATAATCGTAATACACCAAGCAAAACACGTCGATTTAGGCAAATATTTTCTTAATTAAGTTCAAGAAAGTACATGTAACGCTCAAATCGCTAGAGCCTTTATTTCTTTGTGAGGCATTATTAAAACGGTCCCGTAGCAGTGAGGCTCGAGAATTTCTGTCCGCTGTAGGGGGATGTTTCGGCGGGAAGGGCGACTTGGGCGGGCGGGAGAGGGCTACGCGTTGAATAAAAGCCGCGCGACCGGCCGGCGCCAGTTCAGAGCGATTGCAGCTCTCGGCTACGGCGTAGCATCGCGTAGCCCGCGCTACGAAACTTACTACATAACTTTCTACGAGGAAATTTTTAAATTGACTTTTTTGAGTTCCGCGGGTGGATCCCTTGTGCCGATGTTGAACTTGTTTTTGGCTCATTAATTATTTGGTAAGGTTCATTGAATTATTAAATAGTTGCTTCTTTTGTTTTATTTTTGAGTGCACATCAAAATGTTATTATGAGTATTCTTAAGCTAGAGAGTAAATGTACTGTTTTGTAATCATTCAATTTTATTATATGGTGCAACATTTGAATATTGTTAGAATAAAATATCTTTAGTCGCTTGTAGCTACTTTTTAAGTTACCGATAGACTTGTTCAAAAAACGCGTTTTCAAACCCCCGACATATCTCATAGGAACCATTTTTTAGGATAATTACGAGTAGGTATATGACACTCAACAATATTGTAGTTTCCTATCAGTGTAAGAATTTTCGCTATCAGATCATACATTTCGAAGATTACCTTTACAAAGTTATAAATAAACAAACAATATATCCTTTCATATACCCATGGCTGAATGCTGTAGTTATTTAACTAACGTTGTTATAAATAAAACACTGATTACTTACTTCCTTTATTATATCATAAGATATTCGCTTTCATAACTGTGTGCACTATCTTTGAATAACTAATGATGGATAGCAGTCACCCATCTAGGAATACGTACCATATTTTTCTACAAAGACTTTTAGGTAGGTACATATGTCTAGAAAACTATTGCCGCATGAAAAAATAATATTAGGTTTAATAAATAAGAAGGAATTACTTCCTAGAATCAGGTTGGTCTCTGAATAAATAAGATAAAAAAGATTTGTCAATAGTCAGATTAAGTTTTAATTACAAATAAAATACGGCTGTTTGACATATCATGTCTAACCGCCATTTTTATTCCTCAGGTTAAAATTTTCTGACTAGTGAGAATCGGTTCTCGGTGATATAAAAGCATTTATTTTGAGTTGATTGCCGGATGGAACGATGATGAAATGATTTTTTTAATAATAATATAAGTTTATTCAATAAGTAGTTTGTATATGGTATACAGAGTTGTCTTATCTACTTTAAATGCTATAAAGAAAAACCAGTACAACAAATATAAAATGGGTCATAGGACTCCCTTTCCTAAACTAGGCAGGAAACCTGTCTGTATCTTAGGAAAGAGTATCCATTTAATGTAGTAGATACTACAGCAATAATAACCAGTTATAAATAAATTGATGTTTAAGGTTCCGTTGTCAATAAGGAACTCTTATAGTTTCACCATGTCCGTCTATCTGTCTGTCTGTGTGTCCGCGGTTTATCTCAGAGACTATTTGTACTGGAATTTGCTTCATATTAATCACGCCAACAAAGTGGCAAAATAAAATCTTGGAAAATAAAAAAAAATCGTACTAATTCCTATGCGGGCCCGTTTTTGACGTTGTAAACATCAAAGTACAATTCTAAGTCAGCAATTGTGACGTGCGACTACGGAACCAAACATTGCGCGTGGCACGCACTTTGCTAGTTTTTTAGCTTATTATTTTGTTGAGTACCTATTAATGATGGGCGGTATACGATAGACAGAATGAATAATATACTTACTTAAAAGTATGTTAATTACTACTCTCTACAAGTTGGTTTAGGAATTGTAAGTAAAGAGAATATTAAATTTAAATAAAAAAGGAAAAAATCGATGACCGAGAACCAACCTGTTCATGGTTATGAATTAGTATTTTATAAAGGAGCTTGAATACATGCTTACCTAATTAAAATCCATGTTTATTTTGATCTCAATAAACTTATCCTACTTTTTCTAACAAGAGTGTTTATAAAACTAAGCACACGCATCGCGTTTCTCTTTTATCTCAAAAGCATACGTGTCCAAACAAAGACGAGTAAATAAAGTCGACTTTCATTATATAATGTGCTGCTAATTTTCCTTTCCTCTCTCTCTCATTTCCATGTTGTTGAAACGCCAGACAAGAGTACTTATCGTTTTTTGAGTGAAATGCGCTTGATTTTATAATAAAAGCAGTTTATACGACGTCGGGACGCGAGACGCGAGACGCGAGTGGAAAAACGAAAAAAACGAAAAAGCCCCGTTTATTCGCTAGCATGTCAACAAACTTGGATCTAGTGTAGGTTTGCACTTATCTGCACTCATTAATGAGGCTGAATATAAAAGAGATTTATTCTTAAAGAAGTACCTACTCCTGTTTTGTGGAGCTTAGAGTGAATTTTATGATATTTGTCGCTATTTTAGTTTTATCGAAAGTTTTATGATTTAGAATCTCATAGAGCATTTGGAATGCTTTTATGCATTTTATTTAAAAAAAATATTTACGAGCACAGACGTAGGTTTAAAATCAGACCTATCTCAGTAGATCACATAAATCTATCTACTCATCGCACCATTCGATTCGCCTGTTTGTATTTGTTTAAAGACAATTTGAATAACTTTTCACTTCGCAACAGAATATTTATACAAGGAAAACAAACGAATTGGTAATTAATTCGCGCACATAAATCTATAAAAAATATTCGCGAGTTTGAAACTTTCAAAGTTTGATGGAAAATGTATTAATTAAACGGCGCGATGCGTCGTGGGGTGGCTCATCAAAAATGTATAGAATTCGTATGATTTGCATAAAAGTCATTTTATTGCCTCGAAAGACAAACAGAATGGTATATTAGCTGTTGGAATGATTCCAACATTGCGGTGTGAACTATGCTCCGTAATAAAGGTATCTCCTTATACAGGTGCGAGTTTATCTATCTATTTACGTGTTGGACCGCTAGTTCAGTCCTCGCTTTTATTTTAATTAAAACTTATTCAGCGCATATGTACGAATGTTCGTCGAATTTACCAGAATTCATGACAAGTCTGCTAATTAATTAATTAAACTTAGGATTCAGCTTCCAGGTGCATTTGGTAATAAAGAAGAAAACATCTTCAAAGTACACACATTAAAGATGAGTGCACAGATTCCCCCTTACGAACAACCGTTAAGAATTTAAATAAGTGTCGGCTGAGTTTGGCAAAGAATTCAATGAGTTGGCGTAATTATGTCGAGCAAGTTGGCGCATTCATTAGGCGTGTTGTGTTTAATATTCATCAGGGTGCGGTCTACAAGTAACATTTTTACTTTACGACTGCCTGCCAAATCCCTGGTACGAGTACCTACGAACGTAAATTACATGGAAATTAGTCTAAGTTCATTTTGAACCGAGCTTCGGTACAAAGACGGGTGAAGTAACGAAGTTGCTTATTGTTCTAGACGGTGGCTTCGTTGTTTGTGGTTCTCTAATAATTCAAAACTTATTCTTATTTATTTACATCGGTTGTATTTGATTTAATTTTTAAAAAGTACTTTGAACTAATAAGACCATGGTGACAATTATAAACAAAAATAATAATAACATACCAAATAAGACTCAACAGATTACATACTTACTATAGTAGGCGCCAGATAATCGTGGAATAACGGTCACTGACCCACCTACAATTATTGACATTTTTAATTTGAAAAACGGAATTAATGACACAAAGCTGTCCCGAATCATCATCTCTCGTGATCCTTAACATTGTCTAATAATGAAAAACGATTCATATTTAATTGTTCAGGTACCTATGAACAGTTATTAGGGAAAGGTCAATGTACTTTATTCCACATTTATCTGGCGCCTACTATAACAGATTAACCACTAGAAATTTTCGAAACGAAAAAATAAGCAGAAAAGAGAAAAATAAGCCTAAAAGCACAAACTGTCGTAACTTAAATAAAATAACATTGCAAGATATCGATACCGTTGTTCTGTTGTTTCTCCTTAAATGTATCTTCGTTATTATTCGCTACTTCAAATTTCTCGAATCGTACTGAAGTTAAAAGCAAAGAATAATGTTAAATCGATTACCGGATTACTCTTACTTAATCTGGAATCTGTTTTGCTTCAACTTTTCTTTGTTTTGGCTCATTCGCCCAAATGGAATAGGCCGCTATTGACATTAATGTGCTTAACTTTGTGTAAAGAATGCTGATGGTGATTGATATCAAATTAGATACAGTACAGTTAATTATTTCTATGTCTAACCACAATTATTAACGTTGTCTTCTGTTGTTTTGTTCCTTCACCAAAACATGATATATCAATTTTTAACATATCACCTACTAGCTTTCTTCCACGACTCCGCTCCTGTGTCTCCACAGGAACCAACCATTTTTTCGGGATGAAAATACTGACACTCAGCAATGGTGTAGCTTTCTACCAGTAAAAGTATTTTCGTAATTAAATCAGTACATCCTGAGATTATCTTCTACCAACAGTTAAACTGTTACCTTTGATGCTATTTCATAAAATATCATAAAAGAGATATATTTAGGCATTTACTCTAATCTCTTATCATTTTTTCGTGTGTTGTACAATAAAGAGAATAGAAAATAATACACTTATAAAAAAATTTTGAAAAACATCCAAAAAATATCCTCGCATAATATTTGAGTATTTTTTATCCGAAGCATGGTAAAAACTTTTTATGAGGTCGCTTCGCTCATTCTAGCATTTTTATTTTTCAAAGATGCTCCCCCAAAAATAGCCAACCCCATGACTCTAATCAACTCAGTTTATGTATATAACCTCATATTTTTATAAGAAGCCTTATATTTTAAAGTAAAACATCTTTTAACGATTATACAATTCATCTTCATTCAAATACTAGGATAAGCTGCTATTTCGATATCATTTTTATCCTTTCATTGGAGAGTGTTACAAAACGAAATAATGCGTAGAACACTACAAAGTATTAATAACTTTAATTTCGGAAGTTGTTTCTATGTACTTTAAAGCTGTGTACTATGTACTGTAAAGCAAAATACGCAATTTCGTTTACTTGGATGACATTTTTCCAGCTATTTTGATTTAAAAACCAAACTACTGAACCAATTTTGATGTAATTCTATGGGACTAATCGGAAAGTACATCCTATCACATAAAAAAAATAAAGAATTATTCAAATCGGTTCATAAATGACAGAGTTATGAGGTAACAAACATACAAAAAAAAAACATGCAACCGAATTGACCTCCTCCTTTTTTTGAAGTTGGTTAAAAATGATTTCATCTTGATAACAATCCTATCTAATATCATGATCATCTTACTGGCCTTGCCCATTGTCCCTTGGGGTCGGCGCATTACTTTTCTTCCGCCAACCGTCACGTTATCATTGACTACCTTATCTTTCACGTCATTCATCGATCCACAATCCAACCATCTTTTCTATGGCCTTCCACTCTCTCTCCATCTGTTCACAATATTAAATTAAGCTCTGATAGTGCGTTTCTTCTATTTTTTCTCTTCATCACGTCAACTCTCCAAATCTTACCGTTCAACATATCACTGGCGCCATTTTGAAACGTTCTCGAGTGAGTCTATCTAATTTGAAACCTTAAAATTTTGTTGGTTTCGTACACAAAATCAGTTTGAATTACCGTACAAGTCAGTGAGGTTAATATAATAGTAATGATAATATCTACCTACACTGGATTAGGTAGGTAGATGACTCGTAGATATTGTTGCGTAACCGCTGTTGTCTGCGTAGCACATTCTCGTAGGCGCGTAGCATGAGTGCTACGAGCGTCTGCTTCTTTCTAGTTACCGCCGTTGTTAGAGTATTTTTTACCTATAACATAATGTATATATAGTTCCTAATTGATTGTATGAAAATGAAAAAATCTCATAACAATCACGTGACTACTACGACGTAGCGTACACATTGCAATAATTGGATTGTCATTGGGAATCCCAATGACAATGAATGATCATCGCACTTTACATATTAATTAATGCATTCTCTCGTTGTTCCAGATGCTGAACCGGACGTTAAAACAGCCTCCCGTAGAAATAACGTAGCAGTCAGCTCAAATTATTAATATCTTCTAAAAATAGTACAAAGCTATCGAACTTAATCGCCTAAGTATCTCTTAGTTTATTTTTGTAACGCTTTTAGGAAGAGAAACCGATTTGCTAAATCGTCGCTATTTTCTATAACGTACGGCGGTGTAGATAGCTGTATCGTCGCGGTCCGTAGTTTTATAAGGGAAACAATGCCAGAGGTTCTCATAAAGCATCGATATCTTGGAGGTTGTGATTTTACGTGGGTTGTGTAATGTTAGGGGGGTGGAAGTAGTAGCTGGGGCAGCGATGTGCGAGGACAAGGAGGAGGCGCGCAGCGAGGCGGGCGCGCCCAGCCCGCGCCGCCTATGCTGGTCGCGCCCCGCGGCGCCGCTGCCCGACACCAGGGGACTGTGCTGCGCCAAGCTGCTGCGAAAGAATGGCAAGCCCAAGAAGGTGAGTACCTCCTATACTCCACCACCCCTCCGATAAAGTCCATCCAGTTAAATAGTGGCAAACTTTGAAATGTAACGAGAGCGTGTCAAAGGAAGCCTGCTCGACCCCCAACGCTATCGCGATGTACGGGTGTAGGTACACTATTATTGATATAAGCTCGCGTATGACCACAATCTCGCCTGGCGTAAAGCGATGATGTAGGCAAAAATGGCGCACGCTTGCTTAGAAAAGTAACCTCAAGTCAAGTAACCGCTCTTATTTGATTGATTTTATATTAAAACGCTGGTGGTGAATCCGACGATACCTCAGGTGAAATAGAATACCGTTTAATTCGGCCAACACATTCATTCTTCTGACAATAAATTCCAGAGGTACCCGTATACCGCTACTAACGGATAAACTATATCTCCCGTACATTAGTCACCGGCACACGATAGCTCAAGTACGACGACACTTTTACGGTTCGAGATAAAGTTCAACTTTATGGATAAACATTACAATCGTAACGTGAAGGGTATAAGTACGCCGCTGTGATGATTCAATACCTCGTGTATGCTCTGACTGCTGAGCAAGTCCCAGAGAAACACTTTAATGTTATTTCTCTCGTATCGGAGAAATTACACAAGAATTACCTACTGCTTCACGGTTATTGGAACCTAACTAGAGAGAACACGGAATCGACTCCGATATACATAATTACTTCGCACGACTAATATTCTAAGGACATCCCAATCTTGTTATTTAAATGAAACACCCGACCCCGAGGTATCCGCCATATTTCAAGGTAGAGCGCGTTTAAGCTCAATATAATCGAAGTTTGAACTAACTTTTAGCTGTGGCGGTTGACTCCACCGCACTTACGAAATACATCTTTGATTACCTCTATATTTAGTTATGCAAAGGTGTACCCAGACTTATTATACAAGTTCGAGACCGAGTTGATATTATGTACATTGTGTTAAGATCGCAACTAGTACAGCAAATAGGTTGTCCGCGAAAGTGCTAACTTTGGATCAAATTAGTTTTAGCTGACGTGTAGCGCTCCTCGACTTTGATTAACCTCTCGGGGGAAACAAATGCACAACGATTTATATGTTGCACGAATATAATAAAATACTCATTAAAGTACGTGCGAAGTTTTAACAGAGCTCGAGTGTAATTGTGATCTACCGCCGCACTGCACTGATTTATTGTATGAACAGAAGTTATTCCTACTGCAAACTATTGCAACTTATTCAGAAAGTTATTTACATTTCGTGTTTGTTTGTTTAGCACCGTAGTGGCATATTATGCTGAAACAAAAAGATTTTCTGCTTTATTATTTCCGTGCATGCACTATAAATACTTCCATTGAATATTCTCTCCACAAACCTCAAAATAAAGTGTGTTTCTTTGAATCAAACAGCATCCAGGAACGGTTGCAGTCACTATTTTGCAATTCTAAGTTTGGCAAAGAGGTTTCAATCTGACTAATGTGTCTACGTATAGCTACCTAGACGAGAAAAGCTCCCGGCTCTTACATCGATGTTTCAATCGAGAGGGTCTATTCACCGCATACAAAACAGCACACAAATATATACTAATGTAATAGAGGGACATATAGCGTAGCAACCGTTGTCATAAAAATATTTTTAATGAGGAAGCGGAAGCACCTCATCAGGACGTAAAAAAGGGAAAATTAGCAATATTCATAATGACGAAATATCTCATAAGACGACTCAACGTAACTGTCACCCTAATTTTCTTAAAAGTAAATTAATTTGCACTCAGTTAATTAAGCTTTGCATAATAATTATTCAGAAAAACTGATTTCCCTTTGAAAAAATGCTGAGTTTACTAATTTGTAATTAAAAGTGTTTGAAATCCTTTGTTGACGTTAAATGCTGATAGAACGAGAAAAATACTTCAAAGCAAAAGTTCCGTAAATTGGAATTAGATGGCACGAATTTTGGCAGACTTTTTATATAACGGCTCTTTCATAAATCATAAAAGTGGAGTGTCGGTGGATCGAGTCGAGTCGTGGAGAGTACATGAGGAGTGAACTGAACTGACGCTCTTAGTTTTAGCACACGATTGCGGTAGTGAGCATATGGAGTTTTTAACTGGTTCGCTTTAAAATATTCCCTAGTAAAAGCTATAAAATATTCAAAAACTTACACGGGCGCTTTAGGTGCTTACTCTAGTTTTAAAATGTTTTAAAAAACACACTTTCATTTTTCCTTTAAAATACTCATGCCCTATGAAAACTAGCGTACGTCTCATAGATATATCAGCAACCAAGACTGACAGAGTGACAGCACTACTATTTTGTATGTTATACATAACAGGAAGGAAGTCGTAAACATTATGTAATTCCATGCTAAACTACATAAAGAAACTATACCCCTTCCGTCATTTACATACTTTTTACTCCGCGAAGATTTGAATATAAATAAAAGAGTATCTTTTGAAAAAGATCCGATTCCTGTATAAGTAGCTTTACATTAACATAATCTAAAGATTAGTATAGATACACCCTCCCCTATTGAAAGGCATAGTGTCGGAGTTTTTGTAACTTTAAGTAATAAGTTAGCTCGCTATTCAAAACTAATTTATTTCATCGTCCAAGTTTTTATAGCTTGAAAAATTGAATTGAGGATGTGCGGTGCTATTTTAAAATACTAAAAGATTTCATAATAAGGACTTCATTCAAGATTCAAATGATTCATTAACATTAACATGTGGGAAAACAGCACTAAACGATTTCGTGTGTTATGTCTCGTGTCCCAGCAATTTGAAGCGTCACACTGAGGATGAAGTATTGGCGCAACGTGACACAACATGGCACAAAGTGGATGAATGGCATACCAATGTCCGCCATTAATTACTGTGAATGATGCATTCAATATCTCGCAGCATTGGAGCATAAATATATTCAATTCTGATAGGTATATATTTCTGTTTAGGTAGGTGGCCAAAACATATGGTATGAATTTCTTTCTAATTCCACCGAGGTACTTAGTTTGAGAAGTACCAATATCGCTTGTTAGATCGAATTTCTTCGTAACATTCGAACAGGTTTAGTATGAATATCTATAGCGAGGCTAGTAACTAGTCCCACAGGTGACTCGGCGCCGATAAATTGTGGCTTAAACAGGGGCGTAGAGAGCAATAATTTACGCCTCTGAGCGCCATTTAAAGATCCTTTCAGAGTTTATCCATCGGATGAACGAGTGTTAATTCTCTGGCTTCTTACCAGCGGATATAAAAGATTTTACGCCAGAGCTCTGATACAGTAAAAACAATACGACCGAGAACAGCCGCACCACGTTCGATACTGTTTTTATTTGACATACCGATATAAAGTAAGAGAAAGAATCCGACGTTTATTTTCTGTGTCGGATTGTGTGCAGCATTTTTACTGACTATTCTCTTGTTATTTGGAATAGAGTAAATTGATTGATGAATCTTGTTTGGCGTAGCGTTACGATGCGCACCCTATCCGTTTAGGGGTTTATAAATGATGGATGTAAACCAGGCAGTATACAAAGCTTAGTGGTTACTCTCTGGTACCTATCTTACTTAGCTCGATATGTAAGTTCGCCAAGAATTAAATCAACATTAAGCCCGCATCTTAGCATCAGGCTTGATCAGCAAACTACTTTGTTCGTTTAGACGAACAAAGTAGTTCAGACTTGCCGGACATTTAAAAATGCATCTCTTGTGGAAGTCTAATGCATGTTCAAACATGGAAGTTATCTGTCGCTAACTACTTGCGAGCAGTACTTTCTAAACCGATCCGCCGCCGGCAGCTGCTCACACTTTTTACGTCTAACATCACTTTAGCTCAGATATTGAATAAGAAAATTTATTACGAGAAGGTCTTACGAGTTTAAATTTAAAGTTCAACTGGAAATACCAGGGAAGAATTAATTGGAATTTTCTTCACTGACTCTGTGCATAAAGTGGCCAGGTGGGTAGGTAGGTGGGTAGTGGGTAGGTACGTGTCTTTGTACTGCGGTGGAAGATGTTTCATTCAATTTTCTAGAGTTTACAACCTGCAATGAAATGAAAATGATTTCAAAACGTTTACAGCGATGATTTATTCCATTTCATTCCTAATCGCATGAATTAACGCTACTACTTATTGCTGGCTAAGAAATACTCACACCACCGCTGAATATGTCAAAAGAAAACTTACACCTAAAAATGTCTTCTACACTACAAGTCGTAATATACATGTCTCTTAAAGATTTCTTCTAAACGAGCTCACTTTAAGAATTAACTACGAACATTCTAAGTTCGAAACTTGTTCAATATCGTTGAGGTGAGGAACGAAGATTTAAAGAGCGCGCAATAAGGCTCGGCACTCACTGTGAGACTCGGCGCGACGGCGACGATGCGACTCCGACGTGCGATTTAATATGGCCTGCCGCTACATTCCCGGGAGACAAGAGTCTCGCGACGATTCCAACAGTATTATACTAGATATATAATAGCAGTAGATATATTTAGCTGTGTTGGAAGAAAGTTCATTACTCAGCGGAGAGACGTGTCATTTTTAGATAGGTTCCTACCTTATTTTGGAAGATGTGTTGTTGTGAGATTGATAGTTCACGGTGTGAGTAAGAAAAACAAAAGGATGAATTGAAATGTTTCTGTTGGTACCTGCATTCTTTGTTAAGTAAAGCATTGTTTATTATTATTGTGTTTGTGCCTATCAGGAGTATCAGGTAACAATGGTATCCTTCAGGGTCCGCTAAAACTAACTAAGGAGCACTTCCTTTAGTGTGTCAAGAAACGATTATAAAATACTAGCGACCCACCCCAGCTTGGCACAATACAAATTATATTCGTTGAAAGTTTTTTCCTTTACTTCAAACAGTATCAAAATCTGCTGCGTGGATAAGGATTAAGTAAGACAAATTCAGTCAGCGAGTTTGTTTTATACTTTAAGGCCAATTTTTTAACAGTCAGATAACTTATAACTTTTGGCCTGAGGAATTAAAAGGGCTTTTTGACAGCTTTTGTTTAGAAAATATGTCAAACAGCTATTTTTATTCTTCAGTTTAAAATTATCGACTATTGAAAAATAAGCCTTTACAGAAAAGATGGTGATTAACATATTATATGAGTCTAAACCGGCAAATCATCAACACTTCCTCGGTGACACGTCTGACGACTACCCCTAGCTACAGGGTGTCCCATTTTCGCACCAGCCACAGAACTATTCACAGTAGGTACCTTGTATTTCGACATCTGCGATTCTCGTCATGTCCTCCAGTACTTTCACTGGCTCGTCGAGGCTCCTCGGTGCGGCTGCACGAATTCTTCGCGCGAAATTGAAATCACTGTCGACTACGTGACTTCAAACCCCCACTAGTGTTCGAGGAAATCTCCAAATAATATTTACCTTGCGTTTGCTTTCCGATTGGCTGCTTCTCTCGCCGCAGATAGATTCCCTTTGAGGTGAAAATTGGTATTTATTCCCGTGCGCTTTGTTGTATTGCTAAGATAGGTTTCTTTGCCAAGAGACGTTCGTTTCTCTATATACCATGAATATCATTTCGAAGGTTTATTGAAAATATCAATGTTGAGACAAAGGATAGAACATTGCTTGAACTTGCTTATTTTAAATTCAGCTAACCAATTGGCATAATATCTACTTACGTACCTATACCTTCACTTTACTTAGATTAAGCAACATTTGTTTAAAAACGGTGTTACATGCCCTCATCTAAAACTATGTATTTCAGAATTACAATAAACAAACACCATACGTACCTACACACAATCCTATTTTCGAAAAGGCCAAACGTCCATTCGCTTTCATTTCACGAATGTCTAAACTCGAATAGAATGAACCGATAACGTATTTATACGTTGGGAATTCATTAAGCCGAGCGAAATCTGATGTGGCTCGGTGTCGCCCGATGCGCGGCGTCGCTCGCTGTCGCGCGGAGTGGGCTATTATCCCATCGTTGGACGAGGATGGGTGCTCGGCAAACACTCGGTACTGTCACCCCACTTGTCTGCGAGTATTAGAACTGCCATAGCACGAGACAGGGTATTACGGGACGCTCTCTGATAGCAAGGGGATGCGGCCCGGTCTAAAATATTAAAAACTTTGACGTTCATTGTTTTTCATCGAATGGTCAGTAAACATTTTTGAATCACTGCGTGTCCATCCAATTGATTCGCAATATCAAACAGACTCGGTATTTACCTATTTCATTCAATTTGTCACAAAACAGACATTAATAATAAAATTTTGATACGGTGAAGTGAATTTTCGCTCTGCTATTTAGGTCTTTAAGAAAACTCATTTCAAAGGACAAACAACCGAGTGGACCCGGTTTCCACTTTCCTCATTTTTCACTTTAATTTCTGTACTATTTTAGTACGCCTAAGAGTTAGAACTCAATTCAAATAAAATTAAAGAACATTTTTATTAGCGAAGCAAAGTCATTTATTATTAAGTTTTAGTTTCAAAGTAAATGTTACTATTTTGTTGCTTTCATTGTGAATTCTTCTTCTTCTACATTTGATAAAATATTGTCTACGTCATTTTACAGTCATAAAAATTAAATTGAATCCCTTTTCTTCAGATGTTTGGCGGGCTCTTGGCAACATAAAGATAACTAACTTCAAATTTTGCTTACTTTTATTGTGCCACAAGAACTCAGCGGCTTTCAATAATAGACAAAAATAACGATTTCGATCGCTAGGATATCGTCTTTTGGCAAGTGATTCGCATGTTCGAGTCGAGTTCATAAGGGATTAGTTCATCGGTCCTAATGCGAAGTATCAGCGCCTGTGTGCCTCTGCCAAAATAATAAATTAGAAGCGATCTCACTCGAGGCAGTTTATTGCGTTTTATTCTGGTTTTCGGGGTATATACATATATGGTTTTATTGGATTTGACAAAGGTTGACCGATTTCAACTCCGTTTTTATTTTCGTGTGTAAACCTTTGTTAAAAATACCAATGAGTAATTTTAGGTCGTGTTTGTGTCATGATTCATGAACGACTAAATATCATTATGAAAAGTGTAAGTAAAGTTCAAGTTAGTAATTAGAACAAAAGTAAAGGGTAGTTTTTTTTTGTACTGCAATAACAAAACATCTTTAATTTCTAGGTAAGATTACGTTTAATACCTGCACTAAACACTTCTAGTTAGACGGTATGTATACCACAACCACTCGGTTCTGTATCCATAATGGCCATCGGAAATGCCTCCATCGAGGAGACGAGGGTGGCTCAGACAGCGCCCGCTTTTCAAATGAACAGTGATTTCATACCTCACCTCACCCGTTACTGTCATTCAAACTTCGCTAACTATTTGCGGGTGCAGGATACCATGAATTTAAACGAGCAAATGTGTCAGCCGGAACAAGTCGACTCATTGCACTACTTGTTATAGAGAGCCGCCATTTATTGAAGTAACCTTTGTTCACTGCAACGACTCACAAAGAAAATGATCGCGTAAACGTTAAGATCTTTCTTTGTTTCTATTTTAATAAAAACATCTAAAAACGTCTACATTTTTCATTGGAGCTTCACTCCCATTAATATTAATGGATTCTTGGAAGGATTAATAGTATTGAAACCCGCAGTTCAATCTGAATAATTGCAGATGGCACTACAATTCTCCAGACTACCCTCGCTTTAGAGATATGTTTGTTCGCTCTCTCTGTGAAATATATCCAACCATTTGTTTAAGAAGTGAACTCGATATTCAAGGAGTCTTCGGTTATACGAGTATGTATACTGTCGTCAATATAATATAAAAGGGAAATCAACAAGCCGAACTGATACAAAGTTTGGAGTTATTCGTTTGTTTCGTCCCTTTTTCATATGTTTTCATATTTATTTCTTCTTTGTCGCTAATAAAGTGGTTTACGTAACTTTCTTTATTTAATAAACGAGTGCGGGGCTCGTATAAAATATCTTTACATCGGTAGCTCAGTGCGTACGTAAGCAGTAAAGTGAAGTTTTACCCTATTTTGCATTCACACGCGGCGGGGTGAAAGTGTTTTTCATTGTCCTACAGAGAACCCGCCGCGTCTGACAGACGGAGGTTCTTTTTGTAACCACTGCTTCACCCTCCCTCGACATACGTATTCACTGAACACCTATAGATTTGCCCTTTTGAGGGAAAACTATTCCGCTTAATTGTGGAATGTGGTGTAGCATTTCTCTTCTGCTGAAGATTGTTTGACTACATTTATTTGGAAATGTAGGCTAAAGATAATAATAATAATTTATTCGCAAAACACAGTTTGACACATGTTAAAGTACACATAATTGTTACAAGAAATGGAAAAAATAATTACAAAAATATTGTGCTAGAGATGGGTAAAGTACAGTCAATACAAAATTTGAGCCCTGACTCCTAAACTAGGAAGATCCTGTATCTTATATAGATCTTAGGAGATACTCTGTTTACGGTATTGTCGAGACGAGACGACCTATTGAGAATAATTTGAAGCAATAACGTTTACAGTCTACTGTAACAGATGCAGATAATTTCAGTACCGTACATAAAGTTGTAACGATGTCCAATAGCATCAAATATATTTTAATGTAATTTAAAATGGCAGGCTAATTTATTTTCATTTTATTTTGCTGCCGCTAAAGAAAATATTGAAATGATAAAATTACAAGTTCAAATGGAATATAAAATGGAATTGCTTTTCGATTCTAAAACAACAGAGGCCGAAATAGACCGCAATAGAAGTAACTTCGGCCAAAAATGTGATCGGTTACGGTTCATAAAAGTTGTTAGGTAGCGAGTCCATTTGTATTCAGAGGAGGCGAGCCAAGGAAGGGTTTCCGAATTGCGGATGGACGGCGACGCTATCATTGTCTTTTGAATTTTTTGCCAACCTTTAAAACTGGGCGGCTTATGATTCCACTCACGTGACGGCGCTAATGAAAGACTTACTTAAGTAAGTGCGCGGGAGACGGGAATTAACAAGTTCCAAATACAATTCAGTCTTAAACGAAGTTCATTTTAACGCCGGTAAAGTGGAAAACTTCGAGCGTCTTCATTTTTTTTCAAGAAGAAGAAACGTAAAGTTTTACTTCTTTATAACGAGATACGGTGGTTAAAAGGATTCCGGCGGTCGCTTTAATGTTTTTTAAACACTTTGAGTCGGTAATAGAAGTTAATTTTAGTAGAGCGTATGGCAAGTGGAAGTGAAGTGAGCCATTTCGTGGGAAGGGGGTCGCATTTTTCATGTTTTCATTTAGTCGAGTCGTTAGATAAATATTAGTCATTTGTGAGCGCGGCTGTGGTGAAGCTTATCTGCGCAGTAATTAAGAAAAAGCTCGGAGGCTTGTTTTTTTCAGCGGCTGCGGAGTGCCGTCGACTGATTGCTAATTCCGCGACAAAGAACGCTATTACGTGGCCACGGCGAGCAACAAATGAAAATATTTTCAAGTCACATTGAACTACAAAATGTACCGAATGGATTTTACTACAAATTGTTTTCTGGAGGAGTATCTTTTTATTGTGTCAGCGGTCCTAATAGCTACTTTCTAGCTTTACTTTGAAATGCTTCGTACCTACTATGTTGATTGCCGACGACCGAAAAGTTCAAAGAGTCTGGCATACTGACAAAACCACAACTAATTTGAGCTTACCTACGCTTACGGCTTCAATCAGTATGATTATATAATGTAGCTAAAAGTAGAACGCACAGTAAGTGCCTTAAGTATAAGTACCAATTACTAGCTATAAAGTTTGAATTACGACGAACATCTGAACAGAAAGACAAAGAAAAAGTACGCCTCACTAAATGAACGTCTCATCCACAACATGGTCCGTATCTTAAAGTGCCTTAAATAAGGACAACTTCGACTTAAAAGTTTGCGAATATAATGGCGAGCACAACTAGGGTATCGTAGCCCGTAGCACCGCCCGTAGCGCCGTAGCGATGCTACGCTGTAGCCGCGGCGTAGCGGGCGCGAGTCAGCCGAACAACTTAAATTGCCTGAAAACACAAGTTGCTCGTCAGCCGCAAAATAAACGCTGAAGAGAAATTTATTTGCTGCAGTCACAGAACGAGAATAACAATACGGACTCAGCATAGCTTCAATTTGATTTCACTTGCCTTTTCTCAGCAAAACAAACATCTTGTAAACATGTTTGTCTGTCGCTGCACAATATATATTTTCATGGTTTCATCCGCTTGGATTTCACAATGTTATTTATGTTACTCGGAAACACAGCTGGATTATCCGGAGTAAATTATGGAGGTAGTTTTATTGAATTTTAATCAGCATGCGGATTTAATTGAGAAATATCGTTGTGCTCACAGTTGTTGTTGAAAATTACAGAAAAATAAACGTAATAGTGTATTCTAAAATAACAAGCTCTCAGAAATATTTATAGATAGAGACAATAAAAATTGTATAAGCAATACTGGAATCTCAATAAAGGTCTCCCACCTACGCACAGGATGTACAGAAATAAGAACAGTTTCCTTTTATCTGATAACGAGCCGAGCGGAAACTCAACAACAGTTTTATCTCAGTATAATAAATAATACTTTAGGAATCAGTTGGCAATAACACGTGATACTCTGTTATCTTAAGATAATACATAAATAGCTTAAAGTGTTTGTTTGTTTCAAAGAGGCATTCTCTGGAAAATCATATTACGAATATTATTTCACTCATAGAAGGCTACAGTCTCACTGCGTGCGTTACTCATAAATGTATATGAAGCCGCTTTTCCACTAATGCACAGTTTAAATAAAATACTATCAAGGAGCACAAACAATACTTAAGTTATGTCATATACAAAATCTCCATCCATGTTCTGCCCTATATTTTCCCTTACAAGCCTACAAGAACCTACGCATTACTAAACTAAGATATTAAATAAGATTTACTTCGCACAAGAGCCGGGTATTAGTCGGAAACATATAGCGGTGCGGGGCTTGAGTAAATTACATGTGAGCCAATCATAGTAGGCCAAGGAGTAATTAGTGGGTTTGGTACGGAACCTCGCCTCTCTAACCTCATGTCATCGCACCTCCGCATCTGCGTCAGCTTTTGCAAGTTTGAGCGGAGGTCTAATAAAGAAGACCGGCCAAGTTAGAGCCGGTCTCGCGCGCAAAGGGTTCCAAACGAATAATATTTTTAAGCACGTTACTTTATAAGTTGTACCATAGACTTCTTATTAGTTCTCCTGTAATCTATAAGTAAAGAATTTGAATCCGTATTTTTTTTTCAAGATGAAGATGTTTGGTTCAGTAGTTTCGGAGATAAGGGGATAATTCTACTAAATTCTATTTTGACGTGACTGACCGGCGGCGGCGACATGATGTGGGCATGACTAATATGTACTTATATTTTATTATTTATTTAATATTTTATGTACGCTTACATGAAAAACGGAATCCTCATAGGTTCACTCGTGTCTTAGTCTGTCTGTCTGTCTATCACAGCCTATTTTCTGGCAACCTACTGGACCAATTCTGTTTAATTTTGGTACACATATGTATAAACTTGTTTTTCACCTCCACTTATGACCACGTCCGCTTAGAAGCCTCCGTAACGTCTCTAGCAATTAGTATGTGTGGTGTATGTCGCATTTGCATGAGTTGTATCGCGCCATATTAACGACCTCCTATTGGCTTACAAGTAGCCGTCAAGCCATTATAATTAAAGGGCCTGTTCGGTCGCTTGTTTGTCGAGTATTCAGCCTGTTATTATGTGTGTTTACTTAATTAATAGATGGATTGATGATACTGAATCGACGGGTGATTAATTTCTTATTCATGTTGATGACTTGACAAATCTATTTCTGGTTTGTCATTAAAGTTCAGGGAGTAGTAACTTATAGAATAACATAACATGCTGCTACTTAGTAAGTATATATCTACATGCGATCATCGTTTCAGCTGGAAGACATCCATTGCTGGACATAGGACGTCCATTGCTCTCCAAATATCGCCACATCTAACAGTGCTGTGTCTCACATGCAACATTAAAACAATACGTATTAAAGTCGTTTCTTTTTAAATTACATTTTTTCCCAAGCATTCAAAAGCCGACGAAAAATATAAAATTAACATAATTTTCAATTTAAAAACTTAAACGCTTTCAAAATGGACGGCTAGTTTAACTATTTCGTTTCATTCTTTTTTTTTTATATTTCAGGCCGAGCGTCCCAAAGAGTTATTTGTTAGACTCCGGTAATGAAGGTCCCCTTTCCTAATTTATACGCTATTAGGATTTATACAGGTTGAATTTAAACTATGAGAAATAATGAAAAATACTCAAAGGTCCTGATTTTGATGGAAACTTAAAATGCTTCATTGGATTTTTGGAAAGTTAATCAATTGAGCTTTAATCATTAGGTTAAGTAAGAAAATTAAAAAGTACAGTGAGTCAAAGTTAAGTATAGGCACGTCAAATATAATACACGAAGGAAAGCAAAGGCTGTCTAAATAAAACACAACGCGGTGACTCTTTATCAAAAACCCATTTTGGTGTAATTTCCCATCGAACATCGTACCTTTATTTTTACCCAATAAACGTTCGTAGGGGGAAAACAATGTCAATTTTACTATAATTTAAAAATAGACTTAGTGGGGCACGGACTCTCCCTCGATTTACATTCAGGAAGGACGCTGGGCGCGAGGGTCGAAATCGAATTCCTATCGTTTCTTACACGGAAGCCGGGTCGAAGGACTGGCCTGCTCTGTTCTCCGACGACCATAACCTTGTTGGAGCACGGCTTATTAATTTATTATTGCTGTTTTCCTCATACTTTGTTTTTCTCTCAAATTTCACAATGGTTCTTAAACAAGTCGATTTTATTTATTTATTTATTTAGGTTAACCAACAATTGTTTACACTATATACATTTCCGATTTAATAACTAGAGTAACATATTCAAGTGCAACAACTAATTACAGGTTAACACCACATGCACTAAAAAACGGCTTACATAACATATTTATAACTTCCTGAAATTATAATTATACATACAAGGAATAATAATTAAAAGCAATAATAAAGAAAATTATCAAATCATTCAATTCTGTATACATCATTGGAATGTGAATTACTTATTTAAATTATAGTTGATTAAATGATGATAGATTGATTGATTGAGTTATGAAAAAATACAATGACCATAAATTATAGTAAAATAAAAATTAACTGAATACATTGAAAAAATTTAAATGAAAACAGGTATATAAAAAAAATAATTAAATCGCCATTAAATTATTTACAAAAGCTCGTAGGAATTTATTTATACTATCGTGATGTACATCTACTAAGTCACTGCGGCCATTAAGAATTCTGCACAATCTAGGTATTGGGGAATTCGCACCCAGCACAGACTTTCGAAAAATTTTTTTATTGTAATTTGATGACAAATTATTTTATGATCTTTACTATTGTTACTTTAGATAGAATACTCTTTATTAAGCACCATAACAAATGTCAATTTTTAACTTGAATTTAATGCTTACTTCCAACTATTGCAACAAACAACCTGCCAGTATTCACTACACTCACTGTACGCTCCCCACGCTCGATATTTAATTCCAAGAGTCGCAGCAATGTGTTTCTGCTCACTGAGCTACCAACATTACGGTAATGGCATTAGTAATCAATGTAATGTATGTTCCAGCTGTATTACTACCAACATTCAGAAAATTAATAGCACACAAAAAATACCAATCCGACATCGACGTGCCCCAACAAACATTTGAATTGACGACGTCTGTTTTCACAACCATGAATTTTAATGTTATTGCCAATATCTGCATAGATTCAAACAATCTGCCAATAGATAGAGCTCCGATATATATTCCTGCATAATAAATTTTCTGATTATTTGAAGCAATTGAGTATTCATAAAGATCATTTCAATTCGAATTCAATATTTTGCAGACGAGTTTGAGCACTTTGTTCATTTTGCAGACATCTGGTTTTTATCTTCGCGATGTATTACAATTTTCTCCAAGTCATATTTACCTAAAAATTTCTTTACGAAGTTCTGTTTTCCTTTCGAGAAGTAAATGCTTATTTAGTTAGAGAAACGAGGCGTAACAACATTTACTCAACTCGATTTAGGAACGTTGAACGTCTGAAGAATGTAATGAAAACATTATATTCACTATATCGCTGTTTGTACAAGTATCGTGCATGGAAATATGCTCAGGAAAATTCTATATATTTAAGGATTTATGATTCGATTATGGATGTTTGTTTTAATTTCCTGGAACGGAAATGCACTCCTAGATAACATTTTCTTGTATAAAACAAAGAAAGGTTTACCTCGTGATCTGCAATTTTGTAGATATATTGTGGTGCAAGCTTCTTTCTTAAAACATCGTCGCTGTCTGCCTCTGAGTATTACTCCACATACTTCTTCTAAACCACGAAACAGGTGTTGATACTAATAGTAAGAGCGATAAAAGGGGAAGGTTTTTGTTTATAATTTGGACCCGTGCGAAGCCGGGGTAGTAGAATATACATATAACTACAGAATGAGTTGTTGAACTTGTACCAAATTCGATTTTGTCAAGGTACACAATCTAAAAACTACTAAAAGAAATAAAAATCGGCCGGGGGAGCACGTACGACGTACATAATAAAATGGCGGGATGTGTTTAGCCGTGAGAGCGACATGGTGGCGAGCAGCTGTCACGTTAAACATGAACTACCGGCAGCGCCACGTACGTAGGTACCTACCGTGTTCACACCGCTCACTGGAATTCACTATTGACTACACCATTTTTAAGAGGAAAAATAAAAGTAAAACCAATTTAAACTGGCGAGAGCCTTTTGAACTGTTAAGCTATGGAAAGATTGCGTGGAACAAGTTTTCATGGCAGAGCCTTTTTTTGCCGCTCTGGGTGGAGCGGAAGGGCGTGTCACACTCTTGCTGACTAAAACCCTTTCGAACTAATTCCGCAACCCTGGCAGAACACTGCCCAGATCCTAGACCCAAATTTATTATAAAGAGTTAAAATCATTAGTCAATAGATCACTTTGTTACGAGAAAGCCAGCGGACACTTGGGGGAGGCCTATGCCCAGCAGTGGACGCCTTTCGACTGATGTGATGATGATTTAAAATATCATAGGTAGGTCCTTATGCCAAGTCAGTTTGAAGGACCTTCACTTGACTCATACGCCTTGAAAACGGAAAAAGACATTACCCTCCTTCAAAAGCAGTCGGGTAAAACCCACGATTAATGTCAATACATAACAGTTATAAAACTGTCAATTTGATGATTCAAGGGTCCAGTTAGGTATATAAGATAATATCTATACGTTCCGGTGATGATTTAGATATGTACCTTATATTGGTTCTTTTAAAACAATAGTATTATAAAGTAGACTTATCCTTCAGAGGCTTTAAAACAATTAAATTTTAATATGACCTCCTTTAACTGTTCGACGACTTTGCAAATCTTCAATTAAGAAAGTTCTCCCCGGTCAAAAATGTCCGGTTACATTTATATTCCGGAGTGAATGATATGGAATGAATTTAGCATACTTTGTTGAGGGCATCGTATCCATGTGCAATTTGTCGGGTTGTCGGGTCCAGTCACAAGGGGTCGGATAAATCACATTACGGCTCGCGTGAATTGTAAATTGGGCATTAGTCGTTACACCTCCGTGGGGTGCACAACGGACTTTGTAAATGTTCCGGTGACGGATGGAGCTGAAAAATGGTTGCGTTCCATTACCATACCATTTGTTCTGTTGGAGATTGAATTATGATGAACAATAAAACTATTGTATTTAAGTTTTGCTGTCTGTAAATTCAGCTTTAAAAATGTAGTACAAAATTAAATACGAGCTCACCTTCTACTCTACATTACTATGTAGAATCTACTGATTTCGTGAATGCTTGACGTCGCGTTGAATGAAGCTGAAAAATGATTGCGTCTCATTTCCATATCATTTGTTCGTTTGTTGTACATTATTTTTGGCCGGCAATCATCCCACAAAATTCGTTGGTTTTTCACCCCATTCGTCTCGTTAATATTTGTGCCGGCCAAGTGCGTACCGTATATTATATTTTATTATGTAGGTAGTGGGTTTTATTTGTATTTTGGCCGCAGTTTTCAATTCACTTCTATGTTTGTGGCATTACAAGTGCTTCACAGTTCAAGATAGTAAATTGAATAGCCATTGTAGTCTGGTCGTGACTGAACGTTGTAAAAGGTTGGAGGTACCAGCCAAAAAATCATATCTCCTAACCCAACAAAAAGCGTAGTTTTGCTATGATTTTCATTAAGAATTGTCATGTCTTGTAAAGTATGTATTTACGGAACCATAAAAAGAAACAAGCTAAAAACTTCAAACGCATACAAAGCACCACAAAGTCCCATGATGTTCACTTAACGAACTTCACATGGGAATTGCGGAACTTTTTTTTTATTTTGCCCCAAATCCGCAAAGTACATAATTCAAATTTTTATGGGCTACATTGTTTGAAATAACTCCAATACTCCGGGCAGAGTTGATGGATACACTCGGTTTATAAATCTTGTTTCCCGAGCTGTTATTTTCCGTGCAATCAGACCAATACCGATCTGTAATTGGCGCCCAACTGGGACCTAACGAGTCTGATTGTTCGCTGATGTAGCAAATACCGCCACCCTCCTTTCATGTTTATCTTTTTAAGCGGTTATGATGGCGCGAAATATACAGCGAGTGTAATTGCTGTTCCGGTTTCGAATTTAGATGTTTGGGTGGTGTTCGTCTTATTAAGTACGCAATATCAATATTGTTACAGGGAAAGTTTTGTTACGCCTACGAATTGATATTGAAATTTTCATCGAAAGGAATGAATAGGCACTAAAAGTACGTTTATTTAGCGCTTTACATAAATTGTTTCAGTTACTAGGTCTCTGATATTTCCTGTAAGTAAAAAACGTTCCCCACAATTCCAAATAATCAAGATTCATCGACATTATTCAGTAAAGTGTTTTATTCTCTTTTAGATAAAAACAGCGTACCGCCCGTCACTTCCCGCTAACACACGACTGACTTGCGTTACACAATATTTTAGCTGAATCAAGGACACGAAATAAAGTGGAAATATAGAAATATACATCAACAATAGACATGTAGAGAGTATAAGTGAATAGTAAATAGAAAGCGATTTCATATACGCTGCGTCATCTCCCCGATTTCTGCGTGGAATCTCAATAAACATGTTTTGGTCGTTTTGCGATACATTACGGACAATATCTCGGAATGAGTGCTATTTGTCTCGCTCCCCGGCGTCGCCCGCGCCAATACGACGCGGCCACGTATTGCCCTGCGTGACACTCATTTGTTCCCAATTTTATTTTGATGGCCGCTATTATGATATTGTTATACGTGCGTGGTTTTCGAAATGTAGTGTTTAAATATCTCGGTTGACAACGGTGGTTCTGCCTTATTTTTATTTTAATGATCTTGAACTGAAAATATTTTTTGCGAGCTTTTCATAGTAATGACAATGAAAACGAAGAAAGAAATAAGATAAACAATTAAGGGAAACGAGCCAAAATTGGCATAGGTACATCCGGGAAAACAACAAAGATTATTAATTTGGACGTTCGATCAACCTTTTTCAGAGAAGTGCAAAATAACTTATCGCTATCAAACATAAAAAAAACGTGCGCGTCTCGGGACGCCCGACAGAAGTGATAACTAATCTAGTGATATCTAAGCTAATCTATGTTGAACTATTTAATATAGGAAGCGTCTGTCTGAAATACGACTAGCGCTGTGGGTTAGAGTGAGAGAGGAAGAGCCTGTCTGCCGCTGCTGTATGCGTGAGAGAAAGGGAAGCCAGACAGACTGGCGCCGTAACGCGTTACGTTACGAAGCGGTTTACCCTCCCATAAGAAGTTATCACTTCAAGAAATCGTCCTCAACGCTGTAAATTGGTAACTCTAGAGACTGGCGGCATTGCCGAATTTTATGGCAATGTATAAGTAAACTATTTATAATCGAGTGCTTGTGTTTCGTTGGATAAACAAAACACAAGCTTCTTAACAACAAAATACCAATTACTAGTTGTTTTATCAACCTGTATCGCATTTAATAGGGTTGTCATTTCCGTATGCAGTTCACGACGCAAAAGGAATATAGTTTCACAGGCCGGCAGGCTGGAACAATTGAATTATACTCAGCTATTAAATTCAGCTCGTCCCGAAGCATTCACTTGATGGCTTCGGTAAGCGCGGGTTGTTAGTTCGGAGAACAATCGTTTATGTTGTACATTGTAGTGCTATTGATTGCTTGATTGCCTGCTCTTACAATTAGTGGTTGCCTGTTTGACTGCTGGGATTTGATTGTAACTGTTATGTGTTGAGGAGTGCGATGTATGTGGGTTCATTTGTTGTCATTCGGTATATTAGTGGTACGTCAGCCTTATCCATATGCTAATGTACCGTAATAAAATTGATATGTTCTTTCAGGGCGAAACAAACTAATGATACTTATGATGAAAGGTCTCCTAACAAAAGTAATTAACACTCTGACCCAATCTTTCACTGTGATAACGGTTCCCAGTGCAAATCTTCACTACCTACAGCATTCAATAATTAAATTTAATTAATTGCAGGTATACTTACCACAGTCACTCTTCACTAACACTATCACACACATAATTCACAAACAACTCTTCTTCCACAAGTTCAGCTAGACGTCCATATGCCAGCAGGGGGTTCCAGCAGAATATCAGCGTCAAGTCTATTTGCCTGTCACATGCTGAGCTGGACTTCCATTTGGTGCGTGCAAACTTTGAGCGCACACCGCACTATGGTTTTTCTTTTCTAACAATTTTTATGTCAACTACCTTCCAATAACATACTGACACTTTCTTTACTTCAACGTGTTTTTCTATGTCAAATAATTACAATAATTTGACCTGTAATTATTTGTGATCGTTTTATTTAGGTGCTAAGCTTTCTTATTATTATTTTTTTGTTGTGTTGCATCAAATATTTTTTAAACTAATTTAAAATGTCAATCAATCAAAATTTTTGTTTGCAAGAAAGACATAACTAACAATCACGTTAAAAGAAAAAAAAACATTATCGTAAGACTAATACCTGCATACATACAGTTTATTGGCTGAAGAACGTAGCATTAATTAATAAGCTCTGATAAAAAAGAAAAAGATTTTTCTTGCGTCTTCTAACGAAGATCCCGCCGAGTAGCTTTCAACATGAGCAGTACAATCGTAAACAAAATCATTGACGGCTTACAAGCCACTCGGCTTTGTGAGAGAATATCTCAATTTTTCGCAGTGTTCCGGGTAATATTTCCCTTTGTTTCATCGATGAACCGCGCTGCCACTTAGCGCCCTTTGTGCATTACGTCGTGTGCCCGAGGCATCGACACCGGGCTCCGGCGCTCCGGCCCTGTAGGGTAGTCTGATGTACGATGAGTTATAGCTGCTTTTTTTGTACCTCTCCAATATTTTCGCCTTTTTCTCGAATGTTATGGAGTTTTCATAAAAACTATCTCGATGATAAGTTGATGCCTATTTTATAACCTTTCTTTGGCTATGAGAAAATTTTTCCCGGGTATTTTGTTACGATTTTCCATCTATCAATTTTTGAGTTTCCAAAAACGAAATGCATAGTTTTTCCTCCTATTCCGATACGTGTGAAAATCCATGTAACAACAACTCATACAGAATTCAAACGAATTCAAAGCCAGATCAATTCAATTCTAGAATATATCTGCATATCTATGTATAAAAGCAGTTTTTTTTTTTTTTTTTTTTAAGGATGGGAAATCATCAAATGACTTCTTCCGCTCTGGGTGGAGCGGAAGGGCGTGTCAGACTCTTACTGACTAAAACCCATCCGTGTTCCTTCTAAAGCCCTTTGCGTTCCAGGGCCGCGGTGACTCTTTCGAACAGATTCCGCAACCCTGGCAGGCTTTGGCCCTAGCGGGCCCCGTCTTTTATGCTGACATCTCTTTGAGGCGCGCGTGAAACACAACGCGCCATCGACCCGGGCCTGGTGGTGATCGGACGGCGAGCCACCCAATGCTCGCCGTCCGCAGGCCCGCGCCTACGGTGGCCGGGGATCGCCCTGCGACTCCCGACGCCCGGGGCGTCTTCTCCTGTTGCGGCGGTTGGGGCGAAGGCCTTGCCTTTCCCTCGCGCGGCCCGCCTCCTCCTTCGCTAGCATTACTGCTTCGCAGAAGGAGGTGACCGCTTCCCAAGCCTCCTCGCTCCGGACCATGGATTCAACCAGGGCCGGACGCGAGAGGTCGCCGCCACCGATCGCCGCGATGAGGACACGGCGGTGCTCAGCCCAAGCAGGGCAGACCTCCACCGTATGCTCCACCGTGTCCTCCGGGCGATCCTCACAGTGCTGACACCCGGGCGTGTCCTCCCGCTTAATCCGAAACAGGTACCTCCCGAAACAGCCGTGTCCGGTTAGTACCTGCGTCAGGCGGAAGGTGAGGACGCCGTAGCGCCTCTCCAGCCACTCCTCAAAGAGGGGTCTTATCGCCGCAATTGTGGCGTGCCCATGTATAAAAGCAGTGGCACAATCATTTTTGTAATGTAATATGTTGTTTGCAAAAAACTAGTTTTTATTGTTGAAATAAAGGCAGGTTTACACGTGACACGTTCGTATCGGCACCTGTCGCCACTTGCTGCGATTTACGGTCGCTTTCACCTGTCGTTTTATTTAAATTCCTTTATTTTTATTCATAAAACCGTTTATCTAAACATGGAAACATTTATGTGTTCGTAAAATATTCAAAACTGTACTGTAGGTTCAAATGTTTTCAATAAAGTCGAATCTTTTGGGCATCGACTTAACTTAAATTTTGTTTCAGTGTCATGTTAAAATACTAAGGAGGAAAATGCATTGCGAAATCTGTTCGAAAGAGTCACCGCGGCCCTGGAACGCAAAGGGCATTTGGGGGAACACGGATGGGTTTTAGTCAGTAAGAATCTGACAATCCCTTCCGCTCCGCCCAGAGTCGAAGGAGTCATTTTATGATTTCCCAAGGTTAAAAAAAGGAGGAAAATGCAGCCATTACCAAATAATGTGTAACAGAATGAACAAAATACCTGAAAAAGGGTCATTGTACTCGTCAATATGATCAACTTCCACCAACCAAAGGGGGATCAACACCGAAATTGTGAAAACATAATCTCATACAAATCATCACAATGCACAATCATAAGCTCCTCAATACGTTGTTTTTTCTCGCAATTTCAGTGTTAGTCCCATAGTAAAAGTTGTTCATAATGATGAGTACGATGACCCCTTTCCAGGTATTGCGTTTATTCTGTTACACCTTGTATATTGTGTTCCACATAGTTTTCTTCACAGGCAAGTTAAGTACCTATTCGCATATATGTTGCATCATTTTCCAATCTCCAAAACTAATCACATAATTATAGAGCTTCTTACTAAACCATACAAACATCTCGGCTGAAGACGCATTAAACAGTTAAGTCAGATCTGCTCGTTCACCGTCCATACATATTGGAATGACGCAAGTTCTCGCATGCATGATGAACCGATATTAGTTGGCAACTTGCTCGCTTTGCATAGCTTTGTGCTGTCATTATAACATCTCTGACATGCTGATTTTGTTACGAGGTTACATGCCTGCTGTTTGATTGGGTATGTAATGGAGCTATGTGAATTCCAATTTACAGTTATATGAAACATCGCCAAATTTTCATGGTGTAAAGGTATTCGTGCGAGTTATTTACATCGGTGATTCACCTCCATTGAGATTCCCACTGGTACCGTTTTCTTGTGTCAAAAGTATTCTATAATCCTCTGGATTAGTATAGCTTTCTATCAAGTAATGATTTTTTTATAATCTGTTCGGTATTTCTGGCGATTAACCCCGAACAAACATACAATTTTACTGGTAATTCTATATTTTCCCAACAGGACGTGTTTGACATTTTAGAACATTATCCAACATCAAAAATTGTATTAAATTTAGCTAGGAACCATGTTAAATGACGTGGAACTAAAATGATATTTATTGACGAAATCTGGTAAAGAATAATACCTTGGATTTTCTCGAAACGCATGGCTTTAACCGGCCTAGGCTTCATCGGGTGCTTAATTGTTGCAAATAGGTCACGCTATCACGTCCTTCCAAGAATACGCCGAGTTAGCACTAACTCTAGATTCCCTTTATGTTAATGGACTGGTAACTGATATAGGCTGTGTATTTGCATGAGGCACAATAATGTGTGTCATAAATAAAGCCTAAAGCCTAAATGGTTCTACATAAAAATATCATGAAAGTAAATAATCTGTTTAACCACAACAACATAGTCTAGCAAACTGCGGAAAAAAGATAGACTATAAGGCTACAAGTCAAAATATATGGTGATGACAGGGTAGGCTCGACAACTGCGCACAATATACATATAAATAGATCAGCCATCTCCTTTATGTGAACTTTGCCAAGTTTTTTTACTTGCGTACCTACGTATGAATGCCAAGATCCTCGTGATTTATTAACCCTTGTATTATATCGTGTCATATTTCACGAGATTATCTTGGCTATCTGAAAGGAGCATGTGGATTTCTTGTAGATTTTATTATCAACAGAAATAATCAAATCTTACCTACTTGGAAAAATATCGGAATCTCTCAAAGTTATATTTGTTTATTGTATATCAAAACATACTATAAATGAATATTACTTTGAGAGTTTCCAGCAGTAGACTTTAATATCTATATATAGTTTGATACGTTATCCTGTAGGCACTTAACATACATACATAACCTTGTTATTCGGGGACTAAGTCAATTTACATATCGAGTGATCATCAATTCAGTACGTGACACAAATAATATCGCTGGCTCTACGGGGGGCATCCGTGCAGCTCCTCTCGCGTCACCACTAGTTGCAGTCAATTATCTGATAAGCCACATCACCCTACGTCGCGACGTGCCTCCGGCGCTGTGTTGTCGCCCCCGTCGCCTAGCAACCACGACGAATCAAGGAACCCACCCGATAAACCACAAACGAAATTATTTCTTCCAATTTATTCGCTTTATCGTCCAATTAAAAGTCTCGGTTGTATAAAATTGATTTGTTGGTCGAATCAACGTTCTGTAACACAATTGTCTGGGCAGCGAACGTCTGGCGAGCTTTAATATCCTCGTATGTTGGCGGCGAAGAAGTAGCGGAAATTGTTAGCGAGCGAGCAACACGAACAACACGGAATTACATGTTTTATGTATTGTCCAAATGTAGTATTAAACTGTTCAGCTGCAAGCTTAGCGTGAGTATTTGTAGTGTAAACTGTTTGTTGTTTATGAACCGGTTACCCATGAACACTAATACCATTGATGTGTTCACTAATTATGCACAAAGCAATTGCATAATTTATGCATTGGTTAGTGGCTACGAATAGTGGAACTGTTCTCTCTAAATAACATTATCCGCTTATTCCTTCTGAAACCAATGGATGTATTTTTGTAATATAGGAACAAATATGAACACGCTGGTTCTTTTTAGTCAGCTGTTATCAAAAGCATGTAGCGTTTATAGGAGTAGGCTCGCAAAGAGCACTATCGTATATAATTTAACGTATTTACTATTTGAGCATACCCAATTGAATAAACTCGCACGTACCGAAGTATTCTCCCACAACCAAAACCGAATACTCAAACAGCCGGAGTAAGCACTCATCAAACCTGAAAATCCATACGAAAATCCAAAAAGCAATAGTGTCCAAAGATCTTTGTTGGCAAATTGGACTCGCCTTGGAATTGAGTTAGACCGGTACAGGGTATCGTGTGTCCGGGAGGTTCGGAGCTCGGACCACACGCGCGTTCCGACCCTTTGTCGTGTCATCAAACTGCAAATTGGCAGTTTCTACCGCTACCGGTGAATAGCTGCGGGCTCGCGCGCAAATATCGGCGTTCGCCAAATAAAACATGCGTTATAGACATTGGTTTGTGTTGTTGTTGCAATCAGTCTACTTTTTTGCTTTTTGACTCTTTTGAGGGTTTCCCCAAAAACTATCTTTCTTCATAAATTGTTCCAACTACAATATATGCCAATATTTTAAAGTGGCCCTATTTTGCTATGTTTCTATTTCAATAGCTCCCCATTTGAATACGTTTCTATTTCTTCTTTTGTTTAAAAATATCCCTCTTTCAATATGTCCATGTTTCAAAATTACCCTTTATAGTTTTAAGGTTACTGAGCCATTCCGTAAGTTAGAGCTGCATTACCTGAGCGTCGTGTACAGCTCTGTGTAACTAGGTATCTACGTGCCACTGTTTAACATGCAATGTAAATTGTTGGAGTTAATGGAGGGAAGCCGGCCGCTTAATGTCACTTGTAGCTAAGTGCTCGCCTAGCAATCTGTTACTATTGTATAGGAGGCAGTTGTGCCTTGCAGTGCTGCAGGTGTGAAGGAGAAAACGCTTTAAGGTGATTGGGAAAACCATAAAAAATAACATATAAGTATATATCATCATATCTACAATGTGTATCTGAAATAACTGAAAACCTGGAAAGATGCCATTGTATTGATGTCATTGGTGTCATTATGAAGGAACACCTTTCAGTATGGAATCTTGAACAGTTTAAAACGATTTTTTTTTGAAGCGGCAGGTTTTTCCGCTGTTTCTCTCATACCTACATTAGAAAAGTTAGCTACAAAATTTAACAACAACTGTAAATTAAAAAAAAAAACTCAAATAAAATTAATTAAGTTTGACACAGAAATAGCTGGAGTAATCCGCACTAGATTGACTGGGTTTATTAGTGAAACACACGTAGAAACGCCAGTCGCTAATGAAAGGCAATGGGGTGAGCGGCGGCCACCATCATCTGCCGTGTTTGAGCCAACTGGCAGGTTAATTAGATTTCAACACGAACCGGCGACCGCGGCCGTATACACTGTCAACGTGGATGATTTCCAACTAAATTGTACGTTTAGAGCCAATTGCACCAAACACTGTTCGTTATTGAATCTCTCGTTGAGCTTTTTGATGTACCTATTGACTGACTATTAACAGTAATTAGTCCAAAAAAATATATTTACTGCTTCATAAGCACATTTGGCAGCGAAGCTATCATGATGGATGTGTCACCGGAAAATTGCAGACTCCGTAAGATTGTAATAAATCTTTCATTCATGCATTCATCATTGTAAAAATTCTGTAAGCGACGGTTCGGTAACACATACAACGTGTAACAGAATAAACGCAATACCTGAAAACGGGTCATTGTACTTTTAGTATGAGATCAACACCGAAATCGCCAAAAAAAGCTGTTTAAGTACATTTTGTGGAGTTCTTCGGACAGAAATGTATGGGGTAGTCGATTTTTTTCTCGCGATTTCAGTTTTGATCCCACAGTAAAAGTTTTTTTTTTTTTATTTTTTTTTTTATTAAAACTTTATGCACTAGTAAAAACACTGTACAAAGGCGGACTTAATGCCTTAGGGTGGTGCAGAGACAACATGGCAGGTGCAACTTAAAGAAAAACTAAAAATAGAGAGAAGAAAAAATATAAAAAACATTTATAAATACATAGATACATACATACACATAAACAAAGTTATTAAGAAAAAACCAATCCAACGAATTAACGCTGTGATGATTCTACCAACTTCTTGCGAATGTGCTCACGTGCCTTCACCTTAAAGGACAACCGACTTGTTGCCGTCCTGATGCTCAGAGGGAGCGCATTCCAAAGGAAAATCGGTTGAACAAAGTAAGAGGAGCGGATAAACCCAGAGCGGTGAGAGGGACATCGTAGAAGGCGATTATTGGTAGAGCGAAGATTTTACTGTGGGCAGAACAAATGAATTGAATTTGTGAAGTTAGATAAGAGGGAGACGACGGATTATTAAGTAAAGAAAACAGACTAGTCAAGGCCCTCAGCGCTCTCCGCTGACGAATGGGTAACCATTTTAATAGTGAGCGATGCGCGGATACATGATCATACTTACGGAGATTGAAGACAAATCGAATGCAGTTATTTAGAAGGCGGTCAAGTTTATTGAGGAATCTGCATTCAGGTCGTAGTAGCACACATCAGCATAGTCAATCATGGGGTTGCATCAAAAAGTTGTTCATAATGATAAGTACAATGACCCCTTTTAAGGTATTGCGTTTATTCTGTTACGCGTAATATAAATTTCAGACATTTTAGACTTGTCGACAATCGTTTTCGCTGATAATGTGTTAGTTTGTAAAGCTAAAGGCACTTGTCAATTTCCTAAGTGATTCCTGTTGTTGCAATTAATTAAAGCCATTCATCCATCAACATAACATTTACTTTCTAGCAGAGTTTGATAAAATTGGGTCTAAACCTACCAGAGACAAGTTAAGTTCCACTTCGACTTCGGAACTCGCTGTAATACCGCACCAGTCATATTTGTTTATTGCCTTGCTCGTTTACTGTCGAGACTTTACAACTCTGAGCTCGAACATAAGTTTTTGTTGGAAAACTTTAGTTTCCACCGATATCCAAGATTGGACGTCGATTTTGTTTTAGCTCTAAAATCTAAACTTTATTTCCATGAGTTTTGAGAGTTGTACGAAACTGCAGCTGTGTTACGGTCTGTTTACGCGAAAATCCAGCTCGTTTTTAGATTTTGAACGCGGTAGGTAGCTTTGGATCCGTTTGTCGTTTTCCACAATTCATGAGGATATGATGAAACAAAGAAAATATAAACGATTCATCATGACCGAGTTCATGTTTAAATGAGCTGCTATAATCTAATAATAATAATCTAATCTAATATTATCTTTCGACCAAAAATAATTTCACTCCAAAATCCTTCCGCAATTCAAGAACTATGTTTACTTACTAATAATCCGGCACGAGTTAGTCGGTGGTGGGGGCTTATGAGGAGTATTTACGCAGTCATGTCGACGTATAAGTTAATGAGGGAACTTCAGAGATAACACCCCCTCTCCTCATCCCGCTGTAGCACCCGCGTCACTCCACAAGTCCTCACGAGTTCCCGCGACTTCCTTCTTAAGTTCATGCTCTCATCGCTCGCCGAAAGAAAAAATACTAAAAATTTTAATTAGATGCACCTCTAGATACTACCCGTACCTACGTAGGTCGTTGTCTAAGTAACTATAACACAAGTACATAGCGAGCGGCATGAATGTCTTTTTCGAAGTGATAGGCGGAGTTGTGCAAATGCCCCACCATTCACACAATACTAAGTACGTACTGGTATTCAGCTGCATCCAGAAGCCAATCCCAAACATAGTTGGGGAAAAGCGAGATAGATAGATTTTTACTAATCCTAGATATATTATGTTATTTAAGGCTATGCAACACTTGCCGAGGTTGGTCTGTGGATGGATGACCTCTCAACACACTGAGACTCCTCCGTGCCTCGGAAAGCACATTAAGCCGTTGGTCCCGGCTGTCATTTGTAGATATTGTCAGTCGTTACGGATTGTTAGAAGCCTGAAAATCTGACTCCAGTCTTGCCAAGGAGTACTGTGTTACCCAGCTAATGGGTTGTGGAGGTCTGGTAGGCAGCCGCTCCACGTCAAATACTGATATTTAGCTGAATCTGGTTTGACTGGAAGCCGACCCCAATATAATTGGGAAAAGGCTAGGCAGATGATGACTAGATATATTTTGTGCAACAAATGTTCTGTATAGCCAACTAAACACCACTATTTTCATCATTCTTCATAGTGTAGATAGATAATATCGTCTTTCAAGACGTCCGCATCCACCAGATATTGTCATAAATCAATCGTCGGACCTAAACAAACTCGTATAACTGAGCAAACAGCTCCGCAATATAAAAGAATGATAATGTCCGAGCAAACTTTCTTCCCTACAAAACAACGCACACGAAGATTAAAGGTCGTAGTGTCATGTCCTCCAACCTCGTGTTGTGTTTGTTGGAGTATGTTCGGTCGAAAAATGTTGCATTAGATTTGAGCCTGTACACTAACGACCGGTCTCAATAACGTACCTATCTACCTTTAACCAACTGTCAAATTAGCTACCAACAGTAGCTGAAACGTCATGTTACAAAGGCAAAAATGACGTTTCAGCTCGGCCCGTTTCAACGTTATTGAAACGGGACCTAAGTGGCATTGTTTAAGTGGGCAGCGGTAACGATTAACAAAAAGTTTAAAAAAATGTATAATAATGACATGCACTGGGTAAGTACCTGCCATAATAATGTCTCGTGGTCAATCCTAAACATTTTGGCATTCGACAATGGCTTTCGAGGATAAACTGTCACTTTGTTTAGAGTCCTTGAAATTTTGAGCCGAAAACTCAAATTATCATGAATTCTTATTTTAAAATGAATTTTGGGGTTTAGATCTGTTTGGATTGCGTAAATATTTTTATGCTATTCAATATATTTTTGGAAATTGTGTAGCAATCGGGCACTTATGGTCATTAGAGGTGGGTCACATTACTTAGATTTGCTTGCACTTAATTTGGTACGTGGTACGTGGTAGTTTGGTACGTTTCATGCACATTTTGTTTTATTCAACTGAAAAAACCTTGCCTTTCGGATATACCTCGTTCTAATACCTCTTTAAGTAAATCTAAGTTCAACAAACGTCCTTGATTGCACGTACGCTCAAATAAAGCGTGACTATTCACTTAATAAATTTCGGTAGCTAGTTGAAAATTGTATCATTAGTAGGACCCTTAAACCCGTAATCCTCACTTCGTAGTCCAGACTAAATCCAATTACTGCGCGTCGGCGCAACCCACTACAGAGCCAGGAATTACATAACTTTTCCATACCATACACCCACTAGGTATTTTTGTACATAGTCATGTTATTTCCGGGTTTATCACGGCGAGACAAAAGAGGAAACAAGTAATAACTCGTGTTATATAGTGAAGGTTTTTGCTATTTGGAAAGGACTGTGTTGGGACAGTCTATCTATAGAAAATGTCGTGGAGTTTTTAAAGCTTTATATGGATAAAAATATACGTGATATCAACTCAGCCATTGATGTAGGGTTACCACCGATTTGTGAATTAAGAATTTGAAGTTAAGTGTTTAACAAACTCCCCAAACATGGAAAACCTGTAATTTTTTTTTTGGAATATAGAACGAGGGTAACCCTGCAGTTTGCATCGTTCTTGTTTCGTTGCAAAGACTATTTGAATAGAAAACTTTTACGGTTTTTCTTAGCAAACATTTTGTCTCTCATCATTCTTAGTACAATGTCTGTGTTAGGCTTGATTTGAAAAAAAAAACATTTTGTTCAGAATAAAATCCCCTTTACTGAATGAACTTGAAGGCTATGGAAATTAACTGCAAAGGCAATGAAAATAACACCTACGGCTTAGCACATCTGATGTTGTCGAGGACTGTGACAACTCCCAAATATTTCGATGTTATTAAAATGAGTTTTGGAGTGCAGTCTGCACTCCTGCAGTTTGGCAGCGTTTCCAGTAAATTGCTGCTCACGTCGCTGGGCGGCTCTAAACGCTGCGCGGCTGGAGGCGCGAGCACTTGAGTTGAGGGCCAGCGCGTGACTATCAAGTCGCCTCGTGCAATCTGCATCGACATTTTAAAATACGAATTAAGTACGAGATTTCAGTTTGAATGTTTTTGTAAACCGTACTGGCTGGAGTGGTGGCCCGGCTGGTGTATGCGATTTGTTCGTGTTTTTTAAGTAACGGTTACATTTGTTCTTAACACCAAAAATACAATATTGTTATTCTTTTTGTAAAAGTTGATCTCTAGGAACACTTTTCTTTTTTCTCCGATTACAAAAAAGTAAAACACTGATAGGCATCACCTTCACTTCTGTGTGACGGGATACTTATAATACGAGGATTGGCGGCATCTATAGAAATTTCAAATTGGGGGTGAATCTCCACCGAGGCGCAAGTAGAGAGTGAATAAATCAAATATATTCATTAAACAACCTCATAGAAGCGATTATTTAAAATACGTCAGCTTTACTGCAAGGACACAACTTTGTACACAACTTTGGACACAACTTTGTAGCTTGCCAATTTTTTCAGCAGTTTCAACAGTCTGAAGCAAGCAATCGCTAATCAGCAAAATTATCTGTTCCATCGCATTTTTATTCATTATTCCTATTCCACAAATATTTGGTGAGGGAGATGAGGCACTCTGCCAATCAATTGTTAATTGATTGGCAGAGTGCAAATGTAATGGAAGATAGTTATCTAGTTATGTTATATTTTCACCAATTTACGTAATTATAAGTTTATTGGAACAATGAATTATTTGACTAGGTATATAACTACTATAGGTATACTTTAGTACCTGACACACGTATTGAATCGCGCGCAGTTCACCAAGTAATTAATAGATCGTTTCGAGATCGCTTCGTAATTGGACGACTCTCGAGTCGCGAATTGATTGCTTCATATAAAAAGGTGTTGATAGATGGCGCCACGAGAGCTTTTGAATATTAATGGCTGTCATTGAGGAGGTTTTGTCTGGCCGCATATAAAAAACTCGGTCTTAATAGAAAATTGGTATGAATTTATTGGAGATTTCGTAATGAATATGAACTTTTATACTGAATATTACAATAGATGGGTTGGGTACACATTCTAATGTAAACCTTCCAATGCCTTGAGAATTTAACAACATAGGCAAATCTACTTATAATCTGCAGGTATGTGTGACGCATTAAATTTTGAGTTTTCATAAAAGCTTGTAATGGAATAAATTAATATAATCCTTTTACTTGCCTACTTTGAAATTATATCTTCAAAATAAATTATCCAACATTCCAAAAGGAGCATTTCGGCTTATTAATATTTTATGCTAAACGAACGTTAATGTTCTTTGATGAATAATTCCTCGTAACATTGTTACAGCTTTGTGGACTTTCCGTTTGAGAGGAACCTAATGCTTATGTCAAATGTTCGCCGGAATTATATATACAAAACTCGTAATGGCCATCGGCGAGTTGGCACACACCGCGGGGAATAGACGTGACTTCCCAAATTCTAACAATCCCGTAGAGCTTTATATTACGAGCAGCCAGGCCACCGACGTACTTTGAACATTAAACAGCTATTCATTTGGCCACAGCTCTATTGACGTACCAGTTGTAGCTACAGTTATAAGTTTCCGTGGTCCAAAGCTATTTCATATTTGATATCCTGGAGTAACGACACTAATGCGAACTCCCACTAACTGTACAATACCCTCACAGTATTTATATTTGAATTTAACTGACTTAAGTCACATCCCTGCATTCCAAAATCCGTAACAATGAAATGCTTTTAAATCCATTAAACAGTGGAGTACATTGATCAAAGGGCCGGCGGGTGAGCGGACGTGGACTGTCCCCGTGCTAGACGCCGCCACGCCAGCGCCACGCCGCCGCCACGCCATGCGCCCGCCGCTCGGCCGCACCGCACGGAACTCAATCATTAGTGTGCTCACTCAATGTGAAAGCGATTTTATCCTCGACGACTCCGCCCCTTTGAAACTGGCGCAATATTGTCGAAAGCAGGAAAACATTTTACGAGAAAAAAAATATTGCCCGAGACGCGGCGAAGAAAATGAGGACGGAATGCCAGGAGCCAATCGAGCGAACGAGTCTCGGTGGCAATATGCTTCCGCGTTTGCGTTATCGATGACGCTACCGGCGGAACTGCTCTCGCTGTAAACGTAAACGAGCACCGAGCGGGTTACACACTCCTACCGCCCGCGGTTGTAAACTCGAGAGTCTGAAACAACTTCGTTACAACTCCGCTCTGTTTTGTTTCTGGCCTGCAATATTAGTTTTAGTCAAAAAGCTATTTTTCAAGCCGCCGTCGAAAGGCTTGTAAAGTTTTGTAATTTAGTTAATTCGTTCTCAACGGATCGTGAAGCTCTCGTTCAGGTTCTTATATTGAAGATACTCTCGTAAAATATTGGTGAGGGAAAGTGCGATGATTGTTAAAACAACATCAATCGAGTATTCGCTCGGTGTGGTCGGGGGCTGGAGAAGTTATTAAATTAATTTATGCGGACTTGGAAATGTAAATAAAACGGGCTGTTCTCATTAGAAAGTTTAGAAAGCTGATGGAAGATATCTGAGTGTTACGGTTGTTGTGCGCAGGTGCTGATGTTCCCGGAGGAGGGCTGGGCCCGCAGCGCCTCCTCGTCGTACTGGACGCTGCAGCCGTGCTGGTGGCGCCGCTCGCGCTGCAAGGTCGTCGAGGTCGCCGGCACGAGACGGTGAGAGCCCTTTCAATAAAATTATTTTTGAAGTTATACTTCTTTTGGCGCGATGGAGAAAACTGATGAGAGTGAATTTTACGATGCGTGCGCACACCGACACCTGAATTCTACATCGTGAAGTTAGTTCTAGGTGGCATGAAAATCGATAACTATGTTCAAGTTGTATATTCTAGTATTTTTTTATTGTCTTTTGTTTCTTTTATGTTTGAATTTCGAAGAAGAATGTGGTTTTAATTTCGAAATAAAGCGCCAAAATATAAGATACAAATATTTTGATAAAAGTAATTGATTAGACACTAATTTTTCTCGCGGCTCAGCTCCTTTTATTCTATCCTAGAAGATTTTATTAGAATATGATGATTTTTCGAAGACAAAAAACAGCCTCTTCATGAATGAGTTTTCTTAATCGGATTTGTATCTACAGTAGAACGGAACAAAGAATTTTACCGTTTATAATAATATTATTAGTATTGACTATTTTGAAAAAAGGAGTCTCGTAACTTATATGTCATTGTAAGTAGGTACCCGTAAACTTCTCAGGTACACACCATCCAGAATAGAAAGTTGGTATTAATTTCAAATACTACTAACAAAACATTCGAATCAAAAAAAAAAAAATTTGCATGATATCTGCCCTATTTTATGAACAAACAGTTTTAAAACTATGAAACGTATCAGCTATTTAGCGTAATAGACTTAATTGGCGATCGTTCGAACGCAACAAATTGAAGCTGAAAACAATACAAATATTTTAAAGTTTTATATTTTTATAGTTGTGAATGTTTTTTTTTTCCATACGCCAAAGAAGTATAACTTCTAACGCGTGTACATAAAGTACACACACTCTTTTTGTATATGCTTTTACTATTATATGCCTGCTTTGGAAGAATACTGTTTCAACTCAAAATGGGTATTTTTGTCAGGAGAGCTGATTGAATTTTACTATTTTTCAAACTGTTATAACTTTCACTAATTGCACTTTTCTTGGTGAAAATTAAATAAAAACATAGATAGGTAGATTAAACACGTAGTTTCGCACGGTTGGGTTGTCGGATTCGGTTTCATGACGCATCTGGTGAAAAAATCCAAAATCCACAAATGGCTTCTTACAGTCTTTTTGTGGCGCCACAACTACAGAAGTTGTGATTTTTCACTGAGAAAGTATAAAGTCAAAAAAAGTCAAAAGTCAATTCATTTTTATTCAACTAGACCATTAAAAGGCACTTTCGAACGTCAAATTAGTTTAAAATTAAAATATAAGTGACTCTAGTTGTCCATTCGCAAAAAGTAGATTCTTATGGAGGAGAACGGACAAGAAACTCCATAGTTACTCTTTTCAAATATACGTTTTACAATATTTTGTATACATAGAACATTAAATTATTATTAATTAGAAAAACAATGCATCCAACATTACACTAATATACAGCACACACTTATATACTATAGGTACAACAAAGCAATACCAGCAGAGATAAAATTAAGTTTGCTAGTAAGGGACATGGTACTCACATATTTACAATATAATTAAAAACAATGGATCAGTGTGTGAGTTAAATTACATATTAAAAACCTGAAAGTACATCAGTAAATAAAACGAGTTTGACTTTTTCTACTACACCCTCGATTGTCCTATGGAGCAGGACCAGCATGTTTCCAAGCATTCTTATCTTTAATACAATCATCTAGTTTGTAATATGCTTGTTTACAAAGTGTGGTTTTAATGTAAGTTTTAAATTTTCTTTCATTTAGTTCTAATATGTCACAAGGTATTTTGTTGTAACATTTAACACAGTACCCCATGAAAGATGTTCCTACTTTGGCTAATCTATAAAATTTTTGATCTAAATTATTTTTATTTCTAGTATTAAAATGATGTCTATCACTAATTTTGTTAAAGAGATGTCGATTTTTTCATACATACATAATATTCTCATAAATGAATTTGGCGATTCTCATAATTCCTCAATTGTTAAAATCCATCAATTAATTCGTTTAGGCTGCAGGGATTGATTTATTCATTAGTCAATATTTAAAATTTTTGTTTAGTTTAGTTTTTGTTAGTAATTCAAGATAAGTTTATGATGGGGCTGACATGAACTGAGTTCAAAAGTACCTTAAAATAAAGATAAAAAAAAAAGGTATTTTGTTGTAACAATTAACACAGTACCCCATGAAAGATGTTCGTACTTTGGCTAATCTATAAAATGTTTGATCTAAATTATTTTTATTTCTAGTATTAAAATGATGTCTATCACTAATTTTGTTAAAGAGATGTCGATTTTTTCTTACATACATAATATTCTCATAAATGAATTGACAAGTTATTGTCATAATATTAATATTTTTTAAAAGTTCCCTAAGAGAATCGCGGCGACGAAGATTATAAATGGTTATTCTTCCAAAACAGCGACATAATTGTGATTGTATACCTACGTATTACTTTTTAAATCTTAAACGAAAGAACATTATCCATTATCAAACAATTATTGCAAAGCACAACATTTCACTAGGTACAATATTAGGTTGGGGTTTGTTCCGAAACAGCCTTCACTAAGAGTAAGCCTACTAATGTAACGGACAACCCCAACCAGGAAAATTAAGACAACACAATTTGTGTTACAAGCGTGTTACACAAATCTCAAACAACATTTTTAACAAAACGGGGATTTGGAGTGAAAAATATAATTAACGCTTTCAACGCGGAGAGGAAACATTATATCATGTTTGTTGCACGTTAACGTGCTTTTCGCAATTAACCGGCGTGGTTCAGGTGAGCGCGTTAAGCCGTTGTTTGACAAACGGCGGGAAGTGGTCGGCGCCACTATCGCGCGATCGCCGCCAGCGCCCGCCAGCGCAGCGCCTGTCGCTGAGAAGTGGCGCGAACGTGCCGTAAATAAAGATGGCGGATGCTAAAGGGCTTAGCGCGAATGAGGTGCTATTTATTATCACACCGCTACAACATAAAGTATTTATTTAACGGTCGCTGAACAGATTTATATTGTAAATTAGACGCTTTTGCCGGTTCAAAGTTCAGCTGTATGCCCAATCGATATGTATCGGAACTATTGAAACTTTGATAAAATTTATTGCTCCCTAACCGCATTATTAGTAGCAGTTGCTATTCCGCTAAGTGCAGGCTTTTAGCAAAACGTGTTTGGTAAGTTGCTGGAAGTCGTTTAACAGGAATAAGTATTGAGGAAAACAAATTAGCTTGGAGAAAAACGTCGAAGCCAGGACGCGACAGTTAAACGGGCGTAGTTAGCGTTAACGATTATTGCCAGCCGTCCCACTATTTTGCCTAAATGAGTTGTATCTCACGATACTCCTAACTGATAGCTTTGTGCTTTCGACTGGTTTCAGAGTAGATAAAGCTCACAACTTAAAAGTAACGTTCATTACGATTCCGAAAAAAAAATATTGCTGAATAGAGATCAAGCTGTAAGGTCTCCCAAATAGCCTTTTTATTTCAAATGTTAAAACACTTATTTGTGCTTAAGTACATCAATAGAAACGACGCCCTTTTTCAAATCTATCTCTTATTACCATCAAAACTAAACAACGACTAGATTCCGTTTCAATGGCCGACGGCAAGGTTACAGCGGTTTCAGCTTTGTTTTCATAGTGTTCGGGTGTTCCGATTACAATCACATCGATTCAAAATGGTGCTACCAGAGGCTCTAATTTCGGAAGCGTCGATTTAATTTCGTTTACTTCGAAGAAAGTAATGTCGGAATACGCATAAAGGGATTTTAATTTGCTGGTGGATAGTCAGAGGCGAGAGTGTTCAGGCTATTATAGGGCGGCGGCCATTACAGGGCCGTTAGAGCCTCAGTAGGTACGTGTTGGATTCGCGCCCTACTAACTGGGATACGTGCCCAGCATACGGCACCTCAGCCTTTCCAAATGCATCAGCAAGACTCAAGTTTCCAAGTTTACACGTGACTTTTTCTCTTCAAATTAGTTTGCGTAACTCGAAGGGACTTTGACAGTTTGTTCGTTTACACTTCAATGATACGTCACCGTTGTCGGAGGGTGTGCGAGATAATTTGATTTGTTTTCTATAATCTAACTTATACATTTTCATAGATTCTTTCAAAAGTTTGAGCAAAATCTCAGAAGTAGGTGGCAATTTATCACTGGTACAGCTTGTCCAATGTCGTAGAGCAAATAAATTCGTAGGGGCAGTAGTTATGAGGCAGTCGAGCGGAGATAAATCACGCTTGTCTGCGGCGTATTACAAGGTGGCTCGTGGCTCCTCGCGCGGGCTCGGGCTCGGGGCTCGTGGCTCGGGGCTACTGCCGAGGTGAGCGTCTCGCACTAATTCTCGCCGCGTGACAAACGGCCTGTGACGTCACACATTATCTGTCCTACCCTACCTAAACAAAGCTCTTTCTTACCTTGCGTTTATTTTAAGGATACAGTTATCTATCTAGCATTGTTTGTAAACACCTGCTAGTTCTATCAAATGGGTAGCCCAGAAAACAAATGCTATAAATATTACACAACACACACAAGTTTTGTTGTTTTACTAGATGAAACTAAAAAACAACAAGTCCAGCAATGAACTGTGAACTGAAGGAATCCCTTGTTCTTCGAAGTTATGCTAACGTTATGTAATTGTTGCAGGCACAGCACCCAGGCTCGAATGGTGATCAGTGGTGCCAATGCCGTCTACATCGTCGGCACTTTCAAACACATGGGGACGGACGCTGACTTTAAGGTATGAGAATCTCCATGCCATCCGTTGAGCATCATGAGGAGTCTAAAGTTTCTTCAATAAGCTTGCCTACGATTCTTGTGCTATCTACAAGTATCTTGTTGTTCATTGTTATTTTTGCGCTCAACGATCTATTAGCTTCGATCAATTAGTTGCATAAACGCCTTACTAGAATACCTTTCATCCCTAAATTCGGTCACCGTAGGTAAAACGAGTCACCTAGAATTTGATGATAGACCTAGAATATGCATTATACCTAGTTCATAGAAATTCTAATAATTTCTCCGTTGTTAACAGTTGTATCTGACGACAAACGTGACGCAGGCTGACTTCAACATGGGCTACACGATGACAGGCACGCTGGAGCGCGGCTGCCGTTCCTCCAACACCTTCCAGATGACGCACTTCGCCGTGCTGCGCCGCTGCGACCACGACGCGCATCATCTCAAAAACGCATAGGTGCTGCCATCTTGTCTACGTGTCTCCAACTGTACAAGCGCCAACAGCCTTTAATACTTTCTGTGTTTGGTTCAAAATCATAAGGAAATAGTGGCCTGCCTCGGCTTTGCCCGGATGTATGTATTTTCTCAAAATTTTCGTTCATAAACACCTTACAACAATAACAAACACAACAAAAAAGAATTAGCGAAATTGGTCCAGCCGTTCACGCGTGATGCCGGCCGTGACCAAGGGAAATGGGGATTCATTTTTATATATATATATAGATATCTAGTCAATCAATTTCCCTATACTTTTCCCAACTATTTCAGGGTCGGCTTCCAGTCTAACCAGGCAGCGGAATACCAGTATTTTACATAGAGCGACTGCCTATCTGACCTCCAATACCCAGTAATCGGGTAGTACGATACCCCTTGACAAGGCTGCTGTCAGACTTTCTGGCTTCTGACTTACAATGGCTGTCAAAGGAATATCTAGCAATACAAAGAGTAACAGTTTAAACGCAATACCTCTTAAGGGGTCATTATACTCATCATTATGAACAACTTTTACTATGGGACCAACACTGAAATCGCGAAAAAAAAATCGACTCCCCCATACATTTCTGTGCGCATAACTCGACAAAATGTACTGAACAGCAGATTTTTTTTCCCGATTTTTGTTCCCAAAGTAAAAGTTGTTCGTAATGATGAGTACAATGACCCCTTAAAAGGTATTGCGTTTATTCTGTTACACGTTTTATATTTACTTCAGTGTCGAAAATTGACAGGTAGAAAATGCTTACACATTTTGAAGATCACTGAATGTGAGCAAGATTTGATTTGCAACTTAGAAATGACCGATTTTTGTACAAATATTTTACGTTTGTAAAGAACTGTAATTTAAATCACTAACGAATCAATGGCTGTTGGTTCAAAAAACTATTTATTTGCGTAATTCAATGCAATTAAATCCGGTGAGCTTATTATTAAAATTAATCAACGATACATATTTTACGTCAAAAGTCATTCTAGATGTTGATCTCAAATAGATTGCTAGTCATTATTAGTATAAGGTTATATTGCCAAGCGATATTGTGATCTCGAAGTTTAGATGTTCTATTGTAAGTAGTGTCATTTTCCAATTCTGTGTCTAGATCCTAGTAATCGTCTAGATTTTTCTAATTAGTGTAATGTAATAGGCATGGAATACAGTTGTAGATGTAAATAATTTACTTTTAACATGTACAGCCGCTTCTAGTCATAGTTGTAGAAACATTGATTATTTTTATATAAAAATCTAGTCTTTAAATTCTAGTCATTACGTAGAACATAATTGTATGTTTTTCTATTGTGTAGTTGATTCCAATGTCAAAGTTTGTAAGGGTAACTTAGACTAAGTAGGCCGTAAACTTCGTGTTTTGAACGTAAGCTTCTTTGTTTAATACACTGTAAAATGTAAGACAGGAGTCACACGTACCTGCTTAAAAACATGATTAAAATTAAAACGTAAGCAAAATAGTTTGCAATATTTTAAGAACGCATTTATTTTTAAAAGTTTCCAGTTCATCGAAAATATTTTTCATAAGTAAAACGAAAACCATTTGAAAATGGCTGCGAGCGAGAAATTGTTTTGCTCCACCATGGTTCGTCGAACAAAATAATAATATATTGTCCGGTCGTACATCGATCGGGAGCGGACTTCTGGCCACATTGCCCACTGCCCAGCCTGCCCTACATACCGCTAATATGAACACATTTTGTTTACGATGTGCCCCACGTTAGTAATCTACGTGAACGTGTGTTTCACACGTAACACCTTTACCGACATACTTACATGATCGATAGCCAGACCCGTGTTCAAGTTCGGGCCGGCGCTCAACCCTACCGCTAAGTTCCTCTTCACTAGTACTTACCTAAGTTTTAATTAGATAACTGTAAGTATAAGTACGTGTTAACGATAAGGTGTTAAGTGTAAAAGGGTGGTATAACACAAACGTCCAGTATCGCACTCCCTCCAGTGTTTACACACATCATTTTTGTACAAAGTTACGAGTGTTTTATGCCTACTATTCGGCTATATTTACTAGTGTACGGTAGAGTGCATTTAACAGATTTTACTCGCCTCATCATCATGAATTTTATACACCCCAACTGGGAAATGTGTTTGCCGAAATGCCAACATATATTTATGGTTATATCGATTTTACTGAATCACGGACTATACCTTTGTCAAATAGAATAATCATAAAATAAATGAATGTAAAGTATCTACAATGGAGTATTTATCAATCTTCGAAAGTTTTCCTTAAGTATTGGAATGACAATTTAAATCTTTCTACTTATGATATAAGTTCCTATAGCGAGTGAAGTCTGTTAATATTCAGCTTTCATCAATCATTTTTTAATAACTATTGTCATTAGCAAAGATAAAACTACCAAGTTCGTTTCATTCGCTAACTTATTCAAATATCAATCGATGTGGTTCTACTACCTTTAATATACATTAGACTCCCAATTTCCAGCTAAAAGATTCAGACGATAAGATTCTCACGTAGATACATACATGGAGGCCTCAGTGTGATCCCCCGAGTACTCAATATTGAGATCACGCGAGAAAGTAATCGTTCTAATCCGAAATGTAGCCAGAAACATTATTCATACGCCTTTCGTTGATTTACTAGTCCTCGAGCGAAGCAATTTATTTATTAATGTCTGCCACATAGAAAACTAATCTGCAATGATAATATTGTTGGCTCTACATAAATATGCAAATCATACACCCGCTACAAATCCCTCTTGGGAGGATAAACCGTTTCCCTCCTCAAGTATTGGCCTCACGATCCTTATTGCCTAAGGCTGAGTGTCCACCTGCTGAGATGTTGGAGCTCTTACAAACGTCCAATTCCTCTTTTCTAAGCATTTGGACATCCGGACAAATGTCCAGCCAGGTCAAACAGATGGCCACGGAGAATAAGATTTCATGTTTGGTGTTTTATGTATTGGAAAACATTTGTTCAAATATCCAAATGCTTGAAATGTATAATTAGGTTGTGAATATTTTTGTGAGTGTGTTTCCACAATGCGGAAACCAGATAGGGTAACATTTAGCCGCTTCCTCTTGCTCATTCATGACTTCTCTTAAACTATTCGTAATTAAATTTAAATGTATTAAAGTATTAGTGTAAAGCAAGTGCCAAAGACAATTTAGGGAGCTTTTATGATAAGTTTCAATTATTATAAGTGATGATGTAAATAAAAATTCGCTTCAAATTTTAAATGTTGTCTTTCGTATATCGAGATGACTCCAATAAATTGAATGGAAAATCAAACCTTTGTTTCTTTCATTTTATTTCCTTTCCTTTACAAAGTTTTTAACCATAATTAAACGATCAAGTCAAAGCTGGATGTAAAAATATTACTCTACATATGTTAAGTTTATCGATTTAAACAAATAGTTACAAACATCACTAGAGAAACTTCAATTAATCTTTTTGTAATTAAATAGCAGTAAATTTAGACAAAATACAACATACATTTTAAAAATTAGAAACTGATACGGCGCTGGTCACAATTATATAAGCATAAACCCGAATTTAGATACACATTACATAATTAAACGAAACTAAATACGCCGGGAAGTTAAAGTTGACATTAGATCCTTGCAGTTTCACTTTGCGGTCACAATGACATGCGGAAGAGTTTCACTGCCGGCTCGCCAGTGTATAACGCATGCTCGCCCATATCGCCACTCAGTAGCTTGCCAGACCTCGTACCATGTTCACCGACAAAGTAGTGCTGATCACTGGCGCCAGCTCCGGGATTGGAGCAGCCTGTGCATTAACATTTGCACAATCCTCCGCCACACTATCATTAGTAGGCAGGAATCTAGACAATCTCACTAAAATCGGCAAACAGTGCGAAAAACTAAACCACCTCAAACCACTACTCATCGTCGCCGACATAACCTCGGATAGTGATCTAGAGAAAATCGTCGAAGAAACTGTTAGTAAACACGGCAAAATAGACATCCTGATCAACAATGCCGGAATAAACTACGTGTCAGGAGCGCCTACGTCAGCAGAGACTTACGACCGGGTTATGGCTACCAATCTACGCGGAACGTATCTACTCACTACTAAAGTGATACCTTTCTTGCTGAAAACGAAAGGGAACATCGTAAATATATCGAGTATCCTGTCGAACAAACCACTGCCTGTAATGACTCCGTACTGCATGTCTAAAGCAGCCATAGACATGTTCACAAAGTGTACTGCGCTACAATTGGGTCCAAAAGGAGTTAGAGTAAATGCTGTCAATCCAGGACCTGTGAAAACAGAACTGTTCAGAAGGGGCGGGATGAGTGATACAGACTGTGACAAAATGTTCGTTGGCATAGAAATCAATTCCCCCTTGAAGAAAATAACAAAAGGCGCAGATGTAGCGGAACTAGTGATGTTCCTAGCCAGTGATAGAGCAAGTTGTATTAGTGGAAGTTGCTACGTCATCGACTGTGGACTCATGCTGGGCGATGCCGGCAATTTGTGATCGATGAATGCATAGCTATATACACAATACAGCTTAATGTACACAAACCCCACATTATAATGTTGACTGTGTTTCAATTTATATTTCGTTGTCAGGAAAACCCCAAACTTTCCGCGCTTACAAACATATTTAACAGCGATAAGTTTGTTGAAAACTTAAATGTCTAGATGATATTCTCCGGAACAAAGGCTAAGGAATATTAAAATATGTAACGCGGTGTATCGAGCCTCATAATAAACAAAGGCCTACGGGACATAGTACTGATAAACCTTGTTAGATGTTCCCTCGAGTTTCATTGCGGCTCGTTTAGATTGCAGCGACAATTACATTACAGTGTTTTCCCTTAAATATCTGTTCTTTTTGGTAATGGAGGGCAATATATTTACTTATCTGGAATACGTAATCCTTCCCCAGGTGGCTCGCTAATACCGTGTTATCTTGCGTTAATTTCCCGCGCATAATCTTCTCGCAAATTGATTGTGCTCCCTGCAGCGGCACTGAAAATTAAATTATAAATAATATCGTCAGCAACGTTAATGCTTTCAAAAATTACCTTGCTTTTTATCTCCGTATTAATCTCGCAGAAAAATCTTGCTACGAGCAAGAAAACCTCGCGAGGTATTTTCTTTAGTGCTGAAAAGATAGTGTAGCTTAATTTTATACACAGAGTAAAAATGTTAGGAGTGGAATATTTAAACGTTAATATTCACATAGAGGATCTTCTAATTAAAGTTCTCGGATTCCTAGACTGTAACCGTAATAAAGTGTAATTTCCAGCTACAAGTACGTAATCCGCAACAAGAGTAACCTCGTTAGGCGCGGGGTGCGGGGCTCGGGGGCGGAAGAGCGCGGGCGCGGGGGCGCGTTATACGCGATTAATATAATTCCCTAATTTATACGCGGCGAACGTTACTGTACGGGTTCCATTGTTATTGGGCCAAACCGCGGCTTTCAATTACGCGCTCACTCACACAGATATTACTCTGCTCTCGTCCTCGCCATCCTAACTTTGTCACCGAGTGTTGTAATTGTCTTTCTTTCCGCGTCTATTATCGCGTGTTTATCGATTTGTCTTCACGTGTAATGGGGATGAAGCTGGTGATTTATTAACTTGTTGCAGTATTAACCCATGTGGTACACTCACTTTAAACGAATTATTCCAAACCAATTTGCGTATTTCGTTATTGTCTTCAACTATTAATTTGATCATTTGCACCAGACTATGTGGGTGGGCTCATGAACTTTTAGTGCCTACACACAATACAGTCTCTACAAACGTGAACCTACCTGCACTTTGCTTAGACAATGCACTTAAATTCTCGTATGTGTCACGTACAACAAATAAACACGGAGCGATGCTATTAGAATGGGATGAGTCATTGTACTGCGCTGTTGCAGGCCACGTCGCCTGCATTACTCCTAGATTCAGCAGTTTCTGTTACTTTATGAGGTGTATCATAAACAAGCATTGGTGGATCCAAGGGGGTTTAGGAGAACGAAATTCATCCTAACGAAGTCTTTGAGGATTTTACGAAAAGTAATCCACTACTACTACTAAATATTTTTTAATGTGATTTTATAGTGTTGCTATTCAAGCTAAGCCAAACGACAATCCTGGATCCGCCGCTGTAAACAAGGAGTCTGGTGGCTTCGTGGTTGGAGTTCGATGCATTAGTGCACTTATCTTGTTGGCAGGTAACTTTGTCAACTGTGGAGATTGTGTCGGTTTGATGTTGTTCTGTTTCAAGAATTGTATTTGATTTATGACTCATCAGACGAAACTTTAGAGCATTTATTATCACAGAAGTTGTCTGCATCACTTTTACGGACCGGTTTTGCGATTAGTTAAAAGATACGGTTGAGTTTTGATTATATTATTGACGTCTTTGAAGCTCTGTTTTTTTTATTTGACACAAGTTCCCACTCGCTGACTGATAAATATTCGGGGTGACGATTAATAAAATTAACAAAATAAGCAAGTTCTAAAAATAAATTCGGTCGAGCTACAGCAATGCAATATCAACTAAAGGAATTACCAGGCAAGTATCAGAGTATCCGAGAGCCAAGCAAATGAGCGGAAGTTGCACTAGGTCGCATTATCGGACATCTACTTTTCAAGGCACGTCGGCCTGTCCTATTTGCTGACAGTAATCTTGAAGAGTTGCCAGCCCGAGCCCGCACAAATATATTGGAACTCCAGCCCCCAGAGACCGACCAGTGCGGGTTAGGTGATCATTTCTTGTTTTGACACAAACAACGAGCCATTATCAATCTTATCTGTAAGAGCGCAAAGTCGCAATTCGCCCTGTAACAAGCTAATATTTGTTTTGATAGGAAAGGGATGTGCAATCGAAAGACGTCTATTTAAAGGGACAGCAGATCGTTTTACTTGTAATTTGTATTGCGCGTGTTGGGAATGAAGAAGCTGCAGCTCTACGGAAATGTTATGCATATGCATAAAGTTAATTAGAACGAGGACCCACCCAGTCGAGAATATCTTTCAGTTTCTTTGAATATTTTGAGCACGCTTTCTGAGCGATGAAAACAACGCTGTGTGCAATGTAGTCTGTTTCTTTGTGAAGTTAGCTTCAGGATTGTTTTTGTTTTTTGTTCTCGGGTGCAATAGGAATATGTACCTGCCAGGGTTGCAGAATTTGTTCGAAAGAGTCACCGCAGCCCTGGAACGCAAAGGGCTTTAGAAAGTACACGGATGGGTTTTAGTCAGTAAGAGTCTGTCACGCCCTTCTGCTCCACCCAGAGCGGAAGAAGTCATTTGATTCCCATACAAAAAAAATAAAAACAAAAAAAAATGGAATACGTATTCCTACATATTCCAATTTTCAAGTTACAAAAACATCTTAAATATTCTTAGAAACAACACAAGTACATTATTAAATTATGTTCGAATAACGAACGCTCGGATCTTGAATTAAAAACGGGGCTAATTACTACATTGTGTAGTGTGAATTTAAATGTCGATAGCTCAATCAATCAATATTTTGCTTGTTAATGAAAAAGAATCATCAAAACTCGTCTTGTAGTCGGGCAAACAATGCTACAAAACGAATGAGAGGCGCCTTCACCTTGCTCCTCAGTTTATTTACAAACATGGCCAACCTTGCAGCTCACACCCGTAGGTGAGCACCCGAGCAATAAAAAAGATCGCACGGAATCATAACTTTTCGGGTAAGCTATTTCTCGCAGGCGGATCCCGCTCCCTTCTACATTTATGTGAAACGCCTCAATTCCTCTTCCTTGTTAACAAGAAACGGAGAACATTAGGTAGGTATAGTAACCAAGACCTTACTCAAACCTAGACACAGACTTAGGCTCTGCAAATGATTTTTATATACTTGGAGACAATTGAATTAATCATCTTCGAGGATGAGGAGCTCGTGGCTAATTATAATTAGCCGTTATATTAGCCGCACGGGTTGATCTTCAAGGTTAAGCAACGCTTGCCAAGGGCGGTCAACGGATGGGTGACCATCTTAACATCCCGATGCTCAAACGTGCCTCGGAGAGCACGTTAATTCATTTGTAGGTCTCTGGCAGTCGTTACGGAGAAGTCAGAAAAATTTACTAGTCTTGCCAAGAAGTACCGTGTTACCCAGTTTAATGGGTTGTGTAGGCAGCCGCTCCACGAAAAATACTGGTATTCGGCTGAATCCGGTTCGACTGGAAGCCGACCCAGATATAGTCGGGAAAAGGCTAGGTGGCTGATGATGGTCTACCTATGTGCTTACATTTCATACTTCTAAATGCGCAGTTACCTATACTACATCTACGCTAATTTTATAAATGTACATCTGACTGTCCGCCTGTCTGTTACCTCTTCCCGTCTTAAGATGAAACTTGACACACAGGCAGACCATGTCCTGGATTGGAACATAGGATACTTCTTATGGCGACAGTATTCCGCTGCCTAATAAGCTGCTGACACAAGCTACGAATAATTAAATGTAGAATACCGTATAGCAACTAGTGACCCCCTATCATATCCTGAAAGCTACCAACTTTAACTGGACAACTGAAACTGATCTCTTGGGAGTCACCTGTCTCAGAAACTACCTAAACACGACAGGTGAAGTTTGTTGTCACGCCTATATTTTCATATAAAAAAACTGCCTTAACATTTTATAAATATTCAATTGAATAAACCATGCAGTCCTTTAGGAATATATCCTACTCCGTTTATACATGAAATGTAGCAATGATCCTATAATCCAAGTTAATACCAGCCTGCAGTGTTCGTTCTAGATAAGTAGGAAATGAAACACATTTAAAAAACAACAGACGGTTATAAAAATATATTCGCCATTTTTATACGAACCTAATTCGCAAATAAAAACGCAAACGACTCGGAACAAAAAACCACTCATTCGTTGTTTTCATTCATAGCAGACGAGCCGTTAATCCAAATATATATGGTCAGCTGAAAATTAAAAGACTTATTGAACTGTGGGTCCTCAATAAATACCGAAATTGACAGACTACATGACGGTCCGTTAACAGAAGATTTATTAATGAGCTTGTAGTTTACATTGTAACATACTGATAGTTAGTTGTTTTTATTTTATGTTGTCGAAAATAAGCAGAAACCACCCTTCGAAAAATTTAAGTGAAGATGGCAAGAAGGTGGGTTTCGCAGTCGTACAGATATGACCAACTCCATGCACTTGTCATTTGATAAAGTAGTAATCAACCATCATAATTCATAAATAATGCAAAACAGGCCAAGTGGGAGCGGACCGCGTGCAGAGGGTTCCGAACGAATGATACATGTTTAACATGTTAACCTGTAAGAAGACCAATTGTCTGTATTTTTCAAAATTTTAGGCTCAGTAGTTTCGGAGACAAGGCAATGTCAATTTCCATGTATTTTCTTTAATAACTTCGTAATGGAATATTTTGAAATTATGGAAAAAATACTTTTGAAAACCTTTTAATGAGCCCTTTCATTTGATCTGACTCACGGTACAGATGGAAAAACTTTTTTTAATTTTCTAATTTACCCCCCAAAAAGTGACCCTATTCTCAAAATGCATTTATTTCCGTTATGCGTGTGACAGACGGACAGAAAGTCAACAGATTGATCCGATAAGGGTTCCATTTTTCCATACAGAGGTTCCGAACCCTAAAAATGAGCATTCTTGTAGTCTTTTAGAGTTAGTCTAAAAATGTTTGTACCTACGTACGTGCCTGAGGAATGAGGTGGCAATAGCTAGAATAGAATTCCCTCCCCGTCTCATCACAGCTCCTCTCAAGAAGCTTGTTGGCGCATATTCACTTGTTAATTATAATTAGTTCAGGACAGACGACGACTATGTCGCTTTCGTTTGCATACTACCTAAAGGCACAAAATTAAGAAAACTTAAGACATAAGTTTTCTTAAATAAATCTTCTGGTCTAATATTCTGAAAACTGACTTAGAAGTATGAAGTATAAACAGGATAGCTAGATATCTATTTAGTTATAGATAGGCCCGAAGAGCTGAAAAGATTGGAATCCCAATTTATTGTCTGTTCTGACGGTAGTATTTATTGTCCTGGCGGCTGGCCGTAGCTTTGTCTCCTTTGTTAGAATATTCGTCGAAAGACATCTACCTATCACTATTATCGAATATTTTCCGTGTAAGGCAGAAAGAATAATATGCTCGGAGAAAGTCCCCCGAACCGATCGTAAGTGACGATAAAACCAGTGAAACAACACCTTTATTTTTCCGCTTGACCCTTCAGCACTTTGGGTGACAAATTTATTGGCGATACAACGCACTTGCTACATGACTACAGAAAGGTACACACCACACAGTTGATCCTTTGCCGACTCGAAGTCACACCAGATTATCACACCAGTATGACAAACAGGATTTTTTTTCTCGTTTCTCACACCACTTATTTTTCCACACCGATCCACACCGATTTTTCCACATACGATAATTGCTAGTGCAGTACATTTATATTCTACTAAGGTGTGATAATATGGTGTGACTACGAGTCGGCAATGAGTTGATCCTATAGCAAGGTTCAGGTACATTCGTATCAATCAAATATCGTTTTGAACAGAAATCTATAAGCAATTACACATGATTTTCCGTTCATTTCGGTATAAATGAATATTATTAAGGCGGCGGCTGCGGCTTTAGCGGCAAATGTGTTTGTAACTTGATCAAATATGCCGCAGAATTATATCAACGTAGGTACTTTCAATACACCAAACCAACACATGTTTATTACTTATTCCATTTTATTATAGTATCAAATGCTATTGAATAAAGACTAAAAAAAACAGAACCAACACATATCGTCAAAAAACTGCTACCTGCCAGGGTTCAACAACACAAAATCCCAATCAAATACCTAAGTACAAATAAAACTTTTCAACAAAAATAACATAAATAGATATTATACCTACATAGTATCGACAGTACGTGACCGGGCTGGCCCAGAAATTACAAACGCAAGCAATAATTCAATCAAACGTGGCTTAGCCGGCCTCTCGCCGTGTTTACCAAACAAACCACCTACCCTTATCATCTCGCATGACGACATTACCCCGCATAGAAAACCCTCCGATGTATTAATTATGATTATAAACGATCTAAAACATTTATTTCAAATAGGCCATTTATAGGCACTTTTGAATCAGTCAGTCAGTCAAAAAGATGTAGCTAGTTCTGCCGCTAACAACAAGAGCAGCAAGGCACACTCGCCGCCTCTATCTCCAGCGCAGCAGTTGCACGTTCCAAAAGTAGATCCTATGGAGAAGAATGTGCAAGAAACTCCATGGACACTATATACTTCCGAACTAAAAAAAACAAAGAAAAACCAATTCAAAACAATAGCCGACAGTCATATAGTGCTAATCACAATGGCCACTTGTGTCGTTAACAACATGCATAATTTGGTTTGTTTCGTGATTTTCGCGATCTCGATCCAATACGGAATGTGCAGAGATGAAGATAAAATTATGAAAGGTAAGTTATGTCTTATATACTGTTCCTATAAATAAAAGTAAAGATAAGGAAAAAAACTGGCCAAGTGCAAGTTGGACTTGCACACGAAGGGTTCTGTACGATAAGCCGAAAAAACATGATTCTTATATGGGGGCCCCCTTTTATTTTTAATTTATATATATATTTTTTATAGCGGCCACAGATCACGGCCATCGGTGAAAATTTCAACTATCTTGCTATCACGGCTCATGAGATACAGCCTGGTGACAGACGGACGGACAGCGGAGTCTTAGTAATAGGGTCCCGTTTTACCCTTTGGATACGGAACCCTAAAAAGACCTTAACTGAGTGACTTCTGAAAGGCATGCTCTATCATGTAGATAATGGTGGCAATACTTACAATAAGATTAGAACAGTTTAAAACGTTCAGAGTTATTTGAGAGAGACTCACTGAAGATTGTTACAGGAAAATATTAAATATTTTTGTAGCGAAATTTTTTATCATCTCTAAAGAATCCATGCACCATACACACATGCATTTAGCCTTTCCGTTCCACGCTGTATAAAAAGACACGAGTTTCTCTCGATTTTATCTCCTGTAAGTACACTGTAGGAGTTTAGAACTAGTAGTGTAAGTCGAAGGATATCAAGTAGCGCCCCTGGGAGCTGTAATGGACCTGTGGAAACGACTGCAAAAGGAAAAGTCTAGTCCGCAACTAGATTTAGTGCCCTTAGATACCCAATAATGTGCCGATGTGAGAAATTGCGCACTATTTAAAAGGAAAATGTATTTTGAAATTCTTTAGGGACCGCTAGCTGTTAGTTGGGATCTCTTAAAAGCTTTTAAACAAACTTTATTGGTTCGTAAATTCTTTGGTGCTTGAAGAGTGTCCAAATTTTAGTATTGAACTTTTTGACTTTTGGTGGTGTAATTTTAGTTTCTTTGCGAGTGAAGGCTCTACGAAAGGAAAGAAAATAAATTTATTTGTCCTATATTAGTGTACACAATTTGGTAAATATTTAAATAAAATAGAGTGAAGAAAACAATATTGCACTGCACAAGGCGTTGAGAGTAGTATAGCCGTTGAGGCGTTTCACAACAACTTTTAAAATATAGTAAGAAACAGTGTATACCAAACTAAGTTGCCGTATTATGATTAAGTTTAACAATGACATGTGTCCTGTTCCCAGCTTGCTACTGGCCGAACGAGGCGTACGAGGCGTGCTTCGGGGGCTGCGCCGAGGTGTCGTGCGACAACCCGCGCAACCACCTGCGGCCCTGCTACCCGTACTGCGAGCCGGGCTGCGTGTGCGAGGAGCCCTACGTGCGCGACGACCGCACCCACCAGTGCGTGCTGCCGCAGGACTGTTCGCCGTGGGTATCACTCATCCAAAAAAAAACATACTCTTCCGCTGTTCTTTTCCGATTAATTTCGTTGCAGGACCCAAGACAGTTCAATCGTTTCTCCGGGACTCTTCGAGCTTCATTGACTCGGCGTTATGCTGGCTGTCGCCACTGTTGTGTGATTCTGGCTTTCAGGAGTTGCGGTGGTTGGGAATAGTGTGGCGGGCTTATCATACAAAAAACTCTTTTCTTTTCTCGCTCCTTCTTCTTTATGTGGGGTCGGCTCTCCCAATTTTTGTTGCGCAAAACACTCTTGCAAAAACAATATAACATAATCATGTAATATTTCCCGGAAGGTGTAGAAGTGTACAGAACACCCACATTTTGCAAGTTATGTTTCATTCCCAAGTAGAAGGCGAGCCTAGCCGTGAGTGGAGCAGATAATGTACGACAAAATTTAAAAAGCCATGACACCAAAATACCTTTTTTTAATATCCAAAACTTATATATTTGTATATAGTAAGTGTAAGTGTAAAGCAGGCTTCTTTAATTTTTCAATAATCATTACAGAACGCAAATGGGAATACCAGTACCAGCAAAGCGAGCGCAAGACAAGCCGGCGCCGAAGTTCAGAAGCCTGCCTCGCGGTTACATGAAGCGCGCCCAAGCTGACGACTCCGCCGACAACGAAGTGCCCAATGCCATCAGCAGCAACGGCCCCATCAGCACCAACGTTAACCCTAAGGAAGACTTCAAGCCCCGCGGCAGCGAGGTCTCGCGCATGGGCAATTACTTCAACATAGTCATCGCTCCGCCTCCCATCAAAGCGCTGCAACCCAGGAAACTAATTCAAAGTGAAGGCTACAGAACTGCCAACAAACGAATTAACTAAATGATTTTATTTTAATAAAGTTTTTAACATTCTTTTTTATTGCTTCGTTTTTCTTCATATTGTGTTCTTCTTACCCAGATATCACATACATCTACATAATTAGCGCACCATATTCCAATGCTGGGCAAAGTCATACATAAGTATTGAAAATAACATGATAGGGGAACAATGAAAGGAGCACAAGAAATTTTGTAAAGAAACATGAAAATGAAAAAAAAAAAAGAAAATATGGTTCTTTTGCCTCTGGGAACTACGTCATAATGCAGGTTGAAAGACGTTTTACACGAAGGCAGTATGCAAGTAATTAAGCCAGAAATTATACAATTGAAAAAAACTACATAAAAGAAGAGTTTTTGTTTATACTAATTAAGTTGTCCATTTTTGTTAGCTAACGATAAGGGCATGAAAGCAATCACATCCGTTTGAAATTATTCCTTTTTGTGAGGCATAGCTTAATTCCGTCGATTAGTTACGAATTCGGTGTAAAGTGAAACGGAGCGATGCATTGCAGCCATTTTGAAAATAATACTTGTTCACAAAAAGTTTAACAATATGCGGAAATTGCTTTTACTTGCTTTGTTGTTATGTAAGTTTGAAACATTAATAAAATGTGCTTTAATAAAACAAAAAATATAGGCAATGAACATTCTTATATTATAGATAACATCATTACAATGGCAAACAGTTACGATTATGATGATATGGATGGAAACAAAAGACACTCCCTGATAGACGACAGAAGAAAATGGCGGAAGAAGGCGTTATCGAACCCCATAGACGAACACAGAGACTGGGATAGAAGGCGAAACGAGTATGACGGTAGAGATCCTAGATACATGGATGAGCCCGAACAGAAGATTTTTGGTGGGATAGACAGACAGAGAGATAATAACATGGACAATTCATCTCCGTACAGAAACCCGCCAAGACATTACGAAGAAGATAAAATGAATATGCAGCAAACTATGAAAAGTGCAGAAGTGTCACACGCTGCGTCATACATGTGAGTGCTTGGAGGACCCAGACTCCTGCATGTTGTATTTCGTGAGGATTAAATCTGCTAACGTTTATTTACAGTGATAAAGAACCAGAGAGAGAGAAGAAATCACCAATGGCGATGAACTGCGAAAGACCGCATGAAAGGTATTGTGTACTCATCATCTTCCCGCCCTTATCCCAAATAAGGGTTGAAGATTCTATTCTCTCTATTACTGGCGCCCTCACTTCTCACGCAATCCATAAAGCCGACTGCAAACAGCAGCAGCAGGCGACGTGTCGCCGCACAGCACTGGTTTCTTTGTATTTCTAATTAAAAAGCGGCATGCGATGTGTCGCTAGCTACGAGAGGTATTTCATAGAAATACATAGAAACCAGAAGTGTCGCAGCGACACGTCGTCTGCTGCTGCTGTCTACACTCGGCTACTACTAATCTGTGTACTACGTGTGTGTGTAGTATGTACTGATAAAGCATAATAAGACAATTGACTTGTTTCATGCATATATTTGTGTTGACATCCCTATATTGTATTTTGTCCTATTCATTTTTAATTTTAGTTACACATACATATGTTGTATGTCTTGTGTTGTTGTCTAGATATGAGGCGTGCTTCGCGGGCTGTGCGTCAGTGACATGCGACAACCCCCGGGACCGCCTGCGCCCCTGCTACCCGTTCTGCGAGCCGGGCTGCATCTGCGTGCACCCCTATGTGCGCGACGACAGGACACATAAGTGCGTCCTTCCCGAGGAATGCACTAAGTACGTCACTTCAGCTTTCTACCGCATCTTATTATGACAGATAAATATTTATCCCCTCCTTCAATCTGTCAAGCCTTTTCCCAAGTATATCGAAGTCGGCTTCCATTCTAACCGGAGGCAGATGAGTACCATTATATTACATGGAGCTACTGCCTATCTGACTTCCAAAACCCGGTAACTGGATAACACAAAAGCGCTATGTAAGACTGGTGTCAGGATTATTAGCTTCTGACCACCGTAAACAACAGGGGCGTAATATGAAGTTTTAAAAATCATGATTCCGCTGTAAGAGGGAGACGGAGCTATACATAGCGAATAGCACTATCCCGTTTACATCATCGGAGTTGGACGGCATTAGCACGTCATAGTAGGGCTGCAGTAAGCTAAGTTGTTTCCGGCAATGTGATTTCTGAGGCGCGGAGAAATGCGGCATGTTACGGTGATCATCCACGAACAGACCTAGGCAAGTGTTGCTTAACTTTTAAAATGGACCCGTGCAGCTACTGTGCCGTGCCGTGCTGCAATTTAGCCACGTGCTCCTCAAGGTTTTGTCAACTTGACACCTACTAAAAAGTTGTAAATACTAGAATCTAAAGTTGCTCAGACAATGTTTCAGTTGACCTGTTAGATATGCTGTCTAAAAAGTATGAGTGATGTTAGATTTATGCAAACAAAATTAATGATTTTGATATGTCTCTCTAAAACATAAACTCTCTTTCCACTTTCCAGAGGCCTCAAAGGAATACCTGATCTTGGCGACGACATATAAGTAAATCGACAAAATGTTATGGGTTCTGTAGCAAACGATTCTGTATTTATTATTTATTTGAATAAATTATCTTTTCATATTTGTTCAATTTTATTTCGCGATGTGTTTTACTCATGGCCAAAGAAAGGGTTCTGAATCAACAATATTTTTTCTACTAAAAAAGTTTTCTATTGAATCAATAGAGTCCGATGAGGTATGATTTGAACCGGTCGCGTGACTGTGGTACTATTTACTATTCTATACCTTGCTACCCACAGGCGGAAGTCTTTTAATTTATCTTAGTTCATTCTTTATTACTCTCCTGAAGTAGTATGTATATATACTATGAAGTAGTATGTATGTGTATATACTAGTATGTCTCTGGAATCGAAAGATATTATCTCAACGTTCAAAAATCAAATCGCAATGGATTAGATTATTATGTATAAGAAGGTACTATTTAGATAATCTCAAGAACAATGTCATCGTCATTTTACAGATAAAGCAAAAGCGCGTTTTATTTGCAATCAGCCTTCGCTAAGCTACTTTATCATTTCAATACACCATTGTTTAGTTCACACCAATAAGTCAGCAAAGTGTGCAACCATTGTCAGATTTTACATTTTTGTAATTATAACCTAGTTCTGATATATGCGAGCGTGTAGTATAAGCTAATTTCGACTTTAATTCTATTTAAATAAAGATAAAGTAATCCAGCATGGCTCATGAATATTTTGTATGACCCGACTTATGGGGCAGTTGGATAAATTTGATTTAACCGTGTTTTAGAAAATAGTGAAACCACTTTCCAGACAGTTTTGGTCACAATCACATAAAATGTTGAATGTTTATCAATAACCTTTCCAATGTGTACAGTTTTCGTTGCCTCACCAATGAGTGTTACAGTTTTATTGTGTTTTTTGGTGGTTGCTCTAACATCATGCAGCAGCACACGCGTTTCCAGAGAAGTAGCTTATGGTACGACATGTTTTTTTTTTATATACTATACTGCTGGCTGTCACACGCAAACTTTCTGCCTAGTGTAGTTTGCCAGGTACATTAACTTATTTTAACCAAACCGCCGAGTGATGTTCCCGCATAGCTAGTCAAAATTTTTTAATGATCGTTTCTGGCAGCACCTATAACTCTACTATTGGTTCCAGAATGTGGGCCGCATGGAAAGTTCGAGTACTGCATCGATGAGAACCCCGGCTGCGTCGTCGGCTGCCACTGCCACCCGGGATACTACTTCGACACTGACACTAAAATATGTGAACCAAAGTAATCTTAATTTTAACGTTATACGCCTTCTCTTCACGCTCATCCTTGACAGTTTGTATGAAACCCAAGAAAACCTGAAATTCTTCATAAATTCTCATCAATCATTATGTATTTAGTGTACGATATCTCGATCTGTTCACACACCCCAGTTCCTGTAGGGTTTTTTTAGAACAGCTTTTCAGTGTCTGCTTGTATAATTTGTCTGAGAAAAAAAAATTGTAGGCAGTCTGATATAGCATCATCAAAACTTATTTTAAAGTTTAAATGGCTTATTTATCAATTTTTTTTTGCTTTAACTAACCTCGTTTAGAAATGGAACGAAAATGTAACTCAACATTTTATAATACAGAAATGCATTATTTTTCAGTGTTAAGTTAACGCAACACTTCCGACAACAATACTTCGCAGAGCCTACTCCAACAGCAACAGTGTACCCGACCTACACCCCCACTCCTACCTCCTCTGCCACTACTCACTACGATGACAAGGGGCAGGAAGCAGCCAAAGACACAGATGAGCTCGGTGATTGGCTGTACAACCAATTCTTTAAAACAATAGAAACTCAAGTTATTAACAATTCGAATAATACAAAATCAACCAGTAATGAAAAACCACCGACACGAAGAAGTGGTGGTGGGCGGCTCATCAATAAAACTAAGAGAAAAATGCGGAAGCCTGGTAGAAGTCGCAAAAAAAGGAAACACACGAAAGGGCGCGGCCTGAGGAGGAAACTACTCCGCATTACAGAAGATGACAGTTTATTTGATTCAGACTCAGATTCAGATTCAGATGACAGCGGCAGTTCCAGTAGTGAAAGCGATAGCAGTAGCGACAGTTCAGCTGACATTGACTCAAGTGGTACAAAGAAATCAGTCGACGCCGACACAGAAGGCACTGACACCTCAGATGACAAAGATCATGGCCATAAAAAAGTTATAATTTTTAACAGAAGACCTAAACCACCTTTACCATCATTTATTTTCTTGCCGAATATGGATTCGCCATTCTACCCACCGATAGGTTTGCCGCCACCACCGCTCGTACCAATGTATCCCATGGTACCGGTACCACCGATGGCTCCTCCGTTTCCTTCTTTCCCAGGTTCGAATGACTAAAAATATTTATTTCCTTTTAACTTTACTCCACTTTCGTAATGTTTTGTGTCAGTATGTTAATGATATAACTAAATTAATTGCATTGTATATTCAAATCTGAAATATTAATAGGACCTCCAAAATGTGACAACGAAAGCAGCAAAGCAACAACTACAACCATAGTGGAGCCAACCACAACCACAGAGTTGCCAGTACATTCGTCAGAGTCTTTACCAGAGCCTCCAGTAAATCTTCCAATAGATCCACCAAAAGATTCAGAAGACCCACCAAAAGATTCAGAAGATCCACCAAAAGATTCAGAAGATCCACCAAAAAATCTAGAAAATCAGGAAAATCCTGCAGGTCCACCCTCAATCAGACGCAACAGACCTGAAAAAACCCACAAAAGACCGCTTCTCCAAAAAATAATAATGCGAGCTAGTGAACCTGGGTAAATATTAATGTACATACACTTTTTAAAACATAGGTATCCTATCAAGCGGCTATTGCTCGGATATTGTTTTGTGTCTAGTTTAAACGGAAATGGCTGTAGATTTATTTTTATGGCTTTTCTATAGCTGTAGATGTAGTAACTAGAATGGTGGTTCTGTATGGTGTCGGACGTAAAAGAATAGTACCATCCTATCACTTCCCGTGGGTTTCGTAAGAGGCGTCTAAGGGACTCACCAGAGTATGGGCAGCAGCATTCTCTATGCATTACAACAGCTACACTGCGATTGCCAAACGTGGCGATTATGGACACCATTGGACATCTTTCGGCTGATATGATGATGAGGATGGTTTGAATATAAAAACTATACTAACTTTTATATTTCAGGAAACAAAAAAAACTGAAGCATGGACAACAAAACAAGCTGGTAAGTGAACAATGCTACGGTAAGGTGGATAGTTGTTTAGGCAAGTCATTCTAGATGTAGTTGTACTATGTCTTATCGAAAGCCAATGTGTGCCAAAATGTCAGACAAACTGATGAAATACGGGAATGATCGCGTTCGAATTCGCCGCCAGAGGCGCTAGTGTAGGGTGAGGTCTTCGAAATGTCTAATTTCACTGCTGGTTGGCTTTTGTCAAGAGTTTATCCACCTCTACTCGTTTGTTTTGATTTTTGCGAATATTTTACTAAAACAGCCTGACTATGGCAGATGAAGTTACGGTTCTACCGACCACTGATGATTGAACTTTTTTTATGCTGAAAATATGTATAGGTCCTTTTTTTCAATTATCCAGTCCACGCACGTTTACGGCATAATAAATTATTTTCCTTCTAACTTTGTTGACATGCGCGTAATAACAACTTTAATGCTATGCTTAAGAACCTTACTCGCCAGTGGCGCAAACTGGTGAGCGGTAGCCATCCCATAGTCCCTCAGATAGATGAAAGCTGGTGTAAAAGTGAGAATATAGAGTTGTGAAAGGTAGAACATTACGTTGGCAATTTTTTTGGATTACAATATTAATGTTATTATAATTAAGTATACAACAATTTAATTATAAAACATTAATCTATTGCAGATGCAAAAGTTGCGGGACAAATTGAAAGGAAAAAGAAGAAATGATAAAACGCCAACTCATACCGAACAACTAGAAGAAATCCAAGATGAAGAGTTACAGAATACAGTTGACGTTCCTAATATATCGCAAGAATACACTCCTCAACGATTACACGAAGAGGAGCAAGAAGAAAATAATATCCCTAAATTAGAGGATGTTGATTTTAAGTACTTATCTGAACTTATTCATAGAGTCAATCAAAGCAAAAATAGAAACAGACCCCCCTTACCTTTTGATCTTAACGAAGATTTAAAAGAACTACGAAAACTACAATTATCTCACCCAACTCGCAGAAATTTCGATTCTTACAAACCCATGCAACAAGTACATAGACAAGGTACCGATGAGATCTACTATTCTAACTTAGGAAGACAAATAGCTTCTATGATACGGAACGCAGATTCTAAAGTTGATCAACAATTTATAAAAGACACAGAACATGCAGACCGTCAACTGCCAATTCATTCTTTTCTTAACGAACACAGTTATGGCCCCCGATCGTTTTGGGAGCGATCAGTCCGATCTCCAGTTCCACAGAAAGGATCTGTATTTGAGTACCTGGATGAGTCACGAACTTTGAAGCATAGTAATGAAAAAAGTCTTATTAACCTTGAAAATGAAGTTCAAATATTTGCAAGTACTCCACCTCCCTTACGTTTGCAAGATCTTGAGAATATTTTAAGCACAATACAAAAAGCGCATGCTCAAATTCAATTCAGACAACCTATAACGAGCACGAAACAGTCAAATGTAAGTCTGAATGTAAACTTATTACCAAAGCACGTAAGAAGTACATACAGAAGATTATTTGATGCTCCGGAAAAGGTAGAATATACTCGTATAACTGAACATTATGAGACCCCATCTACACCGATAACACCTGTATACGTAGAAATGCACCGGCAAGCAGTCGCAGCAAACACAAGCGTCTTTCACGAACCGGAAAGAAAGTATAACTTGCCTTACAGCGATTATTGGATGTTTAACCCAGAGTCAATTCCACCGAAAACAAGACCAAAACCATTGTTTGGCCAAACCAGTAAACCAATAATGGGTGACAGTCAAATATATTACACAAATCCTGTAAGATCCTTCTTACATTTTATGCAACCTAAACATAACGAAACAAAAATATTTCGTGGCGAACGTTTACAGTTTCTAAAGAGCAGGCCAATCACAAAACAGACCACCCCAAAGACTCTCAAACCAAAAGTAGTCAAATACAAAAGTTTAAATTATTTCTCTGGCAACAAACATTTTATGATTGAAGCAGCTTCTTATCCGCTTCTTGCACCCTTTAAAACGCAGGTCAGTAAAAGAATATTTAATAGGAAGCCTTCATACTTTCACCGCCAATCACATCGGTATGAATATTTCGATTGATAATAAAATAATTACTGTTGTTATCCACCTTATGTTAGATATTAAACGAACCAATATTTTTAAAACTGATTTTGCATTTCTTAATCCGTCGTGTGTTTACGATAAACAATCCCGAACGGGCAAGCGGCGCGCCTCGTACCAAGCTCTATGCCGCTGCAGTGCAGTGAATTCCTCTGAACCACGAGCTTGCAACAGGCTCGCAACATAGCGGGCCAACCAGTACGCCATGGTATCCAACGCTCCCCGAGTTTGTATATCCGTTACGACAAATCGATTCAAAGGTGCAGTGGATTTATGGCAAACTGTTCCATACAAAGTAGCACTATTTTGAAATAGATGGTAATCCTGTTGTATTCTTCACAGACAATTTAATTCCCATTTCATAACGTGGGACGTGTGCTCCGGCAGCGGGTAGCTGCTCGCTGCGGCTCCGAGCCTGTTTATGTAGCATCAGTGTGCGAACTGAAGCGCGAGCGCTCGCCGCCGTGCACCCCAGTTTCGGGAACATCCTTAGTTTGTCATCGGCTTAGTACAGATATGGAATCAGTGTAGTAACATTAAAATTGTTTTCTCTGTTCATCTTAGCCTAGAATTACGTACTCCGGTTATGTGATGGTTTCCGATTATAGAGTTCTAAACGTTTCTGCCACACTTGAAGGTTTCGAGCGCCAATTTGAAAATGTCGCAGTCCAACGTGCTTTTGGATAGCTCTGAATCTTTGCGATAACTTTAAATCCTCCGCTTCACGTCATATTCCTTAGGGTCATGATTCCCCCTGACGTGAAATCATTTTCTTGACAAAAATGAACTCTTCAACGGTTTCCAGTTAGCCACCTAAGCAACCTTAGGTACACAACTACCTTAGCTTCCATGAAGTTAAAGCCTTAGTACATCGGCCATCTTGACTGCTAAACCAGAGGTCGCGGGTTCGATTCCCAGCCAGGACAAATCTTTGTGTGATGAGCATGATCATTTGTTCTGTGTCTGGGTGTAATTTGTCTATAATATGTTTGTATTTAGAAATATATAAGTATGTTTATCAGTTGTCTGGTTGCCATATCACAGGCTCTGCCTAGTTTGGGATCGGATGACAGTGTGTGAGTTGTCCCAAGATATTATTATCTTCACACCTAACCCTAACTAAAGATGTTCTGACCAATTCCGCTTGAGGTTTTTGAGCCAAGTATCACCGCCCGTTTTCCGGATAATTATACCTAAGCATATGATTACTTACTTAAATCCTATCTAGATTGAGACGCTCCTATTCTTATTCTACAAGTAACTCGGCTGACAATTGTGTCTGCCTTATTTGATTTCTTCAAACAGTGCCAGTGAACGAGCGTGTGGAGTGTTTGCGAATCTTCTTTACGTTCCACGACTGGAAAAAACGTATCTAGAAAAACAAATAATATTTTATTGCCACTACATAAAGAACATTTTTATAACTACAGTTACTTATAAGAAGCAGAAAGCATTATAATCTGAATCAGAGATTTACTTTTTGACTTTTGGATCAGCTAAGTTAATAATAGTATACAGCCTCAAACAACAAAATTACTTTAGCACCTGGCCCTAGAAAATCCTCGTGTATAAATCTAGAATAAGTGTGCTCAAAGCTAATGTTGATCCGTATTTACTTGGACGCATTGTCCTTGTATTCCTATCGATGTAAAAACAACTTCACTCGTTACTTATAAAACTATTGGGTCGTATACCTTGGTCGTCGTCGGCGGCACGTCACGCCAATTTCCATTCGCTCCATTCCGTTTGCGAGTCAATGGCGCACATGCCTCCGCAACTCCGTCGTGACGATCACAAACAATAACATTGTCTGACGACCACACTGGGATCTTAACTTTTAATAAGCGTAGTGAAGAGTTAACTGCACGCCACTCTACTATTTAAATCAAATTATGTCTATAAGTACAAGGAAGGAATAAGGCCGCTAGTAATGACGTATCGCTATATTTGCCTGTCATCGTAGTGGATGGGCCATGCCCACTGATGGCCCTCTCACTCTCAGATAGGCGAGGCGTGACCCCCGCAAGGGGAAAGGTATAGGCTGATTGTGGCAAACATCATACATATACCCGCAGCTTCTGTAGAATGCAGAAATATATACCTATACTATGTATATGTAAAAAATTAAGCACAATTCACGACTTTTATGCCCGCGTGCGCGATTGTTTGCGGATCCCGCTGCACCGGCGGGCAACTAGTATAATCGGGCGGGTCGCGGTCACCCGCAGCATCGGTAATAGCAACCGCGACGGCTGCGCAACACACAGAACTCCGGTCTCGTGGGTTTGGAAATAAAACGACTGTTCCTCCACCACGGCGTGTGCGAGTTCTTAGCCTAAGTCGAGCTACCTCTAAGACCTCTACCGTGAGAAAAACAGAGCATAAAGCTAAAAATAAGCTAAGCTAAGCTAAAATGAAATCGAAATAAAACAGATTTTTTGTAACACCACCTTTTGGCTTGTCTAAATAAGGGGAAAAAAAACCCGAAAGGGTAACCAAACAGACTGAGTAAAGTCAACGTGTCTAAAAATGTAGTCCACACGACAATCTGGGCTGAGTTAGCGGGCCGCGCGGCTCGCCCGCTGAATACTAAGCGACACAGTTTGCGCCTTCTGCCTTTTCCTCATAATGCTCCAAATATCTGGATAAGCATAAGTATCTGGCTATAACAAACATTGTGCGGTTGGTTAAGTTCGTCCGGGTCAAGAAGCCGAAACCCCAAACCCTAAAATTGCATTTTTTTTTGTATAAAGGGAATAAATCACATGACTCCTTACTGACGACGGAGTCTCACTCTTACTGAATTAAACCCACCCGTGTTCCTCCTAATGCTCTTTGCGTTTCGTTTCCAGGGCCACGGTTACTCTTTCGAACAAATTCCGCAATGCTGGCAGGCACTGGGCCTAGCGGGCCCCGTCATAAACCTAGCCCTAATTTATTTATTTCATCTTTATGTGCAATAAACGGCAACTAGTCCTTCTCTATTAATCAACCTTTGGATTAAAAAGACTACCGTCCGTTTCACGACCTCCGAATAGCCACTAATCACCGAATAAATTCGAAAATGGAATATAATTATCTGCCAAGTAAATTAACGGGAACTTAATCGTCGGTGGTGAAACAGGCCATACACCTTGCTTGTATTGTAAATAATAATGGAGTATTGGGTCCAGTCGTGTTCTTCTTTATGACTTAGGTAGATTATAAAAAAATGCGCTTTGTGACTTGTTTCTTTCATTTCAATTTCACACTTCTATTAGAAATTGCGTTTTAGTAAAATAAAATAAGTAGTACAAAAATATTTTAGCCTACTGCAGTAATACGAGTAGGTACTTGCGGCGTGACTTCAGCTGAAGAAATAAACATCACTGACGAGTTCAAACATTTAGTGCACTTCTGAGATATCTAAGATATTTAATAAGTACTTTCTCGATCTGAATAGCCACTTTTGGAATTTAACTGCCACTGAAACGACTGTCTATTAAATGCATAAAGACGACAGAAACCACATAAAACTTTATTACCGTTCCGTCGCTACAGATCAGTTACCTGTGGCCTTCATATAAATCCATCTCGGATAAACAGATGAAGTTCCAAATAAGGAAACAGAAAATAGATTCTAATTAGTTACCGGCCGATGGGACGAGTTGGGACACTTGGGACGAATGGATGCCAGGGAACACATTAAACTCTGATGGGCAAAACATTGGGCCTGTCCGTAATCCCGCTCTGACCGAACTGGGTCACATGCCGCAACGACAAACCTTTTTATTTTATTAGAAAAAGCCTTTTCAACAATTACTGACTCATTGATTCAATGTTACGAAATCGGTAGATCTCGATTCGACAACATTCATAGAGAAACAAATGCGTTCCAAGTACCTACCGCAACAGAAACATGGCCATCGCACGTAACCAACCGAGCTGGTTGCTATTAGGATGAACACAAATTATGAAAAACTCTTACTTACATTGCTTTTTACTGTGCGCTTGCGTGCGAAGTTTTTTCTAGATTTAGCTTTCCTGACATTTCTATCTGTTTTCCAACGCGGAAAATGGCTTCGTCATATTAGTTTTTACTTCAAACAAAGCTGAGCATATCGTATTTATCTTCCTTTCTAACGAGATGCGTCTCGGGGAAAGGAAAGCGTACTCATAGGTAAGGTTAATGCATCAGCTGCTGCCACTCCCACGCATGTGGAAATAACTGACTGTGGGAAAGGTTGTCTATTGCTGAACCTACAATTCAGACATATTACAGTCGTATTAAGGAACAAGCAAACGTACCCAGTAACTAAAGTTTAGGTATAGAACCCAAAGCAAATCCGTATTTAGGCATCCTAGGTTCCTGTTTCGGGAGGTACCTGTTTCGGATAAAGCGGGAGGACACGCCCGGGTGTCAGCACTGTGAGGATCGCCCGGAGGACACGGTGGAGCATACGGTGGAGATCTGCCCTGCTTGGGCTGAGCACCGCCGTGTCCTCGTCGAGGCGATCGGCGGCGGCAACCTCTCGCGTCCGGCCCTGGTTGAATCCATGGTCCGGAGCGAGGAGGCTTGGGAAGCGGTCACCTCCTTCTGCGAAGCAGTAATGCTAGCGAAGGAGGAGGCGGACCGCGCGAGGGAAAGGCAAGGCCTTCGTCCCAACCGCCGCAACAGGAGAAGACGCCCCGGGCGTCGGGAGTCGCAGGGCGATCCCCGGCCACCGTAGGCGCGGGCCTGCGGACGGCGAGCATTGGGTGGCTCGCTGTCCGATCACCACCAGGCCCGGGTCGATGGCGCGTTGTGTTTCACGCGCGCCTCAAAGAGATGTCAGCATAGAGGACGGGGCCCGCTAGGGCCAGAGCCTGCCAGGGTTGCGGAATTTGTTCGAAAGAGTCACCGCGGCCCTGGAAAGCAAAGGGCTTTAGAAGGAACACGGATGGGTTTTAGTCAGTAAGAGTCTGACACGCCCTTCCGCTCCACCCAGAGCGGAAGAAGTCATTTGATGATTTCCCATCCTTAAAAAAAAAAAAAAAAAAAAAAAAAAAAGTTATTTATGTGAATTATTAGAACTACTTCATTCGATTTATTCGATCCATCTTATACCTACTGGACAGAACCTACATATCCCCGTCCATCCCTACAAAAAGAGCTTATCCGTAAGTGATGTGACCCCATTCGATTGATTAATTGAAATTAAAGATTCAAGCCTGTCCACTTAATTGTGTATTGGACCGACAGCGATGGTACCTAAGTAAATGTTTTCCCGATACACTTGTTATATGCTTGGAAAATGTTGGAGTTTGAAGTTTTAAGTAGGTAGCAATATATTATTCTTTGACAATCCTACAAGAAAGCTATCAACATTCCCTATAGGTACACATTGTATCCGTCTATCTATCGCAGTCGCAGCCAGCTCTATCCGAAGTCAACGTCTTCGAGAATACGAACAAGCACTGTACTTTGCGATATTGAGGTTCGCTTACAAATAGGGTCGAAATTTATTCCGCGCCGTATCGGGCCATGCATGTATTTCCAATTTTCATATTTCCCACGGTGGGCCGGGCCCCGATATCTAGTAAATCTCCTACAGATATTTTTATGAAACCGAATTGATTTACAGCTTTTGGTACAGCGAATATAACAGTTTCATGCAATATTCAAGTATTTTATACGAAATTATCGAAATAGGGATACGAAGTAAAGTAATCGGTTCGTTTTATGTTATCGTAACTTAAAATAAAGTTTCTACAATATAAACTGTCATTTTTGCTAGCTTTTTTAAAGGACCTGTATTTAAACATTTACATAGGTATAAAAACTTACTCAGGTTTCACTGAAGATAACAGTGAAATATCTGGATTCCCTTTTGCTTAGATAACCCTACAATTCGCCAAATCACTACACGCCCCTAAACGACGTCTGTTGAGATAAAAAGGTTATTTAGAAAGCCCCTTTCTCCAGCAGGTAGCGATAACACCTTAAACAATTGCGGAAGAAGAAAAAACTGGAGTTTATGTGAGGCGAAGTACGTCGCTGAGCGTGCGCTTAGTCAGGTCGAGCAGGTAAGTGGTCTCCGGCGCCGGAGCGGCTCGGAGCGGCGCAGGTACGGCACACGGCCGTCGCTCGTATTTCCCTGAGGCGTGTTTACGACGCACCGCGCACAGCCCAATCTTCACCTCCAAACATCATTGCTGGCAAAATGTCGAGCGAATTATACACAACAATAACAAACGGAAAGAAAACCTCTGCAGGAAAAGTTTTAAGCCCAACGAAAATGGCACGAAGTTGAGACAATGGGCTCCCAGGTACTTGATGGAGTCATTCAGAGGGCGGAGTTTGTTCTGTAAAAGTGAGCACGAATTGCCTAAATGTATTTAAAGACAAACTTGACGGAAAAGTACTTACCATTCATAACCGACCATTTTCCGCGAAAAGTTAAAAAGTAGATTTTTAAAATAAATGTTTACTTTTTGGTTTGGGACAAAAGGTTTTATATCACGAAGGTGCACTTAAAGTTAGACTGGTTTGAATCTTGCCACCATATTCGATATAGGTAACTTATAATTAGCTTTAAAATAAATTCAAGCAAATGAGTAGGCAACTACTTTATGAAAGTTAATAACAAAACTCTTGTAAAGCGAATTAAAATTAAAGGGATAACAAATATAAAATATCCATAATTTGCATATGAGCTCTCGTTGTTAAGTTTGAAGAGGCCCGACGTCCGAGCCGGACACTCCCGGACGCCCGCCGGACAGACCTCAGACTCTCTCGACCTTAAACGATTTCGCGCTCGGACCAAATCCTCCAACATTAGGATTAAAAGAGGGTCCCTGTGTTTTTAGGGCAAAACAGTAAATGTAATTCCAATTGAAAACTCAATTTCCCTTCGTATTGCTCAGGTAGAACGAATTTTATTTCACTCCGAAAGTGAACCCTTTTAGGTCTTATAATTTCATGATGATTTAATACTACCCTTTTGATTAAATACCTTTGTGTATCAGAATCTAAAGCGAATACAAAATAGAGTCTTTCAACATTTGACAAGTTTAATCCCACCGTAACTCAACGTTGATATTGTAAACTTCCAAATTAAACTTAGTGTAAAAATATCTAAATAAATAAGTTCTACGCGTAGTATTATAATTCAGGATGATTATGTATAGAAGCTTTCATAATAAAAGCTGATTTATGCGTATAAATAATTCATACAAGTACCAAATAAGCAATGTATCGTTCCTGTGATATATCAACCCCTTGCTTACAAGCTAGGAGCCGTACTTCTAACCGCACGGTATGGATACAAAACGAGACTTACGTAGACGTGATACCAGCTTCTGTAGATATTAATTTGTCGGCGTTTGTGATTATTACAATCGTGCTAAAGAAAACTGTTTCACAAGATAATATTATTAACACACCTTAGATAAGTCCCCGTTTGTGCTAGTTACTAAAGCAACAGCTACTCTATTATATACCTACTACCGTTAATAAATATATTGTAATCATCCAATTTCCGCGCAAATGCCTAACCGTGTTGCTACGTCAGAAAAGGAGCTTACCTGCGGATTTCCACGAGAAATATTTGTCATCGGAGGAATAAAATAAAACAACTCCGAGAAACAAAAGAACAACGTCGACTCGTCTCCAGAGGACGACAACACAAATAAACAAAACACAGTCAATCAAGCAAATCTTTATGTACAACAGCTCTGTAACTGAATCACTCCGGTTTATTTACCTGAAGAGACATGGTACGTGGTGTATTTTATGAAATACAAATTAACTTGTTAATAACGAAAGCGTAATTTCACCTTTAGCCCTTTACGGCGAGCAGAGCCTCGCGACGGAAATGTTCTAAAGTCTTTGTTGATTTATGTGCTAACTTGGCTTACGTGCTCATTTGGTACATGTATTATGATATTAAAGAAATGTTGTTGTTATTTACGAAAATGGTGCGCGGAAAACAATAACGAGGGTGTCGTTGCAAAATGATGATGAACTATAGCGAAGTTTACAAGATTTTTTAAAAAAGAATCGGATACTTTGATATACTGTATAACGCACAATCACTCAAACTTATTTTCTGATCGATTCGAAACACAATCACATGTTTTCTCGCAAAGTTTGTCTCAATCCATGTAAAACGTAAGCTAATTCGAGTGCACGAACCGCCCGAGAGCATCGAACTAGATTTTCTCGAACGAATGCGAGCTGGAGAATACGAAGAGACAGATAAAACGTCGAATCGGAAAAACTGCTTATTTTATTACCACGTCGAACTGAACGGCGGATGGAATAGGCTTCGGCCGGGATTGGACCAACCTCAATTAGGGACAGAACATATCCATCTAGCCACGCATTCTAATCAATAGCTGCCCCAACTTATATATCGTTGAAATTATATGTATATGTCACAGGAAAATTGCAGACTCCGTAAGATTGTAATAAATCTTGATTAGATTATAAGTTTTCGATAATTATAATCTTATCAAGATTTATTGCAATCTTACGGATTCTACAAATTTTAGGTGACATATACAATAAATCCCATCCACATTCAATCGTTTCCAATATATCGTAACATACTTAGAAAAAAATATTTATTTGTTTATTTATTTGGAAACTCAACAGCTTATTATTAATGTACATGAGTTATGAATGTTCACCTCCCCATCAATGAACAGCCAAATGCAGTTCCAACACAGTTACTAGCATCTTAGAGACTGCATACACTGAACATTGATAGCGAGATGATAGCAATTATCTCTTAAGCCAATAATAGAGTTTCACGGCATAGACAAAGCTATAGGTTAACTAGAAAGTGGCGAAAAGAAAAAAAGGAAAAGAAATTGTAAAAGTGAAAAGTAATGTGGAATTGTTGACACATTGTTTACATTAAATCAAAGTCAAAGTTACAAGTTGTATGTGATAATATGATACGACCAATTAAACAAACGGACGGACTGTATATACGGATGGGAATAGTTTACAATTTCACGCGATATTTTACAATGCAACGGCGTTTGCCACTTTCCGGTGACATAGGTATAGGTATACTTATGTGTGGCGATATATACATATTTCTGAAATTGTGAGGAAAATCTGTGTAATTTTCTTGCTACTTGAAATAATTTACAGAGGTGGTTTTGCTTTGCACAAATGCTGTGTTATAAATGGTTTTGTGTTGGAGGTCATCACATAGTAAATGGTAGGTACTTATACAATAATTATAACGCAGCTATATTTGACTACAACAATTAGGTACGTTCAGCAGGCTAGTCCGAGTCCCCATCGTCAAACATCCATTAAAGAGTTCATTGTAAGTACGTCTTTTTCTTGCAATTACTAAATATGTTCAGAAGTAGAGGTCGTCACGTCACAATTTACGTGTACAAATTATACAATTACCAAGTTGGAACAATATCGAGTAGCAAAGTGTGCGGTACCCGCAAGTTAATTAAATGCACCTCGTCCGATGGTTTTGCTGAGCACCTGTTGTTGTTACGTAATATCTGTAAGTTAATAAGTCTTCCGTTGCACCCCGCGTTACTTGCTACTACACCACCACCACAGAACCTACGAGAAGTGCTCTTAAATACAGAATAAACTTAAGCGTTTAGAAATACAGGAATGTGGACCGAGCTTTTTGCAATTCAAGTTCTTACTATACTATCCTCATCACAAATAAGCTAGCAAGTAACTTCCTTGGATTACTCCTAACTTATATTATATCGCATAAAAATCGATTGTTTGTTTTGAGGTAGGTATTGGAAATGCTGATCCAATTTCGAAAAATCTTTTACTTGCAAAAAGCTGCACTGTCAGAAGCGGCTCCTGTGGGAAAAGCCACTGAAACGGCGAGCGGCGCCGCGGGTAAAAACTAGCGAAAAATTATGGGAACACTTTAGAGAAAACGTTTGATAATGTCACATCTAGTGTATTAATGAAGTCCGTGTTCTCCAGCATGTCTTTACTAAGTTTGTATTACAAGCTTGAATATGCAGACGGCAGATGTTAGCAACACCGCATATAAATTACTACACGACCGCAATCCGCGCTTGTTTTACCTCCTCATAGTAATTAATTCACTTATTAAGCAAATATACCAGCCGCGTGATGAACACATCGAAATGTTTACTAATTTACTAGATAGCGTATAAATTGAGAAACTGAAAATGAAGTATAAACTCTGAATTTGCGTCTATATCATAAATAGATGGCAGAAAAACACCCAAAGATATTGGGATAAACAGGAAACTTCGATACATAGAAATATGTAAATGTTGCAATCAAAACTCATAAACAGTCAAAAGTACTTTTTACCAGCAAATCAGTCAAAAGTACTTTTGACTGTATACTCTCAAACTGTATACCTAAGTATCCACTTTTCTCTGAAATTATAGTTAAGTAGTTTTACAGGTTCATTCGTCAAAAACCTTAAAAAGTTAAGGTAGCCGAGATACTATACGAAGAATCCACATTTAATGTTTTTTTTAAACTAAATATAATTAGAGAATCGCCAGATAAGTATCCGTTTGTAAAAAATGAGCGAGTACAAAAAGAAAGAAAGAAGAATTATAGCGATAGAAGATATGAAAGATAGTCATTTCAATGTAATGACAAAATATCAATTTGAAAAGAATACAAGCTAGTGTTACAAAAGAAATAATTAACATTTCTTTATCTATGTGAGAGGTGTGCCAAACAAAGAAAAGTAAGAAAAACTACTTTTTACATCTTCTTTATTTTAATTACTAGCAGTTTGCCCTCGACTTCGTCCGCGCGGATTTAGTCTGTACTCCACAAACTTCGACGCCCCTTCTACCCCCCTTTTAAACGTTTATTTTGGAAAATTAATCACAACGATTTTTATTAACTACCCAGCCATTTCGGTTGTTGATTATGTGGTCTCAGGATCAGTCCAACTGTTCACCCCGTTCACCCCGTCAGGGGTTGATTATGCAAAAATTGATAGATCTGTTTCAATTATCCCGCTTTTAGTTTGTTCGAACCAATTTTTAAGTAAATTGTTGCAAACAAAAATATCCTCCCCTAAAAACTGCATACCCCTTTTCGCTTTAGGGGTTAATTTTCGAAAAATCCAAACATTTGTAATTCTTTCTTTTTTATCGAAATCATAAATGCCGTGGCTCAACATTAAGATTCTTCCCAGTTCGCTCAAACCGCACCGTTTTTCTTACTTAGAGCATTTTTATACCCGTCGTAACTTTTAAACGAAAGGTCCGATTTGAATCATTTAAAGTGTAATTTACATGTTCATAATCAACCTTATTATGAAAACATTTAAATGGATAAGAATTAATATCATTATACCAAATTCACCACTTTTCCATTCCTCCCTGGTTTTGATTGAATAATTTGAACAAAACGTTGTTATAGTGACTTAAACATAATAGTTGGACATTTTACTTGCGGAGTTTTTTATAAGTAATAATGAGTACCTACCTACTTTAATCATGTGGGTAGTACATTATTTTTATGTATAGGTTTAAATAATCTTTATCTCTCAGAAGTACATGATACTGTTCACTTATATGAGATTTAAATATATCATTTAAGTATCATCAATAGTTTTCTCATTGCACGCCAAAAAGTTTTGTAATATTTTCGTTCGCAATTTTCGTTATGATCTCTATTTTTTCGAAAGTAAAATATAGCCTCTGTTTTCAGTTAATAATGTGGCTTTCAAATGGCGAAAGAATTTTTAAAATTGGTTGAGGAAATCGTAACAAACAAACAAATAAATCTTTCCTCTTTATAATATTAGTTTAGATTTATCTAAAACCTTAACCTAAACCTTCGTAATTACAGAATTTACAACATACAAAATCTTTTATTACATACCAGAACAAATAAAAAAATTAAGTAAATCACAGAGAAAACAGACGAAGAGATAAAAAAAAAACCATAGTTTCCCACTTTCCTCAATACCAAGCAGGAACAAAAAATAACTCACTTCAACAAACGGTACTTCTCCAACTAGGCGTGCGTGAATGCAAAAATCCTTCATATTACGAACCGCGGTTGCAACAGCCGCTACGTATGGGGCTTCCCAAACTTACAGCGAACTTTATAAATGAGAACTACAGCACGCCGCTAGAAATTTGAATTTTTTAGCAGTTACCTGAGCCTATAAATCAAGTGTAAAGTCGCCCTAAGCTCTCCGAGATAGCTTTTCTGGAACATTTTAAAATGTAAATGACCCTCAACTCGACTCCACACCTGTATAAACGTCATATCTGTGGAGTGTAGGTATTATAGCAATATGTTAATGTTATAGTCAGTCTGGGCTACCTCGTAAAGATGAGGGATTCGAACCATAATATTCGGCATCTCTATTACTATTAGGCCACCTTTATACGATTTTTTTATTGAAGTATCTAAGTTGGCCATACGTGAAGTGTTAAATATAGTAGATTTATCAAATCATTCATAATGTACAAAAAATTCATAATGTACAACTATTTGCAACTATTTACTATATATACACTTAAATAAAAAAATAAAAAATACTAACTAAAAAAGATAGTGCTCATACTTATAAAAAAAAAAAGTAAAAGTTTTCAAAACTTCTACACGTTCAAATAAATTAAGAAGCCTATACGCGAAATAAGTTTTATAACATTAAGCAATATACCTCAATAGTTATTCTGGCTGATTTGGAAGCATCCACAAAGTTGAACTCATAGCGCCCTCTAATTACAAATCTCAACAACACGTATTTCACCACCTGGGAGTAAATTTCAGATTTTTTAGCTCTATAGAGAGGGCCACAGCGCCATCTCGAGCAAGAAGTATGAACTTCGTATTGGAGCAGTTGCTAGCGGAATGTGAAACAAGAACCATTTCGTTCTTGTAACATGAACGAACAAGCGAATAGTACCAAATAAGTGCGCTAGAGGACGTTTTCCATGACAATGCCCAGAAAAATAAAATGAACCTAATGTGTGCCACCCTTGCACATAATTTAGGATCCAGTCCAACTAATTCATTTATTTAATGGGTACTGTACTATTTACATTTACTCAAACAATTTATAACTAACAAAATAAATAAAATAATATATATAAAAACAGAAATATGGAGAGAGGTAGTGATTCAGAACCTTATTTTTGAAAGAGGGTAAAGTTTTATTATTATTACAGACACGGGCAGAGCACTCCATAGCTGCACTGCTTTAACTGCGAAAAACAATACCATTTAGTGCAGTAGAAGGAATAATTTATAGTTTACAGTATTTTAGTAGTAGGTAGTAGTTATTTATAGTAATACATTCGCAACGCGTTGAGAGCATACAAAGAGCGTTCACAGGGCATCTAGCTTATAACTCTAGCGGTTTTTCACACAGGAATCCTTACAAGGAGCGGTTAAAAAAAAATTGGTTGTCTGTAAAGTCGGTTTACGGACGACAGTTTAACGTGACAACGTCGTAACAAAACATTGATGAAATGATCATAACGTTACAATGAGCGTAACGTTACAATGAGTCATCCTTTTTCATACGTGCAGCTGGCGTTCATCGATTTATTAGACGTTGTCACGTCAAAAAATTTCAAATGTGTTCTCTTTGTGAACGGAGACGTTTGTCGGACATGTGCTTCTTTCACAAAATCATGAGCAGTCAGTATCAGTATGTATTGCTATTTTCTTGAGAATATGGCTTTCCCCGCACCTATCCTCGAGGAAAACTTAAATATATTTTTCACACTCCACCTGTAAAGACTAATTTGGAATTTCCTAATTTCGAAAATTTATTGTAGTTTGTGAAACGATTAGGTATTTGTGAGGATTTTATTGTTATTTAATTTTATTGTTAATAATTGGACATTTCTATTAAATTTTATATGACAATTCTATTAAATTATATTGGACATTTCTATTATATTGGACACATAGATTGAATTAATTGTTAAATTTTCATTTTCATTGTATTGTATTTTATTTAAATAATTGCGGTTTATCATCAAGCCGAGGATTGTCAATGTTATGTACACCATTATTGTCACGTAGGTACATCAGACCACTTATGAAGTAATTGTGATGTGGCAGTACTCTCCATAAATAAAATTAAAAAAAACAGTTTTTGTGTACCTAGGACCTAGGTAACCTAGATTATCTAACTCATGATTGACATGCATGCTTAATGTCAGTGTCAAGTCAATACTTGGACCGCGCTGTATGGGTAAGTAGTCTTGCCCGGCTTTATTAGTAAAGTAGGTACAGTAGGCAGGTACAGCAGCAGAAGTCACGCTTCCCTATTAATAAATAAACTAGAGCAATTTACCTTCAAGTACCTAACTACCTAGTGTAACTACGTCTGTTAGAGTGTCGACAATTAATGTGGATCTTATATAAGAAAACCGGCCAAGTGCGTGTCGGACCACGCACAGTGTAGGGTTCCGTAGTTACGCGTCTCTTTGACCATGCCAGATAAATAGTAAAAAGAACTTAACTATGATTACATTAATATGTATACCCATATCTACCAAATTTCAACTTTCTGGCGCTAAGCGTCTCTGAGCTAAACCGCGAACGGACAGACAGACAGACGGACATTGCGAAACTATAAGGGTTCCTTCTTGTTGACTACAAACCCTAAAAACCGGCAGGGTAAAGCAACGTTTAGTAGACTATAGGTTTCTATACCTAAGTTTATTTTTGAAAAACATATTTTAAATCTATGCGCTTGATTTGTGTGCTCAAAATAAAACTAGAAAAACATGTGTGATAGATTATTAGATTAATGTGCCCCATATCCAAAGTTGCATCACATCAAACATCAAATGCTCGTAAATCACCGGACTCCGTAAATAGCCCAAGTTTGGTGACGATCCCCAGACTGACATCCCGCCGATCTAAATATCGTTAAAATTAAAACCAACAGATGCTATATTTATACTGCCACTTCCTTGTAGCTCGCGAGATCACACACCTGTATCCAATATAGGAGATAAAGTGTCTGGCATAACTTTGCTGGGCCACAGGCAAATCCGACACGTTAACACCAAAATTACAAAATCATGAAAAAAAAAAACTTCTCTCTCGAAACCTCTACATGCGAAGAACTTTAATACTAAACCCACAAATAAATTAACTTCTTACACATAAATATCTATTGAATGAGACAAGAACAATGAGCTCTAATTTGAATCATAGCCTGTCATTGGTTGTATCAGCGTAACAAATCTAACTAAACAGTTTTCAACTATTTAGTTCAATCAAAGCAGCTAGGTTTTTTTTTTGGACCTGACCACTCGCAGTTCAGCACAATAAGGCTGGTTACTGCTTAACCGGACTATCCTGTGGTAGCCTCAAATGAATTTAAGGCCCCCAGCCAGGGCTTACAAACTAAGCTAAATTAAACTAAATGACCGCTCGCTAGGGCATCCCCTGTGGGATACGGACCTCGGCTTAGCGGTGTCATTTCGGGAGGACCTGCTTATATGCAGCTAGCTGCGCACCATTGCCTTTTATCTGGAAGCAGTATGGGTACCTAAAAGTTGGTATAGTCCAAATTCATAAACTACTATTTGCTACGTTCGGGTTGAATGTCTTTGAGCTTTGGTAATAAAGTACAAACTACCAAAGCCAAAGAGCGTAGATCTGCCTTGTACCTACTTTGAAAGTCAGTTTTCAAAAACAAACTTACATTAATAAATACATAGGACGTGTCCAAAACACGCTTCTTGATACGAGAATTAGCTGTACTGAGACTAAGTTTAAAGAAATCAATTCAACTTCCAGAAACATGTTTCCGATACCTACTAGATTTAGAATTAAATTGGTCGTTAGTTTTGTACTTAAATGCCAAAAAAATAACAATATACGTACTAATATTGACCACACAGCGGCATCAGCGATTCATAGAACAACCTTATTGTTTACGATAGTCTCCTAAGACCTTCGCTGCCCATGCGCATCGTATATAACGGACAATACTATAGTAAGTGAACTATAATAAATAAAATTTCATAATCATAGTAGGTATTTACTTTTCTAGTAATTAGTAATAATAATTATTTTCTAGTAGTTAGTAATTTTTTAGTATTTTCAAGTACTGGTATCTTAACCAGGTGAACGTCGTTCGGTGGTCGGGTGCTCTGTCGGAGCCGTACAGGTTGGAGTGCGGGGTGAGGCAGGGAGGGCTCACCTCGCCAAGGCTCTTCAACCTGTACGTGAACGCACTGATAGAGGAGCTCAGCAGCACGCGTGTTGGCTGCTATATTGACTGTGTCTGTGTCAACAATATTAGTTACGCGGACGACATGGTGCTGCTGAGCGCTTCTGTGTGTGGTCTGACCAGGTTGCTCGGCATATGCGAGCGTTACGCGCGGGATCACGGTTTGCTCTATAACGCAAAAAAAAGTGAATGCATGGTCTTTCGGGCCGGGGGCCGGAGATGCCCAGATTCTGTTCCACCTATTAGATTAAACGGGGTCTGTTTAAAAAGAGTGGAACAGTTTAAATATCTCGGGCATATCGTGACCTCTGACCTGGGGGACGATGTAGACATTGATAGGGAGCGGAGAGCGTTGTCTGTGAGGGCTAATATGATTTCCCGCAGGTTTGCACGTTGCTCGGGAGCCGTCAAAATAACTCTTTTTAGAGCGTTTTGTACGTCCCTGTACACGGCCAGCCTGTGGGTGTCATATACTCAAAAGCGGTACAACGCTCTCCGGGTACAGTATAATAATGCATTCAGGATGTTGTTGGGGTTGCCCCGGCACTGCAGCGCGTCGGGGATGTTCGCCGACGCCCGTGTCGACTGTTTCTACACGACGATGCGAAAGCGGTGTGCATCTCTGGGGCGCAGGCTCCGGACCACCTCTAATGGCATCCTGAGTGCATTGGCGAACAGGTTTGATTGTCATTACATTAATCATTGTTATATGATTAATGTAATGACAAACAGACAAATGACTCAGGCTTTTGTCTAATTATGTATATTGTTTTTGTGTTCGTGTGATCTTGTGAATTTTAATTTATATATAAATGTGATTTTAATTTAATTTAATTTTATGACTTGTTTCCAACATTGTATTTTAAATTGTATTGAGTAATTCATTCGATTGTTTTTATGTATATTTATTTTAATTGAAATTTAATGTGAATGTTATGATCTAAAATTGATTGAAATAAATGAATTTGAATTTGAATTTGAATAAATCTTGTCAGAAATGGTCGCGGTTTTTTTTCGTGCGCAGACCTCGATTTTCGTAGGGGTTGAGGAGCGACCAGTACGGGTTACCCGGCGAACAGCATGGTATTATTAACACAATACATTAAAAAGACTTTTCCGCACAAGTGCGAAATACACTAAATTCCGTGCCGTAAAGCAGTGGGGTAGGAGCCGGTTTTCGAGTGTTGAAAAAGCATTATAAATGCGTTACTCAAGAAGTTAAATTAGATACTTATAGAAAACAATATTATTATGCGTCTGCGTGAAAATGAAGCCATATATATGGAGATGTTTTTTTTTTAATATCTTAACATTTTCTTAGACACGGAAATAGAAATAGTGACCGATCCACCTTGACCCACTCAAGGCCACAGCACGAAAGGTACGGCTTTAAAATGATTACAATTTTACCACAACAGCTTACAAGATATTACAAATATAAATTTAGATAGACTCGTTTTTTAGAACAAAACTAACCTAAGGCGGCCAACCGTCTCACATTCTGCGGGACCGTCTCGTAATGACACTTTGTAACCCCGCATTGCAAGCAATCAACATACAGGGTGATTTTTTAAAGTATGCTTGTATGGGCAAATCCAAAACTATGAGGATTATCGGAAAACACTGAAAGGCGTTTCGAAACCGATTTTGATGAAAACTAAAACTGCATCATTAGATTATTGAAAAATCGGTACTTCCTAGCCAAGAATCGAACAGGTTGATTTTGAAAAAAAAACCCCACCTGCATTATTACCGGAGATCGGAATAGGTGGACTATATTTACCTAATGTTCGTGGAAGTAAGTAACATAGAGTTGATAATAAATACCTCCTCTAAAATCCCAGAATCATAAACATGACGATTGTATCCCGGGATTTAAGAAATTGTAAATTACTTAATGCGCTTTGAATACATTTAAACAAAATTATTATATTGAAGAATCTTATTATGTTTTTGGAGTTCCGTACCAACTAAAACTGTCAAATTAAATAGATTTTTTTTCGCACAACTCTTTCATCTTTTGATTCTTCAAATCAATAATTTGTAACTATACTCAAAATCCAGTACATGTTTTTATAATCCCGGGTTTTAATTGTCATGATTTCATTTATGATTCCGGGATTTTACAGGAGGTATTATCAACTGTACTATGTTAATTACTTCCACGAACATCAGGTAAATATAGTCTTCCTATTCCGATCTCTCATTGTTACACTATCTGAAGGTGTCGCTAGTATGGATCAAATTCTGGGAAGTAATAACACATGGCAAATTCAAGGAAAGAGCTAATTTTTAACAAAACATTTTTAATATAAAAAAAAATCAAATGATAAATTTTCAAAAATCTATGATGCAACTACAACTGCATCACTGGATTTTTGAAAAAATATAAGATAGTTTATCAGATAGATAATACCAGATAGGTTTAGGTAGGTATGTTAAGTTAGAAATTCAAAAAGTGTTTTTTTTTAATGAGCGCTTTCCTTTATTTCGCCATGCGTTATTTCCTCCCAGAATTTTATCTGATTTGAGGTTACAAACATTTTAATAAATTTCTCGAAGATGCATTACCTTTTAGTAAGAGTGGTAGCTTTCACCCTTTATACCCCCCAACTCCTGCTAAACGATACTAAATCCAACCCGCTAGTTTTAAGTAAAGTGAGCGGGGTCAACAGTGCGCTTTGAGTGTTCCTCTTATCTTCCGTAGCAGAACACTCACGCTGTACCTTTCTGAGATTTTTACAAGTACCCAAACGAACATTGGAAATATAGATTTATTTGTTACAGAGCCTTATTGCTCGTGGTTTATTAATTCGTCGTATTTTAGTTTTGCCAAACGATTATGACACCTACCGTTCTCCTAAAAACATGGTAAAAATAATCTTCAAAAATGTCATCGCAAATGAAAATGTATTTCACTTTCCCTGTTATGTAAGTATTATCTGAGAAATGTGGTAGGTACGTAGAATCGGTACGTAGTGCGCAGTTCGGAAATGTGTCGCGCAGGGACGCAGGCGGGCGGCCGTGGCCCACTGGCGCTTCACCGCCCGCCCTGCTCGCTCGCTTGTCGCACTCACCAGCCCGCCGAAGATCTACGAGCTGTCCCAGCAGCATCACCTGCCTGACACGAAGCTCTACCAGTAACCAAGGTAACATAAACAATAGCTACTTTTTTATTTATTTATTTTTTTTCTTCTTCGTGCTCCTTTTCGCGGTTCCGTGTCAGTAGGTCGAATTATCGCGGGTGAATAACACTGCGTCTGTTTACATTTATGTATAACATTATATAGAGCTCATCCTTTTGCTACGATTTGCTGTTTATCAGTAGTTTCCTATCATGGTTCTTATTGGTAGTATTATTGTATTTCGAAGTGATATTTTATATGATGTATTATGAGAAACGTAATTTTGAGGCCTCCTAGTCAGAAATTAGAACTACGAAGGCTTTGTTTATTGTTTTAACAATAATACCAATCCGTTCCGCTTATTACGATAAAGAAGTCAGGAGGGCATGAGCGTAGACCAGTGCCTAGGAACGCTTACAGAAATCTGTTGGTCAAGTGCCCAAGTGCCTACATCATGAAAAAGTATTTTCGATCCGATTTTGTATTTAAAAACAGTTATTTAACTTTATGTGTTAAACTTTCTAATTTAAATCAAGGCAGTTATGTATGGTTATAATACAAAGGTACCTATGTACCTAAATAACCTTTGTCGTACTATAATGCGCTAAATTGGAGGCTTCAAAGGATCGCAAGGATTTAGGGCAACGAGTTGTGGCGCTTCGGCGATGGAGGTGCACGCTTCATGTGAATATTGCTTTAGTTGAACGCCCATCGTTATTTCGTTTTTATCTGGACTTATTCTAACATTGTCTAGGTGTAAATTTACTCGTGATTTCGGTTTTCAGTGCGAAGTTCTGAAGTCGAACAAATAAACTTTATAAATTATAAAGGCAACAGCGCGGCAGCGTGACCGTTCAATTCATATGGGACAGACGCGTAGAGAAAAATGTTGTACTGAATCGCTAACCTGGCTTCCAGCGTCAGAATCTGAACGAAGTGGCAGTTTCAGTACATTGTCTTGCCATTCAACTGTAGAACTTAGGACTAGCACTTAGGAATATCCAAACCCCACAGATGTCCTGTGGTGCAAGATGAGGAGCTGTTGAGCGTAGCGAGGCTCAAAAGAGGTCTTTAGCCAGCCAGTTTGTTAATGAAAATATGTGTGTCATTAATATTTTTGATGATTGTTACGCTGGTGACGCGACGTAACGATCGCAGCTCACGTCGATAGTGTGTTATTATACGTAGGTACAGGCTCAGCAGAGGTTCCCACGGCTTACAAAATTTCTAACAGTAGTCGTTATCAGCATTCAATGCGACATACGCGCCAGTACGTGTGTACGACATGAATGCAGGTTTATCTGCGCTGCTGACGTAACCAGCGATGCATCGCCTACCAACGTAACAGTCACGCAGTTACGAGCGGCTAACAGCCATTGAAGGTGATTCCAGGTCAGAGACAAATAAACCGATGCTATTCGTGTAAGTACCTATTGTTTATAAAATAGGAAACAATTGAATCCAAAATTATGATTTCATTTGTCATACTGCGTTTCTATAGAATAAGAGACAGAGGTGAACTTCATCTCTTTAAATTATGTGATAAAAACGTACTTATTAGAATAATAATAGATAAAGGACATTGAACAAAATAAAAATCACTTTAGGTGGGTACCTATACATATTTAATGGCTAAAAAATGTACTCATAAATTATAAAATATATATTTTTTTTACTCTTCTTAGTTCACCTAGTCTAAATTGTATGTGGAGGTTAATATTGAGTACTTAAATATTTTATTAGTTATTTATTCGATCTGATTGCATACTTTTTTAAATGGCACATTTTACTGAAACCAGTGTTGCCAATTTTAAAAATCTCCCCATAATCGGTATAATGTTTATTTTGAACTCAGGTGATCTATGATTCTTTATCAAGGTGGAATTCAAAACCAAAGATTTTCGAATCAATGCAGCAACTGATTTCTCAAGCAGTCACGCTTACCATATATTACGTCAAAAATCTACGAGTTCGACGAAATTATATGTAACTCTCGCCTACCCATTTGACATCAATTTGGTATTATGTAGGAGTGACAACAGTAGCCACGGCGTGCGCCTTAGTATCAACAATGAAGCCAGTGCCCCAGTGGCAGACCGAGCTCAGTGGCCCACAGACGACTGCTGACGCGCAGCGCGGACGCACAACACGAAATCAGTAATAATTTGGTCGTTGTGGCACAAATCTAAATACCTACGTTTAAATCCGCTCTACTTAGTGCATTATTCTAAATATTTGACCTAATAAGTAGTCCAAAGTCTCAACAGTGTGTGTCATACACCATACACAGGATACCTGCCTAAGTCTGCAAGCCTAAAACGTGAGTTGTAAATAAATATGATGTTTTAATCAGACTCAAAATAAAATCAATCAATTGTAGTTATACTAAACAGCAGCCTATACATCCAACTAACTGAAAATCTAGGAAATCCTGTACCTACTAACAAATATCTTGAACTGACAAGACAAAGCATCTACTAAGCGATCTTCCTTTTTTGCATAATCCTCCTAAGAGAGTACCTACCCGGAAGTAGATACCAGCCTATACATGAATATAGAAAAATAATATGCCTAGGCACTGATAAGTTACAGGTAAATACTTCAGCATTAGGTAAGTACCTACTTACTTGACACAATATTCCCGCTGAACTACTGAACAATGAACAACTTGGTTTTTTTTCTGTCATCTCAAAATCTTTTGAATTTTGGATCTGCCAGAAACATCTTTTATCATCTTATACCAGTACAATTGTTGTCGAATAAAGCTAGGACATGACTACCTATAACTGCGCAATGTGCACACGTCGTACTTTATGAGTAGATTCGTGTTTGTCTACTCGCTATCTAAAGATACTACGAAAGAGTTAAATAGGTCACCGAAGATACTCTACCATCCTCGCTAGGTCACAGAGAGGTTTTTGACCTATTTTGGTTACAAACGAGTTACCTATACAGTATTACACAGCAAAATAATTTTTTCAGCGAGGTTAAACGTATTGGTTTTCTGTCATTCTATGTCCTGATACCGGTATCGAAGTAAAACGTTGTTTAAAAAATTAAAGGGATGTTTCTACAAGCCACATAAAGAGTCGCTTCCAAGCAAAGGCGAAACATTCGTATAAATAAGCGCGAAATGCTAAGAATAGGAAGTTATTTGTATGAGCTTTCTCTTTGCAAGACTGCACATCTGCTTACTGTAAACCTATATCAGAGATTTCAAGTACCTACGTAATCATGGTTTTCGCATTTACTTATTATGTCCGAGTCGGATGGCAGCCCTAGCCAATACAATCGGCGACGCGACCTCAAAAGTGTTATTTTATCAAATGATTGCCCTAATCGGGTCATGGTCGACCAGCGCAGCTACTACGCGCGTTATGTTATGTTAACTATAGCTAGAACAAGCATATTAACTGTTTCTTTTGTAGGAAAAAAACATGTCTGTTAAAAATTTAAATCGTAATTACGCTTTATATAGGTGAATACATAAACTCACGCCTTTTCACCTTGGGTGTAGATAGAAAATCCACAAAGCCACAACTTTAGACTACAACAGAAATTGCGATATAAATATTTGACATAATTTCTGTACTGTTCACACTTTTACGGAATTTTTGTGTCTGAGTAGTGTGTTTATAAGCAGTTCCGTCTTTACCATAAGGGCACAAGAAGCACTGGATCAAGGCCCCCTAATTACATTATAGGTTCTTCTCCATAGAAAACTACTAATTGGAACCGTACACTAACTAGCTTCAGACGAAGTTCTGTCGAAACTATCCCGGGATGTTAACATTTTCGAACTCACTTCGCTCGCAAGATGAAATCTTCGAAAATTTTGGAAACTAAAAACTGTCTTCAACTAGAGGAAAGTTCCTTCAACTAGAAGAAAGTTGTTTTGCTTTTTGAACTTAGTAATTTCCTGTTTGTTTGAATGGTCAAAAGAAAATTTTACCTATCCGCGACTGGCTGCAAAGTTTTCCGAACACCTTCACTCGCTCTTGGATAGTTATCATTATATGTATATGTTACAGTCAAAAGGCTTAATCGGTCAAAGGTACTTTTAACTAAAAAATTAAGCAAAACTAGATGTAACTGAATACGTTGGTCAAAAGTAGTTTTGCATGGAAATCTGCAGTTAAATGGCAATATGTGGTTAAAAGTGATTTTGACTAACGCTCTTAGTCAAAGCTACTTTTAACCACTAGAGCATCAGTCAAAATTGTACAATACAGATAGTATGTAATAAAAGATTTTATATATTGTAAATTCGTTTATTCCGAAGGTTTAGGTGTGACGAAAATAGATGAAATATTAAATTTTGGGAATTCTAAATTCAAACAACAATCAATTTCAACATTCTAACCTCGAAGACGAAGCCCCATTGCAGGGCTCCTATTTCTGTCTGCAGGGTTCTAACGTGAATGGATTTGGCCAGACCACATCAAGATGTGTGCAGCGCGTCTTTTTCATTTCATGAAATGGTCGAACAAATCATAAGTGTTCAATTCTATTATATGGCCATGACATTACACTGAGTGTACCGTGTATAGTGTCGTAGTCTTAACTTAGGTTAACACACTCCACCCGAGGTGGCGGCGCGTGGTGTTCCCGTGCGCCCCTCTTTGACGTAGCGAGGGAAGTTAAACACCTCACTCCCCTCGCCGACGCGAGGTGGCCTGCAGGGGCGGGCCAGCACCAGCCGGGGATTGCGGAAGTCGCATACGTTCCCGCGATCCCCGGCGTAGGTGAGAGATGGAACACCGGGGTGGTTTTAGTCAGTAAGAGTCTGACAGACCCCTCCACCCGCCCCAGGGTGGAGGATTTCCATGAGGATTTCCCCCCGAGATCAAAAAAAAAAAAGGTTAACACACTCCTATTGCTTCGCCTATTGAACGCCAGTTGCAATCCTACGCATACTGAAGAACATCAACATTTCACCAATAAGATCTGTCGTCCCCTCCCGACGTTTTTGCGCACTTGCAAATACCTTATGTTAGTCGACTTTCACTCATCATCTCAACATGACCAAACCATCTAAGCATACTTTTTTCATTCATTCCGTTTAAATTTCAGGTTTCAATTTTTGTCACTGAATGTTCTGGACCGCAATGTTATCTTATCACATAATTACTCAATCTATCATTCAAAGTTACACCACACATACCTGCTTCGCAAAGAACGCATTTCTATAGCATTTATTCTACTTTCATGTTTACTGTACCTATAGTCCTATATACCCAACATTCACTTCCATTCTTCTTCTTCGTGTCGCTGGCACTACAGTAGATTTTATTTGGGTGGCCCAAAACATTGTCACTTCTACGGCATCGTTGGTGGCAGCACATAGGTCACTTCCATTGATAAACTTAGACCTCAGCAAACTATTGTGGACCGCGAGTCAAGCATAGCGCAATCACGTGCATTTACTTTAAATCTGGTTCAATCTTTCCATCTCTCGTAAAAATTGGAAAGTCTCAATAAACTCATTAATTTGTTCCACACTCCTTATCATTTATTTTCAAATTACACATTGATACATCCTCTTCAATTTCAAACACCATATCCGTCATTAAAATCTAAGTTACAAAATTTAGAATTTTCCTAAATAGTTACCTACTCTGTCAACATCTCACCGTGTAAACTTAGGTGAAGTGAGCGTAGAGTGAGCTGCCATTTCTTCTTATTTGTATAGATTGACAGCACACTTCATGTTCACTCCTCTTAAGTTTGCACGGTGAGATGCTTACAGAATCGCACTGTTGTGAGAGAGGTGAACAAACGAGCCTCTCTTACAGAGAAATGAAAAGGCATTTGTAGTAACTTAAGTGAACCCGCACTATATAGCTCAAGCCCAACCCATTGTTTCTGTCACGCTAGTGCGGATGTAATACAAACCTTTCCGCAACACACCCGGTTCTGGCTGCTCAGTTTTAAGTTGCTCTTATTATGATTGAAATAACTCTTCATTCTATTTTTATACTTATTTAACCTTTTGAACGCCAGAACATAAAAGCATCGGCGTGCCCCCGACGCCAAGCCACAAATTTACCGTACTTTTTGTCACGTATTTGTGACGTTTGGCGTACAGGGCACGCGCTTGCTTGTCACCTATACGTGACAGTGGCGTTCAAAAGGTTAAGCTGCCAGCGGCAGGGACACAGGGGCCTTTTTTTTTTTGATGTCGGGGGGAAATCCTCATGGAAATCCTCCACCCTGGGGCGGGTGGAGGGGTCTGTCAGACTCTTACTGACTAAAACCACCCCGGTGTTCCATCTCCCACCTACGCCGGGGATCGCGGGAACGTAAGCGACTTCCGCAATCCCCGGCTGGTGCCGGCCCGCCACTGCGGGCCACCTCGCGTCGGCGAGGGGAGTGAGGTGTTTGACTCCCCCCGCTACGTCAACACTACGCGAACACTACGCGCCGCCACCTCGGGTCCGGATGAATGGGGGGCGACGGACATCCCGCAGCCTCCTTCTGCGCGATAACTGTCTCGCAGAAGGAGACCACCGCGTCCCAGGACTCCTCACCGCCGACCATAGCACGAACTACGGCCGGCAGCGAGAGGTCTCTGCCTACTACAGAGATGAGGGCACGGCGCGGCTCCTCCCAAGCGGCACACTCTGCCAGCGTATGCCGCGCCGTGTCCTCCCGACAGTCGACGCAGTGGTGACATCGAGCGTCCGGCTCCCTTCCTATGCGACACAGGAACCTCCCGAAGCAGCCATGCCCCGAGAGGACCTGCGTCGCACGAAACGACAGGGAGCCGTGCCTTCTCCCGAGCCACAGGTCGAGCACCGGCCGGATGGCCTCGATGGTGATGAGGCCGGCGGAAGGGCTCGAGAGCCTGTCCCGCCATTCCGCCACCAAGACCCCGCGCCCGCGCGTCCTCGCGCCACCTGTGTAGTGACGCGAGCACTTTCGCCTCCAGGTCCCACGGCGGAGATCCGGCCAGTGCGCAAGCCACATCGTAGGAAATCGTGCGATATCCCCTGATGACTCTGACGGCCATCACCCTCTGCGGCTTCCCCAGAACTGCGATGGTGCCGGCCGTCAGGTCAGCCGCCCAGATCGGGGCCCCATAAAGGGCCATCGATCGCACGATCCCCACGTATAACCGCCTGCAGGCGTTGCTCGGGTACCCCAGATTGGGGACACAGGGGCCTACTCCAACTACAAAATTAATGACGATTTTAGTGTTGGATACTTGCCTATAAAATCATAATCGAGGAGCCATCAGGGGTTGTCCTTACCATCATCCTTTTTCATGTCTTTACTTTAATACATCTCTATTAGTCGTTATGTCAGTAGTCAACCCCCATGCTTAAAAATATATATAATTTCGAGAAATTACCATATGTTTTTTTTGTTGCAGGATGACGTCGCCCGCCTTTACAAAATCGCCAGAAAACCAGAAGGCCGAGAAGAAATCGCCAACAAATTCCACACGCACCCCAGAGCGAGCGCCTACCCGCGTGGACACCACCACGGCCACTGCCTCCGGGTCAACGGCCACTCAACCACAATCAGAGACTTTCAGCTGGCTACGAATCTTTAAACTGGCAGATCTGATGATGAAACAAGGCTGCTGAATCCTTGTGACAACAACAACGGCAAGCAATAATTTGCTAGACACTAGGAATAGGAAGATGTAGTTCATCATTGAAATAGAGTTACTTATTACTTGTTATCAGTACCTACATTAAAAATTAAATTATTATGAGTAGTTGTTAAACATGTTTAATTGTATCTTTAGTGTAATAAATTAATAGACTGTTTTGCTTGCTGAAATGCCAGCCGCGTTGAGCTAGTGACTATTATAACAAACTTTTATTTTTCCCTTTAATTCTATAAATTCTAACAGTATAAAACTTTGCTATCCTACAATATCCGATTCCCTTGCTAGTTCATCATCTGCCTAGCCTTTTCCCAACTATATTGGGGTCGGCTCCCAGTCAAACCGAATTCAGCTGAATACCAGTATTATACGTGGAGCGGCTGCCTAAAAGCCTCCACAACCCATTAACTGGGTAACACGGTAGTTCTTGGCAAGAGTGGAGTCAGATTTTCTGGCTTCTGACAATTAGAAATTAGAATCTGAAATTAGAGTGAACAGGCTTCTTCTGGGTAAGCTCGCTCCATCGTCGACTTTGTCTCTGTCATCTATGACCTAGACTAGAGCCAAAAGCAAACCCATATTAAATAAAAAATTAAAAAATCCGTAGCGACTGCCAAAGATCTACAAATGACAGCCGGGACTAACGGCTTAACGTGCTTTCCGAGGAATGGAGGAAACTCGGTATGTTATTGTACCCATGTCCAATGGCAACCAACTTTGACAAGCGTTGTTTAACCTTGAAGATCGACCCGTGCGCGGTTATTATTTTGCGAGGAGGTCTTCCCTTGCTAGTTGCTATGAGTAGAGGAAAGTAACCAAATATGGAATACCATTTTGTTTTATGGACAAAACACAAATCAGAAGCGTCTGATTGAAATCCTAATCAGTCATCTATCTATTCGAAGTCAGTAATTGATATTTGCATGTTAAATATGTTAATTAACAAAGTAATATCTCCATTTTACCAAAGTAACAAATGAGGAACCGAATATGGAATAGGGTACCAAAAATGAAATATGGGCTTGAGAATCTGATAATTATGGTCAATAATATAAATTACTTGTTTTTCAACATAACAAACTGAACTCTGAACCATCGAAATCGTTATTTTCCCAGAGCCCGCACATTCAACACTTGATTTAAGTTTATCTCCAACTACCCTCGGAAAATGTAGTTTTTGGCAAAACATACATTCAGCATCATCCGAGTCTAAAGATTCTCGCTCCATGAAATTAATCAAGTTCACTGTCAGTGCCAAGTTGGATAGCATCCCCTGTTCAAGGTATTTATTATCATCAAATTCCAAACTTGGTCCATATTTGGATTTTCGCACCGGTTCCATAATGTGCTCATATTTTGCAAACTACAATTACATCAATAGTAAGATTTTCATAATTATGAAAACAAATATTTAAACGACATGATTTATAGGGTAACACATGAGAACCTAGGTAGCACCATAAAGACTTGTGTTTTTTACCATACCCATTAAAGTTATTCGGTGAAGACAAAACAAAACACGCCTGTCACAAGCAAACCTTTCCTGTCACTGCAACGGTGGTGGGTGTGCGATAGTAAGATGTGCTACTGAAATAGAAGATAGTCATGTATTTCGTGTACAAGTTTAATCTTCGGAGAAATCATGGGAACACTCAAGCGGCCTTCCTTCCCATCTAGGTTGGGGTCGGGGATCAATAAAACCGGATCCAGATGACCAGTGGTTAAGTTAGCTCATTTAATTGAGGTGAGGTTACAATAATTCGCATATAACAGATTGTTTTTCGAATTTTTTGAATCGTTATACTTATCTCAGAAACGGTGACTCTTGGGAGATAAACACGGTATCAACATTCCAGAATATTTTCATAAATTTATTAGTTCTTATTATTAGTTTATAATAAAAGTACAATGAATTCAATAAATGAATGTTTGGTGTTTTGTTTTTTTAATAGGCCGTCATCGTTCACAGCGCTCCATTCCTCTTTCAGCTCACATCCCCACACACTTACAATAAGTTAGTTATTTTTTATTTGACTACCAAAATATTCACTAGAAATCTATAGATACTAATACTTATTATAAAGAGGAAAGATTTGTATTTTTGTATGTAACGAATAAACTTAAAAACTACTGGACCGATTTGAAAAATTCCTTCAGCAATGGATAACATAGGCTATATTTTATCCCCGTACTGCCACGGAAATGGGAACTACGCGGGTGAAATAATTTATATGGCAAAACAACGTTTGCCGAGTCAGCTAGTAGGGTCACCTGTCCAACATTGAAACAATCGTACACAATGAAACTTTGCGATATTTCCAAAACACGACGTTGCCAGATAATGCAGGATAGCAAGAAAGGATATGCTCAGGCCCCCCCCGCACCCGCCCAGTTTGCGAGCGCGCCGCTTGGGTGAGGACGTCTCAGGTGACACATAACGGATATTGCTACAAAAAAGTAAGAAGTTTTCGTAATATTTGATGTTTTTTTAGCAAATTATGGAAAATAATTTCGTATTGTTAAATATGACGTTGCATTCTGTACATTTCAAAGTGTCTTTTGACCTAAATCCGTATGAAAATAGTTCACATTTTGTTGCAATTTTCTAAAGGTTATAAAAAAATACCCCGTTGGTTTACAATGAAACGAAAGTATGTTGTATACAATGAAACAGTGTGCCATTGTGTACTATCTTGTTTCACTGTAGGCCATGTAGAAAATAATCATAACGATATTTTTTAAGCATAAGCAACTTCCATGCAGAAACTAGCGAAGAAGAGGAAGATATGGTGATATCTCAAAGTGAAACAGAACTGAGTGACATAGATGAAGAAGACGATGACTCCGATAAAGATTTACCTATGGTAACTGAAAAATTTAAACGAATCGATCGAAAACCTCAAGAAGGCGTTATGGTTGGTTTTGAAACCAAAAAACTTGAAAAATTCTACGTCGCATTGATTACTGAAATAATAAGTTTTCAGAAATAAGACTGACAGACCTAAAGATTATTCTGCCTCAGCCAAAAACTAACGGCACCAAAAGCTGAAACTCGTTCTATGTTTTCCTCTTCGTATATCACCGAAACTAAATTTGCGTTAAAATTTGGCTGTTTATTTATATATTAATAAGAAGTTATAGGTAAGTACCTAATTATAACGACTATGATTGTGATATTTTTTAATAATGAGACTGCAACTCGTACAGTACTGATTGTGATTCTGATTAGTTATACGAAAAAATACTTAGTATTTGTTTTCAAATTTTGTTATTTTAAAGTTCTTAAGACCTGTAAGACAGGGACAGGGCGATTGTTTTTTTGTTAATCCTGAACCAGTAGGTATTACCTCTGTGATTGTTAATGTTTAAGTCTGATTAATATTATTATGAGTAAAACATATTATTTTCATTTAAATTTCTTTAATTTACTGCTTACATACTTACCTAGTTGATTAAAAGCATACAAAATACTACCTACTAAAAACAGTTTCATTGTAGATTAGCCCTGTTTCATTGTAAAAAATCAGGTGTTTCATTGAATACACATATAGGGACACAATGAAACTAAGTTCATTTTTTAAAAAAAGCTTTTTCATGCATTAGTTATTAAAGTAAAGTAAAAATTTTAAATGAGATGCGATTACTAGTTAAATTGTCTATCTTGGTGCAAAAAATTAGACTCATAACTCGAGAAACGGCAGAGACAGGATGGTTTGAAATTTTGGTGTTTCATTTGTAAACAGGTGACCCTACTTATATAATAAAGCTGAAGAGTTTGTTTGTTTGAACGCGCTAATCTCTGGAACTACCAGTCGGAATTGGAAAAGAGCTATCCTTGTTTTAAACTACAATTTCGATGTTTTTGGGAAATAAGTTCAATTTTGAAGTGCTTTACCTCAATACTAATTAAACCTGTAAGGCTACGGTTAAAATTAACTTGCAAGCAAATTTAAAAATTTAACTTTTAAAGTGTACAAAGTGACTTTTTACGTAGAATTCACCGTTTAAAAGTTGCAAGCCTATATCTGAAAAATTACCGAAAATTTTAAAGTTTTCCGAGCACCACGCAACTAGCACAGGTCTTTCGAAGTTGAAAAATTGGGTGTTCTGTACCTATACTACTGGCATCTACGTGTGACTGACACTGGCTTGGCCACCATCAGGGACTTAAATTTGATAACACAAAAAAAAATCGCTAATTAGTTTTATCGGTCTAAAGTCCTTGGAAATGTCCGAAAGAGATAAAGTCTCGATTAAAAACATGTTTTCATGTTTTCAATTACTAGGTTAGAGTGGCTTAAACTTCTTTGAAAACATTAAACCTTGCTCCCTGGTCTATTTGGTGTCAAGATGTACAGTCGCATGCAACTGTTTTACCAATTTACAATGTTAAGCTCTAATTTAGTTAGAATAATAAATACGTTAAAATTATCGTACCTTTAGTAAAATGTTTAAAATATATAAAAGTTGAAAACGTTTTGTAAGTATCAACCCATTGCTTGAAATTTCCTACAATACGTTACAAAAAATACATACCTAATAATCTTAAATCAAAGAAGCCGCGCGAGGGAAAGGCAAGGCCTTAGCCCCAACCGCCGCTACAGGAGAAGGCGCCCCGGGCGTCGGGAGTCGCAGGGCGATCCCCGGCCACCTTGGGCGCGGGCCTGCGGACGGCGAGCGTTGGGTGGCTCGCTGTCCGATCACCACCAGGTCCAGGTGGATGGCGCAGTGTGTTTCATGCGCGCCTCAAAGAGATGTCAGCATAGAAGACGGGGCCCGCTAGGGCCAGAGCCTGCCAGGGTTGCGGAATTTGTTCGAAAGAGTCACCGCGGCTCTGGAACGCAAAGGGCTTTAGAAGGAACACGGATGGGTTTTAGTCAGTAAGAGTCTGACACACCCTTCCGCTCCACCCAGAGCGGAAGAAGTCACTTGATGATTTCTCATCCATAAAAAAGTACTTAGATACCTAATATGAGCATTAATGGCTCTAGTCAGGGTAAAGGTTTAATAATGAGTTTATTTATTGCTATTTAGAAATATAACATGTTGAACAGTATTTAAATGCAGTTAGAAAACAGTTTTCCTTTGGTGGGTTGAAATTATAGATTAAGTTAACATTTATATATTTCGAAACAAGCATTCCTCCATAAGCATTCCGTCATAGATACTGTCTAGAAACTACTTAAAGTATTTTGTACTTGCTTGTACCACTGTATGAGGAATTTGAATTCTTTAATATCTTTTTAATTACACACCGACTGAATCTGTAACTTGGCGACTAATTAGCGATTAAATTTGGAACAAAACAGATCTTCACTAGGTGCCCTAGTTTTTGAGATATAAATGTAAACAAGCTGGGGGAGACTCTCCTGATCGGCCACCTATAAAACCTTATATCTTTTGAACCAGTGACCGACAAATTCTGATATTTGGCGACAAATTTCAACTAATTAGCGACAATTTTTCTGTGTTATCAAAATTCAAATCCCTGATGGTGGCCAAGCCAGTGTCAGTCACGCGGCATCTACCCCAACATCGCAAAAAAAAACCCAAAATTTTAAATAATTGGCCTACTTATCTAGGTAAATAATAAAGGTTGATATGATGATTAATCAGAAACTATTTTTCAAAAGGCTGGGGTAGCATGGCGGGAGCTACAATGAGTGAGCGAACTTAGCTCCCGGACATACCATTCATCATGTTAGGTTTCTTTAAACTATGCAGACATAAAGAGAAGCTCCGCGCAGCGTAGCTCCGTCGTCGTAGTTAGGCTTGAGGTGACCGATAAAATTAGGGTTCAATCTCAGAATACCAGATTCTCAAAATATCAGATTTAGGACAGTCGAAAACAAAATATTTATTAACTAGTAATAAAAGGAATATATATTTAGATCTAGGAATATAGATCTTACTTTCAACACCCCAGAGTTTAAACAAGTGAATAGAAGGGTTAAAAGGTGCATCCGAAATAACGTGCGGTACTATAATGATAAGCTAGTGCAAGTTGCTATGGTAAGCAACAGATCTCTGAAACTAGCTCTAAGAGGTACCTACAGCAGAGAAAGGTCGATCTACCATTACCAAAATCAAAGACCATGCAATTGCAGGTAACATCTATACTGAAAAAGACAAAGTTCTGAACGTCTGTTCAGATTTCTACAAAACTCTGTAGGTACTCTACCGCAGACACGACCTCCTCCTCCCAGTCACACAACGATACTTTACAACTATTACCACAGATATTACCCCAGATAACAGGTTTTGAAGTCCATTGTGCTCTGCGCAGTCTGAAATACTTATAATAAAAGTCCGGGAGAAGATGGCATCTCTACTGAATCTCTTAAAATAGGAGAGCCCGTACTACTTCCACATATCACAAATCTATTTAACTCAATATTGCAAACCAGTTCCTTTCCTTCTCAATTTTGCCATTCCATACGATTCACTATTCAATGCCCTCCGCAACCAAAATATAGATACCACCTACGTCAACTTATTAAAAACTATATACCGTAATAGTACAGCAGCAATTAAAATTACTACCACCGGACCATCCTTTCCTATTGAAAGAGGTGTCAAACAAGGCGACACGCTGTCCCCCAAGCTGTTCACTGCCACCCTTGAAGAGGTTTTTAAAAACATAACCTGGTCCGATAAAGGCATTGTCGTCGGCGAAAAAAGGTTGACCAACCTGCGTTTCGCCGACGATATAGTGCTGTTCTCATCTTCGGCATCTGAACTAGGTGAAATGCTGAGTGACTTAAATAAGGCAAGCCTCGAGATTGGACTTCGGATGAACATGTCAAAGACCAGTCATGACTAACAGCGCCCAACAAAAACTGTATTTAGAAGGCGTGGACATTGCATAATTATGTACCAGAATACATATTGGTCGGCCAAATAGTCTCATTCCAGGCGAGACAAGAAAAAGAAGTTGCTCGCCGCACCGACAACGCCTGGAAGAGCTATTGGTCGATGAAGGCTCTCATGAAAGGAGGCCTTCCAATTTGTCATAAGCGCAAATTGATGGACATGTGCATTCTCCCTATCCTTACATACGGTGCTCAAACCTGGTCTTTGACAGTTCAGCAGAGGTTCAAGCTTGAGGTTTGTCAGCGAGCAATGGAGCGCAGCATTCTGGGAATCCGATTAATGGACCGCGTTAGGAACACAGTGCTGCGTTTCAAAACAAAAATCGCCGACGTCACACAAAAAGCAGCCAAACTAAAGTGGGACTGGGCCGGCCACGTCTGCCGTATGTCGAACGGTTCATGGGCTAAAGCACCCACAATGTGGGTCCCAGAAAATGCCCGACGACATCGCGGGAGACCCAGGCGAAGACGGCGGGAGGAGCTTGATGCCTATCGGCCAGATTGGTCCACACTTGCCCAAAGCCGGGAGGAATGGAAGGAAGAAAGGGAGGCCATTGCCCTGCAGTGCGACACAATTGGCTAATAATAATAATAAAAGATACTTCGCTACGTATTATTAAGTTTTATTAAGTTTCAGTATTATTAAGATTTTAAATGACAATATACTGATACATTAGGAAGTAAAGTACCGTAAACCGGGGTTACTTTGAACCACGGGGTTACTTTGATCGTAACTTCCTATTCACTTAAAAATGCAAATAGCGTAAAACGGAACTATTTTTGGTTGTTTTTTTTTTTCGGATGATCACACTGATGATCTGTCACAATCATTTTTGCGGGTGCGCTGCTGATCTCACGTTGTTTTATATTAAAAAAGGTAAGTTTTTTGTTAATACCGATTTTTATTAGAAAAACTGCGTTGTAAAACTTCATATACATCTTAATACGTGTATGTATCATGAACATTTTTGATAATTTCTGTTTAGAAGCATACATTCGAGAATCCAAAAAAAAAACATTTGTTGTTCTAACCTCAAAATTTTCGTAATGGAGTCGGTTAAATTCTTGCGGGGTGTCATTGACCTATCAATGACACCCCGCAAGAACTTTGATCATTTGATCAATCTCACACCACGTACCCTAGTACGTGGTGTGAGATTGATCAAATGATCAAAGTTACCCCAGCTATTAATACAAGTGTTTGAATTATGGCTTTTACTATTTTTTTTTTTGTTTTCCAGGATAATGCCGAGAATATATAAAAAGAAACTGGGTACCCGTGAATACAGAAACTACTCTGAAGCGACGGTTAACGAGCTTTTAAGTCGAGCTTTTAAAGTGTTCCGATTGGGAACTTCCTTAGATTATGTTAAAGGCGTTAATGCCATTTTATACTGATCTCTTTTTATTATTAATAAGTGCCATTGTTGATTGATCTCATTTTGCCTATTTAAATAATTAATAAGCTTGAAAAGAACATATTTTTAATAAACGAATGTATCTTAGTATACCTATAGGTATTCAATTGTTATTGGTATAAGACTTTGCTTTTTGATAATTATGTTGATTTTTATCTGTCAAATAACTGTCTTAATTAAAACGTGTAGAGTGTAGACTGTTTCATTTTGAGTGTTTTATTTGAACAATGTTACCCCAAGGAATAAAAACAGCAATAACTTTTTTTCCTGTTGATCGATTTTTGTTTTCTTTTTTATTTTTTAATAGTTATTGGGGTTACTTTCAGATTCCATATTAAAAAAGGGGGGTATCAATGTAACCCCAAAATCATTTTAACTTTGATCACGCTGTTTTTATTTTTTTTCTGAAAAACAACTCATTTTTTTATTTGTTTTTTAACTTTTATACAGAGATGTATAAAAACCGATTACTTACTAGGTTTTTTTAAATAATTTTTAGAACCACATATTGAAAAGTTACAGAGATTTAAAGTTCAAAATTGATCAAAGTAACCCCGGTTTACGGTACCTATATTTAAACCACATACATTCAAAAACTTAGGCGTCGAAGTACTCCTCACAACGCAGTTATCCGAAAAACCACCCAAAAGACTGGTGATTTAGTGAATTATTGACGAGAGACTAAACGGCTAAGTCTCGCAGGGTGTGCGATCAGTCGAGCGAAAAATATCCTTGAAAGGAGACGTAAACCCGGGCCCTGTGACCCAAGCATTTCGATCACAAATGACGCAAAACTGTAATTACCACAATATTTCAGTTCAAAAAAATGCCCAATACTATGATTTCTTCTTCATTTATTTTTAGTTTGTTTTGTCTCTATTTGAAGGAAACATTCTGCATTCAACTGTACTTATGGGATAATGCAAATCGGGTGTTTTGAGATTGGAGCCAAAATTAGAGCCGTCTTTATAACACATCTATTTCGCGATGTGGTTGCATCAGTTAGGGCCCCGAACGCATCATGGCATTTCTTCATTTCCACAACGCATTGGAATTTTGGAACAAGCCACGCGTTGTGAGCTGCTTTTTCGCTAAATGAGCGTTTTCGGTCTTTAGGTCCATACACCAAGATAAAAATAAGTACATAAGTAAAACTCAAAAATATAAGTGGCGTAGGTCGCCACTTTACTAAGTGAAAAAGAAAATAAAAGTGGCGACCTAACCGCATTCCGCGATCTTTTCCAGGCAACCTGGAATGGATAGAGATAGCGATTGGTTCGTTGATACGAAGTACATAAGTACTTCATCTCGAATACGTATACCTACGCTCATTATAGATGTTATTAATATTAAAACAAATCTGTTGTGATTGATGACCAGAGAACGGAATCGGTAGACTATATTTACCTAATGTTCGTGGAAGTAAGTAAAATAGAGTTGATAATACCTCTTATAAAATCCTGGAATCATAAATGGAATCATGATAATTAAAACCCGGGATTATAAAAACATGAACTGGACTTTGAGTATAGTTACAAACTATTGATTTGATGAATTAAAAGAAGAAAAAGTTGTGCGAAAACAAAGCTATTTAATTTAACAGTTTTAGTAGGTACGGAACTCTAAAAACATAATAAGATTTTTCAATATAACAATTTTGTTCAAATGTATTCAAAGTGCAATAAGTAATTTGCAATTTCTTAAATCCCGGGATACAATTCATGTTTATGATTCCGGGATTTTAGAGGAGGTATTATTAACTCTATGTTACTTACTTCCACGAACATAAGGTAAATAATTATAGTCTACCTAGTCCGATCTCTGTTGATGACACAAAAATATATATTAGTCAATTAAAACAAAAACGTTTATGTAATATTTTTTTAATAGTATTGGTAGGTAGGAGGTACATAACACACAGGATTCTGGGTTGTTTGGATAAGGGAAGTAAAGATACAATACTATTTTCAATATGTACAAAATATACAGTTATCTCTACAAACTAGCTTTAAAACTATAATATAATTATGATCACAATATTTTTTTCTATACGTACGCTCTGTTAGAATCCAAACCAACATCGAGCACACTGGCATCGGGTTGTGTCCGCACGCGACTGTTGCTCTACAACAACCTAACTCACGTTCACTTTTGCTGCACACTTGAGATCAAATGTTATTTTTACAAATATTTAAACTATCATCTCGCACACCAACAACAGTCGCTAGCGAAGAAGACCCGAAGTTTCTAGACGTTCCATCCTCATATAACCACTTCATGCTTGAGAACAGAATTTAACATTTCTCGGTAAACATAAAGGGCCCGACGTCGCAGCGTCCTCAATGTACCAGCTTGAAGCCACTGCGAAGTGGGACCGCTTGAGGCTGGCTTCAATTATAAATAAACAAAACTATATTATACTTCTCACATGCAGTTAAGTGTGCAACTGTGTTCAATTTTGTGGAATAAAAAATCATAATATTTACGGAATAAATTAATATTCCGAGACATATTATTATTAATAATTGACATTTTTAGCATACCACTCTCAAGGATGTAATTATTAACTAGGCAGAATCCATCGATGTTTTTAGATTCTGTCTGAAATTAATATAGATGATAATATTACGACTGAACAGATAAACTAAATAGTAAAAGTTACGAACAACAAATCACATAGAATGTATTAACAACAGCTTAGGAAATAACTACACCCCAGTTACAAAAAAAAAGTAAATACTTTCACCGCAATAAATTAGTCATTTATAATTCTCATAATGTTTCTTATAACATATTTTTTCAATAGCGTGTCTAAATACCGTCATATCACTATATTTCACGAAGACTTATTTACATTAACCTCCTTCATAAGGAGTTCAAATAAGATTTTTTAAGAGTGTACATCATTGGGCATCTGTTTGCTAGTAAAATTATAGATATTTTAAAATTAATGGACGAAGTGATGAGTTCGTTAGTGTTCCTCCTAGCCAAGTTAAGAACTGTTTGCGACGGAAATATGACAAACAATACAATTATTACATTCTAGTTATAAACCTTAAAAAGAATATACGTAATAATATTACCTGTGCTATAAATTTATATCGTACTTTATAAAATTACAATACATAAAATATTTTGTACTTTATTTTCCGTACGACAGCACAGTCGCACCATTATCTAACTATAATAATAATGCAAGTTATGTAAGATGCTTTGCTAATCGAATCAGAAAGTGGCGCTACGACTAAAACTTAAATTATGAGAAGTACAATATTGTTAGTTTGAATTGATTGAAGGTTATCATGTCAAGCTTTCATAGTACAGCTATTTACCATAATGCGTTGTCAATATCCATAAATACTGTCCATTGTAAAAGGCGAATGAACAGCGGAAAATGAGGATGGGCGAGTACAAGTAGAGAATAACCTGAGCGGCGGCCCGCAATTAAAGCAGCAATGAGATCCGAATACGTCCACACTGTGGGCACTAGGCAGGCGCCACCGCGTGCACGACGGCTTCAACCAAACCGAAAGAATGCGCGACCGTCATACTTTACTTCTACAATTTTTTAACTTTATTTATATAATTATGTATTTGGCTCTATCCAATTCAAAATACAGCTAAATATAATGTTGTGTGACTTTATTCGAATAAGAAATTAAACTTTGACCATTAAGGTTAGAATCTCTTAAGACCGAGGGAATGTTAAGTGACAAATTTTATGTAAATATGATAAATTCATATTAGTATTATAACCACCACGCATTCGTTTGTTTGAGAATCCCGCCACACCCCAAGGCATCGCTTCGCACCACGTAACAGAGCAGTTTTTTTTTTAATATACGATCTCTGTACCGTTACGAAGAGTGAAGCGAAGCAAAGCCGATACACAAACAATAATCGCTGGGATAGCCATTTTTATTAAAAGGCGATATTTGGATTTTTATCGCCTACTATATATTTATTAAGCTATGTTTACATTTGCAATTCAATGAAATTTACACCTAAATAAGTATGCAAAGTCTTTTAGTGAATGTGTTTGTAAAGAACGATGATATCGATAACGTAGTTTGACATTTGGACATAATGTACAGTCATACTGATACACGGATATCTTAACACCTCCGATCTTAGCTTATTGCGATTCATTTTATTTTGGTCAATAATCAAGTTGTCTACCCCCTGACAAGACAGTGCTTACCAACAATGCAGCCCTAGTTAAACGCCAAACAATAACGATTCCGCATTGTTGCACACATAATTACAAAGATTGACTTTCAAAACAGTATTGAACATAATTTTCGATATCGCTAAAGGCGAGGCCATACGCGCCACTGGTGTGCTTTCGCTTAGTAGCACACTGCACTCTATGCTCCATAAAATAGGGCTACCTACAGTCTACATTAAAAAGTCAGAATCACAGTTTATTTTCCACATGTATTTTTCCCTTACTATCATATATAACTTAATTACTTAATTATTTTTTTTACATGTAAACAGTAATCATTCGACCCAGTATTCATGAGTTTTCCATTACCTACCGTAATGACCTAAGCGAAATCGAACTTTAGTACGGATAGATTCGATATTTACAGAATTTAAATTATTTTAGACCTAGTTCGCTTAAAACAAAATAACAATTTACACTAACAATAAAAATGCTCGATAGATTGCCACTCATCTAATCTGAACCCAAAATTAAATATATTTTTATCAACTGACTTTGCCATCTATCATTATTTTAAAAAATTTAAACTCCGAACATCGTCGAACCCAGTCGACCATAACAAAAGTATTTTACAAATAAGCTATGACTTATATCTAGCACTTAAATAAGTGACGGCTGCTTACCTAACTAAGTGAGACTTTATACAGGCGCGTGTGGAGACCCCGAGCCGTCGACGACGACGCCGCGATACGCGATAACAATAAATAAACTGACGTCATTACCAAAACGAGAGTTCACTTTCTCAGAGGTATTACAACTCAATTCCTAAGAACTTTGACATCATGAAGATGACGAAAAATCTATTAGTTTCATTACAATTTACTTCTACCAGGTCGATCTATAGCTACGATAAAAATGAAGATAAAAATTTCACAACCTGGCCGTATTTACAATGCTTTCTTAAAATCGAATAGACTACATCGATGGCAGTTTTGTCCATACAATATTGAAGCAAACTGATTTAGGAATAAATGCGTCCAGTCCAGGATGTGTCCATGATAAGATCAGGACTTTCAACTCAAGTTTTAAAAGTGGTTCACAAGAATGTCGTAAACATGATGTTAGCTTGTGGAATTTCATAAATACAAGAGTATACAGCGTACCTCACACGGTCGCAATAACAATAAGTAAATGTGCGATGTCTGCGACACGGTGCATCAGGTCTGGTGCGATGCGGTTTAAGTTCTCGTTAGCGAATTCGCACGATGGGAAGATATGAACGGTAAACATAGCCTGGAAAAGAAAAAAAAAACTGATTTATTGTATAAATAATAAAGTCAGTAAAGCAGGTACATTCAACTCTGGCAACTACGAACCCTCGTAGAACCCGAGACCACAGCGAAAACACAAGACCACGAAATAAGTATGTGCAATTGAAAAATCTACACTAAAATATTAAGCTGAAGAGTTTGTTTGTTTGTCTGTTTGTTTGAACGCGTTAATGTCAGAAAGGATTAAGACGCGATAGAGCGGAATAAGGGCTCCAAAGTCTTTGCAAGAGATGTTTATTAGACAGAGCCTGAAGACCGAGCAGAAACTGAAGACCGACGATGCCAGAACCATATCCGCCAAATCGGAGCTTCTGAGGGAGATCGAGACATTCTATGGACAATTATACACGTCAAAGACTAAACCCGCTGCGAATCTAGCTAACGACGCAAGATCTAGATTGATCCAGCACTATACCGAAGACATCCCGGACGTCAGCCTGTGAGATAAGGATAGCTCTGAAGCAGCTTAAAAACAACAAGGCGTCGGGTGATGACGGAATTACGGCCGAAGTGCTTAAGTTTTTGTACGAAAACGCCACCATGTCAGTACGACTTCAGGATCAGACCTCGAAACCTATCCTCCTGCAGTGGAGTGTGAGGCAGGGAGACGACGAATTCCCGAACTCTGAAACTGAACTCTCCGAAACTTCTCGGCCATAATGGAGCTCAAGGCTTCAAGGTTTTGGACTGGAAAAGGCTAAGCATAGCTAGTACATCGCTCACCTTCGATTTTCCGACGATATAGTCGTCATGGTCGAGACGAAGGACCTCGATGACTTAGTAGAACTTCCGAAAGAACGGGTCTTAAAAAGAACATGGACAAAACCACTTGGTTTTGTCCATGTTCGTTTTAAGACACATGACGTTACATGACCTTTCATGTAAACACCCATTTAGCACCCACTCCTATCAAGATCGGAGATTCTACACTCGAAGTTTTAGACGAATTCGTCTACCTGGGACAAACGGACCAGTTAGGTAGAGCTAACTTCAAGAAAGACTTCAACTGTTGAATTCGATTCGGATGGGCGGCGTTCGGGAAGCTCCGCGGTATCTTCTCGTCTCACCAGTGTCTCAAGACGAAAGTCTATGACCAGTGCGTGTTGCCAGTGATGACTTATGGAACCGAAACGTGGTCGCTCACAATGGGCCTCATCAGAAGGCTTAAAGTCACCCAGAGGGCAATGGAGAGAGCAATGCTCGGAGTTTCCTTGCCTGATTGAATCAGGAATGATGATATCCGCAAGAGAACCAAGGTTACCGACATAGCCCGAACGATCGCCAAACTGGAGTGGCAGCGGGCAGGGCACATTGCTCGCAGAACAAATGGTCGATGATGCCGAAAAGTTCTGGAGTGGCGACCGCGTACCGGAGGTGGATACAGACTTTGCGAGGCATGCGCCGCGAACGGCGCTCAACGAATGCCTCAGCTTGAAGCGTGTGTGTCAAAAAAAAACAAAATATGCTCAACAATGACCCCTTTTCATGTTTTCGTTGTATCTGTTGCACATCTATCTATATAATATATAATCTATACTATTATAATAAAGCTGAAGAGTTTGTTTGCTAATCTCTGGAACTACCAGTCGAATTTGGAAAATTGTTTTTGTATATGATAGCTACATTCATGAGGAAGGCTTATAGGCTACACTGAAACGGGATAAACAAAATACGGGAAAAAACGGGCTATGCGCGTACGAAGTCGCGGGCAAAAGCTAGTTCTATAATGTCTCAACGAAATGATGAAAACGATAGCAAGTATTCAAGTGATTCGTTTTCTTTGGCTGGCGAACTTACCTGATGATGTCCGGGGGGTGCAATGTTAACAATACCGGCAGCTTGTTTCCGCTGTAAGTACGTAATAAAGCCGGCAGTCAGGTTGGTCGACTGCTGCAGCACATCCATGTGGTCGCGTCCGCACGGCAGTGCTAGAAGCATACAGTGCTCGTTCTCCATCTGAAAATGATCGTACAGTTATAACGTGCACACACCTCGCGGGATGGAGGGGCGGAGGGCCGAGGGGGGGGCTCACCTTCATCTTGCGGTGCACTTGCTCCAGCTGCGGCTGCTCCAGGCGCATGCGCTGAGCGATGCGCAGCAGCGGCGTGGAGCCGTCCGCGTGGCGCGACAGCGTGTCGCCCGCCACGTTCGGGTTGCCGCCCACGAAGTGCATCTGTACGGCGGCAGAGTCGTTCTTCAGCGCCAGCAACCCCTGCCACATGACCGGATAGCGCTGAAACACATCGCCGCAAGTCAGCCGGGGGCGCTTCGGTCGGAGGAGTCGCGGGAGCAAGGGGCGGTACTCACCCGGAGCAGCATCTGCAGCGAGTCGGCCTCGCGCGGCACCTGCGAGGCGTGCGGCGGGCCGGGCGCGGGCCCGGGCGCGGCGCCGGGCGGCAGCGCGCCCGCCAGGCGCGACGTGCCGTGCGCGGGCGGCGGCGAGCGGCCGCAGCCCACGCCGTACGAGGGCGCCAGGGGCGCGTGGGGCGCCAGCGGTGCGTGGGGTGCGTGGGGCGCGTGGGGTGCATGGGGCGCGAGGGGCGCGAGGGGCGCGTGGGGCGCGTGGGGCGCGTGAGGAGCGAGCGGCGCGCGGCGCAGCACGTCAGGCGCGCGGTAGGCGAGGTCGGCAGCGGGCACGCGCGCGCCTGGCGGCCGGCGCAGCTCCAACGGCGGAGTAGGCGCCTCGGATCCCTCCGCTTCGTGCGACCTGCGTGCGATCCGACTTTTTTTATAATGTATATAGTCACTTACTTAGTCAACAAAAAAAGTCGGTTTACGGACGATAGTTTAACGTGACAACGTCATAACAAAACATTGATGAAATGATCGTAACGTTACAATGAGTCATCCTTTTTCGTGCATGCAGCCGGCGTTCATCAATTTATTAGACGTTGTCACGTCAAAAAAAAAACAGTAAACATACACAAAGAGAGTAATGGCCAAGAAAAGTTGGTCGTTCACAGCAGATAACTTACTAAACGTTTTACTAATCGAAATTACAATTCTTAAGAAAGTAAATGCTCGAAAACATAGTGGAACTAAATAGGAACGAAATATTGTACATTCAACTATTTTAACATGCTGATTAAAACATTACCGAGAATATGGTGAAGGAGTAGCTCGACTCTCGTGCTGAGTGGCGCGGAAATGTTGCTGGTACATTTGATAATGTTGATGTGAGAAGTGAGGATACATTCCATCGCCCTGTAAGTAAACCATGCAATGATTACTCTCAATTTAAGTTACAATACAGAATTTAAACCTTTTTTCAAGTCTAAATATTTTATTACATTGTGGTATACCGGTGTAACCGGAGAAGTTTGTTGATGTGCAGGCGGAGGACTTCCAACTAAATCAGCAGACTTCCGGACGGCATGAACAAAATTGAAAAATATACAAACTTTGTAGATAAACTATTTTAAGTAGGCAAAAGAATAAAATATTACCATTCCTATCTGGCCTTGAGGACTGATTGACGGCACACTCGCGATCGTAACTCTAGAAGCAGCACCTGAAATGAATACAAATTAGAGTATCTGTATTTCACATAAATATCGTTAACCTAATGTTAGATATTTCTATTCCGTTTTATGCTATCAAATAATAATAATTAATAAAATTTAAATAAAAATTAAAAAAAAAAAAAAAATTTAATTGGCGACAAGCGCCAAAAAATAAGTTTCGGCAAATTCGTACTTTGTTAGGCATTGAAATGAGCCAAGTGCAAAACATTTAAAGTGTGCATCTGAAGGATTGAAAGTTTTGCAATCGTGCGTGCGTGTCCAGTAGTACCATAAATAATAAAAAAGTTTAACGGAGAACAGTCATTGGCTATCTATAATATCGTGACAGGTGACGAGACCTGAGTGTAATGCTTTGAACCCGAAAGAAAAAGCCAGATATTTTTGTGTTTAGCTAAATAAATATAGGCAGGTGTAATCACGCTGCATGTGTGCGCGGCATACTGACCGGAGTGGTGCAGCGGCTGCGGGCCCACCACGGCCACTTGCTTCAGGTGGTCCGGCGCCGGGTGCGGCGGGTGGTGCGCGCCGCGCGGCAGCGACGCCGTGGCGGCGTAGCGCGCGTAGTCCTCCAGCAGCTCGGCCGCCCGCTCCTGGGGCCGAGCGCGCGACACCGAGCGGATCAGCAGCGGCGTGGCGCGCTCGGCCGGCCGCGGCGCCGTGCTGGGCGCCGACGGCGGCCGGTGCGGCAGCGCGGGCGACTGCACGCGCGCGTCGCTGGCTTCGGTGGCACCCACGGGCACCAGCGCGCCCGGCACGCCGTCTGCCATGCGCCGGCCGCGCGCCGCGTCGCCGCCGCCCGGCGCCAGCGGGGATGGCGGCGCCTCCACGCCGGAGCTGGCGCCCACTACCGTGTCGAAAGCCCCCGCTAGCTTAGCGCTGATCTCGGATATCATCTTTTTAGGCGGTTTAGTGATGGGCGTCGACGTGGACGGAGGCACATGCGTCGCATGAGGCACCTGCGGTGCGTGCGTAGCGTGGGGCACGTGAGAGGCGATCGGAGCGTTGGTCGTACACGGCGCGTGGGTCGTGGAGGCCGCGTGGCACGTGGTCGGCGCGTGGCTCGTGGGCGGCGCGTGGCTCGTGGGCTGCGCGTGGCTCGCAGGCGGCGCGTGGCTCGCGGGCGGCGCGTGGCTCATGGGCAGCGCGTGAGTAGCGGGCGGTGCGTGAGTTGCAGGCGGCGCGACGGTTGCGGGTGGCGCGTGAGTCGCAAGCGAAACGAGGGTTGCGGACGGCGCGTGCAGTGCAGGTGGCACTAGGGGCGCGAGGGACGCGGGCGGCGGCGCGGGCGCGGTTAGCTCCGCCGTGGCGACGGGCGCGGCGCTGAGCGGTGTGCTGGCTGACTCGGGTTCCTTCAGACGTGGAGCCTTCGGGTCGCGTGAGCAGTCCCTGATGTTTTTCTCGTCACCACTGTCGATTGATGCGTCCGATAAACTTCGATCCCTAGTTCTTTTGGCACCGCGAGGTGATTTTCGTGTGTCTGACCCCAAAGACTTCTCTTGGGTTGCTTTAGCGACGGCTTGTCTCGTAGGCCTCTTTTTGTTTGATTCTTTTCCTGTTTTGATTTGTCCAACGGGGCCTTTTATTACATCCTCTATAACATCGTCTACTGTACTTCGCTGAACATCCTTTTCTTGAAGCCTCCTGGATTTGCGCGTGTTTGTTGACGGTGAAATAAATTCTTCGTTTTTTTCCTCTTTATTTTTTTCGACCTTCATTTGTTCTTTTTGGGCTATGCTAAGAGTTGAAGTCGCCGTCACAGAGGAATGCCCTGAGAGTGGACTTTTAATAGTTAAAATCAATCTGGGACGGGTTTCAGTTTTATTAGGGGAAGTAGCAGTTTCATCCCCAGAATCTTCATGGAAATCATACACGTCCCCTGGCATTGTACTTCCGCTGCTATTGACAAACGTTTTTATTTTCTTGTCTACTTTGGCTCTACCTCTACCCCGTTTAGCGGAACCTCCTCCTCTCAACGGCTTAGAGATTTGACGAGTCTGTACTCGGTCTTGACTTTTATCTACCTTCCTGCCTCTTACACTTCGTCCACCTCGTTTAGCAGTAGCAGCTGGTACGATTTTATCACTTACAGTATCTTCTACAATTTTATTCTCAACAACACTTTCGATGGTAGGATTCAGAGTCATTGATTTTATATGAGGTGTATGATTGATAATTTTGTCTGAAATCATCGGGCTAACGTTAATAGGGTCAACATCTCTACTTATTTCGTCTGCTTTCTGACTAACTTCAACACTTTCGTTACATAGAGAGTCTACCTTTTTTATAACAGATTCTAAGTTGACGTCTTTACCACTCCAAGAGTCATTTTCGTCAGTTTTTATTGGACTTCCACTTCCTTGGGAATCTTCTGGCAACAATAGGTCGAAATTAGGTTCATCCGATTTAGTGACATTTTCTATATTCAACGACATTTCATTCCCACAAAATGCACTTTTATCATTACCGAATACCACAGTATTTTCTTTGACTACGGGTATAGAAGGTAATGTTGCCTGAACTGAATTATTTTCTATACGGGACAATACTTTTGCTATTTCCTTTGGTTGACTAGTCATATTTTCTTCTTTCGTCTCATTTTTTTCTCTTTTTTCGTCGGTGAGAGATAATTTTGTCGTAAATGGAGTATGGCTCGTATTTATCATATTTTCCGTCTTCAGACCGTCCACATTATTTGACATCACTTTGTCGCGATTTTCTTTACGAGTAATTAATGTTATCGTATTACCAACATTAACTTCTAATTTATTTTCAGGATCCTTGGTTATTTTTATTTCATTTGTATTGTCTTTCAACAATTCTTCAAAATCCGTCTCACCTTTAGCAGCATGCTCAACAGGAGATATAATCGGTCTTGATATAAAGTCTATTTTTTCTTTCACAGTTTCTTCAATTGGAACAGCGCTGTTGATTGACTCAGGTTTTTCAATCACCTTTGGCTCAGAATCCCGCGTATGATTTTGTAAAACCAAGGGTTTAAGTGGTTCTTTGTCTTTATCAAATTTCGTACTCAATTTAACCGGCCCTGTTGAGCAAGTGGTTTTTAGCAATAACGGCGAGACATTAGTGATACTGGTAGTTGTAGTGGTAGCAGAAGTACACAATCCTAATTTGGCTAGAACAGATGGTGGTCTTATCGTTGTCATGGATAATACAGATGGTCCTTTTTTAGTGTCTATTTTTATAACGTTGCCGAGAGGTGCTTGTGATAATAGCCTTTGCGAACCTAAAGAATGAATTACATTAGAACCTTGGCTTCTGTTGATCGTACTTGCTTCTTGAACATTACTCGGGGCAGATTTGTTACAACCTTGTATGATTGATGACGTAGTGTTATTTACGGCAGCGACATGTATTATAGGAGTTGATCCAAACGGGATATGACTGACTTTATCAGATTTCTGTGGCTGGATTTCTCTCTTATCATTTAGTTGACTTACAGTATTTATAACCACTTTATTGTTTAGATGAACAGTATTCATGTTACTTACATGTATTGCATTTTGCATGGAAATCAAACGATTTTGAGCCATGACTGTAGGATTAGTGCTATGTTGAAGATTTGTTGGTGACAAAATTATTTTAGTATTTTCATTCGTGTTTTCTGAAATATTCCTTGGGTCACTCTTTCTACCGTCCCCCGAAATAATTTTTTGTTGATGTATCAATGGAGATGCGGTTACACTAATTCCTTTATTTTGCTGAATCAAGTTATTGACATTCATATTTTTAGAAATAGGAGTCAAGACAGGAGTAACAGGCAAACGATTGAAATGAATTGGTGTACCTTGAGTTTGTACTAGAACTGAATTAGGTCTATTAGGTGACAGCATTGTTCTGGCACCATGCGGTAAGTGCATCGTTTGTATAGGGCTTAATGGAGGCTGTTGCATTCGAACCACGGTGACTTGGCCGGGTGATCTTTGTTGAATTGCATTAGGTGACGCCATTCCTCCCGAGTTTAAATTTTGTGGCGATGTACTTAAAATGGCCATATTCGTTAATCTTGGTGAGGTCATACTTTCACCCTGTGAACTAGCTTTAGGACTCTGCAATCTAGGATCGTTAGACATACGAGGTGATATTACAATCCCTTGCGGTTTCTGATATAAAATGTGAGGCTCTGGAATTTTAATCGTCGGTGGTTGCATGTTTGGGGTCTGAGTGCGAATCATTTGGTTGATGACTTGATACGGAGCGCTAACTCGTGTTTGGGCCATAACTGGTCTTGAGGTATTATTTATTTGCACATTTTGATTTGTGGGGCCCTTAATCTGAACAATATTTGCAGTTATATGGGTGGGTTTTACTTCATTCTTTTCTCTACCGGGAACAGAATTAGCTTGAATGTTTAAAACATGTGGTTCTAACAATTTGTTATTTGTTAGAGTCCACGACGTAATCACAGGAGTTGCAGTCGATGTAATCACTTGGATATTTTCTCTCATCGTTAATTGTATCTTAACGTCTGTGTCTTTGACTTTAATATTAGAATCATTTGGATTAGTAGTTACAGTCGGTAACGAGTTTGTTTTCGGATCAGGAACTATATTATTTGATACATCCAGACACTTCTTCTGATCAGAGGTAGTATTCAACGCCTGGTTTGTTGCTATGATATTTACTGGCAATTTTTCTATAGCATCTTGAGCTGTTTCATCAGTCTCTTCAGTGTCAGTATCAATTAATAATAGATCATTATCAGAAACAGGAGTATCTGGCTTCATTTCCATCTCACTCGCATTTAAATTTTGCACTGCTTGTCGCATTTCTTCTGCGTCCTCTTCCGGAATATTTTCGTTTTCGATTGTGGCAATTTCAATTTCATTAGGATGTGTCGAGATATTTTCGGATTCTTCGTAACAGCTAGAAAAAGTATTTATTTTACCTCCAAAACTTTCACCCAGCAGTGCAGCAACTGCGTCTTCGGTTTCTTCTTGTGAAATAATAGCCCTAGGTTTTTCTTCTGGTTTTTTCTCTGCCTTACAGGGTGATATTTCAACAATATCGGATGTCTTCTCAGTCTTATCAACTTCATTTTCAGAGTTCATTATATTTAGCACTGCATCTTCACAGGAGTCGCCGTCACTGCTAAAACTTGATAGGACACTATCTTCAGTAATATTATTCACTTTGCTTGGTAAGGGGTCTTTAGGTAATGGCACTTCACTTATATCTGTAACAATTGTTTCAAATGGTGGAGGCATAGGAATTTCTTCAATTTCTATTTCTTTACTTTCCACATAATCCATTTTATTGTCATCAATTACAACATTATTAGAGTCTATACTCTTAGAATCTGTATTTTCATCAGACTGTATGACAATTGGAGGGCTGTCTGTCAATCGAGGCAAACTTTGGGATCCTAGCGGTGATTGGTGATTTTCAATTTTATCATTTTGACTCACTGTCTGTTCATCGTTTGGCAAAGGTATATCTAATAGCATTGTTTTAGGTGACACTTCCGCATTCTCAATCACAGCTTGATCTGCCTTTTCGAGTTTATCTTGATGAAACAAATTATGATGCTCTTTGCGACTTAGTCTGTCTTCTCTGCTTTTCTTTTTCTTCCTCTTCTTCTCTTTGCACTCTCTTTTGAATTTTTCTTGCTTAACTATTTCGCTTATTATATTGCCTTCAGCATATTTGATGTCATTGTTTTCGAATTTGTTAAGACTCTCAGAAAGAGTTTCTGCTCTAACGCGGCTGTCATCATCTATCAAGGTGTCAGCAAAAAGACGAGCCTCTATTGCTTTACTTACAGCATCAACATCTAAACTGTTATCATCTTCCTTGAAAAGACGATTTTCTTTACGTTTTTTCTCTTTTTTACGTCTGTCATCTTTTTCTTTCATTTTATAATCTGTGTTGTTCGCACAAAAACTAGGATCAACCTCATGTGAGGAAAAATCTAATTTATGAGCTGCGTGATTTCGCGTGTCTCTGTCTGATTCATCTGATAATGGTCCAAAGATGTCTTCCATTTTTCCGTCTTTCCTCGTGGCATTACAAATAGTATCGGTCATGATGTCAAAATTGTTGTTGGCTATTTTCTTTTCTCGTTTTAATTTATTTTTTTCATCACGGTTTTCATCTGTGTCAATACTATCTCGCAATTTTTCTTTTCGTTTTTCTTTTTTAGTGCTGTGGCGGCGTTGCTTTTCGATGTTTTTGTGTTTATATCCTTCTAGTAAACTAGTGTCACTATTTTCTATTTTTTCATCATCAGAATATGTTGACTTGTGCCTTTTCTGTTTTTTCTTATGTTTCCTACGATTTTCCATAGAATTTTTAGTACACGCAGATTCGCTTTCAGAGGAGAAGTCATTACACATTGATTTAATGTAACTAGATTTGTATCCATTGTCATTATCAAGGTTTAACTTCAATTTACTATCATCACTGTCGCTCTTGCCAAATAAATTTAACAAAGAATTCTTTTTCGTAACAATTTCGTTCGACTCTTTAGCGTCATCAATTTTCGTTCTTTGTGTAGACTCAGAATCGGAAAGCAATTCTTTTTTTATACTATCAAGAAAAGAAGGACTCTTGCTAATACTTCTTTTGGAAGCTTCGTCATCAGATGTGTCAGACATGATGCGTGTTCTAGAATTTTTACGAGACAATTTGTTACGAAGATCTTCTTCATTAGTACTCCCATCAAAATATTCATCAGTTTTATCAGGGTCATAATCATAGCTACGCGACTTTTCCCGCTTCTTTGTGTGAATAACAATGTCATCGTCGGATGAGTTGTCCATGGATTGATATTTCTTTCGGTCCTGATCAGAGTCGCTGTCTTCATCCCAACTTGATCTCTTTTTTTCCTCTCGTTTTGCTCTACTTTGTTTTAACTGACTAAATTTAGCCTTAATTTTTTCTTGACGCTTTTCCTCTTCTTGTTTTTGCATATTTTTACATGAACGAGCTTTAACTTTGTCATACATAGAAATGTATGTGGGCCCATCGTCAATTATATCAAAAATTGAATGTTTCTTAGGTTCATCGGAATCAGAACTGTCACTGCTGTGCACAGGTTTACGACTTTTCCGTTTGGTATTGTCAATTTTTTCATCTCTACTTTTACGATCTGTTGACATGCGTTTTTCACGAGCAATCTCTTTTTTTTTCTCGTCACACTTCTGTTTCTTATCATCTTTTGTTTTACTCATAAATTCAGTTGGATGCAATGCATCCCTTTGCAACTGTAACTCTTGTATTTGCTGCAACTGCTGTATACGTTTCTTTTCTTTCATCTCTTTCCGGAGCGCTCTTTGCCGTTCATCTTCTTCACTTGAGCGCAATTCTAATGTAGCAAGAAAATCTAAATCATTCTGAAGTCCTTCAGTAGTAGTTTCCATAGTAAGTTTTTCGTCGTTTTCATCTCCAGAACTCTTTTTAAAAGATTTAATTCTGTCTACGGGTTTTGCGTCTTTTGACTCGATCCCTTTATTTTCAACATAGTTTTCATCTGGAGGTTTGACCTGATTTTTTTTATCATCCTTCGTTTTACTCTCTATGATTTTAGCAAAATGACCTTTGCTGAATTTAGCAGTTTTATGACGATGTTCAGTGCGAGACTCTTTAGATTCCCGTCTTTCAGAAATCTTTGTGTCATTTCTAACCTTTTTTACGTCTTCGTTAAAAATATCAATACTATCTTGAGATGACATTCGCCGCTTATGTCCAATGTTCGATGGTAAACTTGAACACGAATTCAACCGTTCCTTACGCTTTGTATCCACACTGGGTGAGTCAAGAGAATAGTGTCTTTGCTTTTCAGTGCTCTCTCCTTTAGATTTTATGTTATGTTCTAGCGTATTATCATTCTTATTTTTATTATGATTTCCTGTTTCTTTTTCTTCTTTAATTTCAGATTTTGAAAGTAGTTCGCCGTCATGTTTCACAAAAAGTTCGATGAGTTTTAATTTTGGTTTCGCGTCATCCTTTATTTCACTGACTTCCAAATCTTTTAACTTAGTCGATTCATGCGAAGCTCGAGACGTTGAGGAGTCAGTAGAATCTTTGCGACATAGTTCCCTAGAAGTTTCATCTCTAGAGGACTTACGATTTTTCACAGATTCTGATTCTTTTTTACTTTCTCTTCTTGAGTCATAATCTTTCTTTGACCTGTCATGTCTGTGTTTATCATCTTTTTTCACTTTGATGGATATGTAATCAGTATCCACAGATTCCTTTCTCTTTTCTCTGTCACTTCGCTCTTTTTTGTGATGATCATGTCTATACGATTTTTCATCGCTGTGTTTTAGTTTTTCAAATTCTTTTTCATTCTTGTCTTTCTGGTTTCTATCTCCATCTTTTTCGACTTTAGTTTTATCAGTATGATTTTTTTCACTATGTTGGTCTTCCCTCGGTCTTTTATCGTTACTTCTTTCAGATTTACTACTTTTTGGCTTATCTTTTTCCGACTCACTTCTTTCTTTCTCTGTTAATCTTTCTTTGCAGTGTCTTATTTTGTCACGATCTATTCTGACGCGATCATCGTGATTTTTCTCAATATCCGTAATTTTTTTTTCAGGTAAAGCCACAATCATACTATTCCTTTCTTTTTCAAATGATTTATCGAATTGAATATTTTCCTTTTCAAGTTTTGCATTATGGCAACTATGATTATGTCTATCCTTGAGAATCTTTTCGGTATTTTTCATAAAATCTTGATGAAACTCAGCATTATTAGGTTTAATTGAATTAACTGCATTTAAATGATTCTGCTGCATTTCAAATTCAATTAAATCTTTGGTAATATGGTTTTCGTGTTTTTCTCTGCTTTTGTGGTTATCAGTTGGACAAAAAGGATCTAATTTGTTTTCACTATCTAAGGTTAGTCTTTCTTCGTGTTTTTGAAGCTCTGATTTAATAAGACTTTCTTTATTATATTTACATATTTTGTCAAATTGAGTTTCATATTTTTGACTCTCATTAAAATTTTCAACTCTCTTCAGAAGCATTTCCATAACTTCGCGAGCACTATTATCTTCCAAATGAAAGGCAAGAGAGCTATTCTTTCTACCATCCTGGTTGAATATATCGCTTTTGACAAGGGTGCTTTCAACTGCTGTAGGTTGACTATCACAACCGGTTGTTTGGCTGTTAAGGCTAGTCGAAGCGACGGATAAATTACTATTTCGATCACGACTAGTTAAGTCACTATCCTCGCCGTCAACGCTGTCCTCTATCCTACTAGTGGCGACAGTGGCGATCAACGATTCGCCTTCCCCTTCATCCGAACAATAATCTTCGACTTGCTTGACAATGGTTTTCACATCGGTGTGAAACTGGGCAGAATTGTCGTTCTGTTCGGACGCGGGCTCGGTATCCAGCGCGGGCTCAAGCTCGGGCTCGGGCTCGGGCTCCGGCTCGGGCGGCGGCGGCGGCGGCGGCGGCGTGCGCGGGCGCCCGCGCACCTCGTGGCACAGGCTGGCCAGCAGGCGCGACACGCCCAGCTCGTCGTCCGGCGGCGGCGGCGCGGGGTGCGCGGGGAAGGGGTAGCGCAGCGCGCGCGGCGTGGGCGCCGCCATGCGGCCTCGCGGGCTGCTGCCCGGGCTGGGCGCGCGCCCGGCTCCCTCGAGTCGCTCGGAATCTTCGTCGAACACAGAACGCTTTGCGAGTAACGATCGCACGACTTCAGATGGTTTCACTTCGTTGATGTCGACTTCGAGCAGCCGGTGGCGAAGTCGTGTTCGATCGGGTGCGTCGGCCGGCGCTCGCGATCCGTTGAGCTTTTCGTCGAGGCTGCGGATGCGTTCTTCCAATGATGGCGAATGCGGCGCGGAGCCACCGCTAGAAGAAGAAGCGGACGGCGGCCGCGGCGGCGAGTCGGGCGCGGGCGCGGGAGAGGGGCGCGGCGTCGTGGGCGCGGTACGCATCAGCTGCACGGCGAACTTGGGTAATGGAAGACTCATAGGTAGCGGCGGACGCTCGCGGGGCGCACGGCGCGGCTCGGCCGGCGGCGCGGCGTCGGGCTCGTCGCGCAGAGGCGTGCCGGCGCGCGAGTGCGAGCCGGAGCCGTCGCGGCGGCGGCGGTGGCGTCGTCGCGCACCGTGTCTCTCGCCGCCGCGCGATCCGGAGCGTGAGCGGCGTGTGCCGACGCTGCGATGTCGCTCCTACATAAAATGTACAAATGGTAAGTTTGAAAAAGGCGCAAATGTATATTCAATTTTCCTTTATTATAGAAACATTGCGGATAATCAGCGTCTAAAAAAAACATTATTTTTGAAAAGTATTTCATTTCAAGGTTTTTCATGTACGGCTTACCTTGGAGTGTTTTCGGTCGTCTGGGCTAGAGTCGCGGCGATGGCGCCGTGCTCGATGCGGCGACACCACGACTGACTGTAGTCTTTCCTCATATGGCGTATCTTCAGGTTGTGGGCTTGATCCTACTTCATCGTATACCCTGTAAGACGGTTAGGTTTTAAACATTTTTAGTTATGTCTTTCTCCGGAAAATTTCAGACTCCGTACTGCAGTACTCCGTACGTACAGACCGCATACAACACTGAACACAGACTCGGTCGGCTCGTTACCTGTACCGTCGGTCTGCTGCGTAATCTGTCGGGTCGTAGGGTTCTAGTGCAGAATAGCGAGGGGTTCTCGAGGATCCCCGACCATAACTAGAAGCTCTCGATCGTGACCCACTTCCGTCAAACCTGTCAGAAACGATTTGCATCAGTTATTTGAACAAGAAAAGTTAAATATGCAACGATTTTGTTATTCATACCGAATGGGTTCATGACGAGCAGATGGAAGATATCGAGATGCAAGATCCCCACTCAGTCTTTCAGAACCCGTCAACGCCGCCGAACCGCCATGCTTTTCCAATTGTTCATAAAACGCCTCCTAATACAGTAATAATGACAAAATATGAGTCATCAAAACGAGAAGAAAAATAATATTATGACAAAATAAAACTGCCGCCTCCCCAATGGATAGAGATTGGCAAAATTATTAATTATTTATTGATGTTCGGCAATATATTTCGTCGATTTTGTTTTTTTTTTTTCTTTGCTCTCATACATACATTTAATTGTATAACACAACAAGCATATTTGATCTTTGATTGTGATAGTTTTATCTTTCGTGAAAGTTGGAATACTCCAGTTTTTTTTAGGAATCTGCCGCTTTTTATTTTTCCTATAAAAGAGAGCTAAATTCAAAAATCTGCATTTATTTATTTTTTCAAATACATATTTATATATTTTGCTCCCTTATTATGAGTAGCATTACGCTGTATACTTCTAAATAAGTAGGTAATGTTGATGCAAAATGTACGTTTGTATTGAATCAAAATATAATCTTTAAGATTCATGGTTGGTGGTTCATGATCGGAATGTTTGTAAAAAATCAAACGTCAATCTAGAAAATAACATAGGTAGTTTCCCTTTTACAAAATACCTCTACATTTTTCTCATTTAGATGTAACTTTTTACTGAGTCCTTAATGGATGTTAATGGGTTTCATTGTGACATAGGTCTCGTTGGTGGTAAATATTTTGGCGTTAAGGAACAGTATTCCTCAACGCCTTCTGAGCATAAATTTGTTTTGCATTTAATGGCCACGAAAGCAGCAGACTTTTTATAAGGTTTGTATTAAACCTATGCATAAAAGGTCTGCATCAGGTGTTTTCCGCCAAGTTTCAATGAGAACTCCGTAAACTCTTTTCAGAATAATTTCACTTGCGTTCTTATTAATATTACGGTAAGAAGATGATACGGCCTTCCTGGTAATGTAATCTGGTGCTACGGGTGAGCGCGGGACGCTGCGGCGCGTGAGCTAGGAAGAAATAATTCCCGGACAATGGACTGAAAATAGTTGTTTTTTATTTAATCTTGCGTTGATTACTTTCTATAAATGAATTTCTAAAATGTACCTCGGCGAAGATTTTAGTTAAATAGTACAGGCTCCAAATAAGAACCCGTAAATAACAATATTTTCTGAAGGAAAATTGACAGCATTTTGGCTACGGAAGTGGCATCACCTGACACTCGCGCGAGGCGTAGTCGACACAGAGGCGCGGGTGGTCGGGCTCGGTGGCCGACACGGCAGCGGCCACGCGCCGCAGCTCGCGCACGGCCGCGCCCGCCGCCGCCGCCTGCTCGAAGTGCACCAGCGCCGCGCCCGCCGCGCGGTCCACGCACACCGATGTGGCACCGCCGCACCGCGACACCGCGCTCAGCACCTACACACGCACAACCTTCTATATGCTTGCTTTCACGTTTCTGAAACCATCCCGGGCCTCCAAGGCTCAAACCACCCCTACACTGGAGCAAGCATGATGCTACTAATAATATAAACTATTGCTACATTTTTGTATTCTGATTCTAATCAATCACGCCTAAACGTATAAAGGGAATTTAATGAAATTTGGAACTCAGGTGGCCCAGATTAAGACATAAGATTCTTTTTATCCGGAAAGTACGTATAAGTGCAAGTTGTCAAAAAAATGGGGAAAATTTACCAAATTGATTGAACTTGCATTTTTATCAAAATTTAGTTACACTAAAGTTTTCACGCACAAAGAGTTATAGGTATTATACAGTTTCTATCTCTAGCTTTTCGGATTGCAATTTTCCCATACTTTCCAGTTGGGTTCCCGAGTGGTGCCACAATAAAGAAAATTAGGATTTTCCAGGATTGGTAATTAAAATCGGCTCGCGAGGATGTTTACATGTGGGATGTGGACTCAGCAATAATTATGACAAAGGTCGATCGAAGCAGAACGGTAAGGTGGATCAAGAGCTAGAGCTTGATTCGGGAAATGGCACTTCTGGACACGTCTCATATTGTTAGGAGGCTCCTCTCTCTGGAGCTTGGATCCTGTTCCCGATACCGGTGGAGTCCTATAGTTTAATCTTTTTAATTGTTTGTTTTATCGATTTAATAAACGGAATTATTTTCATATCCGGATCTTTTTGTATTCCGATTCTCAAACTGAGAACACAATCATGAGCTTGTTCTAGATCTTAAATACATCGCTGGCTTGGTAGATTTTGATTTATTATGAGTAGATAACATTTCCGGTTGGCCGGCTTGGATGGAAGAGCCCGCGACGCGACGCTAGCAGCAGCTATCGCAGTACGTTCGATTCATGCCATTTGCACGAAATGACGGAGCAATAGCCAACATTAAGTTCAACAAAATCTGAATTTTCCATTGATTGTCCCCATACTTATCATTATAATATATTTATGTCACCGGAAAGTTGCAAACTCAGAAAGATTGTAAAATATCGCGTGAAATTGTCAACTATTTTTTCTTAATAAATTGTGTTATAATAAAACACGGATTTATTGGAAACTATTGAATTTGGATGAGATTTATTATACAGGGTGGATTTTTGAGACGGGACAGTAAGGGCAGGTACCTTAACCGTTATAGTTACAGGAAAACCTTCCTAGGACACCATCCACAACTTTTTCAGATATTCTGAACAGATTTTGGAAAAAAATTACAGTGAGCGAAAAATCGATCTAGAATAAGAATCTATCGATCCTATTTTATATAGGGATCAAAAGAATCTATGGGGCCATTTAAGGTATGAGTACTAGAAATGACAGAAATCGCCAAAAACTTTTCCCATAACATTTCGTACGAAACGATAAATCAACTCGAAATATTCTTTGTTATTTTCCGGTGACATATACAGGGTGTCCCAAAACTCAACGTCAAGCCGAAACGGGGTGACAGGATTGATCATAACCATCACGAGAAAAATCTGAAAAAAAATCTATCCCATGCAGTTTAAAAATTATGGGCATTTTAAGAAAAACCTAGAAATTTGATCAAACTGTACCATTTTTCGGTTATTGTGGTTATTCTTTTTTATTTTTGTTCATTTGAACTTTGGAAACGTAATCCTAAATAACATTTCTAGAATCCCAATAAAAAATAATGACACAATTGCCTCAAGTTTCCGAGAATTGAGACTATTTGTTAAACTACGAATTTAAAATTTTCAAGATTCGTCGACTTTGACAGGCCCTCCTATAAAAAAAATGTACTAGAGTGCCTTGGCAAGTGGCATTAAAAGTTGGCGCATTTAATCAGAATTCTAAAATGGTACAATACTTGTTAGTTCCATACAATAGAAAAGAGTAAAAAAATTAAAACCTCAAGTAACCCGATTTTTGCTATCAGATTTTACTCAGTTAAAATGTTTTTAATTCACACAAGCTCTAGGTAGGTTCTTAATTTTAAGACAAAATGATGAGAGAGATGGATAATGGGTATGTTCGCCATGAGTGAGCGAGACAGATAGTGACGCCACGCATTGAGACGGAGATGCGTCGTTTAAACGAGTGCGAATGAAACAGATAGATGCTATGGCATCTATCTGTTTCATTCGCACTAGTTTCAGCCAAGCAAATGGCTACGCTACCAGTCCGACACCAACCAGTTAGTACGTTTCGCTCATTCGTCTACTGCGCACGTTCGTATTCGCTTGTGTTGATTTAGTACTGACAACTTTGGCTTCTCTTTTTGGACTTGAATCTTTGTGAATTGGACTTGTTGATAACATACTGGTTGGTGTCGGACTGGTAGCGTAGCCATTTGCTTGGCTGAAACTAGTGCGAATGAAACAGATAGATGCCATAGCATCTATCTGTTTCATTCGCACTCGTTTAAACGACGCATCTCCGTCTCAATGCGTGGCGTCACTATCTGTCTCGCTCACTCATGGCAAACATACCCATTATCCATCTCTCTCATCATTTTGTCTTAAAATTAAGAACCTACCTAGAGCTTGTGTGAATTAAAAACATTTTAACTGAGTAAAATGAGATAGCAAAAATCGGGTTACTTGAGGTTTTAATTTTTTTACTCTTTTCTATTGTATGGAACTAACAAGTATTGTACCATTTTAGAATTCTGATTAAATGCGCCAACTTTTAATGCCACTTGCCAAGGCACTCTAGTACATTTTTTTTATAGGAGGGCCTGTCAAAGTCGACGAATCTTGAAAATTTTAAATTCGTAGTTTAACAAATAGTCTCAATTCTCGGAAACTTGAGGCAATTGTGTCATTATTTTTTATTGGGATTCTAGAAATGTTATTTAGGATTACGTTTCCAAAGTTCAAATGAACAAAAATAAAAAAGAATAACCACAATAACCGAAAAATGGTACAGTTTGATCAAATTTCTAGGTTTTTCTTAAAATGCCCATAATTTTTAAACTGCATGGGATAGATTTTTTTTCAGATTTTTCTCGTGATGGTTATGATCAATCCTGTCACCCCGTTACGGCTTGACGTTGAGTTTTGGGACACCCTGTATATTACTTATGCTATTGAGCGAAATATTATAATTACCTGCTTCTCCGTATGCTCTGTAAGACCGTCCACCCATACGCAGGTGGTTGCAACAGGTTTTCCGAAGCCAAGTTTCACACGAGTGCCACCTACATTTTCACCATCCATGGCCCTAATAGCTTCCACAACGCTCGAAATTGATGCGTACTGACAGAATGCATATCCCGCACCTCCACTGCTTCCCTTTTTGATATCGATCTCGATTATTCGTCCGAAGAGTTTGAACTTTTCTCGAAGTTGTTGTTGTGTCACATCTTTCTCTAAATTGCCGATAAATAGCGTCCTCGTTGCCTATAAAATAAAATGACACATTATTGTAGGTGACAAAAGCGTTGAACATAAGCTTACAACAAAATATAAATTCACATTTACATATATTAGGCATATTACCTACTCGTTTGTTGTGTTATGATTCCGTTATTGAAATTTAGCTACGGAACCCTTAAAAGAAATTTTGTAGTTGGTTGATTGGAGGAAAAAAAATCTTAGTGCGCTCTCTGATTTACTCGAAATTCGGTACTAATACTTTAGACACAAAAAAGTGGAATAACGTGTCCTTATATTATTCATAAATTAACCACCAAGAAGATATAAAAGTTTGGCATTGCCTTGAAAAACATGATAAAAAAAACGATATTATTTCATTAGTTTACTGTTCGTGTAGTTTCAAGTTAATCGAATCGCGCATTAGGATTGTTCATACAAACTTGGTCACCCTTTAGCTCCAATCCCCCAATAATTTTGGAGTAGGTAGATTTATTCTCAATATTTTAAATGATCTATTGATATGTAACTTATTCATATCGATTACTGGGCTTTTGGTTCATATCACATAATGTTACTTCTTCCATTGCGATAATATAATTTTCGTTTCGAAACTGTATGTTAACGAAAGCGGTACGAATCGCAGTTGAACACTCCATAGTTAAAAAACTATCATCCAAATCATAAATCAGAAAATATAATGTATCCATTCACGGACACGAAAATAGTTATAAATACCAGTTACAATATTGGCTTGGAGAACAGTTTCAATATAAAAATGGGCCTAATAATATGAGTATAATAATTAATAAGGACACACACTTAGCAGTAGCACACGCAAGAATGAAAACAAACATACCAAGTATCTATTATCGGGAATAGCTTTACCCTCCATGAAAAGTAATATTCCTCAAATCTCAATAAATATTTTTACACATTTTTAACGGTAAAAGGCCGAACCCTAAATATATACAATTGAAAACAACACATCCGGTGCGGCGATTTGAGTGAGTAAAAGTTATATGTACTGATGAGTTTGTTTCACAATTTTATCAGGATCCCATTTAATTAACGTGAGTGGAAAATTCGAACGCTCTTTTAAAATTTAATATCATCCAAACTATGTCTCACTTCTAGATTAGGACATTCCTTCACGAAGAGTATGAAAATAAAGCGAAGAGTATGAAAATATCACCGAATGTTCTAATCAAGTAATTAAAGCTTCTTCTTTCAGCGTCGACCCGCGTCTCCTCTGCGACTCTAGACGACAGGACCAATCCTAGTACATAAAACTACAAAACGTATAAGCCAGAACACAATTTATCGAATGGGTTTCAACAACACCCGCCTTACTCTGATTTGATACTTTGATTTCAACATTCTCAAAAGCAAAGTTATTTAGAACAAAGCAACACATCAAAACTAATGAGAAACCAAAAACATGTATATTAATAGCGACCATTCTTTGTTATTTTAAATGAAACTTGGCTAACAAATTTTACAGAGAAACATACTCAATGTATAAAATGACTGGTCTATTCACTCACTGGTTTGTGAAGTAAGCAGTCATTTTGTACGGTTATTAAATGGTTGTTAATTCATACAATCATAACTACTTAGGACCCCCAATATAATGTTGTGACGTAAAAACCATGTCATTTTTTTCATGCCAATTTCATTTGTTTAGATTACTTACTGTCCTACGTAAATAATAAATTATTATTTCAGAATATCATTTTTTTGTTGTTTGTTGTGTATATGCACTACATTGAACTGAGCTTGGGTTTACCGAGATTTGAGGAACATAACTTTAATAGAATTCGATAGGCTTTCTGTACTGGACAACGATTCCACACAACATTACTTTTGTTTATTGTTTTATTCGGCATTAGATGGATTTACACATCTAGTGCACAAACAATGGCCGCTTTCACGTTTCATGAAATCGAGCTTAGAAAGAAATCGCGACAATATTAACGTTCTTAGAAGTGTGAATAGTGTTGGCTTTATCATCATTATTAGTAATAAAGATTGCGTGCACTAATGGTAGTGTTTTAACAAAACTAGCTATAAAAAGAAGGTAGGTCCATCTTTATAAACTTAAAAACGTTTGTTGTCTAATAAAAATTCGTTATGAACGGAATTATTTGTTTTTGAAATTAAAATACCCAGAATACGTAGAATCTGCAAATAAATGAAGGTAACGGACGGTTCTTATTTGTTACAAACTTAAACTTCCTTAATATAAACTTAAGATTCCTCTTAACGAGACAGTAAGACACTAGCACCCGGTTTTATAAAGCCTAATGAGCTAACGTCTGTCATATAGGAACGTATTTCAACGGTGCTTAGTGCCTAAATACTATAACCAATTTGTAGAGCCCAGGAGTCCTCGTTTTTTTTTTCGGAATAGCATTTTCAGCGATATAGATACGACATAACTTTTATAAAATGAAGGTTCACAATGCTGCTGATGTTACGCCAGGCTAACATAATTCGATATCTAAATGTTTTTGTCTTTTTTTTTTACGAAAAGCACTATACTTAAATATCTTACCTTCGGGTGGTACTCATCGATATCAGTCTCGTAAGGTTTAGCCGAATCTGCATCTTCATCACAGCTTTGATGAGGCGCCACAGTGATCTTACAGCCAAAAAAAAGTTTATCTTGTGATACTTCCAACGCCTTCTCCACATCGGATGGCTTTTTAAAACGCACCACCGCATAGCGATCGGCGTTTTGACCAACTACTTTAACCCATACAACTTTTCCATGTTTCTTGTATTCATGGTAAAGTCCATCCTTCAAAGAACTATCAGTAGATCGTGTCGGTAGATTTCGCACACAGATAGCCAAAGGTCTACCACTCGCCGTTGACGCCCACTATCAAGACAAAAATATGCAATGTTATTTGAAACTATATTTTATAAAAATGCAGATTTATGAAAATTCATATGTTGTGAATTATTATTTAAATAAAAATGTTACTCTAGTCCATCAGCGACTAAAACGTTTTGAATTACTTCCTAACATATAGCAAAATAATGCTAAAGAATCTTAAAATATTTGTATGAACCCTAAACTTTCCTCTTTAAGGTACTATAGGTTCATGAAGTTGTCGAATGATAAAAAATTTGAAGTCATGGATTTCACAAATCCAGTTGCTAGAACGACAATTATTTTAAAACAAATGTGGAAAATTGTCAAGCGCGCGTAAACTGCTGTGATTGGGTGTTGACAATTAATTCAACCGATCACGGCAGTTGACGAGTGCTTTTTGACAATTTGTCACATTAATTTAGCGCAAATTTCGGAAACTCTTTGGGGTTAGTCATATTCACGAGTACACTCGTGAATATCAGTATCGTTCATGAACAGTAAAATAACCATTAAAAATAAAAGGATCCTTCAGAGGATCCGGTTATTTTTATTACCTAGTTTTCCGACCGTCTGTTTACCCGTCACGTGGTCAATAAAATCGAGCTCGATGAGAATTTTAAAAAGCGATTTTAATTCCAGTTCTACGAAATAAAATTGCTGCCGGCGCCTATGTATTCTTATATTTACTTTGCATCAGCTTTTTACACAATAATATTTAATAATAAAAATAAAATAGATAATTATTGCCTTTCCTCAATGGGAAGTATGCCAATTTATTTTTGGATTCAACATAGAACCACGGTAAACTAACAAAAAAATGGACAGGCTCCAGGACTGGGGCAGGTGAGCGCCGTTACAGTAAAACGTTAAGGAATACGAAAGAAATATAGAGTTTGTATGAAGTTGCCGTTGTTTTTTCGGGCCACTTTGAACTATCATAACTTCGGTGGGACTCAGAAATTTAAAAATGAAATAAACTTTATATTGATGACATTTCTTTCTTGTTTCGAAATGAGTTACTAACTTGTTTCTTTGGTTATTTTGTTATTTTTTCTGTAATATCGTATATTATTACCATATTTATATCCCCTTTTGTATGTTATTTATGAATTCGAGTTCCAACATGGGAACTTTGCGTTTCAAATTGTTTGGAAAACGAACGTTTCAAACGGTTTGAAAGCTGTGCGTTTCAATTGATATTGCGGGCTGTTTGAGAAGCGTGGTATCCGCGTTGGAACTGGACTCCATGACTATAAATCCATATTATACTAATATAATAAAGCTGAAGAGTTTGTTCCTTTGGACGCGCTAATCTCTGGAACTACCAGTCGGATGTGGAAAATTATTTTTGTATTAGATAGCCACATTCATGAGGAAGGCTATAAGGGAACGGGAAAAAACGGGATACGCGTGTAAGAAGTCGCGGGCAAAAAAGCTAGTAGGTATGGCAATATAACGGAGAAATGGAAACCCTGAGAAACAAGAAAACAACTAATATCGAAAAAGAAATAACAGGGCTTAAATGTAAACGAAACAACGTATAACCAAATAAACACAATACCTGAAAAGGACATGTACTAATCATTATAAACAACTTGTACTATGGGACCAACACTGAAAACGCGAAAATATTTTTTTTTACGTTTTGCGTCTGTATTTAGTCCACAGAAGGTCATAATTATTTTGTGTACAAGATTTCAAAGGAATCGGTTCAGAAGATTCTAAGCAAATTGGCTATGACAAAAGGGCAGACAGAAAGACACACAAGCGATCCTAAAGGAGTTCAGTTTTTTTTCATACGGACGTTATGAACCAGAAAAAAACATGTACAGCTTAAAAGTAAAACATTGTTTTAATTTATACCAGAGCAACCGTGCTACTCAACATTCGGTTGATAATATAATTAAAAAATAACGCTCTTCTAATTTGAAACGTAATTTGCGTTTTGCGAAAGTAAAGTTGAATATTCACACCTAGCTTCCCTCCAAATCAACCAATTAAATGGGCTAAATCTTAAATGAAACCGCGTACCTCAATTAGAACTGGAGATATAGAGAAAGAAAGTTATGAAAACAGAAATGTTGACATCGCGTTAGAGTATAACTTGAGAAGGGTAAAAGTTAGTTGATTTCCGATTCTTGATGACTAATCTGTGCCACCTTTACATAAAAAGTTGGGTAGAACGGCCGGACGGAATCGTAATAGATTTCATTTTATTTTATTTTAGCGTAATGTGAAATTATGCACGTAAACCAACAATGCTACTGAACACTTATCTCATGAATAATCCCATTGAATCATAGAATAGGTTTAGTTTGTTCGCACAATGGCATTTAGGATTTGGGCCACATTTATTGAAGCTGAGTGTATAAGTATGTTAAATTTCAAGATATATCTGTCACCGGAAAATAGCAAACTCCGTAAGATTGTAATAAATCTTAAATATTAAATTGTAATTTCTCGATATATTGTGACCAAATCATTTTGAAGACAATAAATCCTATCCAAAATCAACAGTTTCCAATTATTATACATATACGTCTCATTGAAAAAAAAAAAATTACAATCTTACGGCGTCTGCAATTATCCGGTGACATGTTTATTTTTTGCTGATACACTGTGTATAGTAAGCCAGATTTGACTATTATCTGAACAATTCGATTAGCGATTAGTTAGTGAAAGCTATTGTTTGTTTTCTTCGTGTTTTGTATTCTATTATTATTAGTGTGGTTTGGTTTTATTATAGTTGAGATCGTTAATTTCTGCCGCAAAACAATAATATGACAGGAAAACTTGTTTTTATGCGCTAGTTACAGTAGTTTACAGGGTTGACAAATTGTTAAGTGTACTAAAACTACAATAGAAATGGTGGTGAGGTGCTGCGTTCCCAGCTAGGTTAAAGAATAACCAGTATAAGGGAGTTGTCAAAATGAAGGTTAATTTATCTACAAGTTGCCATTATTCTTTTTATAAAGACATGGACGGCGAATGTTTCCAAATCACACTTTTTTGTATTTTACTTGGCACTTCCAAGACCTAAAATTTAGTAACGAATTCATTTAGGTACTAGGTTCATGGCCCCCGCAAGCGTGACGCGACAATACGACAACCATTTCTTAAAGAAATTGTTTTACGTATACATTATCCGTTGGAACAACTTTTAAGAAAAATCGTCTGTAAACAAATAGAGAGTCGGACAGATGGACTTCCACATTTAAGTAAAATCATTAGAAAGAGAAACATTAATGGCCGTTTTCACTAACACTAAACAACAAAATGAATATTGCCTTACTGGACCGTTAAATTTTCAACTGTTAGCACTGAGCCTAAAGTTGAAAATCCAACAGTGACGTTTTATCTAGGCACAATTAGGTTATTATTGTGATTGAGTAGCGTGCGTAGTGACTACGAGCGAATACGCTAAGTTAGTGCATGAAATATATTTTCATTTAGCTAAAACTATATCGGCGCTGGAAAGCGATTTTGTTCTATTTCGTAATATGGCACCAGAGCCAAAAAGACGTTTTTACGACAAATTATAGCTCTAACTAACAGATAATTAGTTTTTGGAACAAATATTATTCATGAATGGCTACAGAGAAGAAATACTTAAAAACCAGCCAAGTTGCGAGTCGGACTCGCACACGAAGGGGTCCGTACTCTTGACCGAAAAAAACGCGTTTCTTGTATGGGTCTCCTTTAATTTTTAATATTTGTTGTTATAGCGGCAAAAGACAACTGTGAAATTTCAACTACCACCTACGGGTCCACCTATTGAAGTTCTTGAGATACAGCCCGCTGACAGAAAGACGGACGGACGGACGGACAGCGGAGGCTTAGTAATAGGATTCCGTTGGTTACCCTTCGGGTACGGCACTCCAAAAAGCACATTGATACGTCTTTTGCAAAATATCTCGAATCAAAATAAAAATCAATATTCCTAGCCAGGTTTTTATTATAGGTTGTCCTGTAACCTAAGTAAAGAACTATTATCGGTTTTTTTTTTTTCAAACTAGTTTCGGAGATAATATATTAAATTATTCATTTTTTTCTTAAATAACTTTTAAACGATTGAATTTTAATTTGAGATAAGCCCTTTAATTTGATTTACCACATGGCGGCACAGTTTGAAATCACACTTGAAACTTTGATGTTTCTATTTTTCCCAATAAAAGTGACCCCATATTCACCAATTTTTTTTAATATTTATTTACGTTCCGGGTCCGTTTTTGGGTCACATAACTTGATAATGTGCGTACCAAATTTTTACAGAATCGGTCCAGTAGATTCAGCCAGCAAATAGACTGTGACAGACAGACGACCCTGACTGACCCACAGACGTTCAGCCAGACAGGCGCACGAGTGAATCTATAAGGATTCAGGTTTTCATTCGGACGCCTACGGAACCCTAAAAATCACACACTGTATTTTTATACGATCCGATGATATCGCTAATAAGGATATTTAATTCTGGGAAATAATGATAAAAGGCAAACTTTTGGAAAATGAGATTAATAAACATAATATATATTATGTTTATTAATCTCATTTTTTATAAATTTTTATGTCATTGACATTATGAATATTTGTTTTTTTTTTTTAATCCATTGATGCAGTTTTAGTTTTTATCGAAATCGGACTCGAGACTCCTTTGAATATTTTCGCTATTCCTTTCAAGTTTCGGATTTGGCCTACCCTTTAAGCAATATGAGTAAGCAACGACCAAATCGCTTTCCACTGTCGTCGATATGAAATAATCTTAATAGAGTTACTTTAATTTGTCGAAATCAATTTAACTAAATTTAGCCAAACAATACTTTCTTTGTGTTTATGTGATCGTCGCTTGCAAGATTCGCTCGTTATACTGCAATGATGTTTCATAAGTAGTAGGAGTTTTCATTAATATTTAATTTACTTTAAATGTATACCTTAAAAGGGTACTAGGATTTGAGGAATACTATTTCGCATGGAGAGCGTAGACGTCAGCATGAAAAATAAATCTTAACAATATAATTGTGTTGACATCTTTATAGGGTTTGATAAGTTTCTGTACATTATGGTGTAGCGCAACTAGTTGCTATGCCTTAGCTAAATTGTGAGAAAGAGCGCAATTTGATTAATTTATTACATCAAGTCGTTAATTCGAATTTGCGCCAACTTAATATTTCATAGAAATAGAGTTAAAAAAAAGTAGTTTAATGGTAAAACAAAGGTTTGAGCTATGTGACCCAGACGAGTTGATCCTACGCGTTTGTAAGAAATTCTAAAAGAACATACTTGGTGTTGTAAGGACGGCGGCGTACGATGGTTGTTATGGTGGGAAAGCGGTGGTTGTGTAGCTGGCGTCGAAGCACGTGAAGTATCGCTTGGCTCAGGCGAACTCGAGTCTGATCTCGAAGAGCCAGATCCCGAATTTCGCCGCCGTCGACCTCCTTCAGTCCCACCCCCAGGTGTACTTGGTGTACTTTCTCCGCCTGTCGCGCCGGCCACTCGGTCGCTACTTGCATACCATCGATGATGAGGGGTTGTTCTGGAAAAAAGGTTATTTTTTTAATCAAGTTACTAACTTAAATTAAAGAACTGGCACGGTACAGACGCCAGCACAACAAATTACTCGAAACTAAAATTTTCCCAAAATCAACCTTGAACCTAATGAATGCTTTAGAATAATGTTGAATATATGTTAAAGAAATTTAACAGATTGTTGTAGCTTGATTTGCTGGCGTCTGTTATACAAAATTCCCCACGTCCTACAGAAAAGGAAAGTATGTATCTAAAAACTAATAAAAATAAATATGGCATACTTCGAAATCCCATTCTTACATTGTAACAATTAAAAAAAAATGCAATAAGTATTACTACAATATTGAAAAATATTTGGCCATCCGCGTGAACGTCGGAGATTATACTAAGGCACCATACTCCTGGGATTAAGTATCCAATGGTTGAATCTAGGAAATTGGTTTACACGTGTGCTGCTTACTATTAGACGTGAAGAGGTAATAAACTATCAATATTATTAATCTTACATACAAACTTGAACACCCATAAAATTGTCTTTTGGGGGTTGTTGTGAAAAATTACTAATGAAGACCTTTATAATTTACACAGGTTATTATTCGTACCAAGATTCACGTTCATTGGCCCACGAAATAAGATTCTTCCACAAACTTTATACAAACTTTAACACCCCCTAAATCTTCTTTTGGGGGTAGTTCTGAAAAACTAATAATGACCATCTTTACTAGGTACTTACATTGTTCAGTATTTGACCAATTTTCAAGGATATTTGCTAAAGGAATCAGATTTTTCATGCAGACTTTCTATTTCACACACCTAGGGCATGATGTTTTTAAATCCTTTCTTATCGGATGTCTTGTCTAGGAATATTTTACGTTTATTAGCACAACAGTAAAAGTACTGGTCATTTGAAAAATATTAAAAAGTAAATTTGTTCCTCGCACAATTTTTGTTTCTTTATTCTAAATATTAATAATAAAAAAATGCGCGAGTGTTGTGGAACACTCGGTTGGAAGGTCCTTTCGTAGTATATTATTATTGATGAACGTATTATTAATTGATTAACAAATACAAATGAATGAATTACTAGCGTCTGAGAGCAATTAAATGAATCGCAGAAACAACTAACGAATTGAAGGAATGGTAGGAAATTTCGTAATTAATATATTTTTTCGAGTTGTGAAAACAAACATTTTATTGTACATTATTCAATTGATCTAATTCATTATAAACTGAAGTTTATAATTAATGAATGAATTAATGATTTTACTCCATCATTCAAGAAAGGATCGTGAGGGAAATTCGTGACGGAAATATCTTTTTTTTTTTCGCCTAGCCCCTATCCGCCAAGTCCGTACCGTGCGATAAGGAACATCGTTCCAAAATGAAATAAACTTGCAGAAAAAATTTAAATACCTCAGATATGAGGATCTATCCATCCTTTCACAAGACAAATAACAGTGCAAGAAACATCCATCCTGATGTTTCTCCTTCACGTAAAACTACTGAACAGATGTCGATAAAACTTTACAGATATACCTTATACATTAGAGTAACATTATTATAGGCCATGATTTTTTAAGCGGGGAAGTACTCATTCCATGAGAGCGAAGCTGCGGGCGGCAGCAGAGTTTGAAAAAATAACTGCGCTAGACCGATCATTCATAGCAATTTTTTTATATAAGACTGTAACCCCCATGGTTCAGAAATTTGCCTTTTTTATTTTTTGAGATGTGCTCCGTTACGGACGTGGGGTCATTTTGAACCTTCTTCTTTAGGTACATGTATGATTACAAGACATTACAAGTGTATACTTGTATATAGTACAAGTTTATCCGGTGCGTATGCACCGGACAAACTTGTACTATGTGTTAGGGGGACTTGTTATATTCGCAGCTTATTCATTTTGAACTTGAGCGAAGCGCTTTAAATGTTAGTGTTAGTGCGTTGTAGTCAGTGCTCCTAACCGGCACGCGTGTTGATGTATAGAATTGAGAAAAAAGTCAGAGGTCGAAATTACCCGTTTTCCTTTGGAGGAAAACGTTATAAAAAAAAACATTTGCAACTTATGATATTTTGATTTAAAAGTTTAGTTTTAGTATTTTTATTAATAAATGAAAAAAGCGGAAGCCTTGTAGCGGCACTCGTGCGTTTTTCTGTGCGTCTATCTTAGCAGATTTGCTCCGAAACTATTGGACCGATTTAACTTTACCCATGGGCCTTGACCACATCACCACGTCACGACGTCGTTAACGTGAAAGGGTGCGGAATCGCGTCACGGCATATTGACGTGACGTGCTAATTTACGTTGACGTGTCGTATAAATGCACGTCCCGATGCCGCAACGTTACACTGTGCTGTGCCCGATATAATTTTCACTCACGAGTCTGTGAAATAGCATTCATTTTCTAGATATGGACCGCACAAGACGTAGTTCAGCTTCTGCTATTGTTAACAAGTGATATCAATAAATCACTGTCAGTTGTGAACCGTATTTTAGAAATTACAAAATATCAACATTACCTTGTTTGTACATATTTGAAGTAGCTATGTTTGTAAAGACAAATCCGAGTCGATTTAGACGACTATAGGATGTAGCACCATAATATTGTATATCTATATAAAAGAGACTCCGAAGCTTTTTGGTGGCGAAAGCATATATTAAGGAGTTCCTAATTGAGAAAGACTTTTTAAGCTAGTGCATAATTATGTATGTAAGTATATAATAATATTTTAAAATTATAGTGTGTAATATTTTAAAATTGTATTTAGTTGTACGTTGATATTTTAAATCTTTTGCATGCCTACGTGGTAAACTATGGCTGTACCATTGTATGTTTTTGTCATCGTTTGAGGTTACCCATAAATGCAAAATTAAATTATCTTCATCAGAATCTATAATTTCTGACATCTTTTTTGCACAACTAATCGCTGAGACAGTGAACCGCCAACTGAGCGAGCGCATCGTATCGAGCGAGAAAAGCACGAAATTCCAAAATGCATTAACTAAACTAAATGAGGCGTTTGATTTAGATACAGTAACTTTAAGATCAATACAAGAATGTTTATGTCTCATGTACTGTGCCAAATATTGTCAAGATGTTAACAGAGCTGGACTAGAACTATACAACCGAAGTTTAAAAAGTAATAAAATGCAAAACCAATAAAGAAAAATTGAATAAAACTGAAAAATCAGCTCCATATTGATTCCACCTTGCTGGAAAACTTTGAAACAAAAAAAAATAAGATGCATTTTTATATCCTCCATGTAGTAACATTCGTCAGAAAAAGATTGCGTAAAACTTTCCGCTGTAGATTATGGCTGGAAACTAACTTCAAACAATAAATACGAGCCTTTGTGGTATGAGGGAAACCAGAATCCTCTAAATATATGTAGTAGACATTGTAATCAAGAGTGATACTGATGAAAGTAGTGATTTTAGTTCACATGAAGACAACGAGCGATTCCGATTATTAATAGTCGTGTACACTTTATCATAATTGTAATTTATATCGTACCTACACTAAGTGTAATTTTTAAAAACTTTTTACAAAAAAACAATTTTTTTACTTTGTAGTGGATTTTATTTGGAAGTCGGTTGTTTTTTTTATAAAAATGTTTATTATTTTCCACTTTTTAGTGGTGACAACTGAGTGACATTATTCCGACAATGAGTGGTTGTACTATTTGCCGTTAAGGAGTTACTTTGTGTGCCTTCGCAGCAGTGGCGTGCGGTGGGTCTCAAGAAAGGGCAGGCAAACGGACAGATAACAAAAAAAAAACTCACCAGATTCTTCAAAATTGAAATCACGGTATTCTGACGATGCAAATTATGAAAGATTCGGCCACCCCAAATATCTTATCCAAGTGGGTGATAGAACACGTCACTTGCAAGATATCCGATGTGGCCTTTAAGGGCCCTATTTCATGTGATTCGCTGATATATAAATATATATATTAAGTTAACTACGGGTTTTACAGCAGTGAAAAAGTTAAATTAAACTAACTCATTTATAAATTAAATCCACGCGCCTATCTTTTTTCAAATATGATTTTAAGACCTGATCATAAAAAGTAGGCTTGCGTCGTAGTTCGACCATTAATTCTTTTTCGATAGAAATTAAAGATAGATTTGTGAGTCGTTGCTGACTCTGTGTGTTTCTTAAATAGGTGTGGATACGTTTTAAGGATGAAAATGAACGTTCTGCCGATGCGCTGCTCGCTGGGATAGTAACAATAAACTTCGCCAACCGTAAAACTTCAGAAAAAACTTTATCTAAATTATTTTTATACAAATTTGGAATGATACTATATATGCTACAATTTGCAAATTCAGGCGATTTATAAATACAGCGCAATTCATTTTTTAATCTATCAAAATTAAAATTAGCCTGATAAGTATTAGTGAACTCTCTGATTTCCTTTTCAGGGAATTGTTCACTACATTTAATAAAATTCTCACAAGAAAGTAACTCAAAGAATTTCAAATTTTTAATATTCATGTAACGATCTCTTAATTCGCTGAGTACATTATCAATTATTTCCATAAAAATTCGCCGATAATGTATTTTTACATCATCGACATTGCGCTTTCTTTTGGGCGGTCCGGTAATGCGAACAGTTGCATCATAATTGATCTCAAACCTATCTCTGTAACGAGCTAAAAATGACTCGAATTCTTTTATCTTTTTTACACAATATGCGATGTCACAAGTTTTTTTCTGTATAATATCGTATAAAATATCGGTTTCAGCAAAAATATCCGCGAATGTTTTTAAAAATAAATTAAACTCGAATTCTTTCATGTTAAATAAAAATGAAGTTACTTGTGACAATGTATCACCATCCCAGTGTTCTGTATTTTCATTCATTTCCTCAAACAACTGAAGGAGGTGTGAAGATTCGTTATTAATTATATTTAACGTGCGCGAGTGATATGTCCACCTAGTTTCGGCGACACGAGGCAGCTTTTTCATAACGGCAAATTCGTTATAACAAGCCATTCGTTTCGTACTAGTGTGAAAAAAAACCGCAATTGTCTTTATTATATTAAAAAAGCGTTTTGTTTCAGGAACCCGTTCAAAAGATTTCGATAAAACTAAATTTAATACATGTGCTGAACACCATACGTACATAGCTTGCGGACATTTTTGCCTCACCAAAGCCTGCACACCGTTAATTTTAGAGGATAAAACTGCTGCCCCGTCATAAGTTTGAGCAATTAATTTAGAATGACAATCTAAATCTGCTAAAGTTTCCAAAATTATAGAACTTAAGGTTACAGCGGTCCGATCCGCGCTGACATCTACGTATTTAATAAATCGATCCACTACTTCGGAATCAAGAAAATATCTTAAAATCAGAACTAATTGTTCTCGGCCGCTTGTGTCCGGGGTTTCGTCCACGAGAACAGCTACGTAATCGGACTGTTTAATTTCGTCTATAATGTGATCAGTCATCACAGATGCAACGCTCGAGATTAAATCATTTTGCGTTCTGTTCGACATGCCTGTGAATGAGGTACTTGCATTTTGTAAGTGGGTTTCTAAAACTCCGTCATATTTTGCTAATAAATCTACTGTTTCTAAATAATTATCTCTATTCAGTGATGATAATGATTCATCGTGGCCGCGAAAAGCTAATTCTTGTTTTCCCAGAAAGCATACAACATCGATCAGTCTCTGAAAAATATTTCTATTTCTATCTACTTTGGAATTATGCCTTTCTATATCTAATCTTAACTGACAATTAATACTAGTTTCAATACGTGATTTACCAAATGTATTTAACTTTAAGCAAGCCTCTAGATGTTTTTCTGATAGGTCATGCTTTTTTGCAGAGGAATGGAAGTTATGCAAATCTATATATCCCTCACTCCACTTACTAGAAGTATTAAACAAAATGCACGGAAAACAAAATAATTTATTTGTGTGGATACATCCACACAGCCATTTGTACGTTGCATAATTTTGAGGATTAAAATGACGAGTTCGAGATAATGAATTACCATGTTTTTGGATTAATTCTCGTAATTCGGGTAAACATCGACCTCTAGACACAATTAGAATCTTATCATTATACGCTAATAGCGAAAACTTATTGCTTTTAATTTCTAATAAACACACATCGTCAGCACAGATTTCACATTCGAACACCATTTTTAACTAAATAAACTTTTATATTAGCACTACAGTAAGTTTCAAAATGAATTACTTATAACTCAATAAGATATTATAAAAAGTAAACAGTTGAAATCGCGATCACATGAAACAATATGGTTTCTCTTAGAAAACTCTAATTTCTTATTTGAAGATAAAAAACACTACCAAATAAAATAGTATTATTTTAGTTTAACGAAAGCTGTAAAATGGCAGATTTCTAATTTTGCCGCATTATATATTGCCGCAACCAATCACTGCCTAGCAGTGTGGCAGTAACATAGAAATCCAATTAACCCAAAAATCTAAGCAAAATTTCCCATATTCGGGGAAAAAATGTAATTCATGCCGTTTTTAATTATTTTTATAGGGCTTTTGCTATTCCTTACAGTTTAAAATTTTTGGAAAGTATAAATTTAACAATACCACCATGTTTTTTAATTGTGTTTAGTAGTCTTATAGGAACCTATCGTGTCTGTGTAGTCTGTTTCTCGAATTACCAGCAATTCCTCAAATCATCACAACTTGGCAACCCCACATAATTCATTCAATTTTAACTAGCCAATCAGATCAACTACTGTGGTCGGAGTTGGGACATAAGTTCAGTCATAATCTAAACATGTGTGCCGTTCATACACACGAAATCATGCAGCAGTGTGCTACACAAGCGTAAATTTATGAATGGAAATAAGGCCGATAGCGCGTTTGCCTAACCACGTAGTATAGTGAGTTACGCGAGCGCTTAGCAATCCGCGCTGCTAGATGTTGCTTTAAACATTTTAGTAGGAGTTTTAACTTTTTTTATTATTGTTTTTGTTGTATTATTTTATTACATGTTGTTTTATTAATGCGTTCTTGGTAGGGTAGGCACGGTCTTATATCGTCCTTTGTGGGCACGCGACTGCTTCGCAGTCCAAGTCTAGACCAGCCCATAGTTAAATATCTAATTTGCTTTGGTACTAATTTTTACCGATTTTAAGGTGAGGAGGTCACTGGTTTATCTTTGAAGTTCACTGTACAGTGCAAATGCAATATAGCTATACGTAAACCTAATGCAAAAAGAATTATCAAGATCGGTTAGTGAACAAAAGTTATGCCACAATAGATAACCCCAAATACACGTTAATTCAGGTTGACTTGTTTGCATCTGCGTACCCCTTCACAGCGTACGGCGTGATGTTATGTTATGAACTGGTGTAATCAATAAACAGACATGCAATTTCAGCAATCCTGGGAGATTCGCTATCATTTATTAAAGAGTTCCGTTGCCTACCTCCGAAATCCTTCATCAGATCTTCACCAAATTGAAATGGAGCCAGTTTGGAAAAATACTCTTCCAAACAAAAAAAAATCATCCAAATCGGTTGACAATTGGAGAAAATATCGATGATCAAACATATGCCCTGGGATCCCACCATCAGATTCTAACTTATATCTTCCATCATCAGCTCAGCAAGATGAATCTGAATTGCGTTAGAAAGTATATGAAAAAGATTGTATGTGCCTTTAAAATTTGCGGGTTGCCCTCGATTTCCCTAGGATCCCATCATCAGATCCTGACTTGGTGCCAATGGAACCACCTCAGGAGCATAGGCTTTCGAATAAAAAAGAATTATCAAAATCCATTCATAATTGACGGAGTGATTGCATAAGAAACACACAAAAAAAACCTCCTTTTTAGAAGTCGGTGAAAAATAGGACGGAACTAAAATAAAAATATCTATCTTCTATTTATATAAAAATCAATTGCTGTTCGTTAGTCTCGCTAAAACTCGAGAACGGCTTGACCGATTTGGCTAATTCTTTTTTTGTTTTGGTCGCCAGATTACAAGCAAGGTTTTGAAACAAAAAAAAGGGAAGTAGGGTAGGTATGTAGGGTAGGTCTGTAGGGTAGGTATGTAGGGTAGGTATGTAGGGTAGGTATGTAGGGTAGGTATGTAGGGTAGGTATGTAGGGTAGGTATGTAGGGTAGGTATGTAGGGTAGGTATGTAGGGTAGGTATGTAGGGTAGGTATGTAGGGTAGGTATGTAGGGTAGGTATGTAGGGTAGGTATGTAGGGTAGGTATGTAGGGTAGGTCTGTAGGGTAGGTATGTAGGGTAGGTAACGGTTGACGGTTGTTGGTGAAGGGAGCGAAGCCGCGGGCAGCTTGTAGTAAATATTTTACCTACACCTTTCCTTTCCTAATCATAATTGTGGTACACATTTAACAACAGGAACTAATTTGTATAATTTATTTTCGCTCAGGCAGGTGAAGTTCCCACTTTCTTCTTTCCCTCCCCGCTCCTACTTTGAAATCGACGGTTTAGCCAAATAGTTTTAATTAAGAACCTCACGCGACTCAAAAAAAAGAGTCGGTTATTAACAATGTTCCTAATCCCACTGGTCGTTCCAGAGATTAGCGCGTTCAAACAAACACTTCAGCTTTATTATATTAGTACAGATTAGTAAAGATAGTATAGAAATATAGATAAGGTTGAAATTATTTAAGAAAACAGATGAAAATTAACCTCTTCTTTAGTTTCGGAAATGAAACTACTGAGTCACAAATTTAGAGTATAAAAAGTTATACTTAGTACTTTGTTTATACAGCTTATTTAAGTACAAAGCCTAAAAATAGTTTATTCCGAATCAGTAATAGAATCGATTGCAATCATGTTTGAAAACAAAATATTTATAAATAGTACAACCTGGACACTCATTGCAAATCACCCGAGCGAGGCACAAGTTGTTTTATTTTGAACTGGCATCGAGGTGTGGTCACAGTTCTAACCTAACCTTATATAGCCGTTTCGAATTCGACGAACTGTTTATTGTCTAAAGATTGTTTGCTGTAATAAATCACAACAGTCGCCGTGTCATTATTTATAGTATAATTTCCTCTCTTATAATTTCAATTGGCTCTATTTATTTTGTTCGCTACCTTAAAGTAGCAGCCATTATTTAGTTTTTATAATTCCATGAATTTTGAAGCTCGTGTAATATAATCATTGCTAAAAATATTAAATCGCTGCCAAGTTATTTTTTAGTAGCAAGTAGTCGCCCTTTAAGTTGTTCGTCGCTTGGAAAATAATTAGCCTATTTCAAAGAAAGGTTCTTAATTCGTAGGATTTTTTAAATGTTTATTCAACGATGAATTTATTCTTCTTTGATTGAACGACCCAAACCACAAAAACTGAAGTAATTAATTTTGATATTTTGAATGGAATGATTTTATTGACGTCGAGTGAATTTAATTCTCAAACGACAAACAAACAAAAAAATCTAAAATGGGTTACTTTTATTTTTTTAATAATCCAATGTCGCTAGTTGATTCGACGCGACGTCATCATCTGCTTAGCCTTTTCCCAACTATATTGGGGTCGGCTTCCAGTCAAACCGGATTCAGCTGAATACCAGTATTTTACGTGGAGCGGCTGCCTACCAGACCTCCACAACCTATTAACTGGGTAACACGGTACATCCGTTACGACTGCCAAAGATCTACAAATGACAGCCGGGACCAACGGCTTAACGTGCTGAGACAATAGTAGAGTTGTTATAAAAAATGGCATAACTAGACAATAATATTGCCGCGCGTCACTGCCGCCATGAGAGAACCAAACGTGTTTGAAAATGGTTTGACTTATTATTACAATTACTGTACGTCCTTATTAAGTGAAACTGCCTCAATTTTAAGTAATATGGACTACATTGGTGATTTTGCCTCTAAATAAATAAATACCTTTCAACATTAGAGGGTGGTGTAGAATAAGGTGCGGTTGAGTTGTTGCGCTGGTACCTGCCGTACGCAGCGGGCGTGTTGCCACGGCGACAATACTCGGTAGCACTGTCATTAGTACCACGCCACGTAGCAGGTGCAGCCGCAGAGGCAGCTATTGGACATGTATTGCTTGAGCTATCTTCCCCGCCACTGAAAAGAAAGATTTTCCGGTTAGTAAAAACATAATCTAGTAGGAGTGATAAAATATTATGCTTATAGAGAGCCGATGACCAAATCCATCTTAGCAATACAATCGAAATACCCTGAGCCCAACAAGGTGAGCAATAACATTCAAAGAAGCTTTTCAGAGAGTAAATTTCTGCTTTGCCAAAAAAAGTCACGATGTATTATTACATTAACTTTGGTATTCAAAAAGTACATACAATCACTCGTTCGATTTACGCCAATTTTTGTTTCCAGTTTTACGCATCGTTTTCGGTTTGGTCGCATTTTCAGAAATGTAAATCGGTAGGTTTTTTGACACCGAAGATCATACGGTAAAACAGGAAGTCTTACCGCATGATCTTCGGTGTCAAAAAACAAATCGTTGTATATGACAAAATACATTTTTTTAAAGGTTTTTTTCCCAGATACATATGTTTTTACTAGCCATTACTGTCCCAGTGCTGAGCAAAGGCATCTCCCAAGCCCTTCCAGATGCTCTTCGCACGCGCGGTCCTCATGGAAACTAATTTACTAATTCGTTTTTGTTAATTCATTACGTCCGGAAACTACGTTGTTGCAAAGTGCCATCTATTTATTTGTAAACCACGTTTTAAATGTAAACAACAACTTCACCACACCGTCTCGTTACTCTTTCATCAGATGATTTATAGAAAATATCCAATCTGCGAAGTTTTTCTAATAAAAACAGTAAGCGGAACGGGGTGGCAGTTTTTAGAATTTGGATGTTGTTACCTAGTAAATATAAGATCACATTCACCATTAAAAAGACGAGAAACGCTGCGACCGCAAAAATGCGTTAGCGTCGTCACACCGATGCCTAAACCACTGGCTGTTCCTAAACAACGAAGGTAAGCAGCACCAAGGAAGAATTCATGCCTGAAAGGGGTTGCATTGTTGACGAGTTGATGAGTGAAAACAAACATTTATGGCAGTTGAAGTAAATGAGTGACTTGAAACATCTTTGAATATGACAAAACAGAATATTATTAAAGGTTTCATATTATAAATGCTAAGGAGCTATAAGTATAACCTTAGGGTATTTATTGTTGTTTTTGTGTCTTTTAATCACATGAAGGTACCAGTTTTCACATAAACCGCACGAACAATATTTTTATGAAGGCGCATGTTGATTGTCAATGCCGTAGCCCGGTATTGACAATCAACATGCGCCTTCTATTTATGTGTCGAGGACAAATAAAAGCAAAAATGACTAGGGGTAGGAAAAATATACCTATTTCCTCTAAGCTGCTACGTTGCCGAGTAGGACATTAGCATGTTAGATATCAAATTTGTCTCGATGTGCGTCAAATATTAAATCTAAATAATCATTATCGCGTATACTTTTTACAATATGGATACTTAATGAAGATCACGCGGTTGTCTGTCTGTTTGTCCGTCTGTCACAGCCGATTACTTCCGAATCTACTGGACAGATTCAGTTGAAATTTGGCACACATGTTATCTTCTGTGACCCAAACACGTCCGTGTTTGGGTCACATTAGCAAGATAACATTAGCTTAGCAATTTAGCGTAATAATTATTTTTTTGACATTATGGCCCCTTTTTGGCAGCAAACTGGAAACTTAAAACAAAAAGTTTTTCCAACTATACCGAGTTACATATCAAATGAAAGAGCTCATTGTAAGGATCTCAAAAGCATTTTGTTAGCGAATACTCTCTATTATTCGGTATTCGGCATTACTAGATTTTTTTTTATTATTCGTCGAATACCGAATAATAGTTTATTTTATTCGGCATTCGGCGAATAGTTGTCTAAATTAAATTAAACTTTTTTTGAACAGTAAAACTATAGACTTAAAAATAATTAAACTTGTATTAATCATAAAAAAAAACAAAACAAAACGCACTTGGTATACAACTTTAAACTACGATATTTTTCCATGCTTAAATTATATAGACTTCGCGATTTTGTGTGGTACCTATATAACATCTTCCTTTTTGCTGCCTACAAATGCGATAGCTTTTTGTAGTATGTCTCATCCAATTTTTTTGTAGGCATTCGATTAACGATGTAACAATTATTCTTTTTTGACCGTTTAACATACACCACAATACGTCCTTTTAAATTATTCCATAGAAAAAACCTGGTGAGCTTGGAGGTCAATTAACGCTTGCGATTAAATTGCCTCGTAAACGTTCGTCTCAAACTTCCACTGATATCATGATGCATAGGATTGCGGCGCCGTCTTATTAGAAACAGTGGTTTTCTTAGCTCCACAGATTAATTTGATGAAGTCAAAAATTGGAATTCACAAAACGCGTTCTCAGAATATAGCGATCACCAGCCACAGTAACAGCAGCACTTGCTAAGCGGACTCTTTAAAGAAGAATTGTGTAATGACTCCACCTAATTAGTCAGACGAAGTGGATCAAGGGATCTTGCGTGGGTCAGCAAAGACTGTTGTTCCCTCCAACAGCGTTTTTTTTTTTTAAATAATGTCCTGGTTTTAAAAACTATCCAAACAAAAACGCAGCTCTTAACTAAAAAAGGACACCAAAAATCTGTGCTTTATATATTGAAATGATGGCAAAACAAAGTTGTATACATCCGATTTGGCCACCCAATATAAAAATTAACCAAAAATCAGTCATGTTGAAGTTTAATTACTTACTTTAATTACCTACATTTTAATTAATAAATTAAGATTTAAAGTCCAAAAGGGGCAGATTGTGATGCAGTAAGAATAGGTAAATAAACAATTTTTTCTATGTTGATTATTACAATGGCGAGTATACGACTATTCGCCACAGGGAATGGCGATTAATTATTATCGACTATTCGCTATAACAACTATTCGCCACAGGGAATGGCGATTAATTATTATCGACTATTCGCTATAACAACTATTCGCGGCATCTCTATTCCATAAGTTATTCAAGAAAATCGATGAAATTCACCATTCCTCCCCCCTTATCTCCGAAACTAATAAGCCTAAAATTTTGAAAAATACAGATGAATAGCTTATTTTAGTATTAAAGCTTATATAATATATACAGGAAAACCTAAAAGATTATGATTTGAAAGTAACATTAAAAAAACTTTGAACGCGAGTCCGATTCGCACACGGCCGGTTCTTTTTTCAAATATTCGTTGAAGTCCGAAGAAGGTTCTTATGAAAAGTAAAACTGGAAATATTGAACGAAAAAATCTTAAAACCACCAAGGATACAACTTAGATGAGTTTAACCTTAAAATGTACTTTCGTAAATTCTGAAGACCACGCAGACAAAGTGATGTTACAAACATAACGTTTTCTACTCTTCAAGCCTTTTCATTTGATACCCATATTAAAGGGGTTGAGAAAAAATATGTAATCCGCCATCTTGGCGCAGCGGGATATTTAAATTATTACAATATTGAGTACTAGCTGTAGCCCGTGGCTCCGCCCGCGTGAACGTCGAAACTTATCTTAAGGGAACATACTCATGATATACTGTTGTTATTCCAGACTATAATCTACCTCGGTGCCAAATTTCATCAAGATCTGTTCAGCCGTTTTGAGTCTGACGTAGAACGAAGTATCATGCTTTTCAATAAGTATTTACCGATTGCTTTCTATTTTTTTTATATCGAAAACCAATAACTTTCAGTTTCTTTTCTTAATGTCTCCAGACAGCCTCCAAATTTAAACGAAATTAAATTAAGAACAAGGTAATTCCTTAAAGCGTTAATGAACATCGTAAATCATGTTACACAATAGTCAAAATCGTCCAAATTTAAACGAAATTGTTAGGTCTATTTTACTCTTTTTGGTGATGGGAAGGGACCCGATTTATCTTGTTTATCATTTTATTTACGAAGCGATTTTAAGCAATACAGCATCAATCTTTATCCAATTAAGTACCTTAAATACATTGTGCATTTAATAGATCAATATGGCCCTTTACAGCAAGTAATTTAAATGAATATTTTCGAAGATATTACAGTTTTAAAATGCAGGGACATAGCGGTCGCGGCAATATCGTGCCTATAAATAGCGTTCAAGTTATGTGCTCAAGATGATTTCGCGAAAACACTGACATAATTATGACAGAGTTCCAAGTTACTATACATGGAACCAGAGTTCTAAAACCATCATTTAGTATCAGCATTGCACCCGTGCGAAGCCGGAGCGGGTCGCCATTCTTGTATAAAATACAAATATACGATTAAAAATCGTGCCTGCGACTTAAGCAGCTTTCCTCCTATTTTTTAAATAAATTACATTCAAGTTAAAGGAGTATTAACAACTCTTACTTGCAAATCGATTGGGAGCGTCCGGTCTGCGCCAAGTGCAACTGACAGAAATCCGACGACTGACGAAAAACGAAGTTTGTCGAGGGATATTAAGAAAATAGTTGTACGGTACATACGAACAGTGCAAGACAAATAAAGGCTTGTAAAAAAAGATACGTTCGGTTATGAAAACCTTTTACAAATAGGCTCATTATCATTTTCTTGCCCTTCTGCCAACTTATTTCGAATCGAGTTTTCCTCTTCCATATCTATCTCTGTTAGTCGTCATCTCAGTAGTCTTCTACTTTCTAGCCATATCATCTTTCATACAATTCATCCATAGCTTCTTTGGTTTTCCCCTAATCTATAGCACATTTTATCATCCACATTGTTACTCGAAACTGACGAATATTTTTAAGTCAGCGTTTCTTAACCTCGGGTCGCGGGCGGTATGGGTTGAATCGCGGGTATACAAGAAAAATTGCTTGAATTGCAGAGTGATGGAGTACTAATAGAAAGGTTTGTCGGAAGGTGTCGCTTGAAATTTTGGGCAGGATTATCTGGGAAGACTCTTGTCTCACCGCTGACGATCAGCGAGAAGCCAGTAAAGCTAGAAACTAGATACGAGTTGGCGAGCAGCGAGAAGCGAGTGTGTAGTTCCGATAGTTTATCACTCAGCTATAAGCGAGTGCTCTTGTGCGACGGGCGATAGCTTGCACCACAGCTGGTTCTATACGTAGAAATTACCGCGGTTGGTCTCTCGGTGTCAGTTCTGACTTCTGACCGCCAAGCGAGCATTGCTGAGCAAGTTTCGCTGAGCGAGTAATATCTTTGAAAGCTCTTGTCGCTGCGACAAACTTGTAGTAAGTGAGTTCTCGCCGGCAGTATGAATAGCCAGCTATTGACTCTAAATGTATGTGTCTCTTTTACTCACATGGGATTTATTGGATTTCCTGAGCGAGAAAATAGTCGATAGCTAATCGCGTCAGCGGTGAGACAAATGCCTTAGCAATGAAGCTGAAAAGGCCCTGCTACCATTTCCAACTACTTCTTTGTGTGAAGCATTTTCGTGCCAGCAAAACACGCTCTTGAAAACGTTATTTTATTCACAATAATAATAACGTCAACTTTGGCAAACAACGGGCGTATAGCTAATCTTAGGCTTCAGAAATTTATACTTTGGGTCGCAAGCCAAAAAGGTTAAGAACCACTTATTTAGGTATATTTAAGCGATTCAAATCGATATGATAATCCAAAACTCCCTTACAAGTGAGAAATCGAGAGGTGTTTAAATTCGCAGACTTAGTCTATGGCGAAGTGCTAGTAGGTATGTATGAAAAGCTTCTTTATGTACGAGTTCGTAGTCGACTGCAGACAGCAGCAGCAGACGACGTGTCGCTGCGACACTTCTGGTTTCTATGTATTTCTATGAAATACCTTTCGTAGCTAGCGACAAATCGCATGCCGCTTTTTAAATAAAAATACAAAGAAACCAGTGCTGTGCGGCGACACGTCGCCTGTTGCTGCTGTTTGCAGTCGGCTACAAACTCGTACCTCAAAGCTAAGCTCACATAATATTAGTGGAGGCGCGCCGCGGCGGCCCGCAGCAGAATCGAACAATGATTTTGATTTTATCAAAATCGGCCCCCCGAGACTCTATGTTGGCCATCCACGCCCACTTGAAAAAAATAACCCTATTTAAAAGAAAAAAAAAATCTAACATTAGCCATCTTATAATTTCAGGTTAATCCTAGTAGTATCACATCATAACGATGAATGTATCATGATCATGAATACAAAAAATAACTTTGATAATCTTCTCATCAAAAAAATCGAAACACCTCGCAGTTTATGATTTGATAAGGATTATCAGAAAAATGTGTATATTTAGGAATAAATGTAAAATGTCATTTAATAGTGAGTAGTATGAGGTTTTTAAATCCTAATGTTAATGTTCTAAATTCAAATTAAGTCTTCATAGGTTTCGTATTTTGTATAATGAGTAATTTTTACCCTGTATGGAATATGAAGGAAATGGGTAAAACAACACGCGTAAATGAAAAAAAATGTAAGAAACGTTTATTTAATAACTTGTATTCCCTCCGCGAGCTCTTATTACTGCTTCCATACGGTTCTTCATCGATCGGATGAGAGTCACGATCACATGTTGTGGTATATTATCCCATTCCTCTTGGATTGCATTTTGCAGCTGGCTAAGTGTTTCTGGGGCTGGATCTCTTGCTCGAATTCGTCTCTTTAATTCATCCCATAGATGTTCAATGGGATTCATGTCCGGGCTTCTTGCTGGCCATACCATAATGGAGATACCGACTTCGGTAAGATAATCTCGTACGACGCCCGCGGTGTGAGCTCTAGCATTGTCGTGCATGAATATGAAGTCGTTGCCAATAAAATGTGCATAGGGCATCACATGAGGTTCAAGACACTGTTCGATGTACCGATGAGAGTTTAGTGCAGGCAGCCGTGGCCCAGATACAAAGGCAAGTTCTGTCTTACCGTCGGCGCTGATTCCTCCCCAAACCGTCCACGAACCGCCACCATAGCTGACCTTTTCTTCAATGCCACATTGTGCAAAGCGTTCTCCATCTCTTCTGTAGACCTTGTTCCTTCCGTCGTTACCATACAGCATAATTTTACACTCATCAGAAAACAGTACTTTGCTCCACTGAAGGTATGACCAAGTTAGGTGCTCGCGTGCAAAGTTAAGGCGCGCTCTTCGATGGTCTGCAGTTAATTTCGGCCCATTCGCTGGCTTATGCGGTGCCAATCCGCGTTCCTTCAACCTTCTTCTTATTGTAGAGTCACTTACAGCTACTCTTCGTACAACGCGAAGCTGCTGCTGCAGTTGAAAAGCGTTAAGGCGTCGATTTCGTAAAGAGGTTGTTACAATAAATCGATCATCTCGCTCAGAAGTGACCCGATTCCTGCCAGATCCTGAACGGCGCGTGAACGAACCAGTCTCCCGATAGCGTTTGTAGACTCTATGAACAGATGATAAGCTGAGATGCAATCTTGCAGCCACAACACGCTGACTAAGTCCAGAATCCAGCAATGCCACCACTTGGGCGGCTTCTGCGGGCGAAGTATCCATATGTTTTCGAAAAAAAAGTTTTTTCAGACGTCCCAAAGTCACAGTAAATGAAATAAGAAACAAAAAGTTTAAAGACAAGCGCTAATTTTAGTTTTTAAACGAGAAACGTACTCCAACCCTAAATACACATTTGTCTCAAAACAGTGATTAATTTCATTTATAGGATAAACAAATGAAATTCTAATTTCGAATTTTGATTTTTTTCTTCTTACTGTAATGACCAAACTGCCAGCTACACAATAATGTTTTTTTTTTCATGGAATTAATTCTCTTTTGTAAAAAAATAGGACAAAAACAATAAAAACGAAAGTGTTTCGATTTTTTTGATGAGAAGTATATTTGATCGTGGTGATGAGTGCTTTGGATGTGGTCTATGTATTACAACAAGGCGTTTTCGAGTGCCACTCAATTACCTCTAATCTCTAAATAGTAATAAAATATTCCTCGTAGGCCATGTGGGTTAAAGGGGACAAAGGGAATTTTATAAAATAATTAAAATGACTTCCCCTTGTCCCCGTTCGCTGTCCCCCTTCATTTATTGTAATATAATGTACTTTTTAAATTATGCCCGTTGTCCCCGTTGCGTTAAAATTTTAAGTGAGAGAGTGCCTTAATAGAGAGAATATTATACCTACACAATGCCTGCATAAAAAATTAAAAAATGGATAATATCTAAATAATAGCGAGAGACGTGAAATTAAAAATTACCTAAAATATAAACAATAGTAGATCACTACATATATAAAACAAAGTCCCCCGCCGCGTCTGTCTGTCACGCGGTTTTCCCCATTGGAGTTATTCATGAGGAAGGTTTAGGTGTATAATTAATTAGTTCCGAAGTTCCTACGGGAACGGGAAAAATGGGATATGCGCGTACAAAGTCGCGGGCAAAAGCTAGTAGTAGTATATTTTATAATATTAGCTTTCGCCCGCGGCTCCGCCCGCGTAAGTTTTATTTCCCGAGGGTACAACCGAATAAAAAGTTCACTATATGTATGTAGCTTACGGGTATAAACTATTCCACAACAAAATATTGTCAAGATCCGTCCAACAGATTTAACGTGATGGCGGCACAAATATTTATATTTTACGATTTTAGTATATGCATAAAATGTATTTGTTTAAAAATATGTTGTATTATATGTGTATCATCATATAGCAATGAATTGTTTGTTGAATTTATTTCCTAATTGAGTAAGTACCTAGTAAACTTATAACACATGAACTTGAAAAGGATGCGCCACGCCGGGCGCCAAGCGGCGATGCTGCTGCGGAACAAAAGCAGATATCTATGTTTTTTGCGAAGCTTTGATTGGCTCATTCTAAAACCCAGTTCAGAATTCCTCCCTTTATGACAATAGGAGCTAGGAATTTAGATGTGATGTATTGTAATAATAAATACAATACAAAATTATCTTTCCATCTCTAAATTATCCACGTTTGAAAAATAAATAAAAATTTTATGTGGATTACGATACGTGAAATCTTAACTGTCCGTTGTCCCTGCTATATGTACATAAGGGAGACAACAAAGTACGTATAGTAAGTAAGTATAAGGGGGACGTAAAGAATTTTTATAACGTTCTGTTGTCCACGTGACGGGGACACAGATAACAGAAATACAGGAACAAAATCGATGTCGACCTTTCACACCAGTTTTAAGTTTTTATTACGTTAGCCAATCGTAACAGATAAGTAACCCGTAAACTACCGAGTTCATCAGTAGGTAGTATAATTTGGGTACATTCGAAACGTCTATTTCCATGGTCTAGTTCTAGTCTGGTGACTGTGGCCAGTGTGGATATAATTATGACACACGCTTACCTAGTTGTCGCCACTGGCTTCTTTGTCACTGGTGACAAATGGAAAAATATCCAACGGTCGTCGGTGTCGCTTAAACCGCGCAAGCAGAAAGAGGAGCTCCGCTCAGCGGGGCCAGCGGGGGTTGAAGTTAGGTTTGAGAACCTTCCTAGATACTCGACTTTATTTTTCTTATTTAATACAATAGTGGTGGTGTAATTTTGGAACATATTAGTCATATGTTCCCACTGGCTACAATTGGGATATTTTTCTCATTGTCACCAGTGGCATACATATTCGTCGACTATTTATTGCAGATAAGGAACTTTCACAAGATGATACATGTACATTTTTTATCCACGTTTAGATTTTTTTTCTTTTTAATCTTTATTTTTTCACTGAGATTTTTCTCAAAAAGAATATATCACACCAATGATTGAATACAAACGTATTATAAACTAGCCTACCCGCAACCTTACTATAATAATAATATGATAGTGTTCTAGCCTTATCCGATAATAGTGAGGCAAGAACGCTACGTGGATATTAAAGTAAACGTAGCTTATAATTATCGTTGATCCAGCAATAACTGAACGCAAGGTTAGGCCGAAAAACTGCACTAACAGGCGGCCGCACTGATAAGCGCTAGGCAACTCGCGTAGGCACCAAGCGAACAGTGTGGCCGACGAATATTTTAGAATGCGTTTCACTGCGTTACTCGCTGGGCTCCAGACGCCAAGCAAGCTGCCTATCAGTGCACTTAGTGAGCATTAAAACACCCTTTTACTCGAATTTGGAGTACTAATGTTTTAATGAGTTAACAACGTGCGTAGAAATAACTATTGCTGTTTCCGATGTTTCAATAGAAGTACTTCTGTGTAGGCATGGGTGGAGGAGCGACGACTGACACATACATATATACGAATCTTTCGATATGGACTGAATTTAATATACTCGAGAAGTAGCAAGACTCTTGGACTGGACACATTATGTTAGTTGGATATGTAATTGGACGTAGATTAGCAGGAACGACCTTTTTCTCCGCCCGCGTGAATGTCAAAAAATATCCCAAGGGAACATACTCTCGGGATGAAAAGTATCCTGTCCTTTCCCGGGACTCAAACAATCTCTATACCACATTTCATCTAAATTGGTCCAGCCGTTTGCGCGTGAAGAAGTAACAAACATACACACACACTCACAAACCTTCGCCTTTATAATATTAGTGTGATATCGTGTGCTGTGATAGACTAACGTATTTTTCGAGTTATTGGGAAAAATGCGGGTTAAAGTTGTGTTTTTCTAAATTAATTTTAACATAATGGAGTGTTTCTTTTAATCTCTCAAAAAAGAATTTAGTAATAAAATAATGACAACAAACTAATATTTTTATAAATGATTTATTATTTTGCAATAACGTATTTATTCAGAAAGTAAAATGTTCTTAAAATCTAGTTTCTATTCTTCCCCATCATTATAATCACAGCTCCCCCGGCTCCTCGTTGAGAGAGTTCGTTTTAGTTGAATAGGAAAATATACTAGTCTCATGAAGATAATTGAACTGAAACGAATTAAGTGTTTTGAGACATTTTTTTTATTAAAAAAAAGACTTGCTTCTCACAAGTTGTATTTAAAAAAAAATGACGCAAGCAGTCTGGTATATTTTAGTTGTTTGTCGAAAGTTGATGGGGTTTGGTTCACATCATTAAAAATTCAACCTTATCTTAGGCTCATGGATCTTCATTGCTGAATGATGGAACCAACCGTTAGGAGCTCTGGTAGAAAACAACTCATTTTTGAACATTATGTAGGTTGAGTCCATTCTGCTAAACAACGTCCAATTGTCAACCACAAGAATAAAACTCTGAAAGAAATGATTCATCACTCATCCATCGCCGACTGTTTTTTGTCACCTGCTTGGTTTTGGGATTATTTTTCATTTTTCTCTTTAAAAGAATCTTCATGGCTATATTGACATCTTTACTGCGTCATCGGCGTTTACCATGTGTCTGATAGTTGTCCGGCACTGCCGAATGCTCTAATGTAGAATCTTCCAGTATTTCATCAATAGGGTGAATCAGTTACAACTTCAGAAGGCAACTTGTGGCCTTTTCTTCTTGACCTTCTGCATTGACTGGTTTTGAATCACCTTCCTTAGTGGACGAATATTGCTACGGTTTTGTAAAACGTTGACTATCTGGACCATAGTCTAACTAGGTAGCATTCTCTAAAAATCTACCTTTCTTGAAAATAAGGTAGAATAAATATTTGTACATTTATAGTCCGGGTCTCTAAGTTTTTTTTGGTTTGGCATCACTTTTTCTTGATTGAGTTTTCATGCTTCGTATGAAAGTATATCTTAAATTGCGCCATTTTTATTTGCAATAACTGAAAAAAATAGTTTATAAGACTTATTGTACTTACAAGGCTACAAAAACAAACCAAAGAAATTTAAATTTTTAAGAGTGGTAAGACTCATAAATATCAGCATGTCACAATTCTAATATTTATATCAGAATTAAGTACTTGCAGTACTGCATGCAGTAGTGATTATATATATATATATATTTCTTTTCTCTCCACACAATTTGGAATTGATACTGAAATGATCGTTTGAATTTAATATTGTCTAAAGGTACGAGTTCGACTGCAGACAGCAGCTATATTTTTATGAAAAAGCGGCATGCGACGTGTCACAGAAATAGCTTTCGACACGTCACACGCCGATTTTTTATAGAAATACAAAGAAACCAAATTAATTAATCCAAACAGTTTCTGCCGTTTGTGGCAAAAATGTTCAGGTCGAGGTTGTCCTTATTTAAAAAATCACTGCAAAACGCATTTTTTTTTTTTTTTCGATTTAACGGTACCCACCAGGATATAAACTAGGGGTTCTCATGAGGTTTTCTGAGATGTTTTTTTTTTTTTCAATTAATAATGTTAATTCGGCATTCTTTTTTCGGTTACTCGTAGTACAGATTGTTTTTTTTTAAAGTAAACCTATTTTTGTATTTTCAAATTGAATTTCTATAACAGTCACCTACTTTTATATATTAAAACTAGCTTTTGCTCGCGACTTCGTACGCGCATATCCCGTTTTTTCCTGTTCCCGTAGAAATTTCGGGAAATCCTCTCTTGGTGTTCCCTACCCTCCCCAAGAAACCTATAAGCCAAGTTTTAGCTTTCTACTACCAATAGTTTCGGCTTTTCGGTGTCTGGCAGTCATTAACGGCCGGTCTCAATAACGTATCTACCTTTAACCAACTGTCAAATTAGCTACCAACAGTAGTTGAAATGTCATCTTTGCCTTTGTAACATGACGTTTCAGCTACTGTTAGTAGCTAATTTGACAGTTGGTTAAAGGTCGTTATTGAAACCGGCCGTACGTCACTCAATCACTCAGTAACGGAAGAGTTTTAAATATGTCAGCATCATATCAGATGAAAACGTTAGTGATGACTATGGAAAACAGCTTGTAGACATGGCTCAGAAGTGAGATGGGCCTGTAATTCTTAAGCAAGGCATTGTCACCCTTCTTAAACAAGAGTACCACCACACTTCTGCTCCATGCGTTTCTGAAGGGCCTTAAGGACCGGTCTTCCAACCGCCTTCAGGAGGTCGGCCGTAATTCCGTCATCACCCGACGCCTTGATGTTTTTAAGCTGCTTCAGAGCCATCCTTATCTTATACAGGCTGCCGTCCGGGATGTATTCAGTGCCGGGTCAATCTAGCACTTGGGTCGTTATCTAGATTCGCAGCGGGTTAATTCATTGATGTGTATAACTGTTTATATAATATTGACTAGCAAATCGCCCGCGACTTCTTCCGCGCGGTTTTAGTAGGTACCTTACAAACTTCAACGCCCACCCCCTTTTAAAGGTTAATTTTGGAAAAATGTAGCATTACGCTTTACATTAATTACCCAGACATTTCTGCTGCTGATTCTGTGGTCTTAGGATCAGCGCAACTACTCACCCCGTTCACCCCCGTCAGGGGTTAATTATAAAAACATAATTCAATTATCCAGCTTTTAGTTTGTTCATTCCAATTTCCACGTAAATTGAAGTAAGTAATAATGTCCTTTCCTAAAACTTCATCACTTTCCTTTTACTTTCGAAAAATCCGAAGATTTGTTGTTCTTATTTTTTTATCGAAATCATTAATGACTTCATCGGACCAAGCATTAAGATTCTCCCCAGTTTGCTCAAACTGCAAAATTTTTCTTACTTAAGAGCATTTTCATAACCGTCGTAACTTTTAAACAAAAGTTCCGATTTGAATAATTTAAAGTTTAATTTACATGTCCATAATCAACAACCAATTGAATGGAAATGATTAATTATCGTGATAAATCAAAATCATCACTTTTCCATTCCAATTGGGATAGAATAATAATTTGAACAAAAAGCGATCATTGTGACTAAACCATAATAGTTAAACATATAGCCTCGCGGTCTTTTTTATAAGTAATAATGAGTACCTACTTCAATTGTGTAGTTCATTATTTTTATGTTATAAATAGTTTTTTCAGCGCTTTACTCGGCAAAACTTTGCTAATTTGGGTTACATTATTGCAATTTTCGTAAGGATCTCAATTTTTTTTTCTAAAATAAAATATAGCCTATGGCTTAAATTAATAATGTAGATTTTTAATGGCGAAAGAATTTTAAAAAACGGTTGAGTAGTTTTTTAGCCAAATCGTAACAAACTAACAAATTAATCTTTCCTCTTTATAATATTAGTTAAGATAGTTAAATTTAGCTGAAGCCAAATTCTATATGGAACAACCAGTTATTAGATTAATTTAAAATATAAAATTCGTTTATTTCAGACTTGAAATGTGCATATTTTGTTTGTATAGCATTATCATAAAACTGTGTTAGTAATAATATAGATATTAAATTAGCATTTAAAAGAAATAAATTCTTGAAAATAAATTGAAATTTAAATATAACTCATCAATCCGCATTTAACTGTAACGTTATTTTTTGTATATTTATCTAAGTAAATCTCAAAAATTACGTACTGGTTTATTTTTTCAAAGTCAGTAAGACTTAAATAACAGAGTCATTATTTTGATTCATTACAACAACAAATATATTGTAAACTAGCTAGGTATTAGAAGATATCCCTTTTAAACTTTGCCGTGTCTGTACATTGAATATTTTTGCATAAGAAATAACTGAGAAACGATAGGAAAAAGACATAATCGCACCTGTCACTTATGCAAAAATGCAATTTATCAGGAGAAGCATTTAAAACTTTGACATCTCAATGAATAATGATATTTCAAGATTTAGACAAGATAAATATCTTTTAGTAAATCAAAACCGACCCACAAAATCTAAAGATATAGAATTTTTAAGTTTCGTAAGAAACTTTATGGAGCGCTAAGCGTCGCGCTGACCTGAGTCCTGTACGTATCAAGTAAAAGTACAAAACCAATATATAAGGTTTATACATACAAAATTTGCGTAACTCTCGAGTCAAATGTAGTTTTTACAAACAAAAACAAAGTTGTCTATAAACTAATTTTCATTACGGGATGTGGGACGCAGCATCATCTATTAAGCCAAGATAACGAACCTAACTAAGATAAGAAGACTAAAGGTACGAGTACGTAGCCGACCGTAGACAGCAGCAGCAGACGACGTGTCATCGCGAAGTTTTTTTGCATTTCTATGAATCAGTAGTGTCGCAGCGACACGTAGTCAGCTGCTGCAGTCGGCTACGAACTCTCGTATATTAACGAGTGCATGATAATAACACAAAATATATTGTCGAGTTATTATGGAACTTTTAATAACGTCGCAAGAGAAAAGTGAACATTTTAATATTTTATCGTTATTTAACGTTTATGTGGACATTTATCCAAAAGAATATTTTGACTGTTCAATTTCATTGACGACAGATGGCGTTGTTCATTTGATGTTATTTTCTTAATCGCGGTGTTAAGATTTTCCACGTTAGTTCATATCGAAACAAAGAAATCGTTTATCGATTTTCTAGGGTGATTTGACGATTTACTGCATTGATTCGGGTTACTGTTATTTTATCGAAAATAAATTGATAAATTATCACTTTCCAAACACTTTTCTGCATAATTTCATTCGCCAAATTATTACTTAGTAAAAATTCTCTTCACAAATATTGTAAAGCAAACCCAATGTTTGTACTTTTACCAATTATTATGTAGTCAAATATTTCAGTTGGAATAACACATTTTAAGAAAAATATTTAGTACCCTCAGTTTTCATTTTACCATTTCTATTCAGTCAATTGCTTAGTCAATGACAGAAAAAATTGCATCTACATGTCAGTTGCACAGAATATACAAATTAAATTACTAAGTGAGTAGATGGTAAATCATAAATATCGCTCAATGGGTTGGTCGTGCAAAACACTATCACTGTGTTTTGTAGCGGAAGTTTCTACCATACTTGTAATTGCCATAATTTCATTAGAAATAACGCTTCAGTTGCCATAATCGCGAAATTACATAAAATCATTTTCATTGATAATAATCGATCCAAGTGTCAATAATTTAAATCCATAAATTTATTTGCTATATTTTTCATTTTCAATAATGTCGTTTTCCATAACATTTATTCACCATTATTAATATACGATTATACGATGCAGTTTTTTATTCACAAGGAAAGCTAAAAATAAAGGTTTATTTTTAGGTTTCCTTGTGAATAAAAAAACTCTACCTACTCTCTCTAGATTACCTAATCTACCATACATGCTTGCTTTGCAAAAGAGGAAATTGGCGTGGTGTGAACCTAACCTAACCGTTTCGAATTTGACAAATTGTTTTTTTGTCTAAAGATTGTTTGCTGTTATAAATCATTTGATTAAAGACCAAATGCCTTAATGAAAATATCCTTGGTAATATTCTGCCAAGTAAAAATTTTACCAAATGAAAATGTGCGTACTAAAATCATTCAAAATATTGCATTAGTATAAAAAAGGTTGCTAAAATTTGTTTGGGTAGTTGTCAAAATCTTCTCGGCAAAACGGCAGGATTCCCATTGATTCATTCAGTACTGAATATAATCATCTGCCTAGCCTTTTCCGCACTATATTGGGGTTGACTCTCAGTTAATGGCTTCTCAGTCGGATTCAGCTGAATACTAGTGTGTTACGTAAGTGAATGCATATCTGTCCTACACAACCCAGTAACTGGGAAACACAGTGCGTCTTGGCAAGACTGGTATCAGATTTTCTGGCTCCTGACAATTGACGACTAACTAAGGCAGCCGGGACCAACGATGTGACGTGTTTTCCGAGGCACGAAGGAGCCTGGGTATGCTATGATGGTCAGCAAGCGTTGCTCTACCTTACAGATCGACCCTCGTTTTATGCTGTCCTCATATACTGTCACGATTTTCGATGACGAATAAGTCAATTTTACTCGATGTTGGGCCCATCTAGCAACCCCTAAAACCCCTAAAACTATTTTACCTTATGGTGGAAAAACAGAATTGAATAAATCAGTGATAATATGCAATTCTCAGTGAAAATCAAAAGGAATGTTTTCTTTTTGGGGTATTAGTGGTATTGTTCATTAATTTGAGGTACTACATTCAAGAATCAACTTGATTCATCAGTTTCTTTGTTTCTTAGTTTGAATATTACCACCATTCCTTCGATACAGTCTTTTTTGTTGATTTTGCGTCGAGGTTACAGAAGATATCTGGCCTGCTCGAAATTTGAAACGGAAGATGTGATACAGTCAGTGCCTTGCACCTCTTCCCATTTTCCTTATTCTGAGAGGGGTCAGGTTATGAAAGGTATTAACTGTTTGCACAATTTTCTGACATCCACGCGAACGCTAATATTTTAAATAGTTTGAATGAAAAAAAATTCTAACTAATGGCACTGATGAGAAGGCCGTACGTAAAGTTGCGGTACATAATAACACTGTATGTATGACATGTAAACTTGGGTAGAGAACACTAAGAAATCCTTTAAATTTAATATGTTAAAAATATATACGTGATAAAATTTTTATACCATTCAAGATGAAATTAATGTTCCATAATCAAGTTCTCAATTGGAATTCACATCTGGCACAAAACCTATTAGGTAATTAAACGAACGACCACTAAAGTGGTAATTTACATGTAGGTTTGTTCCATAAATCATAATATGACTATAACTACATATTATAAAACAAAGTACTCCGCCACGTCTGTCCATGCTTATGAATCACTTATTCTAAAAATCATACACGCACATACATATTTCTATGTTTTGTGTAAATTGGCTGTAATATGACAATTGTTTAAGATGTCGGTCCCCTAACATAAGATCTTTATCCTGTGCCGGTTTTTTTTTTTAATTTTGGTATCTTATATCGAAAAGGTTTGATTTTATATTGACCATCCATACTTATGCAGAAGTAACTTTCTTGACTGATGTCTCATCTGAATCTTCATCTTTTTAGTAAGATTAGTGATAGACATAATTTTAATACTACGAGTAGAAATAGGAATAAATTAGATCAACCCCGATTCAGATTGGCTAAAGTACACACTTCTTATATGGGATATTGTATTAAGTTTTATAATAAAATACCACGTGAGATTCTCGAACTGAATGAGAAAAAAATTTAAACATGCATAAAACGCACTATGTAGACAGGCATATTATAAACTGGAAGATTATATCCTTGATAAAAATGCTTGGCTAAATGCCGGTCCTGCTCCACAGCCTCAGCCGCTTGGTTCCACTAGTTAGGTTTTATATTTGGAAGAGATGCTCACCCTCTCTTATGTCTAATAAAAATACTATTCCGCATAATCTTATATTATGTTTGGAATAAACTTTTCTTTTTCTGTCTTTTCAGATTGATATTCATAGTTTTATATATCTACATTATATAAAACTATGAATATCAATCTGAGCAATTTTTGTCATGTGTAAATGTTCAAGTTCTGTAAATGTGAGAACCATGGACCATTATGTTAATAGATAGTTTCCTTGTTTGGCATGAAATAGCAGGGGCAGTTGAGGGTGTGTCATGCTCACTCCAATGTCTCGCTGATGGTGGCGCGTGAATCGGATCATTCAGTTCCCTTCAAAATGGTTGAGCTAAATGGTGCTGATGCACGCGTCATGTTCGTGAACGGGCGCTGTCAGTGGAGACTGGTCATCCCTTCGTTGCCACTGCCTCATTTTGATATTTCATTCTATAAATTGTTTTTTTCTTTCTTTACATTGTTCTCATGTATAGAAGCAACAAGGTTTATGTAACCAGGATTTTTGTAAACATAAAATGATTTAAAAGAGTTTCTTGCACGTTCTTCTCCATAGAGATCTTCGCTTTCGAACGTTCAAATAGCTTCATGTTTTTGACGGACTGACTTTGACAATTCAAAAGTACCTGATAATGGTTTATTTGAAATAAATGCTTTGACTTTGATGCAGAAAAGTTCTAGAACTACGCATTTAATGCTAGAGCAAGCGAAGCGAGCTCGCATGATTTGGCACTCCATCTTGGATAGGTTTGATTTTCTTTTAGCCATTCATACATAAATAGAAGTGACTTTTTCACTTATAGAATAGAGGAAAGGTGAAGAACTGAAACACTGTAGAATGCAAGAGCGAGCGAAGCGAGCTCGAAAATATCTGCAGTCCACCTTGAATAGTTATTATTTCCTTTTGACCATTATCTTTTAAATAGAAGTGAAAACTCATAAAGTATAGGTCAAGCACTGAGAGGCTATAATTAATGAGCGAGCGAAGCTAGTTAGAAAATTTTAATGATAATTTTAAAATAAGTGTGATGTTCTTTTGACTAGTAGGTAATACTTAAATTGAAGAAACAATTTTCGACTAACGCGGGAAAGCTCAATGCCCAAGCGAACGAAGCGAGCCTGAAAATTTCGCATCCTGGTTGAACTATCTTCTACTTAATATGAAGGTTGTAAGTGATAGTCATCAGTAAGAGCCGGGCCCTGGGCTACGCGGGCACCCCTACCTACCGCCTGGCTTACAGCAAGCCTCATAATCCAGGACTGTGGGGGCCCGCGTAGCGTAGGGCCCAGCTGACCACCTTGAATGAATGGCCAGTTCGACCCTGCCCAACCTTTATACGTTTTTATTAACTGTACTCGATTTTATTTTATACATGATTAGAACCATTTTTCACCGAGTTCCTTTATATCCTTTTCGAAAAACCTGCAATTCGCATTATCCGAACTTCAATTTCAATCTTTTTGGAAAATATGGCTCATGTTTGTACCTCAATACCTATTAAACCTACAGAGCTACCGGTTTCACTCAAATTGTAGAAAAAAAATATAACTTTAAAAGTGTACGGATTGCCTTTTTACGTAAAATGCACCGTTTAGAAGTGATTAGCCAAAATCTGAAAAGCTAACGAAAATTTTGAAGTTTTCTGAACCCCACACAGTACACTATTGGCAACTATGCCCATACAATCAGGGCAGTTCATTTTATTGCGGCCTAAGATGTTTTAATGACTAACTTATGTTTAAAGTAAGTAATAATAAGTTTGTAGGTTTCTCGGTAGTAGGTATGTAAATGTCCAGTCTGGAATTTCAATCAGTAACCAAAGATCCTGGAGTAGGCACCAGGCCAAAATTCAGCCAAAATTCAATCCCAGGGGAATGCGTAAAAAACTTCTACACAACCGATTTTATAATGCACCTCACCTCTTCCTAGTCCCGACTTTCGAAATTTGTCCTATCCTGTAATGTCACTCTTCCACCTCAGCCTTAAAAAAACCTTTAACTTTGGAAATCATAGATGCAAATTAAGAGATAATAGAGTACCTATTATCCTATAATAATATACCTGAGATAAAAATCCTGTTAACCAATTCTTATTTAAGATGTTTAATTTAGTGAGATTAGGAATAAGAATTAAAAATAAAAACACTTGGGAGAGATAATTAAAAAAAAAAACCCTTGGATATAAACAGGATTGTAAGACGAGGAAGGGGCGCAGACAGGGCGTAAACGGGGCACCGTCGCGACTTTTTAAAACATATTTTAGAAAAGACGAGGTACTGACGTTACGTTGGGCGCCGCGAGAGATGACGGTTTTCAAAGAACTTCATTCAGCTGTCCGATTTAATATTACAATTAATAAGCATTGGTAATTTATCTTTTTGGAGTAAAATTGAATGAAATAATAAATGCAAAAGCACACAAATTGATACATAATATTAATTTACCATTGGTGACGGAAAAAGTTGCTGAAATAAATCCCAAAATTAAATGCGGTGCAATGAAGATAATTAAAAAAGCGAGACATTTGATATCCATAAGTAACTTAACAAAAAAATTTAAGACACGTATTAAGGTTTCTTGCAAAAGTGTGAAACTTGGCACGGACGCCCCGGGCTATCGATATTCAAAATCCCCGCATTTTCCTCAAATCTTGCCAATCAACTTGAGATTCCCCGCTGTTTGGGGAATTTCCCACAGGTTGGTAAACGCTGCGCGTAGTAATATTCTTTCGGAGCTAGGGCATGCTATCCAGATATCCAAATTCTCCGGATATCTGTCAAATTTAGTATCCGGATACCATGTGTACTTGGGAGTGCTCTTTGACAGCTAAATGTTCTGCAAAAGTTATGTCGACTACAAACTTGATAAAAACACAATCGTACTGTAACAATGCATCAAATTTTAGGCAAAACATGGGGTCTCTCCCCAAAGATTACGTTGTGGCCACATAGCCGCCAATGCTAGCCTATGTCACTTTAATTTGGTGGACGAGGCCGGCACACTCTACCACCAGAGATCCAACGGTTCCAAAGACTAGCTCGCTCCTATTGCACTGGCTGCTTGAGAAAATAACTCCCCTTCACATTAGTCGTGACGTGATATTATATAGTCTATGGCCTTCATCATGAATGAGGCTACTACATACAAAAATAATTCCAAATCCGACCGATATTTTATAACGATAAACTTGCTATTATGGGACCTGCCAAAAAACGCTATTTTTTATAGCATTTAGACAGTATCTTCTTTTTTTTGTGATCCAAGCTCAAAACGGGCTAGATAGCATTTTTTATTTATTTAGAAAGAAGAATCAAGATGTTTGGTTCCAAAAGCTGATGAGATGTTTGGTTCCTTCATCATCATTAGTAGAAGTATTAGGTCAATTTTGGCAAGCATAAAATTTGCCCACTTTCATTATGCATTTAATAAAAAGCTGTAAATCTTGATATATTACAAATAGACAATATAATTTATTTGTATTGGTATTGTATGTATGTAAATAGACACAAGATTTGTGAATTGGGATATGTTTTATGACTTTTTCTATAACATAGACGTTTCGATTCGTCACGGAACGCTACAGAAACGTTATAAATAGATATGCAGAAAAAGCAATGATATCCAGCGACATTATGATGTGCGCCTTAATTTTAAAACAGTGAAATGAAGACTGAGTAAACAGAATCGAATATTGTAGCTCTTAGAACTTTTCGTATCAGGTCGAGAAAAATTAAACACCTTCATATCGATCGTAAATGTCCTAAGAATCCGGAACAAATTTGTTTTTGAAGTGATAACTTCTTTTGCGGCGTTGTGCACTTTTTGGGATGGGTAAAAAATGTTAAACTCGCTTCAGGACACGTGACCTGATCGAAAATTCGTAAGACGCAGGGAGAGTAGACCGCCAGCGCGGCGTAGGAGAGGTAGTCCCCTCCATCGCCTCTCTTTCTACCGCGCGGCGAAACTGTTTCTTTTTTCTATTACATCAGATGCATAGATTACCTACTTCCTACTTTAATTTAGTGACATTTATACCGCCAGATACGAACTAAACCTTCGACTGACGTTACACAAATCTCACGATATCAAAGTTTACCGTGCGATTTGAACAAATACATCTGCTAAAATATCAACCATTGGGCATTTGCCCACCAGACACAACACCAGCCTGGTCAGAGGATCCTCCCTTTTCAATGGGACCTCAATTGAAAAGAGAGGATCCTGGGCATCTGTTCCGCATAACTCCATATTATGTTATAAGTAGGTACCCAGTAACCAATCTGGCACAGCAAACAAGGTCAGGTAAATTAACAGGATTTACATATTAGAAAAAATTATGTACCTATTTCACTGGTTTTTTCGCTTCCACAGTTTCATGGCCTAACTCTAGGCATAGATATCCGCTACCCGCGACTTCAGGTAAATATTCATTCAATCTCTATTTTTGACATGCCTTCTATAAGGCCGCGGTTCCCGCAAGAACATTCGCGGAAGTTTGGCATGAGTTTCTTGCAATTCCGTTAACATGCCATTTAAATTTATTTAATCCACGGCTCTTTATTTTTATAACTGTAATAAATCTTTCATCAACTTGTGAGTACATTTTTTGCTAAAGTATTTATGAACGAAAGAAAATAATTAAAAAATATGACCTCTTTCGGATCTCTCGCTCATTGCTGAGCTGAGATTCTTTTTAGCAAAATAATGATTATAACAATGTTTTTTTTTTAAAAGTATTCCCAAATTAGTATGGAGCTTTATAGATATTAAGTTTTAATGTCATAAAAGCTGAACCGCCAGACCTCGTACTGGCTAATCAAGTGTGTGGCAGGCCCAATAAGAAAAATGTTTTTTTTTTTGTTTTTTCCAGGCAATTTTTCCAATTTCCGCGATGAACAAGGCGTGCATCGAAAAATTTGAACACACAAAATTTGGCAGTGACAAAATTCAAGAACAAAGTGCCGAACGACGAAACGAAGTCAACGCCTTTGGCCACAAAATGCAGTGAACAAATCAATTTTAAAAATTTTGGTGATTGGACATGGAAACAAAAAAATCTGAACTCGCCAGTGTTACAAAATTCGAAAACAAAAAAAAAATACAATTGATATTATAGTTTTATTACAGGGTCGCTATAACTCTTAAAACAAATTCCGCATACCTGACAGGTGAATGGCCTTAGCGGGCCCCGTCAATTATCTCTTTGAGACGCAACGCAACGCGCCGTCAACCCGGTTCTTATTGGACGGCAAGCCACCCATCGCTCGCTTTCCGCAGGCCCGCGTCCCCGGGAATCGCCCTGCGACTCCAGACGCCTGGGGCGTCATCTTCTGTTGCGGTAGCTGAGGCGCGAGGTCTGCTTATCCCTCACGCGTCACTTTCTTCGCTTGCATTACTGCTTCGCAGAAGGAGGTGACTGCTTCCCATGACAACTCGCTCCGAAAATTGAAGCAAGCCCGGATGCAGGAGGTCGCCGCCGTCGTTCGCCTCTACGAAGCCATGGCGGTGCTCTGCCCAAACAAGGCTGACCTCCACCGTATGCTCCACCGTGACCTCCGGACGATCCACATAGTGGTGACACACGGGCGTGTCCTATCGCCGAATCCGAAACAGGTACCTCCCGAAACAACCGTGTCCGATGAGTACCTGCGTCAGGCGGAAGGTGAAGACGCAGTGGCGCCTCTAGCCACTCCTCAAAGAGGGGAATTATCGTCACAATAGTGGCGTGCCCAGCGCTGGGCTGCGACAGCCGCTCACTTCATACCGACATGAGATCTTGCCGGAGCTCCGTCAGCAGTGCTGCGATTTGCCGCGGCAGCAGAGTTCACCCCGGTGAATTGGCTCCGCGCGCCACGCGTAGTCGTGCGTGAGGACTTTCGCCTCCATATCGTAGACCGTGCGGTATCCCCATGCCAGCTGGATGGCCATGACCCTCTAGGACGCGATCAGGTGGCGGGCTGGTCGCCACCTCAAAGAAAGCGCCTTTACTGGGGCCCCATAAAGGGCCATGGACCACACGACCCCCGCGTAGAGCCTCCGGCAGTAGCCGCTTGAAAGCAGCCCCGGCCCGCCCCAGTTTATGAACCAAACGTCGGAACTGCTCGGCGAAGTTCCACCGGCTGTCAAGGACGAGTCCAAGGTACTTCATCGTCGACCCCACGCCGATTTGAACTCCTCCTAACGTTATTAAATGTGAAAGTATGGATGTTTGTTGTTTTGTTTATTACTCGAATCACGCCGAAAAGGTTGAACGGATTTGAATGAAACTGGACATGCACAATATAACCCAGACCAGCACATAGGATATTTTTTATGCCCATAGAGGGTTCCCTAGAGACAGGGCGGATGAAGTGGCTGGCGGGAATATATTATGTTTATTTGTGCAAGTATTTCTTGAAAAAATCTGATTGCAGTAATTATTTTTATTGAATAATTTGCTTTTTTTTTACTGAACCAATTTTTGCCATCAAAATTGTTAAGATATTGAATTATTGACTGTGAAAGCTATGAAATCGGTTTAATTTTTCCATAATTGTAGTTTCTTGATTTATTTGTACGGCAATTTTACGTTATAACAGGTTTATTGTCGGTATCTATTTTATCAAAGTACTTCTGCCAAGAAAAATCACAACAAAACAAAACATTGAGATGAATGTTTCGTTTTGTTGTGAAATAAAGATCATATCGCTCGAGCTTGTCCTGTTACAATTCTTTAAGCCACCCCATTCGTCTTCAGTAACAAAAAAGTAATTTAATAAAATTAAACCGACTTAAAAAATGTAATTTATTTAAATCACTTCAGTCGTTAAGACGTTATAAGGTACCAGACAGACAGTTACTTTCACATCCCGTTTTTTCCCGTTCCCGTATAGCCTATGGTTCTTCCTCATGAATGTGGCTATCATATACAAAAAGATTTTTCCAAATCTGACTCCGGTAGTTCCAGAGATTAGCGCGTTCAAACAAACAAAGTCTCCAGCTTTATTAAGTTAAGTATAGATTTAAATACGTACACAAAAATTAAGTTTTTTTACAATAGAGATACAGTCTTGGCCAAAAGTATTGAGCACCTTACAAATTTCGCTCGTTCACGGTAAGTATGGGAGAAAACCAAATCTACTGTTGAAGTATTCTTTTGTCGGTTATCTACAAAGATTTAAAATCAATGACCCACGCCGCAGCTAGCAATAAAACACCTACGTGCAATAAAACGTGTCTTACAATTTTTGTATTTATTTATCAGTTCGCTACCATCGCTCGTTGTGAACACATCTGGTGCGCCTTTGGTATTTTATTTCAAAGTTTTAAGTGTTATCGTTGCAATATGCCAAAACGAAACGAACTTTCTTTAGAAAAACGAGTACAGATACAGCTTCTGCATGGGCAAGGGAAATCACAAGTAGAGATTTCCAAAACTGTTAAATGTTCGCGCCGATCCGTGCAATATGCTATTAAGCTATTCTCTGCTACCGGATCACATCAAAATAGACCGAAAACCGGGCGCAAACGCATCACCACAGACCGTCAGGATCGTCAGTTACTGAGAGAGTCGTTAAGAAATAGGAAAAAAACATCTTCAGAGCTCGCTGCTGAGTTTCAGAACAAATTAAGAAATCAATTTCTGCTCGAACTACTCGAAGAAGACTTCAGGAAGCTGGTCTGAAAGGCTGTTAAGCTAGGAAGAAGCCATGGCTCTCCGACAACAACAAAATAGCTCGGTATAAATGGGCCTTAAAACACCGAACTTTCACCGCTGAAGAGTGGGCAAATGTTGTGTGGTCAGACGAATCAAACTTTGAGGTGAGTAAGTCAATTTAATGCCCTAATAAAATTATATAAAATGGTTTAAAACCAAACGCATAGATAAAGTTATATTTTTTTTTCCGGAACTCAATATTTTTCTCTTTTTTGCAGATTTTTGGTACACCTGGTGTGACCTTTGTGCGTCGCCGGGTGGGCGAAGAATTTAAGCTAGAGTGTGTGATCCCAACCGTAAAACACGACGGCGGCAGCATAATGGTCTGGGGTTGCATGACCGATTCTGGAGTTGGCGAATTGTTCGAGTGTGAGGGCCGCATGGACTCTACTAAGTACATAAATGTACTAGAAACTGCGTTGCTACCTTCATTCACGAAACTTTTCGGCGACACGAACATGGATGATGTTAAATTCCAGCAGGATGACGCGCCATGCCACAAATCTGCCCGCACTATGACATGGTTTCGGGAAAATAACACATTGCTTCTTGACTGGCCTGCCCAGTGGCCAGATCTGAACCTCATAAAAAAATTATGGGGTTTATTAAAGCGTAAAGTTAGGCGCCACACAATTAACAACAGAGAGGATTTGAAACGCTACCTGCGCCTAGAATGGAACGCGATTACTGCTGAAGACCGCAAACATCTTGTTAGCTCTTTACCAAAAAGAATTTCTGCCGTAATTAAGGCAAAGGGTGGACCCACAAAATATTAATTTTCAATGAATAAATATTAAAATAAACCTTTATAAACGTTTTATTTCTATTTGATACACCTCATCAAACTGAAAGATGTCATGGGTGCTCAATACTTTTGGCCAAGGCTGTATATCTGGTATATTCAGGTCAATTTGTTATTTTTTATTATTTAGTTGATTCGAGTGATTTCTCTACTTTCTACGGAAAAGGTCTACTCATATATAAAAGATATGTTCCACGATACAGTGCGTACTGCTACAAAACCCTACATGATGGCTTTAAACTCGCTTATAAAACACTTAATATTTTTTTAAAGATCAGCGAACGAGCCAATCATTTATATTTACTCTATAATCGATATTATAATAATTTCAACAATATAGATTTAAGACACCACTCAAGCCCATCCTTATCTGACACTGATAGACGGACATGTGTCAAGTCATCAAAATAATGGCAGTCAAGTCATCAAAACAATGACAGCCGTTTGTTTTGAATTGCATGTTCTTAATTGTTAGATGTTTCTGTCTATTTAAAGGATTACAAAAGGAAATCTGGCAATTTAAAATCTGCAGTTGGAGATTTTGCCGTAACAAATTACCAAAACAAAAAAAAAACAAAAATGTGAAAAAAGGCCAAGTTCCTATCCTCAAAAAATCGACCTATAAAAGTAATGAGATCAATAAGGCCGAGCATTTCAGAACGGCAAAATAATCCATGACTAGCATGTGTCTTTTGAGAAAACCAGTGAACCAAGAGGTTGGATCCGGACCTGGATTCCTGACCGCATAAAAATTATAAAACACTCGAAAAATTGTTCTTCAAAATATGATTCCCGACTATCAACTTGACAAGATTTTTCCTTTTAACTTTGATTTTACAATAAATTTTATCTTACAATATTTGAATCAGTATTCAATCAATTAACAGGCATTATTATAAAAATGATTTACAAAGCAAATAACTCATTAAGCACACACTTACTAAGTACAGATCGAAATCTGATGTTGTTAATGATTATAAAGGGTATTCATTTACACAATAGTTACCAAGGTATTTTTATTATGAAGCTCATTTTAATTTAATCATTAATGTCTACATGTATCTTTTTATTTTGGTTCCATGATGTAGGTATACATAACTTCTTGTCGAAATATCCAATTTAAAAATACATGAAAGTTAAAGTTACCAAATCAACATGCGCAAAATTTACTTATTTACTTCGTGCTTCCCATTAATGGAAGCACACTTATCTTTTAGCCCAAATGGATCAAATTATCAGATGAACTAAGTCATTAATTTTGAATGTGGCCTTGAACGACCGAGCTTGGGCACAAGCTTCTCTTCCTATCCGTATGGGAGGACTCGGCGTCCGCAAAATTTCTAGTATAAGTTTACCGGCTTTCATATCATCGGTCCACGGCACTGCGAAATGAATCAGGAATATCCTGGCTTCCACACTGGTTGATTTTGATGTGCCGTGCTTCACCGATGCCTGGAAATCCGCTTGCCCGAATACTGACCAACCTGACAAACCATCTTCCCAGAGGCGGTGGGACGAGCCACTCTGCAGAATAATTCAGAACAACTTACTGACCACGTCTGCTACTAACTACTGAGTGTGCACGCATGCTGGCTATGGCAAAATGGGAGTCGGGTTTTTGGCTTCATGCACTACCGTCGTCGAACCTAGGCACTTAGTTCGACGACACTACTTTCCGCCTCGCTGCTTCTCTACGTTAAGGAGCCCCATGTTGTTCTCCTCATCGCTGTCACTATGATGAGGTTGTCAACGGCCTTGGGCACCACGGCCTTTCTTGTAACCGTCGGCGTTCCAGCCGTATTAGAACCCAACGGCGTGGTACGTGACGATGGCAAAAGACCGAACGGCATGTCTTTGTTTCCATGGAAGATGGCCTTTAATGTGGGACGCAAACTGTGTCGATACTCTTGCGCCATCCCATCTTCCTAGTTCATCGTGTTGTGCTGGAGCTGCTGCTGCGGCTGCGGAAAACCTCAAGCGGCGTAAATATAGTAACCTTATTGGTAACTATATTTTCGAGCCGTTTGGGGTTGGAACCCTCGGGCCGTGGGGCCCTTGTGCTCAAAGTCTTTCAAAAATATTTCGAAACGGCTGGTTGATATTCCCGTGACCCAAGAGCTGGCTTTAACTTTGGTCAGAGGCTAAGTATTGTCATTTAACGTAGCAATGCCGCCAGGCGTTCTCGTCACGTCACTAGTGACGTTCTGGGATAAGTGGATCATTTATATTTCTTTGTAGATTTCTACATATTATTTCGTTAAATAATAATTTCGTTAAAAAACTATGAAATTTGAATGAATGTTTAGTTGATGGTCTAATAAAAAACAGGATGTTTTTTTTATTAATTTAGGATGAGTTTCTTATGTGGTACAACACTAGTCTACGTGAAATCATGGGTTCGGCAAAGTAAGCAGATATTTAGACGTATCACGAACTGAGAAGCATTAATTATTTCATTCAATTAGTTAAAATAATGTTTCTAGTACTGTTAAAAATTTATTAACAGTAATTATATACTGAGAGTAATTTAAGTTTGCCACTCAAAGTTCGTCACAATTCGCAGCGCAGTAGTCCATTTTACAACCGATCATAACACCGCGCATTGCTTGCTCAATGCAATAAGACAGTCGATGCCATAAGTGTTACACATTGTTATTATTTTTAATTAGTTTTTTTTGTTATTGTTTTGTTATCTTCTTATATTAATAAGAAGATAACAAAAATGCCTTTAATGGCCCCACACATTTATTTATGGAAGGATTTTCGGAAATTTTGAGCGATAGTGAGTAAATACTAATATACTTTATATTGACTAATAAACTTTATATTGAACTAGTTTGGGTAATGCGCTGTGCCCCCGCTTGTGTCTGTGTTTGTGATCCACCTTCGACCTGCGACAATGAGTTAGCTGGCTATACTTCAAATGAGTGCATGTACCTTTAAATTTAGCTTTCATTTATTTGGTGCGAACACAATCCCTCACTTTCAATTACGTATACTTATAACCTTCTTATGCATTTCTACCTACTTATCTTACAATCGCAAACTGCTTCTACAACTTTATTCAATTGAGTAAAAAAATATAATACGTATAAAACAAAAATATTTTTACGCGCTAACACTTTTTTACGCGATTGCACCTGCGCGGTCGTCACAAACAGCTAACTTCAGAGAGGCAAAGATCGTTGGCTAGCAGTATACTAAAATTTAGTATGCAAAGACAAAGTATTGTACTCTTTAGGGTTCAGTACCTTAAAAGGTAAAAAAAGGAAACTTTATAAGATCACTCTTGTCAGTCTGTCTGTCCGTGTGTCACCACCGATTTTCTCCGGAACGGGTGGATCTAGCAAGTTGAATTTATACCAGATAAAGGTTTATAGTCCCTATTAGGTGTATAAAAATCAAGGTCCTGAGTCAACACGATAAAATCATGTAGACAAATTTAGATATTCGCGAAAACTTGTACCAAAATTTACCTTAGTTTTCAACTTTTTTTATTTTTCGGAATTTTCCCTTGTGCTTAAACCTTGCTTTTAACCAAAATTGAAAATTCTAGGTCAACCGGAAGTACCCTATAGGTTTTTGGTCGTAAACCTATATGGTAGTTTCCGTTGACCTAGAATCACGAAATTTGGCAAAAAGCAAGGTCTTACAGCACAAACAAGGAAAAATTCCAAAAAATAAAACATGTTGAAAATTAAAGGGTATCCCAATACAGACATAGTTGACGCCTGCCACCATTTAAAATAATACCAAAAGTCAAAGGTCAAAAGCCACTAGGGGTTGCCCTAGTGGAGGCTTCTGACCTTTGACTTTTGTTACAGTGAATGAAATTTAAAAAATCGAAATGGAATGGTATAACTAATTAAGAAGATAAGAAAGTTTATATATTAAAAACTTGTGCATTACACTTGAAAAAAAAAAATGAAAAAACGATTGTTGGAAGCATTCAAATAATACATTATATCTACTTATTAGGTTATAGGATTTCTGTGTTTATTAAAAATAAAGGTAGCGTATTATTTACTGTGTACGGGTCCCTACTTTGGACGTGTTGGGCCACGCACTTTATACCGGATTGGGTAGTTATCTGTTTCGAAACCAAGACAGGAAACTAAATAATTTGGAGCTCATTTTCGTTATGAGCGACACTGAATAACATCATAACTGACGAAAAGATAAATAGGACTGACGGACAAACTTAACTATTCTAGTTTTAAAACGTTCTCCCTCCCATACATAGAACCAACTGTAAAAGTAAGTTTGTAATCGTAAAAAAAGCGACAACACCACTCGGCTTAGGGCGTCGTTGGGGGGGGCGCCCAAGTTGTTGGGCGCGGCGGGGGCGCTGTCAACGCTGCTTCCCAATCTGGGGGACCCGAGCACCGCCTGTAGGCGGTTGTACGTGGGGATCGTGCGATCGATGGCCCTGCCCTGTATGGGGCTCCGATCTGGGCGGCTGACCTGACGGCCAGCACCATCACTGTTCTGCGGAGGCCGCAGAGGGTGATAGCCGTCAGAGTCATCAGGGGATATCGCACGATCTCCTACGAGGCGGCTTGCGCACTGGCCGGATCTCCGCCGTGGGACCTGGAGGCGAAAGTGCTCGCGTCACTACACAGGTGGCGCGAGGACGCGCGGGCGCGCGGCGATCGACTGACACAGCGACACTTGGAGTTGCGTCGGTCGCAGCTGCGCGAGGTCCTGGTGGCGGAATGGCGGGACAGGCTTTCGAGCCCTTCCGCCGGCCTCATCACCATCGAGGCCATCCGGCCAGTGCTCGACCTCTGGCTCGGGAGAAGGCACGGCTCCCTGTCGTTTCGTGCGACGCAGGTCCTCTCGGGGCATGGCTGCTTCGGGAGGTTCTTGTGTCGCATAGGCAGGGAGCCGGACGCTCGATGCCACCACTGCGTCGACTGTCGGGAGGACACGGCACGCATACGCTTGCAGAGTGTGCAGCTTGGGAGGAGCCGCGCCGTGCCCTCATCTCTGTTGTAGGCGGTGACCTCTCGCTGCCGGCCGTAGTCCATGCTATGGTCGGCGGTGAGGAGTCCTGGGACGCGGTGGTCTCCTTCTGCGAGACAGTTATCGCGCAGAAGGAGGCTGCGGAAAGGGAGAGGGAGATCACAACCGCTCTCCCTGCCCGCAGCAGGCGCATCGGGCGTCGGAGGAGGGCATACGCTGCACCCTTCCGGCCCCCCTAACTGGGTCCAGGGGCAGCGGACTTGGGGATGTCCGTCGCCCCCCTTTCATCTGGACCCGAGGTGGAGGATAAACATAAAAAAGGGCGTCGTTGGGGGGAGGACAGCTAGGGACGGGCTGGATCGAACTAGGATTATTATTTTGGAACGAATTTAAAAAACTACAGGCTCAGCGGTGCGAGCTGGCTCGAGCAAGGGTCGGGAAAGACATTGACGGGGACGTCGCAGCGGGCCTCAGCGGCGAAGGCGCAAGGACGGCGGTCGTGGTTTGCGCAGAGTGCTGGTCTCTTTGCGGCTCTCTTGGAGGGAGAGTGGTAAAGTCATCGGGCATAACAAGGATATTTTCTCAGTCGGCGTACCTTAGAGATGATCGGCCGCCCGATACGAACCCTCCCGGTTCGTGTCGGGCGGCCGATGCGATAAAGGGGGTTACGGACAAACGTTTCATGAACTGCTGTATGGTGGGCAATTTGAGCGGTTTTGGAGCGCTTCCGCCCTGTCATTTAAAGGGTTGAAATGAAAATAAATTTAGAAATTCCACTGCACACTTCCGTTGCAGAGCCGGCAGGTCCCACCGTACTTGGAACATGAGATTATACAGGTTGCGTCCACAACAGCAGCCTCACTCATTTTCGTTACAATGTGAATTTTGAGATAAAGGATGTTTTGTTAATAGGAAGGTTAAATAGAACGTTTTGATACGGAGGCGCCTAAACACGCATATCATCAAATTCATTTATTTAGCATCGCCATAGTCGCTAAACTATCTAAATCGATATTATGTTATCGCCACCCGTGAATTAGTTATAATTGAGGAGTTCTGTTGGTCATCTAACGTCTTCTTCATCAGTTCAACTTCACGAAATTACACTTTCTGAATGCAAATGTTTGACTTATTGATGAAAATACAAAAATCGCTTTAATATTGGAGGAGTCCCCTCAAATCCTCATGGATCCCATCAGCAAAAACAGATTTTGTTAAACAGTTAGCCAATCTGAAAAACCCTTCAAATAAAAAAAGAAATATCCAAATCGGTTTATAAATTAGCGAATACTGAGAACCAAATTTTTTATTAACTCCTTTAAAAAGTTGAAAATTGGTAAAAAAAATGTTACAGATGTAGCATATTTCATACTTTTAAACAAAAATCCAAATCCAAATTTATTACCCTTATTTATTTTTAAATTAATCCTACACTGTCCTATTTATTGCTGAGCAGAGGTTCCTGTCTCGAAACTATGACAAAAATAAAATTATTTCGAGTCCATTTTCACATAACATTGAAAACCATGAAATAGACCGAAATAACTACCTAAATAAGAGGGATTTGCGGTACTGAAAAACTATGGAATTAGAAAAAATGGACGCAGACATTGCTCTTTCTAAATATTTATGATACATGGAAATGGCCTTTCATGGACTTCATGATTTTGTCTCTATCTAACTGACCGATATCGCGATATAATTATTGATTGGGGGTGGAAAATATTTTCATTTTAGGCCTTAGTTTTGATGTGAAACATCTAATGCGGTGTACTAAATCAAAATATTTGGGTAATAAAAAGGAATGTTTAATTTATATCTTAAGTAGTTGCTGCCCGCGGCTCCGCCGGCGTGATTGTCGAAAATTATCCCAAGGGATAAAAAGTATCCTTTGTGTTATTCCAGACTATAATCTACAACTGTGCCAAATTTCATCACAATCCATTTAGTAGCTTTTGCGTGAAAGGGTAACAAACATCCATCCATCCATCCATACTTACAAATTTTCGCGTTTATAATATTAGTAGGATAGGATATATTATATATTTCTTGTGTACGTGTGTATGTCACTGAACTCCTCCTAAACGGCTGGACCGATGTTAATGAAAATTTTTATGTGTGTTCAAGGGGATTCGAGAATGGTTTAGATTCACAATTGGACCCGGTAGGTGGCGCTGCAATCGATTTCTATAATTTTTGTCAGACACAAAGCAAACGTTCGGACAGGACAACGTCTGTCGGGACCACTAGTTACTAGCGACCCGCCCCGGCTTCACACGGGTGCATAGCTGATACTAAACGCCGCAACCGCTATGTCCCTGCATTTTAAATCTGTAATATCTTTGAAAATATTAATTTAAATTACATACTGTAAAGGGCCTCATTGAACTATATTAAATGCACAACGTATTTAAGGTACTTAATTGGATAAGGATTAATGCTGTATTGCTTAAAATCGCTTCGTAAATAACCATTATTTCTCGTAAAAAGTAAAGGATAAAAAATGGTTATTGTGGGTTATCCCTAAGAGATAGACATATACCATCGCGGACTTTTTTGTAGACCTTTTTAAGGTGTACAATACTGTAGTATATTATTTTGATCTATCTCGTAGGGTTCAGCCAGCGTTTGCATTGTAAGCAAAAAAATGTGTTTATTTACGACATCACATTAGAAACCTCTAAAATTATCAGTGTTTCTGTACTAATAATATAGTACAGAAACACTGATAATTTTAGAGGTTATGTATATATGGTTAGGCATACATATATAAACCATCCTCTTGAATCACTCTATCTATTAATCTCTAAGCGTGTGTGGATCAAAGGGTTTTCTATACTTATTTAGATACCCAATACGAGTAAAATGATTGTTTTCGAATCATTCATTTGCAGCGAATACTTTTGATCCCATCTCTAAGTAGGATAGAATATCAGTAATTAACAATGGCAGCCACCCAGACATTGTTTTAGCTGAGATTAAATTCCTACGGAAAGAAATAATTTGTAAATGTTAATGAAAAAATGAAATAAACTTTCAATTTAGTTTTTTTCCTGCCCTAACTAGTTTATGTGATACTCTGAAAAAACGTAGACAAATATTGGAATTTCTTTCGTATAATATGAGTCATTTTTTAGACGCTCAAATTTAAGTCAGCTAAGGCGCTGGACACACAGAAAAGACTTAAGACGAGGACGGGGCGCGGACAGGGCGCCGTCACGACTTTTATAAACATATAAAAAGGACACGGCACGGACATGACGCTGGGCGCCGCGAGAGGTGACGGTTTTCAACCAATTTCATTCAGCAGTCCGATTTAATAGTTATATTACAATTAATAAGCTAAGCATTGCAATTTTTTTATTTGGAGTAACTTTTAATAAAATAATAAATGCAAAAGCACACACATTGATACATAATATTATTTTACCATTGGTGACGGAAAAAAGTTGCCGAAATAAATCCGAAAATTAAATGCGGTGCATCATCATCTGTCGAGCCTTTTCTTATATTGGGGTCGGCTTCCAGTCAAACCGGATTCAGCTGAATACCGGTATTTTACGTGGAGCGGCTGCCTGCCAGACCTCCACAACCCATTAATTGGGTAACATGGTACTCCCTGGTAAGACTGGTGTCAGATTTTCTGACTTCTGACTATCCGTAACGACTGCCAAAGATCTACAAATAACAGCCGAACCAACGGCTTAACGTGCTTTCCGGGGCACGGAAGAGCCTCGGTATGTTAAGATGGTCACCCATCCACAGACCAACCTCGGCAAGCGTTGCTTAACCTTGAAGATCGACCCGTGCTGCTATTATTATTTAGACATGAGCTTCTGCGTTTAATTAAATGCGATGCAATGAAGATAATTAAAATCTAGACATTTGGTATGCATAAGTAACTTAACAAAAAATGTTAAGATTACGATTACGACGTATTTAGGATTCTTGCAAGTGAAACTTGGCATGGACGCCCCGGGCTATCGATATTCAAATTCCTCGCATTTTACCCACATCTTGCCAATCAACTTGAGATTCCCCGCAGCTTGAGGAATTTCCCACAGGTTGGCAACGCTGCGCACGAGTCCCGCCCGCACCCCCGTTCTCGCCCGTCTCTCGTCCCTTCTGTATGTTTTTACAATAGGGCGGAGACAAGTAAGTGTATTTGTTTAGCTGTAAGTTTTCCTAAAATAAAATAATAGGTCACTTGCGCGGGAGACATTTTCGCGAAATACACTTGCTCGAAACACATTTGCGAAAAAGATACACACGCGAATCAACATGCTTGAAAGACGCTTGCGCGAATCTGTACGGTATGGTTTTCGGGGTCAGGCCCTGGGCATTTTCATAATCGATATCCGGTGGAAGTAATTTTTGGAAATTCTTCAATTAAAAGATCCAAATAAGTATTTGACAAGCAAAACTGATTAATTGACCATTGCACCGATGGTCGTGGAGTACAGCGAATTTTAAAGCAATCTGATTGTCCAATACTTGATTTTTTATTTCATTGAACTTCCTTAATCGTAAGCTTATAACTAACATTATAGTCTACTTTGAGGAACCACAGGGTTATTTTCACATATTGTATACTAGCGACCCCGGCTTCGCACGGTTACTATTTTTTATTCCGCCCAAGCTTCTTATCTAAGTACCAAACCTTAAACTTGAATCTATAAAAACTGTGGTCACGCCATCTCTCAAAATGATTTAACATATTTATTTCGATAAGGATTTGTACTATACTAGCACTTCGCCCACGACTTCTTCCGCGGCTTATTCTTAACAAACTTAAACACCCCTCATCTGATCATATACAGAGTAGGTGGTTTAAGAAAAATGAATGAAAACGGTCATCATTATTTTTATTAGTTTGATTATAAGTGAGGGTTGCATCATGAATTTATGAACGTCATTAGATTTTTCCATGTTCATAAATTCTCCACACCTTTGGAAAGTTAGTTTTAGCATGTTAATCATAACAATCTTATTATTTAGGTAGGTACCTAAATAAGTAGCTTATAAGTATCAGATTTATAAATTGATGTAATGGGATTTGATGACTTTAATCCTTAGTGGTTGTTTTCATCATAAAATGCATTTACCTACTGCCAAAATTTCAAGTTAACAGGTTTTTATCAACGTACAAGCGAATAAATAAATCAGTCAGGACAAGTCATTTTATATGTATAGAAGATAAATAGACGGATGTATGTACATATTTTAGAAGTAAGTAATATACGATTCAAGATATATAGATCATGTCAGACTATTCATCAAAATTTCCAGTGTATTCCCAGTTTTGGAAGGTTTCCGCAAATATTTACAGCGTTTGGGAATATATTCGAACACGAAACTTCACTAATCAATTCCCCAAAAACTATTTAAAAAAAAAAACTTTTTACAAAAAACTACAACCGACTTCCAAATTAAAAAAAACACTACAAAGTATAAAATAACTTTAATTTCGGCAGTCGGTGTTGGGTGTTGTCGGTTGTTTAAAAAAGTTTTTATTTTTCACTTTTTAGTGGTGATACCTCACAACTAAGTGATATTATTCCCATAATGAGTGGTTGTACTATTTGCCGTTAAGAAGTTACTTTGTGTGCCTTCGCAGTCCAAGTCGAGACCTGCGCATAGTTAAATGTCTACTTTGCTTTGGTACTAGTTTTTACTGATTTTAAGGTGCGGAGGTCACTGGTTTATCTTTAAAGATCACAGTAAATGCAATATAGCTATAACTTAACCCCTACCCGTACCCCTTCACAGCGTACCGGCGTGATGTTATGTTATGAACTGGTGTAATCAATAAACAGACATGCAATTTCAGCAATCCCGGGAGATTTGCTATCATTTATTGAGTTCTGTTGCCTACCTCCGAAATCCTTCATCAGATCTTCACCAAATTGAAATGGAGCCAGTTTGGAAAAATACTCTTCTAAACAAAAAATAATCATCCAAATGCGCGATATTTTCGCCAATTGTCAACTGGACAATTGGCGAAAATATCGCTGAGCAAACATTTTTCCTGGGATCCCAGCATCAGATCCTAACTTATACCTTCCATCATCAGCTCAGCAAGATGGGATGTTGATTACCAGGCACAATTATCTGAATTGCGTTAGAAAGTATATGAAAAACATTGTATGTGCTTTTGAAATTTGAGGGTTGCCCTCGATTTCCCTAGGATCCTATCATCAGATTCTGACTTGTTGCCAATGGGACCAACCTCAGAAGTATCGGCTTTCGAATAAAAAAAGAATCATCAAAATCAATTCATAATTGACAGAATGATCGCATAACATCCAAAAAAAATTGAGTCAAATTGAGAACCTCTTCTTTTTTGGAAGTCGGTTAATAAGTTATCAAATCAAAAAGGGGAAAGCCATTGTAGGCCTGTGTCGTTGGAGTCGTTGTCGTCTGGAGTTATTTTATGGGTTAATTTTAATAGGATATCGAGATATTCAAAATATTTGGATGACATATTAAATTAAATTGTGGTTTTAATTATTTTGTACATTTACTATTTCTGGGTTAACAATGATTACTTTGGGAGTTATTTGCTTTTCACATTTAAGGAGGTTTTAATTAAAGAAAGGAATAAAAAAAACTCAATGTACAGAAGGTGATTGATGATTATATGACTTTTCGTATTTTAAATGAATATTTGGTGAGATGTGCAACTATACGCTCGGAATCGTTGTCGCATTGTTTAGATACACCTGTTTCTGGAAGCCTTGACCAAAATGGACTAGTCCTTCTTGGTCTAGGGGGTGACTCGAACCACGAGAAATAAAAACTCGGACTTTGACAAAGTTTTCTTTATCATATAAGATATACTTTCCTATCTAGTTTCACACATTATCTAATCAGTTGTTAAGAAAAGAGACTGATAAAAATTATGACGACCTAACTTGTACCTCCTGAGAATGACTACGAATAATATTACTCTTGAATTAATGAAAAGAAAATCACGTGTTTATGTATTTTATCGTGTTTTTAAAGGGTGTGTTGTGTAATGTATGGTATAGTTGAAGGGTTGAATGTTCCAAGTGCTAAACCTCATATGCCCAAGATTTAAGTGCTTCACTTTTTTTGTTTTATCTGGAAATAATAAGTTTGTTTGTTATGCTTTCACGCCCAAACCGCTGAACCTATTTTTTCATTTCAATGTCCTAAAATTGGCTACTCAAACATCAGGTCTGACAAAACGTCTTAGGGTTAATCCACACAAATCCAGACAGTGCCAGGAATTTAAAAAAAAATGTGGTTTTTGCATTTTTTATGAATTCGTACATACACGTCCGTGTCCGGCCCCGAGACATGTCATCCTAGGTTGTGACGGACCACGGCTAGGTCTGATCCTAGCAGATATCAACTTTAGGGTACAAGTTCGTAGCTGTCTGCAGACAGCAGCAGCAGGCGACGTGTCGCCTGGTTTTTTCTTGTATTTCAATGAAAAAGCGGCATGCGACGTGTCGCTAGCTACGAAAGGTATTTCATAGAAATACATAGAAACCCAGTAGTTTCGCAGCGACACGACGTTTGCTGCTGCTGTCTGCAGTCGGCTACGAACTCGTACCTTAAAGAAAAAAAGATACATGTTCATATTGTATAAAATTTCTATTCAATTAAATTATACAAAGACAGTCTTTGTATAATTTAATTGAATATTAAGTCGGCTTAAATCTCAATTCAATTCAATATTTATTTGCATTCCACAATGTTAGCTTAGGTGGTAGGTACATATAAAATATACATAATTTTAGATCATTGTGGACCCTGTCGGGCACAGCAAGTTAGGATAGAGGAAGAGGGCTATCATTATAGGTATAATTATTATTCGAAAAAAAATAAGATATAAACATTTTTCTACTACTCAGTTCGACTTTGGTTTTATTTATTATTTTTGGTATGTATTCATTTTTATTTTGTATATTCTGTTTTATTTATTCATTCAATTTATCATTAAAATATTCATTAATATTATAATAGCATTTATGTATAAGGAATTTTTTTAGTTTATTTATAAATATATTAAATTTCTGTTCGTTTTTAATAGCATCTGGTAATTTATTTTATATTTTAACTGACATTACTAAAGTGCTTGTTGAGTGTATTTTCAGCTTAGAGCCACCAGGTAGGTTTAGCCTATTTTTGTATCGTAGTGTATATTTAGTTTGTATGTTTTCTCGTGTAGTGAATAATTGTTGGTTGTTTCTAACAAATTTGCTTATTTCTAGGATATATATACAGGGAACTGTTAAAAGTTTGTGTTCTTGGAAATGTGGTTTGCAGCTGTTTGTGTCTTCTTGTTAACGAGTATTCTGATTAGACGTTTTTGTAGTGTGAAAAGTGTAGGTGCGTGTGTACTGTTTCCCCATAATATTACGCCATAGCTTAACCATGCGTATGCATAGGCATAATATGTAACCAGGGCTGTCTGAAGGTTCGTAGTTTTTTTAATTTCGCGGAGGGCGTAAGCAAATTTTGATAATTGAGATCGAATTTTTTTAATGTGTGATTTCCAATTTAAATTTGTATCTATGGATAGACTGAGTAGGGTGAATTCTTGTACTGTCTCTATTTTTATGTCATTCTAGATAAAATTTATTTCGAGAGGTGTTTTTTGGGAAATGATTTTAGTTTTATTAAAAGTGATCTCAAGGTTGTGTTCTGTCATCCATGTTATTATTTTTTTGAGTGTGTTTGTAAGTGTTTCAGTTAAGTTTCTATTGTTTTGGCATGAAGTTAGTACTGAGATGACGTCAGCAAACAGAACACATGACTCATTTATGATTTTTGGCAGGTCGTTTATATAGATTATAAATAAAAGGCATCCAATTACACTCCCTTGGGGGATTGAGGCGTTAATTTTATAGCTGTCCGATCAAATGCGTTGTATTTGGTTTGTTTGTTCACTGTGGTATTCGACTTCAACTAGGTGTTCTCTATTTTCCAAGTATGATTTAAACCATTCATGAGTTTTTCCGCGGATCCCTATTCCTTGTAACTTATTAAGTAAGATATTGTATTGCACTTTATCGTAAGCCTTTGTCATATCTAACAATAAACCCACAGCGTACTTTTTCTTATTTACTATATTAATAGCTTCCTGGATAAATTTGTATACTGCTAGAACAGTAGAGCGGTTTTTTTGGAAACCATTTTGGGATTCATTGAAGATATGGTATTTTTCGCAAAAAGAATAAACACAATTACACATCGCTTTCTCAAATATCTTCGATGCTGTAGGTAAAAGGGCTATAGGACAGTAGTTAGTGGAATCGGTTTTTGAATCTTTTTTGTGGACTGGTTTTATTATAGCTTTCTTTAGGTAGTTCGGGAATCTTCCCTCTTCAAACGACTGATTGACAAGCAAGTAAAATGGCAGGGTAAGTTCATTTGCACACAGTTTTACTAGGGTTGGTGGTAGTTCGTCTATTCCATAGCTGTTTTTGTTTTTGAGGCTTTTTAGTAATACATTTATTTCACAAGGATCTACTGAGCTTAGGAATATGGTGTTTTCTGTGGGGCGGAGTACCGGGTCTTCGTAAGTAAGGACACCCAGTCCAGCCCCCTCACAAAACTTTTTGAATCGTTATATAATATTGAGAAACGGTGACTCTTAGAAGAAATAAGTGTTAAGACAATCTTATAGATAAATTTAGTCTGACCTATTTTTATGATAAAACTTACCGTTTGGCATTTGCGAATTTCGGCCTTGAATATTTTTATGCAAATGTCAGATCGATGGGGAGTTTTCACATTTCATTTATTAAATAATGGTGTTCGGACATTCGTACAAATTTTCAGGTCAATGTAAATTATTGTAACCTTCAATGTCTAACTTGACCGGGCTAATGTCCCAAATACTTAGTGATTTTCGACTTTTTTGTAAGTTTCGTGTAAATAAGTCTGAACACTTCTGCTTATGCTACAACCAGTCCTGTGAGTTACCTTTCAGTGAGTTATGTTCACTTTTGGCCGATTACCTACTTGATTTTTTCAAGTGATCATTGATTTCCAATTCCAAATACGAAACTATAAGTAATATCAAAATAAAGGTAGTAAAAGAAGTTTCGGAGCCGTTTTTAATTACATAATCAGCCTGGAATCCAACTCTTAAAAACCACAACCTTAAAGAAGGCGTTATTTATAGAATTCATGACAAATCCAATTGACAAATTAATAATTAAATTTCGGAAGTCGGTATTCCTGGTTTTGTTTATTGTTATTTGACACCTACAGAACATGCCCCCAGAGCACCCAGACATTACTTATTTTCTCAGTAAAAAAGAGTATGACACTTCCTTTGGTCCTTACAGAGCAGAACGAGTGTTAGTAGTCTAAGTACTAGCTTTTGCCCGTGACTTCGTCCGTGTAGAATAGTTACTTTGGGCAACCATATTTATTTTTAAGATACTTATTTTTCAAAAACGAATGAACATAATTATGTATATTTATTTTTTATCAAATATCTAAATACAAAGATTCATGTTTTTAGCTTCAATAATGACGGACTCCCATACAAACTTTCGTCGTATTTTAACCCCTTTCAGGCCGTTTTCTCTCGACAAAATGAGGCCTATGTCCTTCTACTACTCTATTTTTGTACCAAATTTCATCAAAATCGGATCAGCGGCTTAAGCGTAAACAGGTAACCGACAGACAGTCTGACACACTTTCGCAATGATAATATTAGTATGGACTATTGAGCATACTCTTCATAGTTCCAAAAACAATGGTTTAGGTTTAAGAGGGGGACGAGGACATGACTAACAAGAAATACAAATTGTAATCTTAGTAAACGAATCTTTGAATCGAAAAGTAGGTAAAAGTCGAAAAGTAGGTAAAAATCTGTTGATGTTTGTTCTTTTGAAAGGCGAACGGCAGAATTCGTACAACATACTTTTTTTGTAGTTCTGTGATAGAATTTGTACCACTTATTAAGGCAACTAAACCATTCATTTTCATGTAACATTAGTATTTTTAGAAGTCCGGATTAATTAATTATAGCAATTAAAAGATTTAAATATATTTAAAAATAGAAAAAACAGTAAATATAATTAACCAATTACACATTATACCTTACAATTAATAATTATTGCATACAATCTTAATAATTAACTATTTAATTCTAGGAATTATTTTTGCCATCAATGTTTTTTTTGTATTGGCAATTATTTTATTGACAGGTTAGAAAAATCTGGGAAAATCTTTCCGAGTCTCTGTTCAGTTCTTTGCTGTTGTTTTGGATTGTGGTTTGTAACTGCATCTGAGCAATTAAGCAAATTATCTGGCTATTCTTACGTTGAGTTGAGCTACCTGCCCCTTTCTTAGATGAAATAAAATTAAGAATCGATTAAGTAATTATAAGAACAATTAAATTAAATATGTAAGTTCCTACAAAAACAAAGTTGTTTTATATACCCACACTCAAAACTCCATCAGCACTTCATCATCATCATCAAACTATTGCAGACCGCTGCTGGACGTAGGTCTCTCCTTAAGCACCCTACTGAATAGTTACAATTCTCATGTCAATTTGCCAACTTAATGATAAGCAAAACACTACAAAGATAGCACCAGCTATCTAGAACATATCCTTTTTCACCAAAACAATGTTATGTGCCTACACGTAATAATATTTATTGGGACATAACCTCAAAAATAAAACTGGTTATAACTTTTAAGTCCCAACTTCTAAAAATCTTAGAATTTTAAAAGGGCTTGCCTATCGTATTGACTACCAATTAAAACAAAAAATATCCCAAAACACGATATTTTATTAGGTGTACGAAACTCCCATACAACCCTGCCGTTCGCCTTTAAAAAGTATTAAATAAGACCAGATTTGTGGAAAGTCAATTCTTGGATTTTGCACCACGATAATGCGCCTTCGCACAAGTCAAACATTGTGAACGAATTTTTTACTAAAAACTTAACAAATACCATCGAGCGAACACCTTATTCACCAGATATGGTTCCAGCCGACTTCTTTTGTTTTCCTAAACTCAAATTATCACTTCGTGGGACCCGTTTTCATTCGGTAGAAGACTTAACAAAGAATTCGCGGCGAGAACTGAACTCAATTTAGGAAAATGCATTTAATAAATGATTCGATGATTGGATTATTCGTTGGCGTAAATGTATCATTTTTGAAGAAGTAAACTTTGAAGGAGATAAAATATATTTGAAAGAATAACTAACAGTTTGTGAATTTTATTAATTAATTAATTTATTTAAACTTAATGTACAATTGTGGTACAAGGCGGACTTAATGCATCAAGGCATTCTCTACCAGTCAACCTTTGGGTTAAATAAAAAGACTACATTGTGGTAGGTTTGCAACAAATAAAATAAAAATGAAATTTAAAATTGAATTTTGTTCCTTTCCTGGTACTTTCTTGACAGAGTAGTATGTATTTATTGTAAAGGTTACCGGATAATTGCAAACTCCGTAAGATTATAATATATCTTGAGTAATTGAAATACTCTCGATAAATTGTAAACTTAATATTTTATCTACAAAGATAAGAATTGAAATCGCGTCTCTTCGTGTCGTTCTGAGAATTGGTGTGAGCTCTTGTTACTCTGGCTGGCGTGAATGATGGGGAGCGTTTGAGTGTTGTGTGGAAGTTAGAATTCGAGGGTAAAATTCCTACATAAGCTTTCAGAAAAGTATCAGGTTATTATCCAGAGCGGAGTAGATATCTTACAATTAATAATTTTGGCCGTGAGGTATTATAAAATTTCAACAAAGAACCCAAAAAGTTTGATCACTCGAAAACAACCCAACTAAAGTCCATTGGGCAAAATCTTTGAAAATTTGCGAGCAAACTTGCGAAGTGCGAACCAGCCTGCTGAGTAGCTGCAGTGCACTCGCAGCGTTTAGACGTATTTTACGAGTTACTGCCACGTGCGAGTTAGATGGTAGCTCGCAACCGAGTTACTCAATCAATCAATCAGTTTATTTGTGAAACATAGGTACTTCAACATATTTTGTTTTCACTCGCTGCCTGACAGTAACTCCCACATGGCAGCAGCTCGGACATTACTCATCGTTCGGACGCGTTCGGCAGTAGCTTGCTAGTGTAAGCCAGGCAGATGCGAGCGGAACCTGTATTTTTTTAGTGCTGCTCCTCGCAAGAGTGTGGGCAGCTACTATCATCGTGAAGACAGCTAAGGCTAGCCCAGCTACTTGGCATACAAGTAAGCAATCCGACTAGCTGTCTACTGTCTAGTCAGTAACTTGCATTGTGTAAACTAGTCATAAGTATTTAGATTATCTATGTCGGTGAAGATCATCAAAATTAGTATGTTGTAAACATACACATATATAAGCAGTATACATTTATGACGGTACGTTTGATAAAAACGGGAAAGCTTATTTGAAATGATCCAAACATTGCAGGTTAGTTTTTTTTTTGTATTTTCAAACGGGGCTGAACTGAAAATTTTCGCTTTACAAAAAAAACTTTATCTGTAAGAAACTCTGGAATATTATAAATATGTAGCTTACAGACGCCAACAAAACATCGTCGTGAGCAGTATCGCTATACTATTATATGTCACCGGAAAATAACTCCGTAAGATTATAAAATAACATGAGAGATTGTAAACTCAATAAATTGTCAACTAAACATTTGGACTACTATTTTACGCATCAAAATTTGATAGTCTATAATCTCGCGAAGTAAATCCGAGAAATTGTGGACTGACATAAACTGGCGACCAATCAGACCACAAGTCTACATTTTATCTGATTTCATATGAAAGTAAACCTGGAAACAAAGCTCTCATTGGTCTTTTCAGAGAAAACAACACACGAGAACAGATAAATTGTCGTCCCAGGAAAACCTTAAGATCCAAAGAAATTCAGGTCGAGAAAAATTGGGAAGTGGAGAATGATTTGTCTGAAAACTGTCCAGTTTTCAGCAAAAGACGCATTTATTCAGCTATATCTCACCGCCACCGTAATTATACTCAAAATAATTCAGAGGTTGTTGAAGTAAGCAAAAACCAATGAGAACGTGACACATTTAAAGTTCAATATTATTAAAGGCGTTTTTAAAATAAAATAACTACAATTTAAAACCCTATGATGCAATTACCCGGCCCATTTTACTATCTGGATAATTTGGATAACACTGTCAAAAAGTGAAACAAACGAATATAAGTTATAAATATATTCAATTAACAATATTTCAATGAAGTAATTATTCTTGTTTAATACTTTTTGTACTTTTCATGAAATAGTTTATGAAAAATTATGTTAATGACATGAATGGTTGGATTTAAAAAAAAAAACTTAGAAAATAAGTTGTCCGAACATGTCACGGATTTGGATTTTCTTTAATGAATTTGATGATAATTGTGCTTGTTATTTCAATATTTTCCTTATTACCCAAACAAACTAATCTGTCACTAAATACCAAATTATTATTTGTCGTTTAATACACATTAACATATATCTATTTACCTGTACAATTAACACTTAACAAATCTGATTTACGTCTGCACACTTCAACGTAAGGTTCAGTTGAAAACCAGCGTCAGACATCTCTTGCTGAACTGGACCTATTTGGCGCAGCCAAGGGGACACACGTTATTGTTTTGTTTAAATTAAGCTTCGAAATTTTGTATAAGTACCTACATTGTGTTCACACAATAAATTAAAAAACGGAGGAGATAAAATTAGCTCACTGCTCCTATTTCGAATTCAGAATATTGGAAATAAAAAATCTAAAACCTTTTTCACTGCCAATCTTCGTGCGCTGAGCGATGAACAAGGTGCTCGAAGAATAGACACAAGGCACCAAGCAACAAGGCAAGGCATCTAACTATGTTGATTAATAATATTTATAAGATTTTTGTTGGCTACTCAAAAATTAATTAATTATTTACCGTTACATTTAAATTTACCGTTACAGTAATGATTAATTAAATAACACCATTATTTGCTCAAAATACTCTTAAATAGAGATCTTTTTTAAATAAAGGCCATTTTGTTATTTGGTTAAGCTATGATTTTTAAATATTGTTGAAAATTACTTATATCGTTTGTTATTCAGATTTTTAAGTATTGCTCTATCTGTAAATCTAGACCTGTTACAATAAATCCACTTTGAGCTCACAGTTATTTAAGGCATTATGTGTTCTGAAACAAGTATTTAAACCTTTAATGGTTGTTTAAAAAACTTAAAAAATTGGACCTATGTAAGTTTCGGTTTGACTTTGAACTCTGAATAAAAAAAATCTTTCACACCGTCATTTCTCTGCAATTCTATAGAAGTTTATGGAAGTTTGTATCGTGTGGTCGGTGTTCATTGGACACTACTATAAAAATTACTGAAATATTTAATCGAAAAATTCAATATCATGATTTAATTACCTTTCATTATTTTCATTGTAGTCGTCATTTATGATTAAAAACGCATGTGGAAGATTCTACTCTGAAAAAACAAGCTGAAGTCGTGATACGAATCTCTTATATATCTGTAGTAGAGTACACTGTTTTGAAAAAAAAAACCCATTGCCTTGAAGCGCTAGTTAAGTGTAGCGTGAGGTCTTCAAATGTAAATTTCACTATTGGCTGGCTTTTGTCAAGAGTTTAGCAACTAATTTATTGTGATTTTTGTGAATATTTACTAAAACAGCCCGACTATGGCAGATTAAGTTACGGTTCTATCGATCACTGCATTGATTTTTTTTTTGTCGGAAATATGTTTAATTGTATATGTCCTCCTTTTTTCCATTTCGATGAGTCCACGTAACACTGCGACACTATCTATGTTGATCGCACGTTTACGACATAAAAAAATATTTTTCGATATTTTCCCTTTACTTCTGCTGTAACCTTGCTTTTAGCCAACCGGAAGTACCCTATGGGTTTTGGGTCGAAAACCTATATGGTAGTTCCCGTTGACCTAGAATCACGGATCTAGAATCAAAAATAAAGGAAAAATTCCAAAAAATAAAAAAGTTGAAAATTAAAGGGTTTGTTAGTTATTATGGCGGTATACCCATTGGTATGAACGGAATCCTCGGCGCACGAGTTCGACTCGCACTTGACCGGTTCTTTTTTTTATGTATGTTCTCCGATTACTCAAAGATGCCTGGACCGATTTGAAAAATTCAACTTTTTTTTTAAAGAATATACTTCCTAGGTGGTTATCAGGTCAGGATCTGATGATGGGGATCATGGAGAAATTAAGGGACCAAATTCAAATTTATAGGCACACTTGAAGCGATTGGGGTATTTTTTGGAACAGTATTTTCTCGGAGTGGTCCCAATTCTCAAAGATCGGATAAAGAACTTCGGAAATAGGCAACGGAACTCTTCAATAAATTATAGTAAATGGATCGGGATTGCTGAAATCGCATGTCTGTTTATTGTTTACACCTATTCATAACAAAAAACTATAAAGTATAAAATAACTTTAATTTCGGAAGTCTGTGTTTTTGTTTTGGTTTGGCAAATAACGAAAATGTGCAGACTGACTCATAATGTGTGTAATGTCAATTTAGTTGTATCACCACTAAAAAGTGACAAATAAAAAACTTTTTTTCCATACAAAATTTTCGAACTCGCTACACTCAGTCTAGGTCTAGCTGACTCTGGCAGTGCGATTCTCCCTATAAGCTAAGGTAAAGTTATCATAAAGTGAGTTGTCAATCCATACAAGCAAGATGCAATGACAGTTCTCTTCACACAGACACGGTAAGATGTTGACAGAATAGATAGACCGTATGTTTGAAAGGTCACAAAATATATCCGTTCCTAGGCAGGGAACAAAAATATTCGAGCATGCTTCGCTCGCTCTAGCATTTAGCTTTTCCTAAAGCTTATCTGAATAGCTGGGCTAGGCTGCAAAACCAAATGCCCTAACTTTTAGGGCACTTGGTTTTTAGGTTTGGGTGTTACGGCCTAACAGGGTAAGTCAATCATTCGTTAAACTTCGACGTGTTTGTGGCATAAATTATATAAAAATAAAGAACGTTAATCTGATAGTGGTTCTTGCATACCTCCAAAACAACAAAGGAAGGTTTTCAATTAAAACTAAAAATTTAAACTAAATTAAAAAAAGAGCACTTTATTTTTTGTCTAAATTTACCAAAAGTACTATTATAGTATTTTTTTTTGTAAATCATTGCAAAAATTATTTACAAAAAAATACTATTTTTCTCTGAAAAAAAAGGTGGCAACCCTAGTTAGGTGTCACGTTAGTGACAACTTCAATCGATGGTTGGCTCTCATTATTTTGTATGAAAGAGTTACCACTCATTATTTTGTACATGAAGACGCCATATTGCAAGTCGATGAACTGATTAATTAATATTAATTTGGAAACACTGAAGTTGTAGATTAGAAAAATATTATGTGTTTATTTATTCAGGATCCTTAGTAATTTGGTAGATATAATTAGCGAATTAAACGAGATACAACCTTATTATAGTGAGCTGCAAATTGCAAAAGACGTAAGAAATGTTCAAATTCACGAACTACACTGGCGCTTTTGCAGTAAGACTTCGGTGACACAAAAGGCAACGTTTTTGGGGTGTATATTTTTTATATGACATCTAAAACGCGATATTGTGCGAGGAGGACTTCTGTGCACTCATTTGACGACTCAGTTTATTCACCAATAACTGCCTAGGTTTAAATTTTAATCAATTTCATTTCTAATATAGACATCGAACAACCAAGGTAGGACATACAAACAAATAGGTACAATGTGTAAAAAGACCCATCGCATAGCCTAAAGCAACGCACTGTGTGCATCAAACTAAATAACATTAACCAAAAATAATTGCTGGGAAATGGCTTTTATTTTAGCATAAAAAACGCTGTTTTTTTTAGCGATGTAATTCACTAAACCGAATGTCTGTCTGTTTTGTGTTGACTTAAAGACGAATATGTTGAAATTGTTGATATTGTTTGTTTGGAAGAACAAAAAGTTTGTTAATACATAACGCTTGGAATTATTTTTAGTGAAACGCTAAAAACAAAAAAAAAATATACAGAGAAGTACCTTCAATATCTCCAAAACCAATGGTTTCCCAGGCATGGTCTAGAAGAAAAAAAATCCCACTGATGCTACAATATGTGCTTTTTGGTATCGTTAAGGGTCTTTTTACACGCGATATACAATTTGGCAGGTTAGGCACATTCAAATCATTAAAAGATTACTAAAAACACACAAGAGTTAATTACAAGGTGCAGGTATAAAATAAGGGGCCGCCGCCAGCCACAGTGAACTTTCTTTTCATAAAGTGCCACTAACGGGTAGAATTCACTGCACTCCATCACTTAAACACTCACTGACACAATTATAAACACTGCACATCTCACTTCTCCGGGAAATTCCGCACTGCAATCCAAATGATTCACTGCAATCCTTAATTAACAACGAAGGCTGTCACTGTCAACGGCGGCGGCGGCGGCGGCGGCGACACCGTAATCGTGCATGAACGTAGGTTTTACATGCCATTTAACGATTATACCATAAAAAGCACAATGATTAATCTAAAATCGCTCCATATAAAACACAAGCGCCTTAACATAAAATGTTTATTACGAAAAATGAAACATCTATGTCAAGGCCAAGCATATTACATTACAGGCTTAAACTCACTATATCATACAAGTTCTGCTACACTAGCAGTTCGATCATTTAATTTATTATATGACTGATTCGGAACCATCAAGTCGATTCGGACATAAAAAATACGAATTCATCTTCGAAAACAAATCTTTGTGACGTTGTGTGGGTTCAAGCCTTGTAAATCAGTGATCATTTTTAGTATAGATAGTAACCGACACAAACACAACAAATTTTTTGTCAATCTTTTCAATATAAATTTAATATACAAAAAATAGATCACTGATGGTGGAAAAAGAATAAAGCCCAGTAAAACTGGTACTCACGACAGGTGGTAGCGTGACACGGAAGCGGGAGCAGGGGTAGAATTCACGGAGGACGAAGAACCTGAGTAGCCAGAACCGGCAGGGGATGACCCGGCCGAGGGCGCACCCGCTGCCGAGGGTATCGCTGCCGGTTCATAATACTCGGTGGTAAGCGTGCGTTCGTCCAGCACGTGCTCTGCATTGTGTGCCTTTGACGCAGACTTAATGTCCATAAAGGCAACTGTGGCACAAACGCCACTGGCACCTCCAGCATTGACACCAGTGGCAATGTTGTCTGCCCGACCCAACAATTTGACATTCTGGACTCGGCCATAGCTGTGAAAAGAAAAACACTTTGACACATCAATAATCTAACTTTGACAACTTCCACCACCTTTTTTATCAAGTTTCATCCCAAGTCTAACCACACAAACATCCAAATATACGTCTAGATTTTTTACTGAACTACCACAAACAAACTGAATAAAGGGATAGCAGACATCAAGCAATGATAAAATAATTAATAGGTACATAATATGATCGAGTAGATTCTTAAAATTGTGTCATTATAACCTTTTGCGTTCTTAATTGATTTTCATAACATTCAGACTTCAGACGAATTTTTCAGAAATCGCCATTTTGCCATTTTTTACGTCCTAGATTTCAGCTGCAATTGTCTTATTTAAAATTGTTTTTATGGTAAGTAAGTAAGAAATATTCTTACTTAATATGATACTTAAGTATTCTAGAGATAACAATAACCCTATTTTCCTTGTCGTCACATTGGTTTAAAGCTCAGCAAAATTAAAAACTTTTGTCCTGGATTTGTTCCCTTAAACTGGTGATAAACTGTTTAAAAGTTGACCTTTATATTCAAAATGATCGCTTTGTACCTAAAATTTGCTAGGCACCTTTTTTCTCCGGTATCTCAAAATACCTAACATACACACGATATAACACGAGTTCAACATCAAGGATCAACAACGGCACCCATGCATTTCGACTGCTCCGTGAAGCGGTTGGACCTGGCCATTTGTAGAACTTGGACTGTCGTTACGGGTAGTCAGTAGCCGGGGTTTTGGATGAAGGTCAGATAGGCAAGTCGCTTGATATCAAATACTGATGTACAGACGCTAGCACATCAAGCTGTCAAATTTTCCCAATCAACCTTAGACCTAACCTTAGTGATAAAGTTCAAAATCCATTAAAGAAATTTGACAGATTGTTTTAGCTTGATGTGCTGGCATCTGTACTAGATTTAAAGAAGCCGACCCCAACGTAGTTTGAAAAGATCTCTTAATAAAATTAACCCAATTATTATTACCGACCGGCGACCTGTATAATACCACGATAGAGTGTCGATGCACCCACTAAATTAATATGTTTTATTTGTAAAAACAAATAACGTCTTACATTATTATATCATAATCAGGAAGTGTCCTTCTATAGTGTGTACATACTATTTGGCACAGTGCGTGTATCAAGGTGCTCTCAAACTTGGAGCATTCGCCTGAAATGTAACGTTACAGGCATTACGGTTTCCAGCTTGATGATACAATGTGTAAAATCGAATCTGAAATGTTACATTACATGCGAATGCTCGTCAAGTCAGAGAGGCAGAACTGTATTGTAATGCTCAAATCGAACCTGAAATTTTGCATTGCAGGCAAAAGCTCCAAGGTGCTGGTGAGGAAGCACCTATATTTTGAAGTTCTGACGCGTTTTAAATGAAGGCATGTCTCCGAATTTCACGGTTTTTAGGGTTCCGAACATACGTAAGAAACGGTACCCTAGGATCACTCGGTTGTCTGTCAGTCTGTCCGTCTATCACAGCCAATTTTCTCGGAATCTACAGGACCGATTCTGTTGAAATTTGGTTCACATATGAACTTCAACGACCCAAATACGGACGCATTACACCATGGGATAACGATAAAAAAAACGTCATCGAAAGTTAAAGAGTAGAGTAGATACATTTTTTTTTAATATTTTATTTGACTACTTTGTCGTCGTGAATAATATTTAAACATACCAAATTCCAACTTTCTAGTGCAAAGCGTCTCTGGAGCTAAACCACAGACATGCAGACCGACAGACAGACGGACATGGCGAAACTATAAGGGTTCCTTGTTGACTGCGGAACCCTAAAAAGACTAAGTATGGAAATGCAAGTCAAGTGTCAACCAGTCTGATGCAGTCAGTGGCATGAAATCTGTTGAGGTGTTAATACACCAATCAATCGACATCAATCGACGTTGTTCGATTATTATAAGGCTGATCGACGAATATAATAATAGTTTTACTACGATAGAAAATGTCTAAGATACTATCTATTATTTTTACCAACACCAAACCTAGATTTTATCAAAATTGTGCTAGTGGTTGTGTTTTTAGTTTTGGAACTTAATAGTTTCCAATATATCCCTGTATTATTAAAAAAAGAAAACATAGTTTACAATTTCACGCGATATTTTACTTATGGATATTATTAGTCATTATCACATCATCGCTTACCATCCCGTGAGATAGTGGTCAAACGCGTGCCTATCAATAGAAAAAAAACATACGATTTTTTTCATAGTATATCGAGAAATTAAAATCAAATAAAGATTTATTACAATCTTACGACTGCAATTTTCCGGTGACATCATTTTATACATATATTATTAGGTACTCCACAAACTTCCACGCCGCCTCTAACCCTTTTGAAATGTAAGTTTAGGAAAATTAAGCACTACGATATCCATTCAACGGTCTCGGGATCAGCCTACTATTCACCCCGTTCACCCCGTTCACCCCGTCAGGGGTTGATTATGTAAAAAATGAGATTAGATCTGTTTCAAATATCCCACTCTTAGTTTGGTCATTCCAATTTCCACGTAAATTGAAGTAAGCAATAATGTCTTCCCCTAAAAACTTCATCGTCCCTTTTCGCCTCAAAGGGTTAATTTTCGAAAAATACAAATATTTGTTATTCTTATTTTTTTTATCCAAATCATAGTGTTTCAACTTCATCGAACCACGCATTAAGATTCTTCCCAGTTCGCTCAAATCACGACATTTTTCTTACTTAGAGCATTTTTATACCCGTAGTAACTTTTACCCGTTGTAATTTACATGTAAATAATCAATTTGAATTATCAAATAATTTAAAAGGATAAGGAAATTATCTTGAAATCAAAATCATCACTTTTTCTTTCCAACTGGGCTTTGATTGAATATTTTTAACAAAATGCGGTCATTGTGACTTAACCTTAATAGTTAGACATATTGCCTCGCGGACTTTTTTCTAGGTAATAATGAGTGCTTTCATTATGTAGTACATTATTTTTATGTATAATCAATAGTTTTCGCAGCGCATGCGATAAAAGAGATTTCATGACATTTATTTTTACGCCTTGGGTTTACATTATTCAAGTTTTAGTAGGGATCCCGAATTATTTCTGGGAATAAATATAGCCTACATATGTTACTCGGTGAAGATGTAGCTTTCTAACGGTGAAAGATTTTTTAAAATTGGTCGAATAGTTTTTGAGTTAAATCGTAGCAAACAAACAAATCTTTCCTCTTTATAATATTAGTTTAGATATATTTTTAGACCATTATTGTTATTATTCAATATATCTTATTGATTTTAGTCATATTGTTAGGTTAAGTTATATTATTATCCCATAAAAAAGCGCAAAAAATTACTAAAAAGGTTCCAAACAAGTCACTTTTCATGGAGTTTGATTCAGTTGGCGGCATTTATTTTGGTTTAATCACAGATTTGATGCCACCAAACTGCATTAGACTGCTTGAAAAGTACTTGTTACCAGACTGCCCCTAAAGGAATTGTATTGGGGCTTTTTAGTCGTTTTTGATTCATATTTTTTCTCCACTTTCTTGTTAATCTACATTTTTGGAATCGTCTCTTGGAACCCTTTATTTTGAGATCTTTATTCCAACTTACGATACCTCATTTTTCAAAATATGTCTAACCGGATTATAGGATAAAGGTCGTGCCAAACAAATGGACATACTTACAAACATGAATACAGTTATTGTACGTACCTATCGGGTACAAAAGGGTTGAAAGGGGAGGCGAAAAAACAATTTTACCATATTTTTAGGCAATGCATCAAAAAGTTTACCATTTTTTACCTGCCCCAGAGGAAGGGTAATGTTTTTCGAGAGGAAGAATATGTATTTTAGATGTATACCTAATTGTTTTTTTTTAAGAATACATTCGGAGTCATCATTAGTCATCAATGTGATTATTCCGAGGTTTATTGCACTATTGCGAGCTAGCGGTGCTGGACTATTAATAAATAGGGCTTTGTTAGACTGAACGCAGTCAAACTCCGAAGTAGTTTTTACTGTCGGACTGACATATTTAAGCTTTGTATATATTTGACCTGAGAATAGCTGAATTTAAAACGATTTTGAAATGCTGTTATATCCATTTTCGGCAATCTCTAGTTTCAATCTATAAAAGTATTAAAAAGTTGGCAGAGGGCAAAAAAGGGCAAATCAATACAGGCTACAAATTAATTTCTTCAAAATAAACCCACAGTAGTTACGTTAAAATAACTGAAAGCAAGATAACGGACTAGAAATAAATTAAAATGCATGTCCTCGCATATTGATACTGCAATGATAGACTAAGAAAATAACAATTACCTACTCAAGTATTCGTATTTCAATTTTAGCGGTAGTTAAACAAACAGAAAGTTGCGGCTGACCATTAAGATCAATTTTCGGTTGGACTATAAAGTCCTGTTGTTGTACCTACTTAGAAATATTTTAGTTCTGGAAAAACAACACAAGTCAAGAGTTCAAAAGTAGAAATTAATCTGTAGGTAAGTAGGTAATCTATCAACAACTTCATGCAATAAGTAGATGAATAATTGTACTGTTTTTGGCAGCAGTACATAAAAAAATGGCAGTATAATGAAGAGGCAACTTTATTTAAAAAATAAACAACTAACCGGACGAGCGGCGGAGCGCGTCGGCATGACACGAGAGTGAGCAGGCCAGCAGGTATGAAACGCGCTGTTGCCGTTCTGATCACGGTTCACAATAGGCGTATATAAAAGATAAGCGTTGTTGCCATACCGCCGCCGTTCGCCTCCCCATTCTCTCGATCGTACTATAGCCGCGAACACGATTCATTATGTATAAATAATATGGATAGAAACTTCACTGTTATTATTTAAAACGTTGCACCACATTCAAAATGAATTTATTACATAATACGTCCAAATTAAATATACCCACCTAAAGTATTCAAATTGGTGTTCCTAGAATTTTTTTATTACTAACGGTAAGATTTCAGTTTTTATCACTTTCAGATTCCACGTACCTAATCTTTTACATTTTAGTTAAGGTTTTAGGTATGTATTATCAAATTTTTCATATGAAACTAGGTACTTATTATACAATACACGTTTAGCTTTTTTACTATATGTCTATGTAGGTAGATCCTTATTTATTTCCAACATTGCAATAATAATTGTTATTGGTAGTATTTTTAAGTACTTATACTTAAAAATACTATCAATAACAATTATTAATTATCATTTCATCAAACTATTATTTGGAAATTAAGTTCGTAGCACCTACTATCATTTGAGAATGTATTCAAACAAGATTAAATCGGTCGATGTCTGGTGCGACGTTGCCAGTTTTATGGTTCTTACAACATGGCCGCAGTCGATGCCGTAGCCGGTTTCCGTGTGAAACTCGACTCAACACACTGCGCGAGTGTTTGTGATAGCACACGCAGGCAAACGGGCGACGAGGGGAAGTGCGGGGAAAGAGGCGAAGTAGCACTGGCGAGTCAGGCAGGCAAGGAAAAATGAGCGTTGCGGCGGGCGCGGGGCGGACGGGGAAGGGAGATACCGGGTCGGTGACGTCATCTACTTTCTGAATAGCTGCTACTTCAATCAATCGTTGTTGTGCCTGTTGTATATTTTTTCGTTTTTGTTTAGAGGTTCGGCTTGTAACGATCGAGGGAAGACATTTTTAAGTTTTATACTATAAAATTATATAGGGGTGAAAATACTTGTAATATTGTGAATTTGTGACAAATAGACATAATTAGTTTTTTTTTGTTACACGCAACATGAAACGCCACAAATACTACCATACCTTGGGACATAAAATATCCTTGTAACCAATCAATTGTGATAACCTGTTAGTAATTGAATTACCTACTTATTTATGTTACGGCAATAACAATACCACAACTTTTAAAACTATACGTGATATTTTATTTAAAGGTTACTCGAGTGCAAGCGTCTCGCTCTTACAAGAATAACTCTGCAATTAGCCATCCTACTCTAAGAGCACGCGGGATCGCTAAAATCGTATTTCTAGTAAATATCTTCCTTAAAAAAAAAACTATAAAAATAGATTTGATTCTAAAGAAATTGACAGTTTAATATTCTAAATCGAATTCACTGACTATACATATTTAACATGTTTTTGTGAGTTAAAGTTAGATAAATTTTAAGTACGATTAGAAAAAGGATAATTATCGGCTTGTTTTCGTTATTTAATATGATCGAATAAAGTTGTAAATATCATGTTTTGAATCATAAATAAATCAAAACTGAATGGAACTACAAGATATATTTCTCAATCAAAATAGTTAGTAAATTTCGAATATCTTGGCCATAAGGGTTCACTAAAAATTGTTGTATAAATGGCCAAGTGCAAATCAGACTTGCACACGAAAGGTTCCGTTCCACAAGCCGAAAAAAAACAGGTTTCCATTATTTATTTTATTTCATTTTTATTACATAAAAGTAGTTTGTGTGTGTTTGCAACAGAAATACACACTCAGTGAAAATTACAACTGTCTACCTTTTCATGAGATACAGCCCGCTGACAGACAGACGGACGGACGGACGGAGAGCGGAGGCTTAGTAATAGGGTTTCTTTGGTTACCCTTTGAGTACGGAACCCTAAAAGAGGCACCAGTAACAATAAAAAAATAGACGATGCGGGTTTTTTTTAAATATTTTATTTAACCTCCGACGCATAGAGGGGTTTTATAAGTTTGACCGCTATGTGTGTGTATCTATCTGCCTGTCTGTGGCACCGTAGCTCTTACCGAATCCGAAACCGATTTGGATGCGGTTTTTTTACTTGGAACGCAGACTTTCAAGCGGAGGTTCTTAGACATGTTTTATCAAAATCTGTTGAGCCGTTTTAAGATCATCAGTTCTTTTCTATTTGACTAAGGGATGTGATTACCACGGGTCCGATCGAATGCGAAATATTTTATTACTTTTATAGTATTACAAGAATATGGTAACCTTGGCCTGTTACTACAGAATGACCTGGGGTCTGCAGAATACCCAACTCCTCGCTTCGTTACAGCAGATGTATCACGTTTGGGCTCACTGGAATGGTTTCAATAAACAGATTATAGGAAGATTAGTAATCAAGGTTACTGATGCCGCAGCATAACCTGGAATCTGCAGGATACCCTACTCCTCACTTACGTACAGCAGACGCTTCGTCGAAGTAGCTAATAAGTAAAAAGAGTATAAAAGCTTAAAATAAAATAAATAATTAACTATTTAAACAACCCCCGACAAAAAATACTCTGAACAGTAATAATACATGTTTTGATCCATTTAGTTAAATATCGGTAAGGAATTGTATAGGCCCAAGCGTCATCGTGTCGGGAGATCTCTAATATATAAAAGGATCTATGTCACCGGAAAATTGTAGACTCCGTTAGATTGTAATAATAGTAAATCTGTATTAAATTATAATTTCGCGATTTATTATGATAAAAATCGTTTGGTTTACAATAAATACTATCCCAATTCAATAGTTTTCAATATATATCCGTCTTATTATGAAAAAAATAGTTTACAATTTCACGCGAGATTTTACAATCTTACGGCGTTTGCAATTTTCCGGTTACATATACATATTATATTAAAATCTTAAATTGGCCGTGTCTGTAGGTATATTTAATATTTTTGCATAAAAATAACTGAGAAACGTTAGGGAAAAGACAGATAGAATTTGTAAATTTATTAGAATTTCATATTTAGGGTGAACTGAATGCACTAGTTCTAAACCATTTAAGGGATCTTATTAAAACCAATTTTATAGTGTACCCAAGTTATTTCGCCATTATTATATACATGTATTCCTTTTTTATATAATATAATCAAGTATCTATCTATATTCTAATTAATCATTACTTTTTAAAATATTTACTTTCGCAAGGTGCCTTATTTTGAGCAGCCATTTATTAGTATAATGACCATGGTTGCACCAGTGGATTACGAGTAAATATTTTTGTTTTAAACACTGAAAACATTTAAACTGATTTTTGAGAAGATATATTGAAACACTGGATTCGGCTGACATTATTATAAAATTTATTTTGGTATTTATTTCATCTTCCATGGATACTGCTTTTTTAATCAGTCATAAGTTTGGTTTTTGATGTGTTCATTTGAAGACCAATTTCGAGTTGCACACTTGCAATGCCCATACAGTGATAAACTACACACACACACAATAAACGAGACAGGCGGTACTACTGCAGTAATCAAGAAATACTTTTGAAGTCGTAGCTTGTCGAGGATTAGGCTGTGGGTTAGACTAATTGAGATTAATCGAATGTAGCCTAATAAAGTACTCGTACGATAGGAACGCCTAGAATAAAATATTGTAAGAAAAGGCGCTAAATTTATGTGATTTCCAAAACTTCAAAACTAAAAAATAGGAAAAATCAACACCTTTTCGTTTGAAGTGCTTGAAAATTTGCAACAGTTCTGGAGATACCTGATCGCCTCATGAAACTTTGTTTAAAAACAAGAAAATTAATTAGGGCAAAATGTGGATTGGTCACGTTTTCAAGTTGGTCCAGAAAGGAATTGGAGTATACCAACTTTCACCATGTAACTCTTTGCAACGTTATTTCACAAATCTACCAATGGGTCATGTAATTTATGTTTGCAGCAACATACTGTGGTATGCACTGCGCATCAGTGCACAGAAATTAATTGCAAACCTAATAACAAACCGATTTATTTGTTCAAGGTAAGTTAGTAGCTAACTGCAGACAGCAGCAGCAGACGACGTGTCTTCGCGCGGCACTGATTTCCTTTATTCAGTTTACTTTGTAAGCCAAGTTACGTTACGTTTACTAAGAAACCTTGTTTTGATTTTATTATGAATTCAGAAATGTTTGTCTCGTGCGTAATATACCTTAACTAAATCAATTAGTTGCCAAACCAACAAATTGTAACGACTACTAATTTTACTAGTTTTTATGCGTTAATGCGACACCAAAAAGGCAAACTGTATAAAAATGAGTTTATGTACGATAGGAGTGAGGGGATAGAAAAGTACAATTCGGTTGGGTCGGTCGACTTGCCCCTAGCAGTAACGGGCCGGATGCTTGCGCAGGTCGATAGAGCGGGGGCGTGGGTGGAGTAAAGCTATACTCTTTGTGGGGTGGTGCCTTCACCCTCACCCTGTGGACCCGTCACCAGAGAGCAACTTTCGCATTGCATAATAATGTAACAACTACTCCTAGTACACCCTGCTCCACCACCATCGGTCGCCCCTGCATACTACACGTACTTTTAGACACCAGTTGGTTGTTCTGCTATGTAAAAGTTGGTCAAGTGCGAGTCGGACTCGAACAAAAAGAGTTCCGTACCATTAGACACAGCTTTTTGCGAAATTTAATGATAATAGGTTAACGGCGAGTGCTCTTAGATAAGTTTTGCAAGTATCGATAAATCGGCATTGTCAACTTTTGTGCGCAATTTTGACTCGCACTTGACCGGTTTTAATTACTTTTCGTTATAGTTTTAGCACTATAAGCAAACAATGGTTTATGTCTTTCCATTTTGACGATAGTGCAAAAAACGCTGAAACCCACATGATGAATGATGATGAATTTTATTTATTGTTGTAACGGCAACAGAATTTTAACTGTTCCCTTTTTCACGGTTCATGAGATGCAGCCCGTTCACAGACAAACGGACAGACAGTTACCCTCGTTTCGTTAGCCTTTGGATACAGAACCAACAATTGGGTATAATGGTAGGCGCCAGACAAACTTGCAATAAAGTATATTGAGCTTTCCCTAATATCCCTTCGTTACTAGAGAACGTAAAGGATCACGATAGAAGTCGAGTCAGGAAGCTTTGTCTTTATTCTGTTTTTGATATTAAAAGTCAATAAATGTGTGGGTCAATGACCATTATTGCACATTTATCTGGCGCCTACCATAAAGTACCGTAGTAGTTATTTTCATAAAAACGTCCCTTAATAATCTCTTATACGTAGGGACTACGTAATCTTATCCATACTAATATTATAAATGCGAAAGTAACTGTCTGTCTGGTTGTTACCTCTTCAAGTCTTAACAGCTGAACGGATTTGGATGAAAATACGTATTCGGGTAGACCACGGCCTGCAATAGGACATTTAATACTTTACATCCCGGGAAGTATGCCCCCTTGGGATAACTTACCCGCGGGCGAACCCGCTATTAGAAGCTTGTAATTTATAAAAAGGTAAAATTGTTTTCCTGTAAGTACTGATCCTATTACGAAAACTCCAAGTGCAAATCGTCTACCCTTTTGAATGAAAAGCACGCCTACGCAATTACAGTCATCTAGAATAATCCAGACGATTATTATGATTGCAGTCGGTTCTTCTTGAGGTACATAGATAAACCTTCAAAAAATGTATTGTTAATATTTCTAAGGCGACCTCTAAATAAAATACTTTTTTTTTTTTTAAGTTCAGATACTCTAATGACAAAACGTATCAAACGACGTTTTTCAATACACTTACTCGAAAAAACACTTTCATAAAAATAATATTTTTATTAAAATATTTGTGTGAAATGGCTACATGGCTTGCAGATTTTTTTCAAGTGCTGTGTTCGCTATTTGAATGAGACGAAATATTAGCCCTCATTGGTTGGACCTCTTTGCTCAGATTTAAAAAAAGACACCTGTAAGTGGTGAAAAAAAGCAATTTAAGTGACAAATAAACAGAAAACCCATTTGAGTGAAATTAACATGATTCGGAACCTTACAGTAACCCCACATTAGAATCAGTTTTCAAGTTAGTAGGTTTAATTTTTTTTAAAACATTTTTATCCGAAATCTAATAAACAGACTCCTAAAAGACTTCCTTCTTGAAGTCGGCTAACTAATAACGGTGCTATGTTCGTCTGCATGTTAGTTTTATGTTTCTTATGTAATCTCTTTATGCAACGAACTCCACTCTTAACAACAGATCTTCCCATTGGCTTTGATTTGACCTTGGACTTCGAGGATACACCAGGGAACTCTTCAAAATCAAACACAAAATTCAATTAGTATATAAAGACCATGAGGTTCATGACATTTCAAAGTCCATAAAGTACTACAGTACAAAGGCACAAAAAAACCTTAATAAAAATCAGCATCACTATTTTGTGGTAAGACATCATAATCACAACTAGAACTAAGAAAAAAACACTGGTATGTGAGTGAAACTCAAATCTCATACATTTAAAAGACTCGACACGAAAATGAAATGAAAAATTGCATTCCAAACTATTTTTAGCAAAATATCTGCTATGTAGTTAACAAAACAGATATTTTGACAAATATAGTGTTGACTGACTGCAATTTTTCCCAACTTGCATTTAAACATGACCTTGACAAAAAAGAACTTTCGAATACAATAAATTTATGATCCTATCATAAAATTTATTTTATCCTTCTTCCTGCATACTATTCATGACACTGGGCTTAAACTATATAAAGTTGTTGTGCAATGTTTGTTCACGAAATAAATCATCCTCCACGCGAAGTAAACTACGGGCAAAATTCAGTATAAAAGAACTAGAAATTTGATAAATGACTATGTTTCATGCAATTCTATGTATCGTTTGCAAATCATATTTAATTAACATGAGCATGGCATAAGGCATGCATCCTAAATAATCATTTCTAAAAAAACAGTCTGAGGGCAAAATAAAAATATTTCTAGGTGATATTTCTCTTCCTTTATTTGTCAAAAATAAGGAGTTTTGGACCTATATGTTGCAATACCACAAATAACTCGCGCCGCGCCCGCTTTCACGTTAGTCGGCGCAATGAAGTTGTGCGCACTACTCCTCACTTTACCTCACCCCCTTTTCATGGCGTTGGACCGGCTGGCTGGCATCGATCGTAGCAGACTGCGTCCTACGACCAAGATTACTTCACGAAACCTCAGCATACCGTTCTTCCGTTTCCACTCCAAGTTAGGCATTATCGTGCTGCCCAGTATCTGAACAGCTATGTAGTCCATGGCATTAATGTACCATGATTATTCCTAACTATAATAATTATCTATTATTTTAAATAAAAGTGTCAATCTTGTTAGTAAAGTATTTGAAATATCTAAACCTTTTCCGGATTGATCATAATCATTGTGCGATTGTATCACTAAAGAATATGTATTTTCGGAGAAATCCTGCCGATATAAAGAAGTTTTTCAAATTATACGTGTTACATATTATCAAATAAAAGAACTTATTGTGAGGGCTTCTTTCATTGTTTTATAATAAATAGTTTTGAAGTTATTCAAGAAATTAGACGTAAAATTACCATTCCCAGCCCTTATTTCCGAAAATTAAAAAAACAATGCAGTTTAATAGTTATTTACCTAAAAATTATAGGACAACCTGTAAGAAATCCAAAGTGTAATAGACTTATGTAAGCAAAAAGTAATGACGATAATATTCGCGACATTAAAATTTCAGATGTAAAAATAATTTATCATCACATCACATAGGCGCTGAGGCGAGTTGGATATTTTCGACCTGCGTAGTTACGTACAAACGTTGTCTGTCCGACGCGCAAGTACAAAACACGAACATGCGACGTTGCCAGATCTCTCGGCGGGCGCCATCGTCACTACCTCTATACATCTACACAAGGCGAGGCGAGCAGTGCGAACACAGCTCATTCGGATCTGGTTGTTTGAGACGTGCGTGATTCGTCGTTGACTGATAAAATATTACAGAATTATTTAAACTATACATTGTCATACAGACGTTTTTCATTTAATGACTCGGTACAGTTTCCTTTTCGAATATTGTATATTTGTACGTTATTATCATTTAGGTATATGTTTACATTTTTTGAGTTAAAAAAAGGTAACTCTCACAATTACTTTTTTTATAAAAAGGATTCATAATAGTGATTATTTCGTTGCAATACTTAAGAATTAATTAATTATCTAGCAACTAATAATCAGTTTTTTTGATAAATATGGTTGGATTTTTTTAATAAATAAGGTTAAATAAAATGATTTAGGTACTTATTGCTTGCGCGAGCAGTGTTTTGACCATCAATGTCCCACCTTTATTTTATTTTCGAATTAATGAGTTTAAGTGGGCTTAACACTAGCACTGAACCGCTGTAGTGATACGATTTTCAAAAGTTAGATCTACTGAGACCATTTTTAAGTAGGTATGAAAGATTTTTGATTGGATATTTTACAACTGCAACCTAACCATGGAACACCCGTTCACATGGTACTATGTATTATATGACTACTTTGTACTAGGGCTAATCAAACAGATTTTTTTTTTTTAGGGAACACTGTTATTTCTGATTACATTGATGGGCCAGTTAGCCCCTTCAACAATCGACCTTAACGACTAAACCCTATAAATATAACTCTTTCTAGAGAATGGTTTTAAAGGTTCCAATCAATGAGTTAGCCACAAATTTACACCAGAATAATAAAGGTTTGCCGCTTCTTAGGTTTAGAAAGGGTTGGGCTTGGGCCACATCATACTATCATGTGAAAAGATGTTTTGCCGAATTTCCAAACCAATTGACATCATTTCTTTTCAATAATCCTAACGCGTAGTAACGTAAAGTATATAAGGTCGACGTAAAATAAAGATTCAAAATTAAATGATAGCTTTTTAAATGTTGGTTATTCTTGCCCGTGGCGGGTTCATCGACCTGGCGATCCCCGCCCGCGCACCTAAGCTGCTTTTGGAGCGCGACATTGCAAAACTGTGGTGGGGCGATAGACTGCTATTAATGCAATACCTCGTTTCTTTATAGATTCAGACGAAGTCGGCCCATTTGTCAGAATGTTGCTTAGTGTGCAATTGCAGTTTGTGTCAACCATTTTTAATATTCAATTTTTTTGACTTTTAAAATCCATTTCCGTAATGGACGAGTTTATTCTCCTGTATCCGTGGGGAAACTAAGGTGCTGTTTTTCATCGGGTATTAGAAGCCCGTGGCTTAGTTTAATTTTTTTCCGAGCGTCCGTATGAGAAAACGGAACCGTTATAGGGTCACTCGTCTGTCCGCCTATCACACAGCCAATTTGCTTCGAATCTAATGGATTGAGTTTGAGGTCTTTTAGAGGGACAAGTAAGAAACAAAAAAAATTAAGTTTTTTTAAATTGTTTTGTGAGACACATCAAATTAAAGGGCCGATTGTGAGGTCATTCTTATATTTTAGTACAAAACCTTTGTTTTTCTAAACTAATAATATAAAGAGGAATGATTTCTTTGCTTGTTACGATTTGGCTCAAACTCTACTCAGCCGATTTAAAAATGTCGTTTTTAGAAATCTACACATAATTAACTTAAAACATATTAAGCTATATTTTATTTTTGAAAACAAATTAGAGATCCCTACGAAAAGTGCAATGATGTAACCCAAAGTAGCAAAATGTTTCCTAATAAATTCATTATTTGGCGTGCGCTCAGAAAACTATTGATGATACATAAAAATAGTGTACTACATGATTAAAGTACTTAATACCTATAAAAATCTACGATTAATGATTGTGACGAAACCATAATAGTTCGACATATACCCATATATCTAACTATTATGGTTTCGTCACAATGCCCGCTTTTTGTTCAAATTATTCAATCAAAATCCGGGTGGAATGGATAAGTGGTGATTTTGGTACCATGATATTAATCCTTATACATTTAAAATTATTCAAATCGGACTTTCGTTTAAAAGGTACGGTGGGTATAACAATGCTCTAAGTAAGAAAAATGTTGCGATTTGAGCGAACTGGAGAGAATCGTAATACTTGGTTAGATTAAGTAGAAACACGAACACGACATGAATAATTTTATAAAAAAATAAGATTAAGAAATGTTTGGATTTTTCGAAAAAAACCCTAAAGGGGCGAAAAGGGGTGATGAAGTTTTAAGGGGAGGACATTATTGCTTGCTTGTTGACGTGGAAATTGGTATGATCAAACTAAAAGTGGGATAATTGAAGCAGATTTAACAATTTTTGCAGAATCAACTCCTGACGGGGGGAATAGTGGCGATGATCCTGAGACCACAGAATCAGCAGCAGAAATGGCTGGTTATTTAATGAAAATTGTTGTGCTGAACTTTCCAAAACAAGGTTAGTTTTCAGTTACGATTTTCATTAATTAAAAGGGGGTGAGGATGCGTTGAAGTTTGTGGAGTACCTACGTAATCCGCGCGGACGAAGTGCTAGTACTATATAAAATGAATAATTTTGAAGTTTTTCAGAAAACAAGAATCACTAAAATTAACAAATAAACTAAACTTACAACAAAATAAAATATACCATCGAAATATTCGTCCTCAACACTGTCAGCTGGTAATGTGCCCAAGAGACTGGCGCCATTGCCACGTTGACTGGCTTAGCTTCTGGCCAAAGTAAAAATCCGCTCTTGGGTCGCGGGAAGTGTCAACCAGCCGTTTCGAAATTTCTTTGAAGGCTATGAGCACAGAGCCCCGCCGGCTTCAACACCAAACGGTTTGAAAATATAGTTACTAAAAAAAGTGTTACTATTATTATTTTACGCCGCTTGAGGTTTTCCGCAGCCGCAGCTCCCATGCGGATGGGAGGGCTCGGTGTCAAAGGCCACATTCAAAATTAATGATAAAGTTCGTCGAATACAAAAATATCGAACTCCTATTATGAATTGGTAGCCAATTCATAGGAGTTCTAGCTCACTTAACATGTGTCAGTGATGATAAATATTGCATCTATAGAGGTATTCCATAATTTCATTCGTAACAAAAAACTATTTTATACAGTGAAGTATACATATTTTGTGTTTGCGACTTTGCCAGATTCAGAATGTACGTTCTTAGAAAATCGAAATAGTTAGGGATGTCAGTTCAACACGAAGTTTCTTTTATTTTTTTTGCCAGACTTGGATCTCTAATCCTAATTCTGCTTACTTCTTAAAATCAGTTGTACCGCGATTTGCAGTTCCGTGCAGTTTGACCTTGAAATGGCCAAGGGTAGTTCGAGTTTCAACAGAACATATGACGAGTTCAGTTTCTGCTGATGTTGTTAAATCTGACGTACCTACGTACACAATATCAATACTGTTGCGTTGTTCAAGCAAAGATTAATCAAGCAGTTTGTTGATGAATTTCTTTTCCAAAGTGGGTGCAAAGAAAAAGTTGAAAACGCCGCAAATAGCTAACAAACAGGTATTCGGCTGCTATGATTATTTTGTCAATTTACATAATGTAATTCTGATTTTGTCGTAGTGTAGTGCACTAAAATATTGATTCAGATATTATATCTTTTTTTCTAAGAAAATAATCGCTGGGCCAGCTCTGGACTGAAAGATGGGTGGTTCCCGGACGATACGGTGTGGCATACGAAGGTCTGCCCTGCTTGGGTGGAGCACCGCCGTGTCCTCGTCGAGGCGACCTCTCGCGCCCGGCCCTGATTACGGCCACGGTCCAGAGCGAGGAGGCTTGGGAAGCTGTCAACTCCTTCTGCGAAGCAGTAATGCTAGCGAAGGCGGAGGCGGGCCGCGCAAGTGAGCGGACAAGACCTTCGCCCCAACCGCCGCAACAGAAGAAGACGCCCAGGGCGTCGGGAGCCACAGGGCTATCCCCGGCCACCATAGGCGCGGGCCTGCGGAAGGCGAGCGTTTGGTGCCTCGCTGTCCGATCACCACCAAGCCCGGGTCGATGGCGCATTGTGTTCCACGCATGCCTCAAAGAGATGTCAGCATAGGAGACGGGGCCCGCTAGGGCCAGAGCCTGCCAGGGTTGCGGAATTTGTTCGAAAGAGTCACCGCGGCCCTGGAACGCAAAGGGCTTTAGAAAGAACACGGATGGGTTTTGGTCAGTAAGAGTCTGACACGCCCTTCCGCTCCACTCAGAGCGTAAGAAATCATTTGAAGATTTCCCATATAAAAAAAAGGTTGGCTGGTTGACTTCATCAAAGCCAGTTTCTCGTAAGGCTTGCTTTGCAATTCGCGCCGTATGGACTGGCGCATTGTCTTGCAAAAACAAAATTAATTTGCCGATTTTTCCTCATATTTTTTCAACAATAAGACTCCGTACTTCTTTTAAAAGTGCTGCACGTCGCGTTCTTTGTAGTTTTTTTTGGAAGGTAGTCAATAAGCAAAATTCCTTCCAAGGATTCTCGACTTTGCTGGAATTACTTTTTTTTTTCCGGGAGAAATCCTCATGGATATCCTCCACCCTCGTGCGGGTGGAGGGGTCTGTCAGACTCTTACTGACTAAAACCACCCCGGTGTTCCATCTCCCACCTACGCCGGGGATCGGGGGAACGTATGCGACTTCCGCAATACCCGGTGCTGGAATTACTTGGCCCAACACTTGACTATGGCCGACGATGGTCCTGATTCTTGATAAACCGAAGACATTTCTTCAAAAATATGTTTTGGTGTTTTCCTATTTTTACAAGAAATTATTATTACGGCACAATGTTTCAATTTCGTAAAATGCAGCGATGCCTCAGACGTGATGATCAGATCAATCTCTCGGACTATGAATGATCCATTAGACAAAACTTTCCGTAAATGCTCATAAGATGTCGCTCCACCAGTGATTACTTGTGAGAGCGATTAAAGTACCTGCAAGTTCCTTAGGCTAGGAACTTTTCAGCCGCCCCTCGTATGTCTGTTCCTGTTGATAAACGAAACGGCTGAACCGATTTTGGCAGGAGCTTCCCTGATGCTAGTACTAGTTTAATTTTTTTTTTAAAGCGTTCGGAAAAAAGATCTTGACACGGACGACAACTAGTAATTAAAAAAATAGGAATTTAAAACAGATTAAAAAGGTGGTTCTGTATTCGACTCGTATGTATTATGTATGTACACGATTATCTCTCATTACTGATCCGATTTGGATGGGGTTTTAGTTACGTAAATTCTTTTCTGAGAAAGCAAGTCAGTATATAATATATGAGGACCTGACGAAGATCTTTGTAGATAGACAGTGGAACTGTTCAATAAGTAACAGCAAATGACCCACGTTTGCTGAGATGGTTTGCCCATGTAATGTTGTCACCATGGCATAACATAAAATCACGCCTGTACGCCTTGAAGGCTATGCCTTCCGCATATGTATAGAGTACAACCTTATGTATTGCCGAAAGTAGTGCTTCGATTTGAATGGGGATTTCGCTATTAGTCTCCATTTTTATTTTTTGGTTCAAGGAAAAACCTAAGAAAAAGGAACTCAAAAAATATATGTTCGCTAAAAATACAAATACCAAAAGACACGTACTTTTTTGGAGTTTTTTGATCGATTTAATATAATATAAAAATGGCGATAGTACGGAACCCTTCCCTTACTGCGCGAGTCCTCCCTGTCTCGAGTCTTCCGAAATTTTAAGATTTATTATTTTTTTACTTCTCGAGTTTGTATTTTTTTAAGGCGGTTCTTTTCTTTTGAAGTTGACGTTAAAGTATAATTTTCTCGATTTCATTCAATGTCGATCGATGATGTGGAATCACACACACAAGAAGCGACTTTTCAGGAGTTCATATAGTACAATGTTTTCAGGCATTCGTATCGACAGGATGACTGTTGCACCTTTTGTACAATGTATTGACGTTCGATGAACTGCTAAAAAACAACATACACTGTTGTATTTTAGCAGTTCACGGAGTATCACTAATAGGTATTTAACTGGTTTTAAGTGTTAGTGAAAACGAGCTTTAGATTAAGCTAAAGAGCTAGCATATAGCACATGTTTATTTATGACGCAAATTCCGTCTCGCGCGCAATTTCGAGTATTTCAAGCTAACCGAACAAGCCGGATTCCCAAAAAGAAGAAGACCTGCCGTGAAACGTTAAGCAGTGATGCTTAGCGCTTGGGGTCTACAAGATTCTATTGCAGTGATAGCCAACCTGTGGTCCTGCTCAATGAATTCAGTGAAGATTTTGAAAGAGTGGCAAGAAGAACGTTGACAAAACTTTATTTTGTCAACGTTCTTCTTGCCACTCTTACGTTCTATTGTCATGGTTAATAGTTTGTTACCGAGTTACCGTGTTACCTATGTAAATCAATAGTTTGTTTACGGAGAACAAACTGAATAGTAAGGTAGGTCAAACTTTGAGAAAAGTCAATTTTTACAGGGCAACATTCGTGTAGCGAAATATCTTCTCGTGTCGCAAACTTGTGCGTTTTACCAGGGATGACGGGCCTCATCAGAACACTGAAAGTCGCCCAGAACTACCTAAAATACTAATGGACTGATTAGTAATTTTGCAGTTTCGAACTGATTCAGTGCAGTTTCTATGGTTCTTTCGTACCGTAGAAACTGCACTCAATCGAACTTTCAATTCTTAACAATAGGATTTTTACTACAAAGTCTCTATTAAAAACACCGATTTATTCTTGATTTCAATTTTTACTAATGGTCCCCCCTAGTTTAGCAGTGGTATAAGAAGTGGCATGAAGTGGTGACTTTCAACGTAATGACTTTTTTTTCTGTAATCCCCGACAAAGTGCGTATTGGACAACGCATAGGGAAGAATTCTAGGTAGGTAGGTATTCGGTATGAACATTGACGCACGCAGATATTAAGTAGGGGTTTATTTGCTTTAAGTTTTAAAATGCATTATCTGGCTTTCGGCAGCCAGCTGACCTTTTGTTAAAATAATTGCTCCGAATGTTAACTTAAAGGCAAATAGTGTTCTTTCGAAGTTCTAGGTAGGAAGGAAACCAGTAGGTAGGTAGGTTAGATAACTTTGTTTTGGTTTGGTTTTATTTTCAAGGAAACGTGTTAATTATTATAAACGTCAAGAAAGAGTATAATCAAAAAAAGAAAACGAGTCAAGGATGTTTAAACCTTTAAAAACAATAATTGTGTAGATAAATCTGTAGAAAAAATTGTGTATTATGGTAAACAACCTGTTCAATTACCCACCAACAAACCCTTTACAAAAACACTACTTAGTGAGTGAACGTAAATAATCCAGTCTACAAGGCTAATACGTAATACGAATAGCACAAAGCATAAAAGCAAGTTCGTCCAGTGGAAGGCTAACGACTCAGCGACGAGTCGAAACTTGGTGACAAAATTTTATTATAAACAGTGTAAAATATAAGACACCTTATCACAATTTATCTTTTATCTCACAAATACCTACTATTTTAATATAACAAACGCGTTAGTTTTTCAATAAGAAAATACGTGAACGACTAAGTACCTACTACATAACAAATACTTACGTACGTTTGTAATCTTCAATATAAGCGGAATAATAATTGGGCGCAGTCAATCGTTTACGATAGTTAGAATACAAGAAGAGTTAAACATTCCAAACAAACATAGGTACCTACTGTACTGGTTAGTGTTTATATTCCAACTCCCACACGTCTTACAGAGTCCGTGGACACCTACCTAGAGCGTTATTTTTCGAGACTCATCGACATTATAGAGTTTAGGACTTGGGATTACCAAAATCAATTTTATAACGGGCCAGTGGTCTCTGAAAGTTAAGATAATAGGTAAAAATAATATTACCGTTTGAAGTGCTCCCTTATTCGATCGTCACGAATGTTATCGGGTAAATTTCCAACCCACAGGTGCCGAGTCTCTCTAACCATCTTGCTTCGAACTCCACATTAGGAATCATTACCCGTTCGCGTCACTACGTGGCATAAATCAATTTTGCACACAATCGTGATTCACACATTTTGATTATTCACTATAAGTGAACCATAAACATTGTACAGCCCACGAGTTGCACTTTTTGATAAAACAACACTATCTTTCACTTCACGACATTCGATAATCTCATCACAAAATCCACTTCACTATAAACACACCACGTAATAGACGCGAGCGTACTCTTCGCGGCTCTCGAATTGACAGTGAGGCCAGCTTCGACGCGAGTTTGCCGATAAGCTCCGCCTTCTGACCGCTGCCGCGCAAAGTGGAGTAGGGTGCCCAGTGAATTAATTGAAATAATGCACCTTTCTGAAGTTTATTAGGATATTCAAATGCACTGAAACAATAATTTTAGGGTATAGCGATAAACCTGTTTTTTTCTTTTAAACTAAACATTACAGTAAAAAACAATACCGCATTTATTATTGGAAATACCCGTCATTTTGATTATAAATATATTTCATTATATTATCTAAGGCCTATAACATAATAGAATATTTCTTAATGAAATATTCTAGAATATATTTTACTTATTATTGTGTACACTTTGTAAAATAAAAATAAACAAACGGAATAAAACGTGTTGATGCAGCGGTCCGCTGGCCAGCTTTCCCCAAGTCGGCTGCCTATCTCTTTCTGTTTTCTATATATCGCTCTCGCTCTAACTAACAGGTTAAGAACATCTGTGTTGCAACTTTAGGAAAGTTACTGTTTTATGGGGTGATATTATTTTTGACAACCTTAGCTTTTTATGGTTTTCACAAATAGGTACTACATCGTATTTATGATCAACTTTTTTTTTATAAAAAGCAAAACAAACAGTTCCATTAAATTTTATTTTTTGGTAGGAATTACTTCGTAAGTTCTATGATGTTGCAAATTAAATTAAGTAGAAAGTTAAAGTAGGTTCCGAAGGAAAAGTAGGTACATACCTTAACGTAATTTTTTTTGAGTGTGTGTAGTAAAACTGCATTAAAACTGTTTTTGTGTGGAATCGTACTACCTACACTATAATGCACGAACCTGCACTATTCTAAACAACATCAGTATTATTTTTCTTCCATTATTCGACATTTTCCATTATTACAGTCCAGTCAAAGTTGACCAAAAATCAATAATTTTTAATAATTTGCATACAGCTGAAAATTGGTACCTACAGGTCTAAAATGCACTATTACAGTTAATGATGTATCAATCCCCACTGCTCCAACAGACCACAGTTGCTCCAAATATATTGAAATCACCAGCTTTTGCCCACGACTTCGTACATGCTTATCCCGTTGTGATTCAAATCACTATAATCATCATCATTAGTCACAATAGTCACTAGATCTTCTAAATTAAATTCCCCTTAAGTTGAATGTGTGTCTATTCGGGCTGATTTCCAAGATACTGTACGGATTTTCATACGGTTTGCGCCCTAAAATAGAATAGATAGAGATATTAATATAAGGAAAAAAAAAAGCTTACCAATTCTAACCGCTAGCTGTCGGCATAATCGGCAGCGTCGTAACTAGGGGTTGGTAAGGCGGGCGCCTGCCACGGGCAACCTTCAGGGGGGTGCAGTGGTCGCAGACCCGCGGCCTGTAGTCTGCTGGGGCAAAGGTATCAAAACATTGTGCTAACACAAATAAATAAACTTACACCTCCACCATCAAGATAAAAAAATTAAAAGATTAAGAAATTTTATTTGCTCAAACATTGTGTAAATGTCACCGGAAAATTAGGTACAGACCCCGTAAGATTGTAATAAATATTGATCAGATTATAATTTCTTGATATATTATGAAAAAATCGTTTTGTAAACGATCAATCCCATCCAAATTCAATGGTTTCCAATATGTCCATTACATATTTAGAAAAAATTGTTAAGAATTTCACGCGATATTTTACAATCTTACGGTGCTTGCTGATTTTTCGGTGACATTTACAAACATTATTAAATAGTTCATGTACAAAGGCGAGCTTAACTCCACCCAGAGCGGAAGAAGTCATTTGATGATTTCCTTAAAAAAATAATTAAAAAAAGTCCTATACAAGACAAGGTGCAAAATCGCTCTTGCATCTCACTCAGGGCCGTCTTTTACCTATTGGGGGCCCAGGGTACATTAGGATAATGGAACACCTATGACTAGTGGCGGCCTTAGGGGGTGGCGAGCAGGGTAGCCGCCCGGGGACTCGCTCTTACAGAGGGGCCTCGCGCAACCCTATTTAAAAAAAACCTTACATTTAGAACCTTTTTAATAATTAGCACATTAAGGAAGTAATTTTCATGGTAAATTTTATTTGAGACGAGTGAAATAGAAAATTGCAAAGATTGATTTTCTGCTTTGCAATTTTTTCACTTGAAAATTTGGCAGCTCATTGTGATTTTATTTTTAAAATTTTATTCGAAGGAAATGCCTCGAATACTTGTTTTCGATTCATACAAATTGCAAAAAGAACACAGGCCTCATAACCGTGAAAGGTGCCGCTGGCTATGACTTTAGGTGAGGGAACATGCAAGCTCTGTCGCTTTCTGCACCTCCGCAATCTGATTCAATCAAAATAAGGTAGATTAGGTAACGGTTAGCTAGATATAGCAGCACCTGACAATCAAAAGAGATATTCCTATGAATATTTTTTTTAAGTACCTATAATTAATAGGTATTTATTTATTTATTTATTTAAACTTTATGCACAAGTAAAATCACTGTACAAAGGCGGACTATCAGTCATCGGTATGTCATCTGGCCTAAATTAAGGGGCCCCCATGGATCACGGGGCCCTGGGCACGTGCCCAGAGTGCCCAGTGGAAAAGAGGGCCACTGCATTTGTCTCAATCGTTAGCACCGTCCAATTTTCGTATTAATAGACAAAAGAATTTCCAACCTATCCGAGGCTGTTTATAAATTTTCGAGCTCGCTTCGGTCGCTCTTGCATCTTGTATGGACTGCCACAAGTCAAAAAATGTATTTATTTATTTTTACACTAACTGCCGCCCGCGGCTACGCCCGTGTGAATGTCGAAATTATCCCGAGACATACTTCCGGGATGAAAAGATAAAAAAAAATACGTGTGGCACTCGGGGACTGCCGCGGTAAAGCTATTGCAAAGCATTTTTTATCAACTTATGCAATTATAATTATTTATTTATTTCATTTATGCAGTATTTTTATTTTAATTATTTTTACTTTGATATTAATTTAAGTTATCTACACTTTTTGAGCGTGGTGACCGATAAGAAAACATTTTTTTTTCTTTTATTGAATAAATGAAAAGTTAATATTGTTTACAATACATGTAGGTTATTCAGGAATTTTTATCATTGAAACTAAAGGTTTATGGTAACTGAAATTAGAAACATAAGTTTGAGACTTGATATCCCCTAAATATCTCGAAATTACCGCGTCAATGGTGGTCCCATATTTTGTTGTGGATTCTTGTGGATCATTATTTTCGAGAATTTTTCCGAAAGAAAGTTGTCAACCGCTCTGATTTTTTATCAGCGAAGTTGATGTTGAAATCGCCAGCCAAGATAAATGGAAATTTATTACCTTTGTACCAAGTATTTTCGACCCTTCTTCAGTGTACTTACTCCAGTAAAGTACGATGGATAAAATGCTCTACCTCGTCCAATTTTGGTTTCGGAGAAATGTAAATTGCTACATGACTATGTGTAGGCCATTTCTAAGTTTGCATAAGCACGCACAAATATCTCCAACAAATGAGCGCCTAACATTAACATCGCTAACGTGTGCAATATTTATTTCAATATTCGGAGTCATAATATTAGTAACATTATTATTATTCTAGTCGCAGGCTCAAACTCACTCGTCTAGTCACACGCACACAAACACCGTGCCGAAGTCTGCCGAACTGAAACGACGTTAGACGATGCACGGCTGTCAACGCCGCACCGCTGTGCCGGTCGGAGTGGGGGGCGTTAGGTTTATTTTCGTTACGGAATTTCTGGATTCGGTCGCCGCGCTCAAAGCCCGCGATAAAAGCTATGCAATAGCTTAAAAACTATGTGTTAGTCCAGGCCATAATCTATCTCTGTGCCAAATTTCATCATGATCTGCTTAGCCGTTCTGACGCGATTGAGTAACAAACATCCATCCATCCAAACATCCAAACGCATTTTTAATATTAGTATGGATTTGTTGTTACATTTTAATGTCCCCCTGCCCAACATGACTTATTTTGAAGCCGTAGTGTCCCACTGCAGGGCAGAAGCCTCCATTCCTTTTTTCCATTCTGATCTATCTTGGGCTATCCAAACCCAATCCTTTAGGTAGGAGTTCAGATCGTCTCGGCATCTCCTCCTGGGTCTACCGCGTCGCCAGCTCCTGGTATTTGGGACCCAATCCATGGCTACTTTCGCCCGGTTTTCCTGTGGAATACCTACGACAGATATTACCTGCCCAGTTCTATTTTAATTTAGCAGCTGAGTTGCCTGCATCTGCTATTTGAATTTGGAACGAAGCGAACTGGTTCCTAATACGGTCTGTAATTCGGACTCCGGGGATGCTTCGTTCCATTACCCGTTGGCAGACCCTGATAGCGGACTTTTGACATTGCGTGTGGAGAATGCACATGTCCATGAGTGAGTGGTCCTTTCATTAGGTTTTTCATCGACCAATAGCTTTCCCAGGAGTTTTCAGAGTGGCCGACATAATATACATTATGTATGTTACTTTTATCGAGAAAATTTTACTTTTTCTCATCTTTCTCTCATCTTTTTTTAACCATCGGCCACTAGCAACACTGCTCAAGTGTCAGATTTGATTTTTTGATGATTGACAGTATTTGACAGATTGAGGTTTATTTTGGAGAACGAGAATTTTCTATAATATTGTCTTCTCATTTCTTTCACAATATTTTAATCTATAATTTTCAATTCACCAGAATTTGGGTTACAGTTTGACGGCTGGCCAAGAACGAGAGAAAATATTTTGTAAACAGTGTATTCGTCGTGGCTGTGTATTGTGTGATTCGTACATCGAGATTGTAAAATTTGAACACAACAGGACATCTTATTGATAATCTGCAAAATGTTTTTGAAGCCTAGACAGGTTTTTAGATTTGGATATCATAATTATTGCAGAATAGGCAATAGCCTTTATGGAACGCAGAAGGCAGTAGCACCCGTTTCAACCGAAGGAATTTCAATAAGCGACAATTGCGTACAAAAATTAAAACAGTTATGTGGCGATGATGATAATTTCCTAAGAGTGTGTGTGGAAAGTGGTGGATGCTCCGGATTCCAGTATAAATTTGACTTGGATACCAAACTAGCTGATGATGACAAGTATGTATGGTCTATGTCTTTTTAATAAATGACAAGCTCTTTGCCTGAAAGGATTTTTCGCTGAACTTTTATCCTCTATTTGTGGCCAGCATATTTTGGCAGTTCCTTAAGAACCAATTAATTATTCGCCAATAATATAAGGAATTCTTGTGTAAAATGTCATCTGTTTGGAGCCAGCAGTTTAGGCTGTGGATTGTCTTTCAGTAAATTAATCAATGAATTTCTGAGTAGGTAGATAATATAAATAAACATAAATATACCAACAAAAGTATACAGACGTTTACTAAAGTCAAGCCAGTAACCCAACGTAGTACACGTCAAGCTAGTTTACTTATCTTACCAAAAATGAGAACTAAGTTCGGTAAGAAAAATTTAACATTTGAAGGAGCACAGTTGTACAACAATATACCGTCATGCATAAAAAATGTACACTCATTCAATGCATTTAAGAAGGAATTAGCCTAATATTTAATAAATAAATAATAACGAAATAAATAATTACACATATGGGAATGCATTGGATGAGTGAAATACTCAATATTTATTTTATTCACGAACTCAATATACCTAGCATAAGGTAAACATTGTTCTCATGTAAGTGACTTTGTGTCTTTTTTGAGAATAAATATCTTTAAATCTAAATGCTGATTGGGTGATGTTGTTACTTCACATACATTTTGATGAAGAATAAAAATTTTGATATGGTTTTTTGGGCTCAAGTACTATCTATAAGTCAACTCTTGTACCATAATGATTATCCCTGTAAGTAAGTCATCATCTGCCACACGTTTTCTCTATTAGTTTTGGTTTATTTTCCAGTCCTACTGATGGACTAGTAGCTGAAGATATTGGAATATTGGACAAAGTGAAACAAGCCTTATGAGTGGGTCCCTGAAACAAGACATAAAAATCTAGATAAGCTTATGACATGTAGCTCTGTACTACATTTTTCCTTTTTTTTATGTTTCAGAATATTCGAAAGAGATGGTGTAAAAGTGGTAATTGATGAAACCTCCTTGGATTACATCAAAGGTTCTACTGTGGACTATCAGACTGAATTAATTAGATCTGCATTTAGGATAACACAAAATCCCAATGCTGAACTAGGCTGTTCATGTGGAGCTAGTTTTTCAATAAAAATAGATTAGAGTACTAAGTTTAAAAATTATGTAAATAAATAGTAGTTTTTGCAAATATAATTTAACAACCTGTGTTGCTATATCAAACGGCTATGATTTTATGAAGAGTTGTCTAGTCTCCTGTTTGATTGCATCATTTTTATTTATATCCAGTTGTAATTGTAGAATAAGTAGCCATTCATTTAGTTCAATTTGAATAAAAAATCTTTATATTGTGTAATAGAACAAGTCATGTCTGGTTTTGTTCTATTACTCTTCTTTTCTAAATTATTTAGCTGAATCTTAAAATATATAATTTTACTTGGTTATTTCACATTCGAGCCCATATTTCTAAGCCATTAACTACTCTGTCACAGAAATAGATTAGTTAACAACTAATCCAAAGAGATGATTTGGATATCACACAGTCAAAAGTGTGTTAAAAACACAATCAAAATGATGTTGAAACGAATTTCCTTGCCATTTCTTCATATGCTTGAAAAATTCATATTGACAAAGTCAGTTATGGTATTACCATTGTTCTGTGCAACACCATTATTCTGATGTTCTGTCAAGAACAGACATTGTGCAGAGGGCCAATTCTACAATCTTTTAAACAATGTTGCAACAAGGTACAACTCACTTATGGTTTTAATATTTTATGGTTGCCTTGACTTGACTTCTGTTCCTATTTATAAAATGAGTTCTGTGCTCAAAAAAAATTTACGTAATTTTTAGATTATTTTAGTTTGTGATGATGATGATAGATAACAATAGTTTTGAGTAGTTTGTGGTTGTGGAGGTCTGGTAGGCAGCCGCTCCACGTAAAATACTGGTGTTCAGCCATATCCGGTTTGACTGGAAGCCAACCCCAATATAGTTGGGAAAAGGATAGGCAGATGATGATGATGATAAAAACAATAGTAGTGAGAATGATTTAAAGTAGCATAGGTACTAGTATTGTTAGGTACCTACTATGTTAAAATATCCTTGTAAAATAAATGCTGAAGTCATAATAATGTTTTATTTATTTGAAGAAACATTAATTCAACATGAATAATATGGGCACAAAAGCATTATTTGCTATGCTTTTGTTTGTTCTTCGCACTTCCTCGCGCATCTAGACCTTTTACACTAAAGATGGTCAGGGCGTGGATTCAAATTTTGCCATACAAATTTAAATTCTCACCCATCCAATCCACGCTTCGCCTCGCCGGTGTAAAACCACCTTAACTCTTTAAAGAAATATTGTAACTTCTTGTTGGACTTTTATAAGGATTTGATTTGATAACTTCTTTTCATTTCTTTAAAATATTTTAGCATCTGGTTATATTTAAATAAGAATTTACTTGAAAATTTCCTTTCTACTTATTTATGTTAATAAATGTTTATCTACTATTCTGTTAACTTCCTCTTTCTTTCCCGCCATATTTGTGTAATTTTAACATCAGCTTTATGCTTGTCATTTTCTGTATAGAAAAACGGATGTAATGCGAAAAGCTGAAAGTCACCACGTCACCTCACTTGGACAAGATCCCCGATCTCATCGAGTCCGCCACCGACACGACGGCAGCTATCGACTCTTTTACGGATTACGTGCGATCAGTTTTGAACGAATGTTCCGGTGATGAGCGATCATCGCTGGAAACTCTTAGACGATGTGCGTGATCTAGTGACTGAAAAGAACGCGGCTGGACGTGCCTACAGCGCCTTTCCTGCGATGGTAACAAGGTTCACATGCGCTACTTACAGCGTTAATTAAGTAAACGCGCCGCTGAGGTTTCTACGATGACTCCCCTCACACGCCCCGATAACAGCGTCGCCTTCGATGACTACGAGAAAGCCGAATGCCTGGCCGACACCCTATATAGAATCTCAATGCTCTCCCAGCTCTCAACCCTAAATTAAGCTCACCTTCGCATGGTGGATGCTGAAGTTGAACGTAGAGCTTCCATCCCTCCCGTTGAGGACCCCGACGACCCCTGCCCCCGTGACTCCAGCCGAGGTAAAGGATCATCGGACGACTCAAACCCAGGAAAGCCCGTGGTTCTGAAGAAATCACCAATAGGGTGTTCCTACTTATCCCAGCTTCCTTGATCATGTTGATGACCGCCATTTTCAATGGCACTCTGTTCAACAACATTTTCCACAATCGTGGAAAGAGGCTACAGTTATCGGTATTCTTAAACCAGAAAAGCCCAGGTCCTCCCCCTCCAGGTACCACCCCATCAGTCTGCTCAACGGCCTAGGCAAAATCTACGAGAGGCTTATTTATAAGCCACTCAAAGATTATGCCGAAACGAAGAGCCTCATCCCCAACGAGCAGTTCGGTTTTAGAGATAACCACTCTTGCGTCCAACAGGTCTTCCGCATCGTTGAGCATATCGGCGACCGCTATCAACGCGGCTTTGTGAGCCGGGAGCCCTGTTCTTCGACATAGCGAAAGCCTTTGACAAGATCTGGCACAACGTTCTGATATACACGTTATATCGACTCGGTGTGCCAGATCCTCTCGTGCTCATCTTACGAGACTATTTGTCGAACCGCACCGTTCGGTACCGTATCGAAGGTGCGGTTCATTCAATGCTGAATGCACGCAGCAAACTGTCCCTAACATGTAAACTGCACGTCTACAATACGTGCATACATCAGATTATGACCTATGCGTGTGCCACATTCGCGCACGCTAAGTCTTACCGGCTTCATAGGATGCAAGTACTCCAAGGCCACTGGCGCCCCGTGGTTCGTTATCCCGACCACTAAACAGTTCATGAAGCGCCTTTCCAAGCGCTTCATTGAATCTGCAATAAATCATCAGCAAATTAATGTAGTGTTCACTATTATTGTGTCTAATAAGATCACAAGTAACTTTGGATTTCTTTGTAGTAAAACCACCAAATTGTCAGTAAGTACACACAACTCAAGCGTAGCGTCTAGTCGTCACCCGAGACTGTTCTGGACTGTCTTCGCCGCTACCACTTGAGTCGTGTGATACATTTATTTGTATATATCACATCCAGAACCCGCTTATCGCATCGGCAGCCCGATACGCTCCCTCTCAGATAAGTAGGGTTCGCCGTCTGCGGCATACCCTCGTCGAGCCCGACGACCCCATCACCCTGATTCCTGTAGGGAAACTAGCAGGTTACGTAAAAAAAAAAACAGACCGCGTTCCGTTTTCCGGCCTCGCCACCGAGGCCCATCGCGAAATTCCTGTCAAAACCCTCCCCGACTTTGGCCAACCGAGCCAGTCCGCGTCGCTGAGCCAGTAGCTTTAAATTCGTCCCTGAATAATAATGATATGACCCAGCCTGTCCCTTGCCTCCGTACTCCACAGGGGTTGTCCCTAGCGAGCGGTCATTTAGTTTATAGTAGTTTTAAGCCCTGGTTGGGGGGCCTTAAATTCATTTAAGGCTACCACATGATAGTCTGGCTAAGCAGTAACCAGCTTAACGGCCGGTTTCAATAACGTTTCTACCTTTGACCAACTGTCAAATTAGCTACCAACAGTAGCTGAAACTTCATGTTCCTTCCTTATTATGAAACTGAATGGAAAAGTAAAAGCGAGTTGCGCAAACTGGAAATACATATATAATTATACGATTAATTTTAAAAATCAAGTGTTGGGTGTTGACTTCATATGACCGGCCTCACTCTGCGCCGCCGCGCCGGTCGCAGCCGCAAAGGCTCATTTGATTGCTCAGTGGCAGCAATAGACAACTTAATTTTTTAACGTATCGAAGATAGAGAAGGAAATGAAAGTAGCAATGTTATATGAAAACCATGTATTTGAGCTATAGGTAACCAAACAATATACTTATTGAGTAAGTAAATATTTTTAATTGTAAAAACATTTTGTTCAAATGAGTAAGCATTTTGATTAGTGTTTTGAGACGGTTATAGCAGCCCAAACATTGTCGAGCTTGGCTGACGGCAAAGTTATCATAGGTTCGTTCTTGTTGGAGTTGGCAGCCGATCTGAAACGAAAATAAAGCAATTAAAAACAGTTCAGTGCTTGCACTATAAAACACTTATTGCCATGTGACGCCATCTGATTAATGTTCATTACATTTATTCAGAGCTGCCAATGGAGTCCCTCGCTCTTCTCTGTGCTTGCTGAAATCTTTGTGACGACTTCGCGAGATTTCGCTAGGTAAGTATTTTTACTTTTTGTTTGCTTTTCTGTCTAAATACTGGTTTTAATGATTTTGATGGTACCTGTAGCTTCCAGGAGTCAACAATAGGTACCTACCTATTCACTACATTCCGTTAAAAGGTACCTATAGGTATCCTTAGTAGGCTTAATTTAGGTTTGTAATAGTTTAATTTAATCGCACCTGACCTGCTTGCCTGATCTCCCTCATACTCATCATTAGAATAATATCTTATTCTGGGCCACACGTGGGTAGTCATTCGTTCTGGACATATTAAAGGTCAAAGTATAATTTCTTTTTTCGATTTTAACGAAAACGAATTCCAAGTGGTATTACTAAACTTTTTACCAAATTCGCAAATTTTGCCATTTCAATCGGATAGGTTACATTTTCTATTAGCCATTCATAGATAAATAGACGTGACGTTTAAACTCATACTGGAAAGTTTAAGAATTGAGAGATCTTAGAATTCGAGAGCGAGCGAAGCGAGCTCGAACATTTTGTACTCCACCTCGGATAGGTTTGATTTTCTTATGACCTTTCACAATTATTGTTAAATAGAAAAAACTATTTTGACTCATGCCGGAAAGGTCAAGAATCTAAAAGCGTGGAATGAAAGAACTCTAAAACTTTTGCATCCTGTATGAACTATCCTGTATTTAATTATGGAGGTCGTAAGTAACAGTCTTCGGTAAGAGCCGGGACTTAGGCTGCGCGGGCCACCTACCCTAGCTACCGCCTGCTTGCGTCAAGCTCCGCAAGCCAGAACCGTAGGGCCCGCCAAAACTATCTTGAATAAGTGGCCAGTGCGACTCAGTTGGGTGGGATTTTCAGTAACCCATAAGAACCGGGCCCCGGTTGCCCCCCTAGATCCAGGGTTGACCCCTGCCTACCTCTTCGCGGGATACATGCCTTATGTAGGTACCTGAGATTAAAGATGTAAAATTGAATGCTTTAAGACGCTCTAGATTAGAGTGCGCCTGACTTTGTTATGTTAAGTACATGCACCCGCATACTTACTGCTGCAACTCCGCAGTGGAGGTGTGAGCATCGTTGATCTTCTTCACGTTATGCGGCGAATATCGGTTGTACAGGCCCCAGATGCTGTTCATTAACTTGCTGTTGTACTTCAGTGGAGATAGTTCCATGACTGAAAATAAAACAAAAGCGTCTGATAACATTTATGTAAGCCTATGGTCAAAATCAATGGTCGCCGTCGAGAGTGGCCGATTAATGGGCTCCTTATTTGAAATTATAACAGCCCGTTTTGCACCTCAGATTCACCATACTTAGGTACCTACTGCACCTACCCGGGTAGGTACAGTCAAGCTTACGAGTATGTCCATGGTAAAAATTTGACTGAGAGTATGACATGAACTTCGTTAGGCGGGTATAATATCAAGCTAAAATATAGTTAATGGCACGGGATATCTTACATGTAGTGTTGAAGAACTTCGTGGACTCGTTGCCTTTAGTGTTATTGGATATCTTCATATCTCGCTGCGTGTCGCGGATACGGCCAGCAGAGAAGGCGGACGGGGGGATTGATGCCATGCTCTTGATTTGACAGGCTGGAATAAAACAAATACTTGGTTTTACACATTATTGTGATTACTTTAGGATAGACGTAGTAAGTATAGATACATTTTTCAATTAAAAAGTATTTAAAAGCTTTTGTTTGCGTGTAATTATCAATCTTTGGGAATTAAAACGTGGAAAGTAGCTTTGATATTTTTGACCAAAAGGGGTAGTCAAAAGCAATATTTTTTATTAACAGAAGAATGTCGGTCTAGAATATTGATAGGTATCCTTTTTTTTTAAGGATGGGAAATCATCAAATGACTTCTTCGGTTCTGGATGGAGCGGAAGGGCGTGTCAGACTCTTACTGACTAAAACCCATCCGTGTTCCTTCTAAAGCCCTTTGCGTTTCAGGACACGGTGAGTCTTTCGAACAAATTCCGCAACCCTGGCAGGCCCTGGCCCTAGAGGGCCCCGACTCCTATGCTGACATCTCTTTAATATTGATATCCCTACATTGACGACAACCGCGTACCTAAATGTTTTGAATGTAGGTAATTGAAAAATGTTAGTTAACGGATGGTCATCTAACTACCTACATATTTTACAAGTTACCAATAAATATCTACTTTACTAGCTAGAAGGTAGGTACTTAAGTCGAATTTCATCGAAAATAAAATAATTTACGGGACTGAATGTTGTTTGGATTTTGAAACACTTCATGAATATATACGTAGGTATAGCCATACACTAGGTTGGGTAGGTACAACATCAATTATAGGTACCGTACCTACCTAGATCGTAAATTAAGTATCTAGGGAATTGGTAGGTAGGTACTAATACAAAAAATTTTTTTGGTGGTAGGTACCTAAGCATCTCACTTTGAACCCGAAAAGTAGCCTAGGTAGGTACCTAACGTGTAGGTAACCTAACGACTAACCTAACGGTTGATATTTCAATATTCTGATGCCATTTATTTGACAAATACATCTATTGGGGTTTTCAGCTTTGTATGGATTATGAAAAATGACCATTATTTGTTAGAGGAATAAAAATGGTGGTTTGTTAGCTTTTGTGTAGAAAATACTATGTCTAACAGCCATATTTATAGAGTAAGTACCTACCTACCCTATTCTTTCAATGATTTTTGCCAAATAAGTTACCTAACTGATTTTCTTTAAGGCTGTTCTCTATTATTTTAAGTCACACTTTAGCTAGAGGTGTTTTTGAGGATTAGGTAAGTATAGAGACAGTGGCCAAATAATGAAACTTCGGCAGTTGGCATTCAATATCAATAAATATAGGGCCTTTATTTTGCTTGAAATTGTCCGAGAATACTACTATCTACTAAGTAGGTAGGTACTACTGGCGACTCCGCCGTTGTCACCCCAGATAACTAACTATTAGATACTTATTGAATTCGTTATGGATCTTTTTTGAACCCACTAAAACACACAAAGAAACCAACTAACAAATACCTACAATGAAGTAACTGTTTGATACCTTTACACAATTTGAAGAAAATGGTCTCGAGCGTCAAATTATTGAGAGCTTCAATCTTGAGGCCGCTAATAACAGGCCCCCTGCACACACCGTACGTGTTCGTTAGTTTGATCGTGCCAAACAGCACCATGTAATCTCGGTATATTTTTCAAAAGGAGAGGAAGAAGAGAAACACTGAGCACTGGGATTCAACTGAATCACAAGACGTCAAAGATGTGACTACTCAAAATGGCTGCGACATGACCCCTGAGGATGTTATCAGTTGCCAGCGAGCCAGCTACGTATGCATCATTATTATATGTACCGAATATCCAAGTCTTTACAAGATAACGACGCGATTTTAAGTAAATATTTTGAGGAATTGTAAGGTTAATAAAAATAGGTAGGTATTAGATGATAAGGTGTATAAAGAGTATTTAATTTTTTAGCACTGTTACTGGTAAACTTTCGAACACAAAATAAAAATTAGGCTTTTGCCATTAGTCTGAATTAATCTGTCAATATCTCTACATAAAGCCTTACCAGCCATTCTTGAGAAAAGAAAATAATAAAAAAGAAAATTTTGACGGTCAGACGGGAACAAAGTTAATTCTATAGTTCTTTCAAGAGATTTGAACATTAAGGACTAAGAGACAAGATTTATAGCCCACTGTTTGTCCCGGCTTATCGCCGTAACGGCTGGACTGATTTTGACGTAACTTTCACTCGCATTAAGCTGTTGTTATTATAAGAAGTAACTTAACCTACTTTTATTTTAGAAAAAGAACTAGGGTTCCGTGCAAAAAAACTTCCCGCAGTGCGAGCGAAGCCGCGGCCAAAAGCTAGTAAGTACAGGATGTTTTAGAAGTGCGTGGTTCTAGTAAAGGGTGATGTTCTGTCTCTGTGGCCCTACTATGACGTGCTAATGCCATCCAATTCCGATGATGTAAAAGGGATAGTGCTATTCGCTATGTATAGCTTCGGCTCTCTCTTAGTGCGGAATCATGATCGTTTTAATACTTCATTGTAGGGCTCCTGATATAAGTACAGTAAAGAAACCATAACAAAATGATTAAATATCACTTTCAAGCAGTCTGATGCAGTTGCTGACTGTCCTGGTCGGACTAGCCGTACCTACATTCGGAGTGGCGTTTGCCAACCGGGCCCTAGACTACGTGGGCTCCCGAGGTGGTAGGTAGGGTTGGTGGTTCGCGCAGCCCGGCTCTTACCAAGAACTTACTTACCACCTACATATTATTATAAAGTAGATAGTTGCATCCAGGGTGCAATAATGTTGGGCAGTTTTGGAAAATTAATCCCAACATCATCATCATATCAGCCGAAAGACGACCACAGCTGGACATAGGCCTCCCCCAAGTGTCACCATAAAAACCGGTCTCGTGCGTCTCTATAGCTAGCATCTTGTCTACCAACAACAACAACAACAACATTTTATCTTAGTTACGTTTTGTATAATTTATGTGTGTCTATGTTTTCGAGCGTAGGTAGGTATGTATGGCACTCTTGGGCTGCAGCTGAAAATCAGCGTCAGGTGGTATACCTTGTGTTGCCATCTGGCATTATGCTGAGCTGAGGCCCTTTGGCATTGTTGGTTTTCATTATTTATTTTGTTTAATTTTAAGGTGTTTCTGTTTATAATGCCAATAAACACAAATTTCTTTCTTTCTTTCTGACAACCACAACGATTTTCATTAATTACCTGGCTTAGAGAATGGAAAATAAAGGCAAATGAAACCAAATCTGTAAATGTGACGTTCACAATAAGAAGAGAAACATTGCCCGCCTGTATCTACGAATAAATTATGTTGTGATTCCCTATGCGGAAGAAGCTAAATACCTTGGAATGCAGTCAGTGCCTACAAGAATAGGATTACGACTCATCCTAAAACTGGTAAACTTGCATCAAACTTGATAAAAACCAAGGCATTCAGGAGGCTTAAAAGACAAACCCCACAAGACCTGATATTATGACAGTTGACATACCATAAGACGGATTGAAGTGGATGCACCACTGGGTGCATACCAAGCATGATTAAATAAGAATGTCAGTAAATGAACAGATTGCAACATAAATAAGAGAAAAAAAAAAGCCTTTTTTCCGAGATTGTCCCATCTGGTCATCTATCATTACACCGCAGGCCCATCCAGCCTGGTTCGACTCTGGTAGTTGGCATCAAATCTGTGCTTGAACCACAATAAACGCCGCTAACTGCATCACACGACTTTTCTGTGGTAACAGTACCACCTTTATGCGTAGGCACCTACTGTCACAGCTGCTACTTTCCTGATATCAGGAACAGATTCAGTTTTTTTATTGATTTGATGATTCCTTTGATGATTAATTTACAAAGTTCTGTAACGTCTGGCTTGTTTAAAATACTAGTCTACTTTCTATCGCCAATTAGCACATATAATAAGTAGATTACAAAGATCAGTAGTAAATTTCCATTCATATCTCTCAACAAAGTAGATAAACAACGATTTGTTTGACAATTTGAACATTTTTAATATACTAAGTAAAAATTGGTTCTGAGCTCATCATAATAGTACACCACAAAACAAGTTGTCTTGATGACAATGGTTGCGTAATACCTGATTGGCTTAAATGTATGAAAATAGTAGGTAACAGTCCCGCGTCATTAACCTATAATTTATTTGTAATAAGTGAATGATTGCGTCGTTACATAATTAAAATTCGATTTCTTAACCTCGGCTGTTGAGGAAAGGCCGTAAGCATACCTACCTGTTCAGCTCAAGGCATTTCTTTTGGATAAAACTTTTTTTCTTAGCTTATTTTGTAGCTCTCCTGGACAATGGCCTCCCTCCCCCTTCTTCGTGGCCCACAGTTTGTCCAGCCCATTCCTATTACCTATGACGTAAGCCCCCCCCCCCCCCTCCCAAGACCGGGATGCCTTAGGTTGTCAACAACCTAACGAATTTACAAAACACTAATCCCAGGAGGCTTGTTACGCGTTACGCAAAATAAAATGTTGAGTAGATACGTGCTTTTTTAGTGACTTTACTTTCCTTAGCTTAGCTTACCCTCAGCGGGGTCAAGCCCGCCTCCCAAGTAACAATTCTGGATCCACCACTGCGGCTGCACTCTTGAATAGTGTTTCATTAATTCCCTACTAGGTATTTCGTCTTGTGATAATTCAAGAACAATAGAATGGTCATTGATCAACAAGTCTAATAAGTACCTACCCATTAAATCCTGACTATTTGAAAGAATCATTAGCCCCCACTCTATGCAGAATCTGGATAATAATATCTACGGACAAGCGCGACCAAGGCTCAGATAGTGGTAGAAATATTAGCCAGACAGTAAAGTTGGGTAGACGAACAACTTTGTTGTGGACTAATCAGCATTCTTGGAGTCCTATATTAACGCACCTATAGTGGTATTTCTATTCGTTCACGATAACAAAGAAAGTAAGGGCGCGTTCCCACTATGTCGTGACGACAGATTATCGTGTCGTTTAAAGCGTCGTGGCTTGTGTATTTAAATGGAGGTGTTCACATATAGGACGACACGATTAACCGTCGTCAACGGCTTTTTACATACAAAATGTATGGCATTGGTAGTCGTCCAAAATGATAAAATCGTCACGACATAGTGGGAACGCGCCCTAACGGTCTCGGTCTTTCGACAGAGAGCGTATCTTCTGTGTCGTGTGGACAAGTTCTCATTCTTGTTTAATTAATAGAATTACAAAATAAAAACATAAAAAATGGTGCTGTTTGATCTATTATTATTTATATTTAATATTTTACATCTTTGTCTTATCATCTACACAATGTTGTACATCCATAATTGCATTTTAATTTCATTGTACTTAATACTGAACATGAAATAAAATTAACACGGCAAATGTAACATTACTAATTTATTTCGATATCTTAAAATGCGTTACAAAGACACCAACCATTACAAACACTAAGAGAAACTTTAAAAGTTTGAGAAATAATTTGTTGCGCTCAAGGTTCGCAAAATGTGTTACAGAAATGAAAATATTCTCATAACTAAATAACACCCATGGAGAACATCACACATGACACGAATTGCCAGATTGAGTGATTGTTTCAATAATATAAGGACTTGTGCAACATTACAGACCAAAATTCACGTTAACATCGAGGGCCACGTCGGTCGGTACTAACAATAAATTTATTAAGTACCCTGGGGCTGCTGAAGCCAGTATAAACAATATAAAATCATATAAATGCTGATATTTATTATTAACAAAATATATAACAATATTTTTGTCCATGATTATTAAAAACACGAGCACATGAATGTTACAATATCAACAGGAACATCTGGCACTATTTATTTGTACTGTAGAAAAACATTGGGACTATAATTGATTGCATTGTTAGTCATATTTAAGTTTGTATAATTGAGAGAATAATGATTGTTACGCTTATACCATGCTACGCTAAAAATAAATAATGATATAAATAGTGGCGTTAAATGAACACTGAGTGGGCAGGGCAGAGTCGCGCGTTGTCAATACTGAAAAGCTCAGTCAGCACCCATGTTGAGAAAATTAAAAATTACCTGGAAATAAAACACAGTATTAGTACTAGATCCTATTAATATTAGTACTAGACCATATTTAATAAAACCTTTTTTTCGGTAAAATTTGTTTTACGAATCGGTTAATTAAAAACTCGTGGTCATTTCTCTATACTCTATGGAATATTTATTTTCTTTAACTTAAAATTCAGGCGTTAAAATCTATTAGATCCTGTAACTTAAGCGTTCCATGTTGTACTTACGTAACGGTAACTAAAGGTATCTAGTAGGTCCTGATGACGGGCGGCACGGTCTTGCACTCCTGCGCGTTGAGCGTGTCGTCGATCACGGGTCGGTACGTCAGCTCCGTGTTGCCGGTCTCTATGTCGGTCTTGGCCAGGGTGTGCTTCCTCCAGTGCTTCTCGAACGGGAGTTTGGTCTAGGAGGATAAGCGATTCGTTTTTAAGAAAAGTATGTTTTATTATTGACTTGCTTTTTCGTGCAGGAAATATTCATTTTGTGATAAAAAGTAGTGGTAAGTAGCCTATGACACTTGGAGATACTGCTTTCCAACGGTGAATTTTCGTGGAATCAGATCTGTCCAGAGATAAAATTTCACAAATACATATTGCTATAAGGTTTTGTTATCCTCGCTAATAATAATTATGCGGAAAAGAACTGGCTGTGTATCGTGCGTCTACAAAACCGGTTCCAATAAAATTCGAAGACCTTGAGTCAGAAAATTAATAACTAAACAGCAGGCGACGCCGCACGATACAGGTTTGTAACAAAATATGGTGTCCTAATTAGGTGGCGCTATATTTCGACCAACGATTATGATATAATAGGCAGTCTGCTATCACGACGGCCGTGCGTGTTTGTGGCATTATCTCATCTCCAGATAAAGTGATGTGTTGCGTTCTAATCGTATAATAACAAACGGTCACCAACCCGGTGGCTTGTTTAGTCGACCGCTTGTCCTTGGTAACAATTTTGCACCGGCACCTTTATTCCCAAGCAATAAGGGTTGTTTTAGTTATTCAATTGTTTCTGTTGACGTGCAATTGACTACACCTGCAGGTAGTGACAGGGCTGTGAACTCGCCAGTTAATTAAAAATACCCTGTTAAATAGGATAGCGAAAATTCGAAGAATTTAACTTACACTGACCCTCGCTAGGCTCGCTAGTCTTTCATGCCCTGTGTTTCAAAAGACGGAACATTTTAGGCTGATTATATTATAGGTAGTTGGAAAGGAAGACCGTACCTGTCCTTCCAAAGGCTTGGAATAATCAAGTTCATCGCGGCGCGTCTTGAAGTCCTCGCGGGCGTGTGCCCCGCGCGACTCCTCGCGGGCGAGTGCGCCCTCCACGATCTGCACGGAGTTGATGAGCAGGTTCTGCAGCTCCAGCGTCTCGATGAGGTCGCTGTTCCAGATGAGCGAGCGGTCCGACACCTTCACGTCCTTGATCTGCTTGTAGATGTCCTGGATGAGGCGTTCACCTGCCGAAAAACGTAATTTTTTTAGTGATGCTCATTTTTTGGGATGAATATGAAAATTTATATGTTTAGGTGCTAAGGTATATAAGGTTTCTAGGTCTCTGGAAAGTGGATTTTTTCGTTCTTTTTTACGCGAGATTTGGAATAACAGTGGATGGAAATCTCACGTGCACAAAATTATTGTGCACTTGAGATCATTTCTAATTTCCTTGTGATGTTTTATGATATACTGATATCAAACAGTAAGACCAAAATGATTTACCAAAACATTATATTGCTGAAAGATTACAAACCTTCCTCAAGCGTGCTCTTCTGCCTGAACACGGCGGCGTTCTTCTGCATGCACTTCTGCATGCGCAGGCGCAGGTCGGCGGTGGAGATGGTGCCGTTGGCGTTGCGCACGCTGTCCAGATTCGCGATACTCGCCTCGCCGGACGACTGCGCAAAGACACAATTAAATAGAAGATTTCAACCATGTAACCATTTCTTAACAGTTTTATAAGGCCTTCACTATTGTAACCTATGCAACAGCGAAATCAAAATTCTGTTATTTGTGTTATTAACTAGGTTCTGTCGCTTCGCTAGCTTTATCATAGGTTTTCGCCCAAGTAGCCTTTAACCCTCTCCAGGGTCCCATCTACCTCAGTACCAAAAAAATCAAAATCAGTTCAGCGATTTAGGCGTCAAAGCGTGGCAAACAAGCAAACTCACGGTCGCTTTTATAATTTTAAGTTAGGATGTCTAATTTTAAAAGAAACAGTTAATCAACACATCTGAAACAAGATTATTGTCTGCCGAAGACTGATCAGTGATCAATGTACTCAGTAGACAATAATAGTGTGGTTCAATTTATACGCTATAATATAATCTTAGTGCGTAATTCCGCGAAAGAGTAAAGAAGGTCAAACAGTTGTATAGATAAAGTGGGGTTATATGGTTTATGATATGTCTGTCTTTATTTCTGTCGGTTTCATTGGCGCAGTTTGATAACTTGATAAGCTCACAGTATGTATGAAGTATGAATGTATTGTCCTTAATTCCCGGTTGGTGAAGAATGGTAGCCTTATATTTAGAGCATCGGTTTCTTTATTTGTTTTAAGAAAAATTTTACTACAAATGTGGGTTGCTAGTATTAGAACCCCTTTGTGTATTAACTCCTCCATAAACAATACCTATTTCTGGCTCACCACTCCAAGCTTTATGAATGTAATCGTTCTATTGCCGTTCTAATTTAAATGATTACAGCAGGAAAATTTGAGCCTAAATCATGAGTTCTTTATCGACCCGTATATAAACAAAACGATTTAAAGGTGGAGACTATAAAAAAATACCAATCCGAGACCGGCTTTATCTGAACGCTTCTATTATTATACGTGGATTATATACAACAAAAACCGGTGCCACATGAGGTGGAAAAATTTGCGATCGACGCCAACCGTCTTGGCAGGAATAATTTTATTATATCTACACAGCAGACTAGGAGCCAATTCTTGTACTGTGATATGAAGTTTCACCATATAACTACTTATTGCTAAGTAAAAGTGCGAATGATTCGCGCTTGCGCAAGTACCGTCTGCAATTGGAAAGAGAGATGACAAGAGAGGTGACATTATTGGCATTAAATAATATTATTTTATTTATATATTAATATATAATTAGTACAGCAAATTAGCCATTTATACTAAATTAACTAAGACCTTTCACTCTGTCTTCTGACAGAACCGCAAATATTCTAACAATATCGTCTTCCATTTATCAGCAAACAAGTCCAATCCAGAGTTGGTCTCCACAAGCGCGTTAAGCGTAGTTAGTTAGTAATTGGATCGAGCTACTAATACTATAATATAAAGGTCCTATCTATTATGTATTACCCGACTATGGAGAAACAAAAAGGATTATGATTATTTAATATCTTGATCGCTGAATGAGCTGTTGCCATAATATAGTTTGTAAAAGAATAAAACGTCTGCACATTACCACTTTAGCCACATAATTTCGAAATTGTTATAAACAATTACAATCATGTATATATTTATTTATGATGGTGTGATAATTTGTTTTCAATTTCACTGTTTATGTTATTCTTGTTATCAGATGAAATCATCGAAGGATGTGTCTCAAAATATTCCGTGACGTTTGGATTGACGCGGAAACAACGACAGATCCTATGGCATACATTAATATGGAGCGTGTCAATGACAACTCCTACGCTATTTATTTATCATTTATATATTATTCATTTATTGAAATGGCCACTTTCAATGATGTCGGGTTTTTAAATTAAAACAAAACTTTCTGCTAGCTAGAATAAACATACAGGCTAGTTTGATTCACAAAATGTTCAAACGAAACAAAAAAACTTGTTTTTTTATTATGTTGCCAAGGAATGAAACCATATTGTGATTTAATCAAGGTGTAAGTCAAATAATTAGCTTTAACTAAGTTATGATCGAGGATAATAATTGACACACGTTAAGTACCATCTTGCGTCAAAGGTCAATTACGTAACTTATAAATTAATTGACTTTTACTTTAAATAAGATTTTGTAGCATTCTTGTATGATGTATTTACAAAAAGTTTGCCGCAATCGTAATTATAAGATATCAATGGTCCTGCAGCAAACTTTTTGCTGTCAAGAAATATGCAATTTTGGAGACCACGCTGATATGATCTAGCAATGAGGCTCTTCAAACAATAGAATTTAGAACTCCGGTGGCCTAGAGTGCCTAGACATACCTCAATTTCCTTAGTGGTAATACAAACTTTACATTGATATGTTTGGGTTAGGAAAGAGACCTCGACCTCTGAGTTTTTATCTCGGTGTTAGTCAGACAGGATAAACTAGCGCCATCTAGTCCAATTCTACGGAAAAGAAACAACACTTTTGGCACTTTGTCACATTAACTCGATACTTGATGGAGCTGTTTTTTAAGTCGTTTTCTTTTATGAATACTTTAATCTGCCAATCACATGGTGTAATATGACAAGTATATGGTGGTGTTATGTCGGAGTCGTAGAATAGAAAGTAGGTACCCTGCGATGTATAAAACTGGCAGACAGTTCTCAAGTAGCGAGTTTGAAAATTGCCTAACCTTTCGTAACCGTTAATAGCGCTGTTGGATTTTCAACTTTCGGCGCTGTGCCGAGCGTTGAAAATCCAACAGCACTTTCTTCGCTAGCGTGCTTTTACTTCGACATAGGGGTTGATTTCGCATAGAGGAAATGGCATAATCCCTCCTCTTTTTACTGTTCCTTCTTCTTTTCTGATTGTTGTATGTGTGTACATTAACTGTTAAATTCATACTTCCATGCTATAATATTAATATTATAAATGCGAAAGTTACTCAGTCTGTTTGTTACCTCTTCACGTCTCAATGGCTGAACGGATTTGGATGAAACTTGGGTCACGGGCAGACCATGTCCTGGGATAGGATATAGTATACATTTCATTCCGGGAGGATGTTCCCTTGGGATAATTTTCGCCTTTCACGCGGGTGAAGTTCTGGCAGAAGTTACCTGTTGAATAAATAAATAATAAACTTACGTCCTTGAGCGGAGCCTGTGCATCTCCCGGCTTGCTGGTCTCGGCGACTGTGAGCGCGCATGCGCGGCCGAACACCACGATGTCGAGCAGCGAGTTGGCGCCCAGGCGGTTGGCGCCGTGCACCGACGCGCAGGACGCCTCGCCCGCGGCCAGCAGCCCCGGGACCACGCGGTCTACGCCGTCGTAGTGGGTGATTACCTGGACAATACAATGATATTCCGTCATTTTTATACACAATTTTTTTTATTTCTCAAGACAAGGACATAAAAAAGTAGTCCGCTGGTGTCAGGAGCAGGGTCCAAGCTGCCGCGCGGTGGTTAGAACGTCTTCACAATACGAGTAGTAGTACTGCCTTCTTCAGGCGCATTATCCAACCGCGCATAGCCAGCTTCGAGAGATGGTTGTGGAAGATTTGAAATAATGATAATTAAAAAAATCTCACACACTTTTGTATATAACTTTAATACAAAATTCTGTATGAGAAGAGCCTTTGCCTTGCAACGTGACTATAATAGGCGGGTTTTTGAGCCTGGTTTTCAATCTAATCTATCTCAATGCATCAGAATATCAGGATTTTAAAAGGTCCGCCTGCTTATCTGACCTCAACAATACATTGACTGGGTAAGTTGGTGTTTGTGCTCAGTGTTACTGGCCGTAGTTTGGGCTTCTTTTTAAACGTCGTCCATAAAAGAGTGATGCATGTTGAACTTAAAAAACGGATTTAGAGCTGGCTCTCTTTAATAGTTTTATTTTGCAAACATTTTTCCGTATGTTCACTGTCTTAGATATGGATCCGTATAAGTGCGAAACTTGTTTTAAACTTCTTTTATAAAATCATTGATCTTGAGATTACATTGTTTTTTACCCCAATAGGTTAACCGAAATACTTACTTACCGAGCGACTATTTACCAGACATTTTTCCTCTTCACTACATTTTATTTATTACGATGAAATTATAACGTTGTTAAACACTTATCGTGAATGAGTCCATTTGCCCTCTATAATAAGTTAAATGAAGCTATGTTCTTTGTGGAACGCGCCAAAGGGTTGATAGTTCAATTAATCATTATGACACAGGAGTCAAACGAATATATTATATGTTTAATAATCTGAAAGGGAGCACTCATAAAGCTTGACTTCTGGGTGATAAGGAGTACTCTTATAATGTCTATAGGTATATGTCTTGTATTGTTACAAGTCATAAAAAACCTTCCTCCACCGAAATCCATATCCTGATAGACCAACAAACTACTACATTTTTTTATTCATTTTAGCTATTTGCCATAAAAAATGTGCATTGTGCCTTTGTTTATTTATTATCGCTATTTACTTGGGTTTTCCTTATTTATATTTGTATTGGCTAGTTACTGTTATCTCAACGGAAGGTCATCGTCCGGTGTTTTGAGAGGTTTCACCAATTAGATGTAGAGAGGTTTAAAAGTAGCTGTACTACCTGGTACAGCTGTTTGCTGGGCTACTATTGGATAATCTTCAATGCTAAACCCCAATAACAATATTCCCAACCTATGAATCGAACCAAAGTCCCCATAGTTAGCAGTCGCATTTGCGACCACCAGACTAACACAAAGCAGTCTTGTCATCATTTGCCTGCAGTGTTATCTGTCCTTTGTCCTTTAATGCATCCAAAGGATGTCTTTGGAGGTCGGTTATAGCGATAACAGCACCGGCAATGTTATGTTTATCTGTAATTTATATGGTGGTAAGCATAATAAGGAGTATTCTATCTCTGTATATATCCTTGAAGTCTCTGAACCGCCTCAGAACGCAAGTAGAAGATGTAATTCCAACCTCGCAAAGTGGGGTTACCGTGACGGATCAACTGCAGGGTGTGGATGTGGAGCTGAGTCACAAACAATGCTCCACCTCCTATCCTGCCCTCTGTGCCCCAAAACATGCAGCTGACATGACCTATGCGCTTTCACCCACGATGCTGTGAAAGTGGCAAAGTTTTGGGCCAACCAAATCCAATTAACTGTCGTGCCAGCGACAGGCCGAAGAAGAAGATACTGACCTCTCCACGGAAGTTAGTAGGCGTGCCTCCCATGTTGTAGTGCACGGTGGGCAGCACGGGGATGGGTTCTTTGGTGACGTCGACGCCCGCGAAGATCATGGCGGTCTCCGAGATGCCGGGCAGGCGCTGCTTCAGCTGCTCCGGGGGCAGGTGGTGCAGCTGTAAGTGCACGTGGTCCTTCTCGGGGCCGCAGCCGCGACCTGCGGGGGAGGGGGAGGTTTTAGAAGGTTGTTAGGCATTCTAGTGTAGTGCCTGGCTCAAATTATGACATATTCGAGTTTAGAATATTCCGCACAGGTGACTTAGGCAACGCTCTACGAAGTCATACCTTTTCAGAATTTCGATAACCCGTATATTTGGCCTTTAACTGTTTTAATAGTAAGTTAAAATTTATAAGAAATAATAGAAGATCTCTTCTTTTATTTATTAAATTTATGCATTCTATCAGCATAAACTAACGGTTCAACGATCATTCATAGGTTCTTTCCCTCAGGCCCTTTAAATAAAGTTCCACCTAAGATTATTTCATTACAATAATCTCTCTATCACTCAACGTTTTACTGGGATAGAACTCAACTTTGAATTAAACTCGCCTTTGTACATGAACTTTATTATAAGTTGTTTAGGTGTACAATAGATTATTATGCACAAATTAAAACCGTACCTACACGTAACAAGACTATAAAATAGCTTTGTTTAGATAACATTGTTCAATACCCAATAAATTACGTCAGTACAGATATTATTAGGTGCAGAGTAGTACGAAGCAGGTGTGAAGATATAACCTTCGGCAAAAAGTGGTCAAATGGACTATTGTTACTGCATAACCTTGCGGGTTGCGTAACCGCGGTTTAACGACGTTTAGTTGTATGGGCATGCGGTTAGCGTTAGTCATCCTTAAACTGTTTGTTTACGATCATTAAGTGAAATAGTAGTAGGTATTACTTGCTAGGCATTACGGGGTAATACCCGTTCCACATTTTGCAACTGTAGTTTTTTCTGATGCAATTTTCCGCAATGCGAATAATACAATGGTTTTATATTTAGGTAGGCCTACTTCTATTAGTCTTTGACCACATTTTTGAATCATATGAGCATTGTCATTATTTATCAATGTTGCAGTACAATTTCAATGTGTTATTGCAACATTGGTATTGGTGTGTTATTGTGGTTATGTGTTGAAGAGAACTTTAGTAGAAATTGTGGCGTAATCAGAAAGCCCAGTTATTGGATGAGATAGGATTCTTCTAACTAATAGATTACGGTTATTATTAAATCCTTATTCTTGGCATGTTACCCAGCACAGTGCTGTTAGGGTTATGCCTGTCCTAACATTAGTAGAGCAACTACTAAGCCCAGTTTCTAAATTGAGATTTGATGTTAGGAATGTGTCCAACTCTACTTAAAAGTCAAATTTTGACAAATTTTCATGCTTATGTCGAAATTGAATAGCTTGTTAGTAAAAAAAATAGCTCTTGCTGTTTTTGGTGTACAATTTTGTATAACAAAGTATATTATGTTTACCAAATCTAAGTTCACAAGCGTCTTACCTTCCATAATCTCGACGGTCATGGCCCTGGACACGACGTCACGACTGGCCAGGTCCTTGGCCACGGGTGCGTAGCGCTCCATGAATCGCTCGCCCTTAGCGTTCACGAGGAAGCCGCCCTCTCCGCGGCAGCCCTCCGTCATCAGACAGCCGGCGCCGTAGATACCTGTTGGCAAGGAATTCGATATGGTGGTAATATGGTTTAAAATGGATCGTATCAGATGACGTTATGTGACTTCTGCCATCCAAATGAATGGGATGACGGGAGTCTGTATGTTATCATAGAATTTTCTTATTATCCTAACTTAGGATAAAAAAAAATATATATATAAATAAATACAACAAAAGGATTATTGGGATTGTGAAGCTATGATTCAAGCAGAAGTGCCTACGTACTTTTCAATAGCAAGCTGGACTTTTTCCTGGGCTCCTGCCAAATTATTGAAGTTTCATAACTAACATTGCTATTTATCTAATGTAGGCGCTTGCCAAAAATTTAAAATTTTATACAACTTTCTAAGTAAAACTATTTTAGAACTGTGGTAAGTTCAGCATGTTTATTTTAAAACTACTATATTAACGAAACCATCAATCAATATATATAAAATTCTTCCGTGACTGACATATAACGCAGAGCTAAAACTATTGGTCGTAAAACGCTGAAATTTGGCATGAAGGTTCCTTGGGGTGAGTGATTTCCCGAAATTCTTACGGGAACGGGAAAAAACGGGATACGCGGGTACGAAGTCGCGTGCTAAAGCTAGTTAGTGATAAGATGCTGCCTATTATGCCCATAGAAACAACATGTTTTATTATAATTGCAGTTTATCTCAACGAACCGTTTACTAAAATAGACTCACGCACGATAAGGCTTGATCAATGTATTTTATAGCTCACATGAGCGAATAAATATTTCGCACCATGGTTATATGGTTTTCTTTCCCTCTCTTGTATGCGGAAATAATTATGGGACAAAGGAAAAAATTGAACATTATATGAGCTAGCTTTGTTCCTGCCGATCGCGATTTGATCTAGTATCGAAGAGTGTGCATGTTTGATATCCAAAGATTTTAATGCGGAATGAGCTATTCACATCTTTGTGTTCACATAGAAACTGAGGAAAGGCACGGCACTATTCCGTAGTGCCATCTGCAAGAATCTCACCGTGAACACTTGTGAAGTGAACGAGAAGTCAATCCATACAATCAAGGCGAAATGACTGTTAATTTCAAGCGCACTCCACTCTACACTCTACTCGGTGAGATGTCTACAGAATAGAACGGCTAGTACAGTAACGTATAAAACGGAGACGCTAATAAAAGTTCCAGTAAACAGTTTCTGTGTTCGATTCGAGCCGATACGAGAGAAGAAGCTGAACATGTTATTGATGCTCTAAGAACTGTTTTGTTTCATTATTTGAGAGCACAATGATAAAAAGTCAATTTGTTTTTGTTCGTCGCATATTTTTGTACAGATTATCTAATTGGTACATGGCCAAGTCACTTGACGAATTCGTGCGAAGAAATTGTCACATGACTGTGACGTCACAGATTCACAAAATGGACCAGTATCAGCATGGACTTGAATGTATGACTTAAACAGGAAATGGATAGGTCAACAAGTTGTTTATTAAAGAAAGTTTTTTGTCTTTCCATTTTCAAATGGAACTTTTACGAAAATATCGATCAGTGTGTTAAATTTGTATATCAATTGTAAAAGCAAGAAGCTAGAAGCAAGTTTATGCCTGACTCAGTCTTAAGTCGATTTGATTTCTTATGATAATACTTCAGTAATACAGGCGTATTGCAGGCGGATGTGCGATATTGCGATTATATCTGACGTAATGCTACAAGCTTGTGGAGGCCCTTATCAAGATAAAAATGATGGACACCCTCAGTTTCAAAATATTATTTCATATTATTATGTTCAATTTTAGATTAAATAGGTAAAAAACCATGTAACATCAAATTGGACTTGTTCACATTAAAAGAAAAGACCGATTTAGCTTTCGATTATTTTGGAGGAAGCCATTGTTGATATTGGCTTAGAAGAGTAGTAGTAGTTGAAAATTGTGGTGGGCTTCCACTCGACTACTTGAATCCTCAGGAACATCTGCTACCTGAACATGAACTGCGGTGGCCTAAACGGAAAGCACTCAATCGGTTGCGCTCCCAGTCCCAAGTAGGCCACTGCAAACAAAACTTCCAGTAATGGGGTTTTAAAGACCCATCAGATACCTAGTCTGCGTGCGGAACCTGTTGAGAACATGAGGCACACTTTGGAGTGCTTCAAGTGCCACAAACCTTGGGGGACTTAATAAATGACACGGATGCTGCAATAAACGTAACCACCTACTGGGCTGAAACAATCCAATGAGTTCGAAAGAAGCCGAAGCCTTACCGGTAGGGTGGAACTGCACGAACTCCATGTCCTCGTTCTGAAGGCCGGCGCGTGCCGCCATGGCTGTGCCGTCACCGGTGCAAGTGTGGGCTGAGGTACAACTGAAGTACGAGCGACCCGTGCCGCCCGTCGCCAAGATCGTGTTCTTAGCTTGGAACCTGGGGACAATCAGAATTAACTATAATACTTCTTATAACGTTAGTAATGTAGGAAATAGACTGTAAATCATCCACTGAAGCCTTATGCCATGATTCCCTTAAGAGTTAGGTACAGGTGTATTAGCATAACCTTATTTTAGCAATTTTGTTTCTGCCTTCTTGGGAAGTGAGCCAATTCCTAATTTGTTCAGACTCTGGACTGCTGATAAGAATTTCCTGATGGAAGGCCCAAAAATAACTTAAAATTGAGTTCTTAAAAAGCGTCCACGAGTCTTACACCTTTAATATATGTATTAAGGGTGGTGTGTTCTGGGCAGTCATCTTCGCTTATGGCTAGCTTGTATTTTAATTTCTACCTGTCAGTTTATTCATACAATTTACCATTACGCAAACTGCATGATAAAGACCTCCTACTATCGCTAAGTTAAGTTTCTGAGTACACATTTCTATCTATTTATCATTATCACCCGAGAGACGACCACTGGATCTGGACTTGTCGCCATATTGACTGATCCTACCTTTGTTTAAATAAAAAGACTGATATATTTTTGTTCATAGGCAAGTATAACAAAAACAAGCGCAAACAGATTAGCATTATCCGATAAATATTTTTGGTAATAAAATAAACAAAAACAAGTCAATCAAGCATTTTGTTAGAGATAAAAATGTTGTTTGTTTGACGTATGCAGTTCGTGATTTAGCGATATCTACCGTAGTAACTGTATCTTCGAGAATGTTCTGAGAGACTTGTTTTTGTTCAAAATTGCGACTAACAGGATTTTCTTCCGTGATTTTTTGCTTCGGTGCAATGCACCTATGAGTAGGTTTGCACCGAAGCAAAAAGTACCTAATTTTGATTGTTTTCAGTTTGCAAATCAATTGTCCGTCTAAACTTATCCCTCTATATGTAATTATGTATAGGGTTGGTGCAGTATGTGTTCTTCTAACGTAAATCTCTATTTACCTTCTTAATCGTTACCTCTTTTCTAGCCATATTATCCATCACAATATCCATCCAGAGTTTCTCATATAACCTTCCTCATCGAAGATTTCCTCACGACATTTGGAAAAGAAGTTCATAAATCAATGAATACCCAAAGGGACTTGTTCTTGACTTCAGAGAGACAGTTGAGTCTGCTTTGATCTTTTATTTATTTAGATGTCGTATGATAGACATACTTGCAGTATTTCCATGTCCACGGTATTATAAGTATAAAATCGAATGAATTGCTCAAAGTTCATTGTACTTAAAATTAGAACGATAAGAATGTGGAGCAGTCACGTTTGTTGTTGAGATCGATAAAGAGACTCTTATAAATGATTGGTCCGGATCAATAACATACAGTCAACAAGAAAACTAAACGCCGTTTAATTCTTTAAACTATTTAACACATCATAATTTCAGCCGAAAGACGTCGACTACTGGACATAGGTCCCTGTGCCTCTCGCAACCCGCGGCTTCCTGCGGCCTTCACTGAGTGTCAATTCTTCTAATTTTCAAGCAACGTTCGCATTCGCATCTGTCGCAATATGTCAAAAATTTAGGTCTGAGGTCTAATTGTGGTTTGTGTCTGCATTCACGTGTCTCCTACCCGTGAATGCGAACGGTGTTTAAAAGTTAGTAGAATTGGTCCTCAGGTCATCGATGCATCTTGTGGGAGCCCTTACAACACTTCGTCTTCCTGTACTCAGAAATTTCTAGCTGGGTTCAATTAATGGTTTCTAGCTTTAAGGTGTACATAATGAACATTATGCTATCTCTAGCTATTTATTTTATAGCAAAAGGATGAAAATTCGTAACGACGTCGACATAAGGCAGAATTTATACATTTTGTGTTCGTTTTAATTACTTCAACTTTTTCATTGACTTGCGTATAATTCGATCACGTTTTTTCGCCAGGTGCTTTGCCATGTTTCATAGAAATTAATAATAATTTGTTCCAAAAAAAAAAAACATCACATTTAAATAATCCCTGTGTAGTGGGGTTTAGTCTCTTTCAATCCATCTATCCAATTAATAAATTATTACGATATGTCACCATGCTTTGTCTTAGGAAGTCAGATATTAAATTACAACTTTAAGTTAATTATTAGTAAATTTAAGTTTTATTTTAGAATACTTATTGTAATATGAAATAAAAAAAGTAAAATCTGCGTGTATAATGTCTGACCCTCGTAGAGGACAAAGCAGGGTGACAGATCGGAATCATTCCAATTAATTTGTGTTGCTATTTAGTGATGTGACATCTTTCGTAATATGGTACAATTTAACGTTAATATTGTTATGCCTAGAACGTATTCTGATTCCGTATAATCAAAATATTAATTAGGTATGTAGTTTCTAAAATGTCCATGTATTTTGACATAATTTCTAAACGCAATTTATAATATTGTGGCCCACTTTTTAGCCTTATTCAATGCCCAATTAGAGATGAATGTTTTTTACACTAATTGCTACTGTAAAGCCTAAGTAGTCTATCAGACAACAATCGTCTGACCGTACCGTTATCTCCCTTTGTTACTGTGCGGCGCGCTACTTCCACGCTTTATATAGTCATTTCATGTACTGCGTTGTAGAAGGAAGCACATTTTCAGCTTCTGTATTGGTAATATTGGCCCAAAACCTGTATTCACTGTTGGAAAACTAACTTGACACAAACACTACAGAAAATACTATAATAAACTGCTTAACGTTACTTCACATTCGGATTGCATTCTCGGCGCTGAGTCGACCGCGACCGCTTTCATTTAAGTGACACCAACACAAGTGTTCGTGAAAACTGGCATCAGACAAGCAAACAATGGGATTGTTAAGACAATCCCATTGTTTGCTTGTCTGATGCCAGTAAAAAATACACGCTAAAAAATGAGTCCTAGATGTAAGCATCTAGGACTCATTTTTTAGCGTGTATTTTTTAGAGAGGTAACTGGAGCGAGACGAATGACCTTAAGGTCATCAGCCCACTTATCCAGCTAAGCGACTCCGATCTTTATTTCTATAAGCCAGAACATTTCTGCTACAGGTAAAACTTTTTTTATGTTATTGAGCATGCTGGCCAAATGATAGCAAAAGGTCTTTGTTGTTTATAAAGATCTGCAATTTGGTATTCCAAATGCATTAATGGAATTTCTTGTCCGTTCTTCTCCATAAGAATCTACTTTTGTGAATGGACAGTACTCACTTTATTTTATACATATTCTTTAACTGAACAAGTTGACGGAAAAAGTGCCTTTTAATGGCCAAATAATTGTAATAAACGTTTTGACTTTGAAATCTCAGGTGCATTGTTACAACTTGTCGTCTTATGTGCTTGTCAAATGACTAGTATCCGGACTGAAGAACTTTAGGTACCCTTTTAACCGGAACACAGCAACGCTACTTGGCGGCCAAAGTGTCAAGGTAGTCATACTTCCTAAACTCTCACTGCAGCACCTCAACTGCTAAGCTGCTGAAGCTCTCCATTGGCCACTGGATATAGGGCAAAATACTTCGGTAACCTAGGTGGTACCTTCCGTGAAATAGTCAGTGACACCAGGGTGTTGCTGACCTTTCTTGAAGAGCTGGGGTGGATCAAATAACTAATTAATCCCACCCATGCGCAAAATACGCGCTTGGGTACACCAACCCGTAATGCAATACAATAACTTCAGCTAAAATTATGGCAATATGTCATGCATTAAAATCAAATATACCTGTGTAGTGTTCCATCTTCAAGGTTGATGGCGATGCATCCCTTGCAGACTCCATCCTCCATGAGCAAGTCCAGCGCGAAGTATTCGATGAAGTACTCGCAATCGTAGCGAAGGGACTGGCCGTAGAGGGTGTGCAGGAGCGAGTGACCGGTCCTGGGCGAAACAAGAAGAGAAATTTAGTAACGATGCAGCGATGTCATGTATTAAGTAGGATATGTAAGTGCCCTGAGTTCCTTAACCCTCTCAGAAATAAAAAGAGGAGTTAGTTAAACGGGTACTGACTTTCCAACAAATATTACAAACACGAAAGTGAGTTTGTTGCTTTTAAGCCTAATTCGCTGCACCAATTTTGATTAAATATGGTACAGACGAGAGATGGAACTGGTGACAGTTATAAGTTCCTTTTATTTCGGATATCAATATTAACGCGACCGAAGCCGCAGGCGACAGCTAGTTCTAAATAATAATAGATATTGTCACAACGGCATTGGCTTTTGCAACAATGGGAAGTGTGTTTTGAACTAAGCAGTGTCCAAGCGAACACGACAAAAAACAAAGAGACCATTAATGCTTGCATAATTGCTCAGTCGCATTAGATGACAATTGTGCAACAACTATTACCATAAGTCATGTGAATCCATTATTAGGTACTTCAAGATGAAATTCGTTGCTAATATGCGACGATTTTACGATGACTTTGATATGAAACGAATCATTTATAAAGCTAATAAAATAACATCTATAAAACTTTCGGGGGTAATCAAAGAAAATTATGTAAGTATTTTATGAGTATTTATATTATTGCTTTGATATTAGAAGACCGAGTTCTTAAAGCTTAGATTTTACAATATGATTAATCCTAGCTGAATGGATGATTCGATTTGGCAAAACTGGTTCTAACTGGAGATCATAAATTTGTCCACATGATGCTTTCTTTCAGAATACCTATAATGTTGCAGATAATAATTTGCCAACTCATGGATTAACACGGCACTACTGACTATTTATCGTAGATAAGATATAAATGTTTGTGTATGTAGGTACCTGTCAGCAACAGCACAGCATCTATGCGCCTGTCCTCCCTTGCCGAACTTGAGGGACTGTCCTCCGAAGGCTCGCTGGTAGATCCTGCCTTCAGGAGTACGGGAGAAGGGCATGCCGTAGTTGTCCAGCTCGATGACGGCGTGAGGGGCTTCCCGGGTCATGTAGTGAATTGCGTCCTATGACAAACATTATGATAAATCAAATGTACTTTGAAATCGTATTAAGTGACCCTAAGTAAGGTGTTAATTTAATAAAATGCCCAGGAAAACTCCTTATAAAACGTAAATAGTGTTTCCTTCCTTGAATAAAATAAATAAGTGTAAGTACAGACGCCAGCACATCAAGCTACCCGAAACTGTCAAATTTTCCCAATCAACCTTGAACCTAGAACTCTAGCTATAAAGTTAAATTTGACAGATTGTTGTAGCTTGATGTGCTGGCGTCTGTACCTATTCTCTTAAACTCGATAGACTGTACATTTCAAGCTGTAAAATTATGTAATCTTAAGTAAGTACCTACCTAGAAGTAATAATAATATGGTTAATCGATTTTGTTTTTCAGTCATGCTACTGCATACCTATGTAGTGAGTGCCTTCACACAATGTTATATGTAGGTACTTATACAAAGCAGAACATATTTTACCTACTTCAGAAAATGACAAATTTATTATGCAAAATTATGGAAAATATTTGTGCATTCGTGCATTCATCTTAATTTTCGAGGTACTGACAGTCTTCACACGAACAATTCGAGATTTGTTCCGCCTCTTTTGTCTTGTTTGTGTACAAAAAGGTCATTTGCCCCTGCTACCTGCGCAACGTTGACGACTGCACGGCTGAGAGGGGAGCTGTAGGTAGGCCGTGACCGTGCCAACATGGGGTCGTAGCTCAAAACGAACGGTATAAGATTGAGAAATGACGTCATAATATCGATCAACGTTCGTCGAGACCTGCCTGTAAACACATTCTTAATCATGTTGTTTATGTGACAGTGAAAGTAAAAGTCAGAAGACTCGTTGTCGTTAACAATAATTGCTAACTACTGATTTACGCACACATAGGTTCCAAGTCCACGGTATGTTTCAGAATGGATGGAAAATGCCACTAAGCTAGATAAACGCTTAATTAAATATACACGTCGTCATATTTTTTGATAACAGGAGCATTTGGAGGGCTGACAAGCAAACCTGTTATTAGAAAACCTGTTTTATTCGTTTATGAGAGAGACTGTTGCAAAAGTTCACTGCACATCTTGTAGGAACTCTGTTAGTGTTGATAGATGTATGATATATTATACCTTAACACTACATTATGATGACACTATGTTATTCAATAATAAATACGGGCTGGGCTACACCCACTACACTCCACCTAAGTTTACAGGGTGCGATGTTGACAGAATAGACTGACCGTAAAAGTGCAACTACATTTTTCTGGTAAATCAAATACAGCACATTATAATACTTTATTATTTTGCTTATTATAACATTTTTTCTTCAAATAGAAAAGAAAAATCATTTAAATTTTCTATGAGTTTTATGGAGAAGGATAAGAAAAACGACGTATCTACAAAACGAAGTAATCGATTTTCGACATTAAGTAAATAACTTAAGGTCGGAAATCGGTAACTTCGTTTTATGTCGATACGTCCTGGGGGCAGACTTATACAGTAGATGCTTAGACCATCAATCAATTTCAAGATAGCATAGTGTGAGTCAGAATAACCAGCATCAGTAATGATTCTTAATCAGAATCACTCTTGGGATGCATTAAACATTTTTTAATGTTGCAATGCATATTCTACCAAGTTGTCTTACCTGATGGTAAGTAAAGACAGGGTTGACCAAGGTCATGAAACATGACATTTGTTAATAACAATCATTATCTGCTCAAATAAGAATATTGTGCAAATATCACATAGTGCAAAAATATATTTGCTTAGCCAACATTGACAATTGACTAACACTGCTTTGTTAATTGGTGAGCAAACAAAATATTGATAGTGCTGTGTATCACTCATGTATAAATAGCAACAGACTGAATTTACTGAAAAACTAACAAAACATACACATAGGGTAGCATCTCATAATATGGAGTGAGTAGTATAATATTGTGTGGAGAATAGTGGTGACTATTATGCTTTCTAAACTATTTGCTTCCCAGCTTACAGTGTATCAGTTGTAATAAATGTTATTACTTAGTAAAGATTGGTGACATACCTGATCTCCTAGCCAATCAGAGCCCTTGACTGTGTCGTACATGTGCCAGAGCCAGTTGTCTTCTTCCATGTTACCTGAAAGGTTAAGTAATGTTAGACACTGTATTATTACCAAAACTTGCAAGCATCTTACTGACAAGATTTATTCCTTGAGGTTACAATATCAAGAATATTATTTGCCTCATTTTATTTCATTTTGGGGAGCCTTCATCCGGTAAAGGGTGATTCTGGGATGTTATATTTTTACGCCTTCATAAATTTAATAACAGAGTTTTATTAATAAAAGCATTGTAATAAAGTCTATTATGATTATTTAGGAATACATTAGGTGACTGTATATGCTTCCAATAGACTAAGTACCCAAATGTTTTATGTAATAAGGTACCTAATCTACTTACCCAAAGCAGCATTGATGCCTCCCTGAGCAGCAACCGTGTGGGACCTTGTAGGGAACAGTTTGGTGACCACAGCAGTTTTGAAGCCCTCCTGCACAAGACCGAAGGCGGCACGTAGGCCAGCCCCACCAGCACCAATCACTAAAGCATCGTGCTTGTGATCTATAACCGTGTAGGCCTTGGAGGTATTAGTGTTTGCTGAGGCATCTTTGATTGGAGTAGCACCCCCTACTGATAGGTGCAGGTTTCGGTATAAATATGAAGCCTGAAACAATTGAAATATATAGCTGTTGAAATAATTGATTCACTTGCACTTCATGCATAATTAATATTTATGAAGTACTAATATATCACAAGTTCAATATTATTAGTGTTACAATGGGCACATGAACAGACAGTGCAAATCAATCAATTTAGCTAATCACATGACAGATAGACATAAAAATATTGCCCAGAAATATAATAGTGGCTACTCAAATGTTAGATAATTTGATTCATCAAAACTTGTTGCTACAGACATTGCTAATAGGTAAGTAAGTTATTTAATGTTTAAATAATACCAAATAGATTGTTGGGGACCAACATGGTTGACAACCAAAACAGTTAAATTTTTATTTGAAAAGTATCTGATAAAGTGACCTTCATAATGTAGTAGATTTTGGGGTGATCTAATGAAACATACCTACGTACAAAATGTTACTCAATATTTATTTGCATATCAGATTTTCCAAATTTATCATCATTATTATCTAAAAAGCTGGTATTGAAATAGACATTTTCAATACCAGCTTTTTAGACATCTATATTATTTCGCGCATTCCTAAATTTCCACGTGAGAGTATCACCATGAGAATTCCAATGGAATGTTCAAAACATAATTTTTACCGATTACATAACGTTATCACGAATATTGTTATAAACATGCTAATACGAACTCACCAATGAAGCAGGGCTTCTAGAAACAGCTACTTTCATTAATGCACTCATGATGGAACTCTCTGTCCGCACCACGAATACAATTTTATTGTTTTTCGGCAACCAGAAATCACATTCACGAACACTACGCTCAGTAACCTCGGCAAAGAGTATAGTAAGTAATCTGTAATAGGGAACCTCGGTAAGCTCAAGCTGTCACAATCACAAGTCAAAATTTGACGTTACGATGGTGACGTATCAATCGACGCAGTGACGCGCTCACACGCCCACAAGGCTCTACTTATAAGAGATTTCAGTTTTCGTGCTCTTTCTGTAAAACTGTGACGAGTCGTCTCTTCTACTGTCGCCAATTCATTAATTTTTATTTGTGTGAATTTCTCGAATTTGTTTGAATTTTGGCCATGCTGCGTGTACGAACGTGTGAACGTGTCGTGCACGTTTTCTAAATCACCTCATCCACTTCAACGTCATGGGCAATAGGTACCTACACCTCGAGATCTCTCTCTTGCCTTTACCTACTCATGCCCGTTTAGGACACCTTATTGTTAACATCTTTTGTTTGTTTAACCAGTCAGCTCCTGCGGCGAGCGCTAAGATAGATAGATAGATAACTTTACGATTATTGAACCACTATCAGTCAGTTGTTTGTAGCCTGCTATTCTCAAGCTACAGGCGTTGTTCCTTTTAAAGTTTCAACTTTACCAGTTTTACACAGTCAGTTTCAATTCCGTCTCTACCGGGGCACAAGAGGTACCTACAAGGGTGACTTGTGCACTGGGCCCCGGTTCATTGAAGGGACCCCAAATTACAGACCATAAAAAAGCACTAAGAAAAAAAAAGGAAAACAATAAGCATAATATTCGTACAATTTATGGAAATACTAGCTTTTGCCCGTGGCTTCGCTCGCGTATTATTATTAAATTAGGTATATTTTTTGCGGCTTTACTTTTGTTTAGCGTGTGTAAAAAATTAGGGCCTACAAAACTTTTATTTTGTTCGTCTTAATTTATTCGTTCCATTAGGTACTGATAGTTCAAACTAATACATTTACATCCTCCATCATCCCTTATTGTATTCCCATGGGGGTTGAATTTATCAAAATCCTATTTAAGCGGACGTCTTCATCATAGTAGCTCCAATCTTTAATTTCAGTTCAATCAGTCGAAAATCTAAGGAGATTTATACAAACTTTCGTCCCCTATTTTATCCCCTTAGGGATGTATCAAAATATCTTATCTTAGGGGCCGCCTACGTCATAGTAGCTATATGCATGCAAAGTCTCAGCCCGATCAGTTTAAAATTGACAAAGTTTCATACAAACTTTCATCCCCTATTTTATCCCCTTGGGGGTAGAATTTATCAAAATCCTTTCTTAGCGGATGCCTACGTCATAACATCTACCGGCATGCCAAATTTCAGCCCGATCCCTCAGTGGTTTGGGCTGTGCGTTGATAGATCACTATGTCAGTCAGTCAGTCAGTCACCTTTGCGTTTTATATATTTAGAAGATAATATAGGCCAGTATTTTATGCATTCCATATCATGTCATATATAGTCATAACATTTTTAGTGGGATTATCGTGACAAAATGTACTTCCAATAATCGGATACATTTTAATTTGTGCTATTTCTATTTTGAATTTTCGTGTTTAAAATATAGTAAGTATGTAATCAATTCACAGGAATGTGGGGAGTGGCACAAGACAAGAGGTCTAAGCTCAGCAGTGGGCGAAGTCGGGCTGTGGATGATGATGATTATGATTATTATTATCAATTCTACCCGTATGTTTTTAATATTGTCAGAATTGCACAGTTTTTGTATATGTTGGTCTATACCAGCTTCTAAACATCTGTGCCAAATTTCATAAGTGTATGCATGTATGTTTGTAAGATTGTCCGCGCATATCTCAAAAATTATGTCGGATTGCAAAAATTAGTTAGGTACTAGGTAGACTATCCACCTTGGGTAACAATACAAGTGTCATCAAAATCGGTTCAATCGTTTTTGAGATAGAGAGTTTAGTGTGTATCAGTCTTTAGGAAAACGTGTCGTCCACGTAATTGTAAAACAGCAAATTATTTAAATATTTGCATGCAGTTATGTTCTAACTAAACAATCAACAATCTCGATGAAAAAGTGGCTTAGCAAAGTGCCTAATCGTGTAATTGTTAGATGGCAACATTTTAAAGTGTTCGTGTTCGTGTACTTCATGTGTAATCCTACTAATATTATAAACGCGAAACTTTGTAAGTATGGATGGATGGATGGATGGATGTTTGTTACTACACACACTTTGTTACAGTTTTTATTTATTACAGTTACACTGTAGAGATGGCATGGTCAATGCCGTGCACGGTCTGTATAAAACTTGAATATGTCAAACTTTACTTGTCTATAGTTTCTCTACAGCGTTCTTTGGCACTTTGAAAGTCAATATATTTTTAAGCATGAGAGCTAAAGCAAGATAGCAATATGAAATGAAAACAACCAAAGAAAGATAGCAATCCTAGCGTGCTAATATTCCATCATATTAACCAACCATAGATATTAACTATGTGCGCTAGCCGCTATGAAGGTTCTGTTGCAAAATGCGTAAATATTTTGTAACGTTGCTAACATTTTCGTTAATTTCACACTAATATTGATTATTAAACAGTGGTATTTATACGAAGTTTTGTCAGAATGGCCGAGAATCCTAGCAGTGATGGCCTTTCGGAAGCCGAAAGATTAAGAGGTGGGTGTTAAAAAAAAAGGTAGAACTTATTTCTTTCAATTTTAAGGCCGGTCTTCTTTAAATACCATTTTTATAACTGAATTAACTCTTTTCAGAAGATGAACTGGCCCAAGAATTGGACCACAGTGACTCCAACGAAGAAGATTCACAAGAAATATCGTTAGAAATAGAAGAAAAGTTGCTGAAAGATGAACCAGAATGTAAGTATCATACCTTGCATGCTCATCTGTACTTACACTAGGTATTCTCATCTTCTTCAATCTTGTCCTAACTTGAGGACTCTCTCTCTGCATAAACAGTACATGAAAATGTGTGTGAAAGTTAAATATATTAATAAATTATATTATCTTACATAATAATAAACAAACAGGTGGGCACAAAAATCAGGTACTTACAGGTGTAAGAAATACTGGCTCCTGTTAGAAAAAAAAATTGAATTATTTATAATCTAGGTCAGGTGATTAACTGCTGTGTCTGATGTGCACAGATCTGAATAGGTAGACTATAATTACCTAATGTCCGTGGAAGTATGTAACAGAGTTTATAATACCTCCTTTAAAATCCCGAAATCATAAACATGACAATTGAAATTGCAAACTACTTATTGCGATTTGAATATATTTGAATAAAATTATTATATTGAAGAATCTTATTATGTTTTTAGAGTTCCGTACTTACTAAACCTGTTACATTAAATAGCTTTGTTTTTGCACAACTCTTTCATCTTTTGATTCTTCAAATCAATAATTTGTAACTATACTCAAAGTCCAGTTCATGTTTTTGTAATCACAGGTTTTACTTGTACTGATTTCATTTATGATTCCGGGATTTTACAGGAGGTATTATCAACTTTATGTTACTTACTTCCACAAACATTAGGTAACTATTCCGATCTCTGCTTATGACTTTTAGGTTTAAAAATAATTATTGATATCAACTCTATGGCTGAACTACATTTCTACCTCAGAAGAATTTTCTACTCTTGTAACTCATTTTGAAAGCACCTCCTTCATTTTTCAGACACAACTCTTGTAAACTATGGAGAGAGTACACAAAATGCAAACCTAGAGAATGATGTAATTGAAACTTATTCTGATAGCTCCCAGAATGTGGAGACTATTCACAGAACTGATGAACTTGGAAACATATACACTGACAACTCCGACAACTTTGTTAGCTCACAGCCAGACACTCTCACTGACCAGTATGAACCATACATAAATGAATACCCATTTGATCAGTCAAACTTAGACCAGCAAGCAGTGGACATCACTGATGATAAATATGACAAATTGGAGGAAGACAATAGGGACAGCACTATTGTTCCTAATATGAACGAGTTCCAGCAGGGTGAATCAGTTGAATATGAATCTCAGATAACAGAAGAAATGCTCATAAATGAGAGGGAAAGGGAAAAGAAGAGTAAGAAAGAATTGGAAGAAGAGGAGCGTGAAAAGATGCAGTAAGTTGAACGACTCTAGATTTATTATGGAATACTGAAAAGGTATTTTTAATTGTTGTTTATTACAATAATAATAATATCTTGTCTTGCAGAGTTTTAGTCTCAAACTTCACAGAGGAGCAGTTGGATAGGTATGAGATGTACCGCCGAGCTGCTTTCCCCAAGGCAGCTATAAAAAGACTGATGCAGACCATCACAGGTTGTTCAGTTGGACAGAATGTTGTGATTGCCATGTCTGGTATTGCCAAAGTATTTGTTGGTGAAGTTGTAGAAGAAGGTAAGGACTTATCTGTAAGTTATTATTATAGTAGGGGATCCCAAATAAGATCAACCTTCACCTGCTCACCAAATGAAAATTATGTATCAAATAAATTATGTTTCTGAACATATACCATACCATACTATAATAGGGTTACTGTAAAAAAATATGTTCATGGCTATTATTAAAATAAAAATTAATATATTTTTAAAATTTCACTGACTTGCTTACCAAACAAACGAAATTCCAATGGAAAGCATACAGAATATGTTGCAGCTGGGTTGCCTACCTTTTTCTGGTCCCTATAACCTGATTGCTGTGTACAAACACATAAGTTAATATCTGTAGATAGGGAATATGGATGAAAAAAATATTTATTATCCAAACAGTTTTCTAGAAATATACAACTTAAATTAGCATTAAAATTGACCGAAAAACAAACAAGATATAACTATTTTAAACAAATATATGTCCCTCGCGAAAACGCAGTTTTCTATGGCTGCTTTTTAGGCATTATAGAATTTGACGTCAGAGTTGGTATCGGACTTCACTTTCTAATAATTGTCAACTTTGAAGCTTTATAACTTCATCGCTGATGTCGGTATTTTAAATATTCTTTCAAAAAAGTTTACTAGTGCTAATAAGTATTTTATTTTGCAAATAAAAAATTGCATGCATATTCCCTATTGCACCATGAGTGCAGTTAGTGATATCAACTTACCTCCGGTAAGTAGGTGAGTGAAGGTCGATCTTACTTGGATTTTTAGACTATTACAATGATATGATTTGTGAAACAGTAAAATTGGTGGCAAAATGGTGCAGTTGCATCCCCTTGAAGTTATTCTTCTATCCTTGTCATACAGAAACGTTTATTCTAAGTGCACTAGAAAAGCATTGCATGTGTTAAAGCATTTCTTGAGTGTGACGCCAGATGCAAGTAGTGCTGTCCCTGTTTATAGGTATATCACTGCTTAAGGTTTGCTTTGCACTCTTGTGAAAAAAAGAGTTTTTTTTTCAGCACTTGAAGTATTAGATAAGTCAGGTGAAGCAGGCCCACTACAACCCAAGCATCTTCGTGAGGCTCTGCGCAGGTTACGGGTAAGGGGTGCCATACCAACAAGAAAAGGATATAAGAGTATGTTCAGACTTTAGAAACCTTACCCTTATTAAATACTTAATTTAGACTGTACTGTAAATCTTCAAAATATTAGGAACAAAACAAATTACTAAATTTTTTACAATTGGAATATGATGTTGATTTGTTAGTGTTGTAAATAAAATATTATATTTTATATTATGCTGTATCAGTATACTAAAAAGTCCTTCATTAAGTTCTAATATCAACTAGTTTAATTGTAGATGGAACAAGAAATATAATGTCATAATTTTATCTTACAATATTCATTAGAAAATTGTCTCTTTTCAGAAAATAATCATGTCACCTTCACTAGAGACACCATACTTAAAAATTTGTTAAAATTTAATGGCAGGCTTATTTTTAAAGGCAATTATTTTTAGGCAGGGTTGTGAGTGAGATAGGTAAACAACAGATTATCATTATTAAAATGTTAATTTATTACATGATAAAATCGTTATTTTATTAAAAACAATATACAACAGTAACTAAGGATTAATCAAGTTCGAAAACTTTGAAAATAAAATCAGTCTTGTTAAAATGGCCAACTATGTTGTGGACAAGAGACGTTAATGGAAATCCTTGGAAGGGTAATCAAAATTATTACAAAAATAAAATGGTATTCGCCAACAATAGCAAATCGAAAATTAATAATGTACACAAAATTCCATTCAAAACCCAAATGACAAACAAATTGGCACTTAAAATGTATTTCTGAATTCATTCAACTTTCCATGACAACAATTTTGATCTACAAGTGTTTTTCGAGTATCACAGATTTTACAATTTCCAAGGCTAGCCTGGCCAGTTTTTATTTCATAAAAGTTGCAACAGAAATTAAAACTTCGCAAACAAAATAACAGAGATTATACCAACAAAATACAGTACATTACAATCTAGTTAATTGTGAAGGCACAAATTAGTTTATAAATTATAGCAATTTGGTAACGTTTTGTAAATAATATTACGTTATTACTTTATAGCTACACATTACTTTAAGAAAGCTTTCAATTTATATCTAAGTAGTGGTCCAAGATTGTTGATTTGTGCAAATACATACCATACCATACATTTTAGTTAAGTATAAAAATATACTTTTCATGTTTGAGGTAAATGTAAGGTATAATAAATAATCATCCGATAAAAAAACAAGATGCTGTATTAAATAATGTTACGTGCATACATAATGTATCTTTCATTTCCTCGCAATGCTGCATCAATTCTTATCATGGCGATGCACCATTTGGCCATCAACAATAAACTCATATAAAACGTTTTCAGCACGCAAATAATTATAGAACACATTTTTGTTTGGTATCCTACCTCAAGTCTCACGATATCTGTACAAATTGAACATTCTGTTCATAAGTGATACGTATTCCATGATATCAATACTTTTACTGGTATTTCGTCAACATCAAATGCTGTGTATGAAAAATTAGCGATAGAACGCGCCGCTCGAGTCGCTATCGACTTCGAAACGTGCGCACACTTCGCAATGTCCGCCGCGTGGGCGCTAAATACTAATCACCAGTAAGCCTACGTAGACCGGCGCTACTTGTTCGACTAGAAGTGCTCACTGCCGTGCGGCGGCGCGGCGGCGCGGCGGCACTACACGACGAGTCGCTTGACGCCGCACTCGATGCAGAACTTGGCGGTGTCGACGGGGAACTTGTTGCCGCACTCGTGGCAGAAGCGCGACAGGCGCGCGCGCGGTGCGGCCGGCGCGTCGCGGCGCCGCGCCAGCGACGCCTCCGAGCCCGACGAGCTCAGCGAGCCGTGCGCGCGCCACGACGACGACGCGCGGGAGCTCGCGCGCTTCTCTGTTGTACAAAGACGAACATTTAAAAATGGTGATTTTATCATCAGTGCCCATCGGTGCAAGGTTTTCCAATGTGGGTGATGATCACCCACATTAGAAAACCTTTCAGCACTTACCGCTGACATGATTGTCTTGTTCCTTATAGAGTAGGTCTGGCGGCGGCAGAGGCTCATTGAGCTCGGCCGAGCGCTCCATCGCAAGGAACTCGTCGCTGGAGATTGAGCGCGCGTCGTCCTTGTGGCTGGCGCTGGAGTCCGAGCCCGCCGGAATTTGTTCTAGAGACGGCAACCCATTGCTCGGCTCCTTGGAAGTACATAGTGACAGTTTCGACGGAGATATTCTGTTCAAACTGAAAAGTAAAAGTCCTTTTACCGTCTCAATCGACAATGCCAACTTATTATTCATTTTCCTAAAGCGTAAAAAAAAAATATTAACTGCTCCTTCGTGTAATAAAAACAATTACCTGACTAACCTGCTATAAGCTGAATCATTACTCTGCTTTCCATTTGGCGTGTGGTGTCCATTAGCAGTGTTTTCAATTTTCTTGATTTTTCGTTCAGTCTTCATTCGAGAATCTCTTTTCATCGTGCCATTAAAGTTATTCATCTCTTTACTGGACTGTTTTTCGTTCTTCTCATTTTCGTAGAATTTGTCAAAATCTTTTAGAGACTGCTGAAGATCTTGATCCAGTTGATCGGATTTATGGCGACTCCTCCCGCTGTCCATCTTCGGTGTATGCTTCCGTTGGATGGAATCAAGGAGGGAGGTGGAACGTTTCACAGAGGATGGGAAAAGGCTCTCACTCACATTGTTACTGCTAAAATTGAGAGACATGGACTTGTTAACAGGGTTCATACAATTGATTACTTTGGGAGATGAACTATTACTATTCAATTCTGAAGTCCTGTTGCTGTCAGCAAGCTCGGACTGTTTAACTATTCTAGTGGTGGAGCTACATGTGCGTTTGTTTTCTATTTTCTGTTTATGTATTTCTTCATCAAAAGATGTCATGAAATCTTCAAGATCGAAGTCCTCGCATAGAGAGTCGTCATCTCTAGTAGAGGTCTTTGAAGCTATACTTTGTTCCAAAGAATACATAAGTTTATCATACTGCATGTTCAAATCATCATTTGATGGTGCAGTGGTTTTGCTTACGTTATTATTCGGCTCGTTTTTCGGTGTTTTATTGCTTACACCAGTAATATTATTATTAATGTTTTTGTTGTTTAGATTTACAGTACTAAATGATTCAAATCTTTTTGGTAAGTTTTCAGTAGTTAGAAGAGATTCCATGCTACTAATGATATCAGGGTTATTTAATATAGTATTTACATTGATGGGCAGGTTGTCATTCTCATTGATAAGCCTTGGATCAATATAATTACTATCAGTCATTGAAGAATTGTCGTCGGCGAGGATGGCATCGAGATTGACGAATTCTTTTTTTTCATCCTCTCTCTTTATTTTGTCTAATTTGACGGGCTGCTTTATAGTTGTGCGTTGGAAACTATGATACATAGAAGTTGCAATTTTAGGGATTTTATCTTTAGGTTTTGGTGTACTGTAACTTGAAGCTGTGTAACTAGAAAACGATCTATTCAGATTGCTATTTCGATTAAAATAATTCTTTTCTACTGTACTAATGTTTTCTTTACTGGACTTTGTAAAGGTTGTATTTAATTTTGGACTAGGTTTTTTGTCATTTCTATTTAATCTAAATGAGCTGCATCGACCGCCGAACGTGTTACTACTGTTTTCATTGTTTGAGCTGCCGAAAGATTTCATTCTTTGTAGCGTAGGTGTCTTCTGGTAAGTTTTGTTAAGTGTATCTTTCATCATTTTGCTGTTATCAGATCGAAGATATGAGGAAGAGCCTTTATCTTTAGCGGGTTGGAGAGCGGGAAGGGTTCTGCTATGGTCTTTTGTAGTTTGAATTTTTTTAGGAATGTTTGTGTCTGAAGACATGAGTTCTTTCATTTGCCTAGCAGCTGATACAAATGGGTCGTAAGTGTCGTCAAGCCTGGAAAGTGTAATTATAAATAGATATATTATTATTTTGATAACTCTACGATCTTGCTAGCAAAGTTCTCGCAATAACACATAAGATTTGCGTTTTTATAACTGCACTTACTCATGCAAACGCAAATCTTACGTGTCATTAGTTCATTACACGGATCTTTAATCGTACATGATAATCGCTACAAATACACAAATACAACTGAATGAGAAATGCACAGTGGTGGAGGAAAAAGGATAGAATGGGTATTGGGCAAACAAAGTAATCTAACCTTTTATTTTCAATTCGTGGCAGCTTCAATGCAGGCTCAGATGTATCCGATTGTCCGTCGCTATATTCATTTTTTGAATTCTGATTCACGATAAACGTTTGGTATTCTTTATTAGATCTAGTTTGTTCGCCTAACATTTTGAATTTCTTTTTTGGTTTGTATATGTTTTTAATTGTTTTCTTGTTACATTCTACTTTATCCCCTGGTTTATTTGATTCCGATATTGAAGGTAATTTAAGACGAGGCGGTTCATCTTCCGCGTCAATCCTTTCACCAGATTCGGCTGTTTTTTCATAAAATTGTAGTTGATAAACAGTTATGTGTTCCATGTCACAAACATTTTTACTGACGTCGGATGTATTGTTAGATGTATCTTTATCTGTGTCTTCTGTTTTCTTTAAAACTTCGCTAACTGAATTGCCAGCACCTTCGAGCAATTCCCTCAAATGGTCCTTTAGATCTTGAAATGTATCAGAAAACTGATGTTGAGGTGGTTCATTAATAGAAACATCCGAAACTTGTCGATTTATGGCTTCAATGGAATTCGCCGTTGGTGTATGTAAACTATTGACGTCCTTGGCAATATTGGAACATTCTCTTTCAGAGAGTTCATTACTTAATAATTTATCCGTAATATTCATAAATTCTTCTAAGTCTGCTGGGTCCTCTGTAAATTTTGTGTAAGTCTCGCCGCTTCCATGTCGACACTCGATTTCATTGCTCTCTGTGATATTATCATCGTCAAACTTGTTTTCTATTGAGTCACAAGATAGTTCCACACTTTCGCGCTCGTAGTTTTCTTCAGTCAGACTGTGAATATCTTCGTCCAATTTTTCACTAATCGAGTCCCTGTTTGACTCAGAAATATTTTGATTTGATATTTGAATATCTACATCTTCTTCTATGTATAAATTTGAATTATTGTCAATAATTTCCTGGGTATTGAAGTCTGTTATAGCTTCAATTTCATTAGGAATGAAGGCGGTTATTGCTTCAATTTCATCAGGAATAAAGGCGGTTATTGCTTCAATTTCATCAGGAATGAAGTCTGTCATAGCTTCAATTTCATCAGAAATAAAGTTTTCAGAAGTACTAGGAGTAACTATAGTGCTATCAAAATTTGAATTCGCTGAATTTTGTATAACGCATAGATCTCTATCGTATCCTCGTTCCACAGAGTTTGAAATAATTGGATTTTTATAAAGTAACTCCACTTTTGGTTCGGACATAATATTATTTTCAATCTCCTTAGCACTTTTTGCGTCTTTATTGCTCTTACTTTTATTGTTGTTTTTTTTCTTGTCCGGATTAACGTGAATGACACATGGAACACATGAGAGAGTGTTAATGCCAATCGATTGACAGTTTCGATTCTGATTGCTACCCTCAGCTGTGGGACAATCTTCAAGACTATCTAAACTCATACTAATTTCTTTAACCATATTGATTTTCCTTTTATCCTTATCTGCCTTACGTTTTTTATTCATAGCAGACCCTCCAGATGATCTTTTAGCAGAATCTATTGTAACATTTTCAGTACTTATATCCGAGGAGTTCATATCTTGAATGTCCTCGCTTATCAACTGATCAATTTCAGATGCATTTAATACTTTCTTCGTCTTTTTACCTTTCATCTGATTCGGAATGGGAATTTGACTCTTATCACAGGTAGTCTTGGAGGATTTTTTCAAATCATCAGTAGTGTTTTCGCTTTTTTCGTTATATTTGTGGACGATTTCTTCTAATTTCTTTAATTGTTGTTTTTTTCTCGCAGTTATTTTACTGAGTTTGGTTTGCGATAAAGTTCTTTTGACATTTGGGTCAGTGTTACTTGGTTGGGTTTTTTTGACATTTGTATCGGTACTATTTTGCTGTATATTGTTCACGTTTAAGTCTGCGTTACCTTGTTGGCTTTTCTGGATACTAGTATCAGTAGTGTTAGCTTGTTGACTTTTTTTGGTATTAGTATCAGTGTTACCTTGTTGGTTTCTCTTGATACTAGTATCAGTATTAGCTTGTTGGCTTTTCTTGACACTTGTATCAGGATGAGCTTGTTGACTTCTCTTAGTACTAGTATCAGGGTTGGCTTGTTGGCTTTTCTTGACACTTGTATCAGGATGAGCTTGTTGACTTCTCTTGGTACTAGAATCAGTGTTAGCTTGTTGGCTTTTCTTGACACTTGTATCAGGATGAGCTTGTTGACTTTTCTTGATACTAGTATCAGTATTTCCTTGTTGGCATTTATTGATTTTCTTATCAGCATTACCTTGTTGGCTTTTCTTAAGACTCGACTCTGCATTAACGTGTCGGTTTTTCTTGATATGGGGATCAATAACACTCAGTTCAATTGTTTCGATATTTGGTTCAGCTTTACTTTGATTTTTCATGGCATTTGAATCAGTTTTATTTTTTTGGTTTTTTTTGGTATTTGTTTCAATACACTTTTTTTGGCTTTTCTTATTTGTTTCAATATTATTATTTTTATTTGTCTTGATATTAGGATCAGTATTACTTAAGTTGGCAGAGGATAGGTGGGGTTCTTGGTTTTGTCTAAGGAAGGGGAAAGGAAGGGTAAAGTCTTATTTCGTTCTTTAGATAGTAACAAACAAGGAGACAGGAACTAAATCCGTGTTGCCATCATATAAATTGAAAAACAAAAAAAAAATGGAGATCCTTCCTTTCCCCTTATTTATTACTTCTAAGTTTAAATTATTTTTAAATTTTGTGAAAACTTTAATGTTTTGTGAATATTGTACCTGGAGCTGCTTAAATCCCTGGCAAGTCGTGCTTGCCTTGCCTTGACGTGAGCATCGCCTGACGAACTGTTTAGCGAGTTCCGAGAGTTTCGTATGACGGGCATGTGAGGGGAAGACTCTTCGTGACAGTCGTTACTAGAGATCGATTCTATAAGGGAGAAAAAATAAACTATTATTAAGATTCCTTGAGGTACTTTTTGAAATCGTTTGCGATTTATCCCTTTTGTTGCTTACTACTAAAATGTGGTAGTTTGGATGTATGGATGTTTCGTTCGTTACTTAATCACGCCGGAACGGCTGAACGGATCTGGATAGAATTTGGCACAGAGATAGATTTTAGTCTAGAATAGCACATTAGCTTTATTTTTATCCCGGGAGTAGGTATGTCCCTTGGGTATAATTTCTGACATTCACGTGGGCGAAGCCGCTGGCAGAGGCTAGTCTATGTATAAAAAGAACTCTACCTGAGGCTCTGGTGCGTCCAACCTTGTAGTCGCCATATTCGCGCGGCGCTGGCGGAGACACCCCGCGCGACGATTCCACCGACGCTGATCGGCTGTTGGATGACTTGTCGCGCGTTTGCGATGATCTAGAAAAGGAGATCTTTGTCATTTGCGTAGTATGTTTTATTATCGTAATCGACACAAGCTTTTTGAATCGCTAAAAATACTTTATCTTTTTCGACGGCTATTTTAGTAGATATTCAGTCCGTTGTGTACAACAGACATTCGGTATTGGTAAAATTATCCTAATGCTATTTGTTAAAATTAAAACCTCACTGTCAACGTATTTGGTAAGAATACACTGCATTATGTAGTTGAAAAACTTTGTGAGTTTTCATAAAATTCTTCAATGGGCAGAGTGAACTTGCAAACGTTATCTTATATTTCCATGACTGCAAAAAACTGGACCTAGCAACGTCTCAGTTCATAGCCGACATAATAACAAGTGTCAGTAAAAAAGTAATGGCAGGTTATTAGAACTAATGACAGTGACCGACGTCCGAGCAAGCGGAGCTCTTGACTAAACGGCATCAATCAATTGTGTATGTTTAAGTTACGTTGTCGTCATCAAATGGTGGAACGGTTTTTTGTCAGTATTGAGGATTTGGTTCCCAGAAGCAGTTTATGTTAGTTACCAAGGCCAAGGCTGTGAGACGCCTGAAAATCTGGTAGCCGTAAGATTGAAATGGTATCGCAGTTAAGTTTTAATATTGAAACAAAAGCCCGTTCTTTTTTATTGAATGATGATTTTCAGAATTACTCGTACATACCTAATCTGTCACCGGAAAATGGCAAACTCCGTAAGATTATAAAATAGAGATTGAGAGATTGTAAACTCTCGATAAATTGTCAACTGAACATTTGGAATACTTTTTTACGCACCAAAATTTGATAGTCTATAATATCTCGAAGTGGCGACCAATCAGAGCACAAGTCTACAATTTATATGTTTTGGTGTGATAGTTAAATTAGAAACTTGGTCTTCGTGTTACAGAGACTACGACTGTGTTTGTTCACGGCAGTCTCTTCAAGAAGACTTCTTGATTCCATTGCTCAGTCAAGGACCCCTCCTTAAGCTTTTCCTTAGCATAGGCATAATGCGCCATAATAATATTAGAAAAATAGCAATCCACCAGTACTAATGTACCTACCTATTATAATTAGATACGGAACGTTAGGAAGTAATAAGTACTGTTTGTAGGCCTTCCAATAAGTGGAACAAGGACTTCGTTAAGGCCGCGGGAATCCCCTACGTGAAAAGTATAGAACCGCTCGATGTGCCGAAGTTTGGGGACTGCTTGACATATTATCCCATATGTCAAACGACAAACAGTGGACGTATTTCGGCTGATGATGATGAGCAACCACAGCTACTACTGTCATGCACATATTGCTTACCCATATTTGTAAATAAATGTTTTTGAATTTTGTATTTACTAACCGCCGTCCGCGCGCGAGCGGGGCTTTGTACTGCGTGCGCGCATTCAGCCGCTGCTTGGCGTCGGCGATGTGCTGCGGTGGCTGCGCGGGCGCCGCGGGCAAGATCTTCGCTTTGTCTGCGCACCACTCCACGTGACGCTCGAACGCGCGCACTCCGAACGCACGGTGGCAGTGCGGACATCTTTGAAGTTCGGCCATCGGCTGGAAACGAAATTATAGATTTTTAAGATAAGCCCGCCTCAGTATTTTCATTTCAGCCACTGCTACTCCTGAGCCAGAATCAACAGTGGCAACCCGCGAATGAAGCTTGTTGAGTCCCGGATAAACAATTCAACTCTCTTGGATCCCTCAACGAAATTTATCGCGAAAGCTGAAGAGTAGGTAACAAAACACAACATAATTTTCACCTATATGGTCATAGCAATTTGATCAGACCTACAAACATTTATACAAAACGACTAACATCGCGCTAGCATCAAACTACTTCGACATAATCATTTGCAATATAAAGGAAATGGTCGTAGCATAATTTTTGCTATTCTTTTAAATGTTGAGGTACACCAAACCATTAAATAGAATTGCTTTTCCTGTTACGTTCCTGCCATTATTACTATTTATTAGGCAAGCAGTTTCTCTCGAAATGTTTCAAACAGCAACTCTTCATTCCTGCTTTGTTAACCAAAATGGTAACTGACTAGAAGGTACATTATGACTTCTAAGTTAAATATTAACATGACAGAGTGGCGTTGTTCCAACGAAGCGGCCATTAGCGCTCAGAAGTGAAAAGACTGTTCAATAACTAAGGACTTAACCACATATGGGCTTATTCTCTATTCCGTTTAAACGGGACTTTCATCAAGTGACATTTACAAACGAGCGACACTATTATTTCCGCAGTTACCCCTTTGTAACTCAAAACGGATTGAACTCGGATTTCTCAATGCTATCCTATTTCATCTTGTTAGAACTTACATACATGAACACAAACTGTTTCCCTCAACCATACAGCACAACTTGCACGCGATCGTTTAAAAGAAATGCATGTAAGTACTGTTAAGATTTATAGCGCAGTTTTTATTTCATAGTTAACTAACTACTACAGTAACACAATACAGAAGCAATAAGTTTACCTTCGTTATAGCGTTTCTGGTGGTTTGTGGCTTCGGTTTTGGCGCTGGTCTTGCTGTGGGCGGAGGACTTTTCTCAAGAAACGGACTGTTTTCAGGGAGACCGAAGTTCTTTGGCAAGTATTGCTCCAGGTCCGTGCCTATAACGTGATCAAACAAAGCATACGTATAGGTGTGATTGGGCACATGTTCTTACCATGTGATACAAGTCAAGTGATCGTAGCATGCGCAAAACCTTAATAAAATTAGTAAAAACAAAGCATGCTCTGCAGTCTTGCCATACCCAGAGACCTTGTAAGTTTGTTAACTCCACAGTCTAGCAGTGAATTAAAAAATCCATTATGCAATGTTACTTTCTACAAACACGGTGCTCATGTCACACAGATAAATCTACTAGATAAACATTTAAACACCACTCGGTATTACTACCTACTTGTAAGGACACGTTCGGTTTACCTCTAAGTCTGACACACACACAAACAGAAAGTGCACATTACTCAAAGGATATAATTAAAACTAACAAAATTCATTGGACACACTTCACTAATTTGTAGAACAAACACTTGTAATGTCACCAGATGTTCAGTGACAAGCCGTGGCAGACATCCCGTGCATTTCTAAAGACTTCATTAGAAACATGAGCCTGGTGCTTAGTATAATGACGATACTCGATGACGGTGACTTTACGAGGGCGGAGTTGCTAAACGTATGGCCAACGTATACAAACTAATATGCTAATTCAGACCTCGTTAGAGTCTCCGTAGGATGTCATAGGTACAGTCAATGCAATACAATCAACATTTACATAAATACTTTTAAAACTTCACGTTTTGACGGGTTAGGGGACTTTGACGGTCATTAGTTCATCTTACTTCGGTAAGAAATAAATGATTGCATATTATTACGCAGGTTCTTGAACTGTCTATATTTTTTTATAGATGGCAATTAAGAAATAGGTAGGTACTGAGACCACATCCGTTATGAGAATTAATCTTGACATGTTATTGTAGAAACGAGTAAGTAATTTCACTGTAATGTTTGTTGTTAAGATAAAACGTGACTTTATGAACTCACGAATTCGGAATGGCTTAAACTTTAATGATCGTATGTAAATGTATTCTGTCTCAGTAATAACAATGCAATGATGCACATGCCGATGATGGACGAGAGAGATTTAAACTCTAACAATAATCTGAACAACGTTTCTTAAGAAGTCATTCTGCCCGATCTTGGCAAATCTTCCTACACTCTAAGAAATGAAAACACGATGTTTAAGATGTTTTGTTTGAGACCGTATGCAAAGTATCACGAGCATTTATAATGCAGTAGGACGTGTGTGGCTGTGTTAGTAAAACGTTCACATACAATGGCAAGGAGTCACAGTTAAATGAATGGCAGGGAATATGTAAACCGTTCACCCACTCACCGGAATTAGCACCGTTCGCCGCGGTCAGCCCTTATTATCCACAACAACAAAGGAAACGTCAATAAACATACTAAATATAAATCATGCTACTGTCAAAACAATAATATAAACTACTTACTAATATAAAATAATAGCTATCTACCTAAATCAAATAAAAAACCATACTGAAATGTTGGGGACATGCAAAATTCTGCAATATTGAGATTCAAATTAAAACGCAAGACTATGGGCAAGAAAACAAAATAAAAATGAGTTAGTAAACCCACAACCTACATATATTATGAACAAAATGACGAACTACACTATCTACTAAAATAAATCCATACAAACATAAATGAGATCCAAACGGTAATCTAAATTACTAATTTTATATTTTAATCTATTTAGGTCAGTATGAGTCAAGAATTTTCTTATAATGTTATATTAAGTATATGACTTTGTTGTTTATAAGTACAATTACAGTGCTTGCTGTTACATAAATTATTTTCGGTTTTCAAGTTGTATCCATTGGCCTAGATTGATCTAGACGCTCCCAATTTCTGAGCTGCAAGGTCAATTTATCATGTCTCTTGAACAGGTTGGTATCTAATAGGCCCTAATTTGGATAATTTTCGCAGATCAAAAGAAAAGAAACACACCTTCACGCCTTTGTCTGAAGGAGTCAAAAGTTTTTCTTTTCTTCACCGTCATCTTTTCACAAATCTTCACATGTTTTGCTAGTGATTGCGGCACGAAGGTTCGTCCGCAGACATCGCATGGATGAAGAGGCAGTGGTGTGGGAGCTTCTGGAGCTACGGGCGCCACGGGGTGCGTGGGAACTGGTGGCGAGGGCGGCGGCACCGGGCCCCGGGGTGGCTGCGGAGATCTCTGTATGGACCGGAACGATTCATCACTGGGAACCGGGGACGCCACCCCCCGCACATGCTCAGGCGACGGTGAACGTGAATTCTTCGAAGAATGCTCTTGTTGATGTTGCCGTTTGCCTGGAAAGAAAAAAATCACGGGTAAGCGGGAGTTGTTTGACCATCTTGAACTATTAAGGGTAATCTTCTCCTCTATAGTTAGTTCTCTCGTCTTCTAAGTACTAAGTATAAAGAGCTGTTGGGCCTTTAGGTGCTTAGAAATCGTCGGAGATAGTTGACCCTTCTACGCTGTATAGGCTTCTACCCGTATACCTAACAGTGAGTATATTTTTTATTACTAACTGCAATTTTAACCTACTTACAAACCTATTCTATCAAAGCCAAGAAACGTCTCCAGGGATGATCATCCTGAAAATCTTGAAAAACTTGGCTCATTGAGCGCCATGCAAGGGATACCCCCCTTGCAATGAGCCAAGATTTTTAAAGAGACAGACAAATGGTTTGCATTCACTTTTCTAAGTTAGTTAACTTTTCCCGAAATGTGTTAATTATGAAGGGCTTGTGATATTGCTAGTGCTGATGACACCATCACATGAAACCAATGCCACGACTGGCTCAGGTAAGGCCGAGCGCCGTACGGGGTTACGCTATGCTACCTAGTTTCAGTCAGAACTTGGATAGCCTTCTCAGCATAGATTGACTGCTACATTAGACAAGATGATTACACCTGGAGACGTTCTTGAATCTTATAGAATAGGTTTGTGTAAGTAGGTTTAGATTGCAATTAGTCGTAAAAATATAGTGTTAGGTATACCGGTACCTATACAGCGTAGGAGAGTCAATGATCTCGGCAATCTCTAAGCTGCTAAAGGCACAAGAGCTCTTTGTACTTAGTACTTTGATGACGAAAGTACTAACGGTAATGAAGAAGATTAACCCTAATAGTTTACCAGCACTTTAAGGCTGAAGAGACTGAAATAGTAGACCCATTTTAGGACTACGATAATATCACCAAAATCAGAAATAAACGACGTTTTGTCAGCAAGCGGGTCGGTGTGCCACATACACGGCAAAATGGCTGAATTTTATACCTAATATGCTGCTCACCTATATTGTAGGATGTCTGTAGGTCTGAAGATTACCTATATCCGATTTTTAACCCTGCTGAGAAAACCTGCACAATAATCGGCAAGGTTCCTTCTAGAAAAGGGAATCAAATCGTTCATAATGATAATTTCAACATCATTATAGTGATCGATCAAAGCTTTCACTTAAATGACAACTTTGTTGCACTTAAAGACCTATTGATCGACAATTCCCTTATTGCGGTATCCGGTATGGTGGTAACTATGATTTCACTTCACCTTTGCCTTTGCTTATACCATAATCACCACAAAGCATTTTCATTGAGGTAGCAAAATGGAAGAAAAAAAGACTTTTTATGATAAGTTTGTCAATAGAGCTTTCCTGCAGCTAGGGGATTTTATATTCTTCACACGCTTCACACATAACGAATCACAATACAAAAAGATTCTTCACAAAACATTCATGTTAGGTTCGTGACATAAGCGGTGGATACAATTTCAAGGCTACACCGAATATTCCTCGAGTGTATGTAGCCTGTGTAGCCAACAAAACGAACCTCGTGGACAGGTTACTTGGAAATTCAATACTAAAAAAATGCCTTCATTCATCGCCAAACTCATGCAAGGTTGAATAGCATGTAAACATGACGCAATCCAGCGACCACAACCTCTATATTGATTAGTTAAATTACTACCTAGGTCACGCAACCTCCAGCTAAATAAAACTGTTCCCTAAATGTGGCCACAGTTATAAAGTTGTGGCTTGAGCAGAAGGTGGGAATACCGAATTATAAAAAGGCGAATAATTACATACTGACAAAGGCAACGGTTAAAAACAGTGTAGGCGGGTGATAATGACTAGGGGACACTTGACCTCACACAACAGAGATAAAGGATAGGATGAAGCGATATCATTCGACTATTTTATCGTCCACTTATATCCTTTGCAAATATTACATACGAGTAGATATGAGGATAACCAACTAATACTTCTATCCATGGGGCCAATAGTCAAGGATCCCCATGTTCAAGTTCACTCAGGCTGTTAATTTATTCTACAACGCATGTTAAACGGCCGCTTCCTTTCGTAATAATATTTGTAAACTATTAATATTCCGGTTTCATTGATACGTCAACCGGTATTGAAGTTTTATGTAATCCACAGAGGACATATTATCTGTTACAAACCGGAGGAACCAGACTGATGGCTTTAAAATAACGACTTTTCATTCAACTGTCGTTTTGTAATTACGTGCTTGATTATTACAAAGGTAGATAGAATGCATCAGTCATCATCAGTCAATTGACATTTCCACACATTAGTACAGTAAATGTCACAATATTATGTATGAGCAATACAATCACATGGGAAACAGGTTCCTTATTGTAGTGTTGATGTGATGATTGGTAATTATGATTCTATCCGCTGTTATCACAACCCATGGTTTATGATCACTGCGATCAGCCTGCAGTAATCTTTTAACTAAAACACGTGATAGCTTTAAAGCAAAGCTTATTGTATTATCATTATCAATTCCATTGGATTGGAGTGCTGGATGCTCTTATAAATATAGCATGGAGATAATGTGATGTGATGTACATTAGTAGGAATAACAAATCAGAAAAGTGGTTCTAAATAAACAACTCTTAATCTGACCATGTTAACCCAAACAAAAGGAGCATTTTATGTGCAATAAATCATAAATACCATCGATAAGACGGCGGGTAGCACCGGTCGGGTGGCTGAACTCGCTAGCGCAGGCGCATCCCGTTCGAGGGTATTCAAGTAGCACGCATGACTCGACTACTAATTGACTTTAGTCGGTCTCGGTAAAGCAGTTCTCTAGTTTAAAATAGGAACATCTTGATAGTTTAGGAGTAGCCGGATGACTGCGGCCCGATTCAACTATCTTTAGTTTTGGGACCATTGAGAACATAAGTAAGAGCGGTAGAGAGAACAAAATATGATTTAAATATTATGAAGCCCTAGAAATATGCGAAAGTAAGTAATATGGCAATTAAGAACACATAGAAACTGATAAAGAGAAGATGCAACGCATAGAAAATATAGAGAATAATTCTAATTATCTGCAGTCCCAAGCAATCTCGCAAAAACAATTCAGATAGATATACTATCCGTTGTAAAAGTACAATTATCTTTAATTAACAACGAGAACCTTTACACAGACGAGACGATTCTCATATCCTCAATCGCTCAGTAGCAAGGTCAATTAAGTAGCAAATAATCAAAAACCGCTACTTAAAATTCAGAGTCCATCAAAAGATCTCACCAATTTTAACCTTTCCAAGAAGATGTTCGCTGTTCCCAATATTAAAAAGCGTAAATCGTAATCCTATATATATTATGCGGAACGCAAGAACATCGTTGACGCGTGCCATGAACACAAATTGATACTGGTTTTATTTAACGTTGAGGCTGTTAACAAGCGGACCGCTGTCTGCCGGCACCGTACACGCACGTACTACATCAAAGGATTCAGTGCAAGTAATGAGCGGAAAGCAACTGATGAACTTCGATAAGGAATGCGGCAGAACAGAACTATATTAATTACAGCTGTAAATAAAATAGTTAGAACGATGGAAGATGCCGCATATGAAACCAGGAACAATGATAAGTAAGTGAACAATGCCAGTTATCTAGTACAACTCAGCACTATGCATACATTACCTAAACTAGTCTTAACGTTATGTATAAAATGGCACGTTAATCTACCATATCTTGTACGGCAAATATAATTGCAAGCGCGACGCCAGCCGACCTGAATACCTTCCACTATCGCGGCTGAGGAGGAACCAGATCACATAAATATGTTTGATTTTGTATTAAGTTGCTAACAACCCCATTCACTTTTTTGTGTAACTAGTCATGTTAATGAGATCATAAATGAAATTTATGTGTACGGCAGTTTCCCATTTGCGTTATTAGGGTATCATCCAGCAAATCAATATTGGATTTTAGATTCACTTGTAATATTAAACACCAATTAGAGCCCAAACACGGGCTATAAGTCTCCTTTATTGGAGGGTCGAACATAGGTAGCGAACGTGTGAGTGAGGGTTAGGGCGACAGGTACTCGTCAGTGCCTGGCACAGAATTTCAAGCACGGAATCCGGAGGTGCTTCTATGAGGGGTCATCGTCTTAGTAAAAACTTAAATGTTTTCAAGTTCAGTGTAAAGCAACGTGCGTAAGATATAAGATTTCCAGAAATAGATCCGGATTGCTGTGCGCCTTCTAAAAATAGAATGTTGGATAACGACTAATTAACTTTATAGTGCAAGCACACGAACTACAGGCATGCAGCCATGAGCACGTGAATTTGTAAAGGAACACGTACTTACACATCATATTATCTGGTTTGGAAATGTTAGTATTTGAGATAATCTTGTTACACGATGTTTAGTAATTTGAAATCCGTGAGTTTACACGTGAACATTTTGGAAGAGGTAGAATAAATTCATTAATATTCCGTTGGGCCAACAAACCGGATAAGGTAGAATTCAACCGAATAAAATATGTAAGTAAGACAAATTTTTCAAGATAAATCTTTTTACATGACATGACAGGACACAAATTAATTAGTATTGAAAACACAGGGTTCAGTAATAATTACGAAATTACAGAAGTAGGAGACAAATTATTAGATAAAGTAATAATTTACATTAGAGAAGAAAGCGTGTCTATGCTATGAACTTTAATTATGAGCCACAAATCGCGTGAAGAATGCAATAAAGCACGAAATTACTTCCTATCTGAGCAAACATTGCGGTCGAAGATTACTTACATGGAGGAATAGACTTTTTACCATTACGGCTTCGATCAAAATTATCGTGTCATGACGTGATCATTTACACCTACTGCTTCGCACTTTGGAAAATGTTGTGGTATGCGAAGAGAATTGATGATGAATGGTATGCTATGGTAGTTAAGACCATCCAATTATGTACACGAAAATCTCAATATGAAAGCGACCAATATGTTAGTGAATTCGCTAATTTTATAGTCATGCTATAAGATTCAGGAGAAATCAAAGCGTCTGCTACAGGTTCGTAATGTTTGTGCTGCTCAACAAACAAATGAATAGTGGTCCAGCTTGATAAATTCACATCCACATAGACGCATTGTTCATCAATTTGCAGCGTCGACTCACGAACTTGCTTGACATGGGAACGAAAGTGACCGTAGTGTTACATGAAAGAAAAATTACGAGCTCGGCTTTGGAGAATATCAGACACGTTCATACGAAAGGTTATATTGTAGTCGTGAGAATGAACGTATGCAAACAACTGGACGCTGGTACCTGTGAGATAAGGTATGCGAGTTTACTCGGCTTGTTCACGCCTCTTACGTAAATAAAGGCCAGGCAAGTTCAGCACATGACGTTTTCACGGAGATCTCTTAAAGTAGAACATTGAGTTCGTAGAATTATCTATTTTTTTTTTACATATCCAAAGTTAAACGTGGCGGTCAAATTCCCAAACAAATTATATTTCACTTATCTTGATATGATTGAATGTCTTAAATTAATATGGCGTTTCTAGCGCAAAATATTTAAGATGATGTTATTTTGTAATTTTTAGGAGAGAAATAACCAAATATCCAAGTTAGGAACAAGACCGCTGAAATGATCCAATATGATAAGATGACCGACTAAGCAAGTTCAACTGTTACAAATTAAGAGCAATCAGTGAAAGTATAATTATAATGAATGATATTTCTTAAGTCAATAAACAAATAGAAATCTGTTCTATCTTCACGCTGAGTGGCGCCGTTGCATTGCTCCGATTCCGTATCATAAGACGCTGATGAAAACTAATATCGTGATCTCAAATATCTTGGCGGAATTGTTCCAATGCGATGATATCGTCGCGTCTCAGTGCAAATATTATATTCCGAATTGAGATTTCACAATCGCGTTTTAGTTGGGACTATGTGCATGAATAATTCTCGGAGCCGACTCATTTAGTCATCGTACCGTGTAGTGTAATGAAGACATAATACTTTAAGCAATTGGATTTTATTGATTGTAAATTCTTTAGGTATGTCTTAAGCGTGGGCACTGTGAGCAGCAGACATTCGATTGATGTAAGTATTGCTGGGCTAGAAATCAATTTATACACGTCAGAATTTAACTACCTCCTCAACGAGGAGAAAAATTAACATTTCAAGAGTTTTACAACAATAGGCTGACGTAGCGACAGCTGACATTTGACCTCATGCCTGCAGATGGTAAAAACAAGACAGATACCAGTTATTGTATTTCCCACAAGACAAAGTCACCGCAATGTCATGGCCAGTAGTTTCTATTAAACATAACATAAAAGACAATCAACGGACTCGCATCTTAATAGCTACATTGAAAACTTATCAAAATAATCAAGAAAGTGATCTCGTTTGCGAACACTCACATGTGTGAAACATGCATGGAGACAATTCTAAAGATATGGGAGCTAGATTATATCAAACAATTTGTCGAGGAAAACGCGCTTACTGAAACTCCCACGGAAGCCAACGTAGTCCAAGCTACAACAATGCACAGCTAGTACAGTTTATCACTGAATAAGTCATCCTACTATAAACATGGCAGATGTCAGAGAGTCAGGAGTGATTGATGGTGTGTGGAAGAAATTAATTAATATAACAAAAGGCAGCGCACGAAACTGTTATTTGATTACCTACGTTGAAAAAACCATTAAAAAGCAATGTTGTGTAGTTGCTGTCGCTGCCGTTGCATCCCAAAGTAAATACACCAAATCGACTGCAGATGTATCAAATAGTTTAGTGAGACTTACTTTTTTTGCGGCGAATCCTAAAACCGCAAAGCATGATGAATAAAACTTGAACCGCGTTAATATTCGCACAAACAAGTTACACTGGGAACATTATCTTAAACACTGAACTTAAAACACGGAGTAAGCAGTAGGTTTCAGTATTCACAGTACGGGTGGCACCACGTGCTTATCAGTATTGTGTTGTGTGTGCCTAGACCAATAGTACCTACAAGCTACAAGTGTTCACTCACTGGTTGTGTTCAAGGTTTTTATGTTATTTCGAACGGATGAGTACATTTAACTTGTTTTTATCATCTTCGTATTATATTGTGGTCGGACAGAAATGTTCTTAGAACTTGATTGAACAAAATTAATTGACGCGTGTTTTTGTTTATGATCAAATTTCAGACTGACGTGACGTAAATGATGAATTCACTGAGGGTAGTTCAAAGCAAAAATGAAAATTAGATATTAAAGTAGGTAATGATCTTTCAAACTATTTGAGCAAGTGTGTCATCTAATAAAAGCTTTTAAACTTCCCAAGTGAACCATCTTGAAAGGGCAAAGTTGAGTCTGAGGCTGAGAGCGACCGTTACAAAATGATTAAATGCACCGCCCATCTCTCACCCTACTGCGACCGGTGCGAGATATTACGTGACTTTTCATAATAAAGCCCGCTCGTTTGTTGTTAAAAATCAAAGAGCAGCAGCTGTGCATCGCAAACAGGGTCACACCGAATGCATAAAAAAAATGTGACAGTTGCTCCAGCTGCGTACTTGCGTTGAGAAATGTCGGCTGACACTATTCCGAGGTGCTCTTTTAGCGCCAAGATTTAAATGGCAAGATCACACGTAACGATAACTCTTTAATTAATGAAAAACAAATATTCTAGCAAATCGAAATTATCATTATGGATTTAGAGAGAACGCAATTAGTATTTCCAAGTAGAATTATAAAAAAGCAATCGATACAATTGAATATTGATGTCTGATATAATTAAGGTTGTTGCATGTTTTTCGTCTTCAGTGCACGAATTAATTAGGTACACTTTGAAAGAAAAGGGGGTGTTCTTTTGTCATTATAAATTTCTTATCATCATCATGACATCCTAAATATTTTTTTGTGAATTAGGTCAAGGATCAAACGAAAGTTTTGTTTATTAAAAACAATTTACCTTTCTTCGAGCCGAATATCGACTTCAGCTTTGATATGGTCCTCTTCTTCATTTTGACGTCTCTGAGTGAATACTTATTGCAGTATCACACAATTTCCACGACAAGTGTTGTAGACATCGGTTTACAACCGACAGAAATACATTCGACACTACGTCCTAAAGTTTTTCAGACGATCTCGACTTTTTGCTCCTTTTGCCGCTCTTATTTCCGTGCTACGAAAATAGTCCCAACGCAACACTTGCACCGCCGCGCAGACGCATCACTCATACGTATATTACGTTTTAACACGAAACTCTTCACTTAATGAGTTTTTTCAGTCAAGCATAAAAGCTTATAGCAGAGAAAATTACACTAGCACAAACTCATGTGAGACGACAAATTTTAGCCAAAACAAACACATCTATTGCCCGATTTTGGTTATCTCGTAACTATGCTTATCACTTACTATCAATATACCGGCCCACGTCAGGTGATAACGTGTGAAATAAGAATTAAATATAAATTACGCGCACGAGTTTACTGCTGAGCCTCTAGTGAACTACTGAAGTTTTATTATGATTCCTCTCGAACAAGTAAATATGTGGCGATGGGCGTATCAAATTCAAAGAAAACCACAACAGTGTTGCACAACTGGCCGACCGCTCACAAGTAGCAACGATTTGGACACCAAACTAGATAAACCTTTCAGGCAGGAACCATCACTGTGACGCCTATTCTTGGTCGTGCTACGAACGCAACTAAACACGCAGCGGCGCACGCGCAACACACGAGAATAATAGAGAGCTTGACCGGTATACGCTACACTGACACAAAAATTGACAAACTTTTAGTCCCCTTCCGCTTACAGAATCCCATTTCCGTCGGAATTCAATCAACCGGAGAAATGTATGAACTCGTTAGCAATATTTGGATATTCCGGCGACGCAGCAGTGACAACACCGGAGGCAACGTATCCGCCGACTACTTTTTAAAAATGGAACTTAACGAATGGCACTTTTGGGAAGAGCGACGATTCAAATCTGGATAATGGGCTCGGACTACGTATAAATCACCAAGGGGTGCGAAGGGAATAAACATACAAAGGATCAAGCAGGGGAAGCGGGACAAAAGTAGCAAAAAATAAAGGAATTTAAAGCTCACATGGAAAGAATATCCTAATATGATTTGTGCGATGCTTACCTACTGGTAATTTTTTATACAAAAATGAACATTTTGTATTTATTGGAATTAATTTAACGAAGGATACAATTAAAACTTCTATTTTTTGGATTCATTCATTAATGACAGATTTAAGGAAGTATAAGGATACTTTTCGTCTAAGGAGTCCGGTCCATAATTACTACCACTTTAGACGCCGCGTCGTTAACGGAAACATAATGCATCCTCTTTGAAACGCCAACTAAATTAGTCCTGTTGAAATTGCTTCCTTATTTCGGCGTAGAATAACGAATTTAAGACATCAGTAGAGTCAACCAGTGCGTAACTAGGTAGAAAGTTTGATTGCAAAATAGAAGCGTCCTTTGTTACTGCTGAGAAGGGTATTGACCCTACGAAGAACACAATATCGTGAGCACATGTCGAAGCTTTAGCAATTAGCGACAGAGGCGCAGAACATTCACTAAACACGCCTTGTTTGTCCAGACTCCCATTTCGCAAAACAAACATGGTTGTTTATGCCGTGAAATATGCCAAGTCGTAAACGAATCATACATGCTTGTGACACAGTTAGCATTTCAGAGTTTGTTTAGGTTTACTTCATCCGACCGACGAGGAGTGCCACTTTCGAAATGATGTTCACACTTTAAACAATTTGCAAACCGCATTCGACACATGATACTCAAGTGGATAACAATGAAATTGTATTACTTGCATAGGGAACGTGGAGAATCAGTTTACTACATATTTTCTTTACATAAGAACAATATCGTATTTTAGGTATGGTAATTTATGAATTTCCTTGATATTTAGTAATACCTACTAGTAATAGAAGCAATTAGCGCCAGACGCGTTACTTACTGGGATTGAAAGTCCAAGCAGAATAAAAGGCTTAACTAACTTTGAACAAAAATTTACCCTTTATCAGAAACTGACAACAGAAGTTAATTATGGAAAAAGTTGTTACTTAGTTACTAAATCATTTCTTTCAAATTTATAATGGACGAAGCTCAGCCAGCTACAAGAGGAATGATAATAGGTTATTATTGTATCATGCTTGGTGGACCACGGAATAGGTCAACCACGCTAGGCTTGACGGGAGAAAAGGAGGGAGAGAGTATAATAAATTCATTGCCGATTTCTGTGAGCATGATGCTCGAACAATCGCACGCAATGGTGCGCTTCCAACCGCTGTCTCACACTTGGTTGCGCATCCTGACACATATCCACATTTCTGGAAGCCTCGGATGGGTCGATCACACAAATCAGATGAAAGTAAAAGGTAAATTCGGTAACATGCAAAAAAATAAAGATTAGAAAGCAAGAAACAAAAATACTAGCTACGAACATCAGACATCAATTAATAGTCTCGTTATCTCGTAACTCCTAAACGCGCATCAAATGTTTTCGTGATTTACGTGTATTAATTGCCGTCCTTTCCTCATATAAATCAACCATATTGAAAAGTTCACTTCCAGATTTGATTATAGACCGCAGTCTGCAACCAAGTGAAACAAACGAATTTGATATGTAACATGAACTGAGATCAGATCAAGTTTGAGGACATAACGGTAACATGTCACATTGAATTTAAATAGAATACGTAGGAAGTATCATTTATCTAACACAAAGTGAGATGCTTCAAAACATAGTTACTAACACGAATCAAACACAAAATAAAATCAGGGACAGGTATGTATGTATTAACAAAACAAGCAAAGGAATTAATTAATGAGATGATGAAGTAAATTAAGAAGAAATAACCAACAGTATTTATGAAGCGCTTGAAAAATTGAATAGAACCCGGCCTGAAAGTCCTAGTTCTGTCTGTTTTAGATTATGACATCATTCGGTAGCACAAAGGCTAGGAGGGCCATGTGCCTAAAACGATCTTTTCAGTTGATTCACATGCCCGAAACGAGAACTCGCCGTAATACGAGCAGGCCTCACTAAACCTGTTTATGACCCATTATTGTCATTTGACACTCAAAACAAGGAACTGACGTAACTGACTCACACGGTAGTCAGCTTTAAAGTCCAGTATAAAACAATAGACTCGTTTCACAATGAACCCGAAGCCGATACGACTTTCGTATCGACTTGTATAAGAGCTGTAAAAATACGACGGCAAGATTGACAAGGATCACTGCGAAAGTAGCAACGAGATTAAATATAGCAAACTTATTTTAGTTGACTCCATTCTTAGAAATGGCTAAGTTTATTCATTTTAGTAATGCTGTGGCTTCAGTATTGCATGTGACAAGGAAAATAGGCGACACGTTCTATCTTTGCATCTTGTGTCAACTACAAGTAGGCGTTAAGTGATTGTATAACTTGTCATGCGCATTAAAATTTTGTCTCTATTGATATGCAGTGTTTTAGAATGAGAGGCCTGAGGCCAGTTTACATAGTGTGTACGATTTGTAAATGTGGTACCTACAACAATATACATCTGATACGCTAAAGACTAGCAATTATTTACATATCTCAAGGTTGGTGTCTGCATCGAATATGTTAATACTGTATACTTGTATAGGAAAACCTGGACACGACGCGCGTAAAGAATATAATAGATTTAGTTTAGATATAAATTGAATTAAGTAAATTAAGTATGTACCTAAGTCAATACACCGACATAAGCTGTAGCTAATGTTGAAGGGCATGACAAAGTTAAAATGAGTGGTGTCGTAACATAATTAATATACTCAAATGTAGTCAATGCAACAGGTGTCCAAAATTCATCGGAACGTGTGTGGGCAACACTGCTGTTTTGATATGTGAAATAAGCAAGATTTATTTTGTAAATATCATCAACGAATACTTTTATCAGAAGATGAAAAATATTCAGAAGGAAAGTTATAGAAACAAAGAAATGTTCTCAAATAGATGGATTCCTCATTGACTGACAAAGACAAACAGAAACATGTTAAGTTTATCATGCTCTCGTGTACAGATGACTCGCAACCATGGCGATAATGGCTTAGACGTGACTTCTATTTGCGAAGTGACAAGCTGCATTGTATCCATTGCAATAAATACTCGATTAGAGATCGAAACATGGCAGCAAGTAAGCGCTGAGTGCATTTAACTTCGAAATGTTACATGAATGAAGATATCAACTGTAGGTAGACTGCCGGTCTCCGGATAATGCTTGCAAATACAAAGTGTTGACTTTGACGTCTGCAAGCGTAATCCCACACACTTTTTATGGAATTTGGAATCATTCCTAAATGTGTTTCTTTAGGCAATCATTTATGTATTTTTATAAATAATGCATGAATATGGCGCAGTGAAAAGGTATGGTAAAATAAAATTAATAAACAGAAATAATACCGGAATTAAGTATTGACGGAGAGTAAATTGCAAGGATGGGATCAACTCATGACCTGTCGATGCTTGAGGAAGGCATAGGCCAAGCAGATTCGGCTATATGACGATGATAAAACAAAATTACCCGTACCAACTATGGCAAAAAAAAAACAGTTCTGTCATCAATGATTTTCATGGAACCATGATGGCACCAAAATTTTAATCACTTTTGTGCAGGAAAAGCGTGCTTGTTGGCATATTTTCATATTGTAGGTCAAAATGAAAATATGCCAATAAGCACGCTTTTACATACAATCTGAGTTTGATATCATTAGGTACCGACCGACTAGATATCAAAGAAGAATTAACTCATTATATCTGCCTAGCTGGAATGATTATTGCACCTAATAAACTTTCAGCGCAAAATGTTTCATCATCATGCAGATAGTAGCTACTACCTACAGTCAAGTTTTACCGTTACATTATGAAAATCTGCAACCTTGATTTCATGAAGAACCTACTTATAATAATGCCTCATAATAAAGAATGAGAATAGGGACGGCTCACGGAAGGGAATGTCGGTCAAAAGAAGGGAATGCATGATTGATGATGATAATTTCCTATTGATCGGCAGCGGCATGCTTTTATTTGCGTAAGTGGACCGCAGGCACTTAGCTCAATCTTATTTTAGCAAAATTACATCAGGAATACCTTCTTATTTAAGTAAGAGGTAGAGCAGCGCAGCACATCATGAAGTAATGCTGAGTAGAGCGCGGCGAAGGTGGTGTGACGATCTGATCATGTTTGGGGAGCAAACTTGGCCAGAGATTGCAAAATACAGAGACGTTTGAAAGGGAGAAGGTTCAGCAGTGGGTGAAGTACAATACAAAGTGTTGGTCAGTTAAATTCATTTTTTAAATGGTCTGAAGCTTTCTACTTGAGAATGGCTAGGGAAATGGAAAACCAGACGACGCGACGTTTAAAGTCCGAGGAATACTAGCAATATGAAGTTTTTATTTATTCAGCTAATATCACCATAATTAAACAATAAGAGAGTAATTGATAAGAGCTATTGCGATGTCATTGTACTGTTTATTAGCGGAATGATGCGAGACTTTTTCAATTGCCAGCGCTCACATCGGAGTACGGACTCAATAGCTGTAGTTTAAATGCAAATGATTGATTCTCATCTGCACGCAGATGGCGAAATTAGCTCACAAATCATAACAATAAATATCAATAGCAGAGAGTTAATCTTAAGCAAACACATGTGAAACACACGTGTTTTATGTCAACAGACAAATCATTAATTAACTAACATCTCTTTAAATGCCTTTTCTTCTGATTATAATAGGTATGAATGAAGTATTTTTATAGCCACTAAAAACGAGTATTCACGACCTTCGATGACTTAGAACGATGACCACAATACAAAAAGCCGGATCGACTCCGCCTTTGAGTGGGCGAGCGCCATGGAGCCTACGTACAAAAATATTTGTTGTTCGCGCGTGTCATGCAACTTTGGCTTCACATCCGATTAGGCCATTAGTGACAGTATGATCTCATACAAAGAACCAGACAGTGTTATATTCAGAGATTAGCTTGATTATAACACTTTCTCTTATGATTAATGAAATTCTTCAAAACATGACTTGCTTAAATCTTGACTTGAATAGGCCTTACAACCATACCTGGCCAGTTAACTAAACACTATGATAGAGATCTACACAGTCTTTAATTTGACAGAAGTAGGAAATCGTTGTTGGGTTGTAACAGTGTAAAGCATGAAATAAGAAAGTAAATTGAAAGTTGTTTCGACTGTAACAAAGATGAAGCTAGATGATATTTGTGAGATTATGAAAAATAAACGCGGCAAATGTTTTATTGATCGACGATAAAATGTATTGACCGAAAAATTAAATGTAATTTGTGGCACCATTTGCCAGCATGATGAAAAATCAAAAGATCAGAATGTTAGATATTATTTAGTTTTCTATTGGATTGTTTTCTATACAGTTCATCAGGAATAGATTTATTAATTTTCACGGTTTACGAAACCAGTACAGCGAACGGAACAGATACAATAAATTGAATTTAAATAATCTTAATTTTAATAATGTTTTTAAAACCCGCATCGAAACGAGTGTTATAAATGGCTTGCTTTTGGATAAATGAGTATGCAAGTAGGTGTCTACACCAAGCCCAAACAGTTGCCTATTTACACTTATTGTTTAAAAGAGAAAACTAGAGAAGGCAAACCTCGTTAATTGTAATAAATGAAAGACAAACTAGGTTGATGCACTATTTAACACAAATTATACACATTATGCGGCCGGTCAGTACCTCAAATAAATTATAGAAACTGTGTGTCATTATTTCGGCAACTTTGACAATTTTGCACGGAGATGCTGAAATTAAAGAATTTCATTTCACAAAAATAATAGTTAAAATTGTAAGATTAATAGAAATAACAAGTGTCTCTCAGAACGTTAGATAATCCGTGAAATTATTAGGTACCGAAATGGTGTCGAACTATTATAAAATATTATTTATTTCTTTCTAGCTGACCCGCGCAACTTCGTCTGCGTCACATTTTTCATGAATGCTCCACTCCTATTGCTCGTAGTGTGATGTTGTTAGCATATAGCCTTCCTCGATAACTGGGCTATCCAACACTAAAATATTTTTTCAATTCGAACTATAAGTTCCTGAGACTAGCGCGTTCAACCAAACAAACAATCTCTTCAGTTATATAATATTAGTATAGATGAGAATTTCAAGCGTTATGGAACGGTATAATTAGAATACATAAGTACCAACTAAGAGACTGGTTTTCCAAAAGGACGATGGCTCTGAAAGGTGCAAAGTTCGACCAATAATAATATAGGAATTCCAATGATAATGATGTCTATGAAGTGAGTGTCTATGAAGATGTAATTTTAATATGAGGACACGAATTAATTCGATTAGAAATACCTGTCGATTTTGGTGGGATTAAAATTTTGATGACTACGTATACGTATATAGCAATAATAAAACATGCTGACGAGACCGTGGATAATGATATCTACTTAGTATTATAATTATAAGATTTTTTCCCTCACATTGAATTAAAATGCAGGTCTTTTTATACAGGGTGTAACAGATTAAACGCAAAACCTGAAAGCGGATCATTGTGCTCATCATTATGAACAACTTTTACTATGGGAAAAATCGTGAATAAAAAAATAATATAAAAAATAATGTTTAATAATAATTCGACAAAGTGAACTGCACGAACTGCTGATTTTTTTACAGTTTTGCGTTTATTTGGTGCACCTTGTAAAAGGATCTTTCACAGGTCTAGCAAATCAGGAGTTGAGTTGATACTCTCTCCTCCAAATTACTCACATCAAGTGTCTAGGGATCAAGTACGTTTTAGAGTGTGTATCGCCGCACCGCAATTGAGGATTATTATGGATATGGATCGTAACTGATTCTTTTTAGTGAATTTCACTTGAATTTGAATGAATCATTTTCTTTATTTTTTTATTAAAATTAGAAAATAAACTGTCAATCAGGATTCGTATAAATAATTAAATTCCTATAAATTGAATCTGAGCGACGACATCATTTGACACGAGAAGAGATGATGAGAGTCGTCGGAATGTTGCAAGCTACGAGTAGTTCCAGGCAACGTCCTGTGGCTGTCGCTCTTGGCACTACACAGACGACCTCTGGACATCAAGAACATTTGAAATTTTGTCAGGAAGTTCATTCGTAAGGAGGGGGAACAATAATGGTTTGGGCCGGTATTTGGATCGGTGGAAGAACCAATCTCATTTGGATCATGGGCAACCTCAATGCTCAGATTTATGCGGAGAGGATTGTTTCAGACGTGATCATCCCTTTGCGAAGCCGGTTGGGTGATTCGTTTCGACTAATGCACGCACTCTTACCAATGCTCGCATCGACGTTCTGCCGTGGCCTGCTCAATCGCCAGACATCAACCCAATTTAGCACACATGGAATATGTTCTAAATAAGAGATCTGCCGAGTATGCCTCACAACAACTTTTTGATTTGTTAGAAAGAACGTGGGCGGCCATTCCTCAAAGTGATTTTAATGAACTGACTTTAAGCATGCCAAATCGCTGTGACTCGTATCAATGGTGGAAACACAGTTTTTTCTTTATATTTACAATAATAATTTTAAAAATCCTCATTTTTGCCTTTTTTGCCATTCAATTGACGACATTAACTTAGGTTAATTTCCTACATTTTTGCAAAAAATATATTTTTTCTTATTTTTTACATAATAGAGGGATTCGTGGTTAACTTAAACATAGGAATTAAAGTAAGAAGCCAGTCTGGAAGACTAGATGGTTAATATTAACTGGATTATTTTTATAGTTAAAATGTACTTGATTGACACTTTTAACGTGTTAGTTCAGGTTTACCTAATTTCTGTAGGAACTTGGGGGACTTAGGACTGAATAATCGTTGCTTATGTAAAAGAACTTACCTAGCCCAAGTCACACACGCGATCAACGGCCGTGGTTTGCAATTACGATCGACCACCATTAAGAAGTATTACGAACGTAACATTACTGTGCCGACATACCATAATCAACCTTAAGTTCTTTGTTGTATTATGTTCTAATTAATTTGCTGTGTTACACGACGGTCACAGTGGGTTGGCGCTTCGCAGACGAGAGGAGAGTTAAGAATCTAATTGGACGTCAAAGGCGAAAGATCGTTTTTAGGTGCCATAATTTAGGATAAGCCCATGTCCAGCAGCTCATTAGACCATGATTGGTTAATTTGATGATTAGGTATCAAAAAAGATAAGAAGCCATTATAACAGACATGTATCTAACATTTGTTGCGCAGTCATGTAATTTAATACATCAGAAATTGGAACCTTTTCCGCTTGACATTTGAGATGTAAAAAGTATCTGGGCATACTTATTCATTTCTTTGAAGTTGTAATTAATGTGAGACTGAAATGCTACACTTTTCGAAGTAGAACAATAACTGACCGCAACACAATCTTGAAGAAGGCTGCTAGAATGCCAATCAGAAACTAGAGCCTTCGATTCGAAGACTGAAGTCAGTTTCAACAGGTTCACATCTTGCAAATTAATTAGACGTTAAAAACTCACAGACAACCGACAAAACAATATGTTTGTATGGTTTTAATTAGAGATGTCTAATAAGCCGATCGGTATTGTACACAATTCACATGACGTAATGTGGCCTATTGCGCGCCATTGCATATTTACTGTCCATAGAAACCAAGTGCGATAAAACACTGACTAGCCATATTTGTGTTGTTCACCTTATACCTACTGGAAGCGAACAATGTAGGTTTATTCCACGGCGTTTAGAACAAGTGTTATATCTACACTATTTAGCGTTATGTGCTGTTATGCTAAAAGTTTACGTAATTGAATCCAATTGAAACGAGGGAATCTTGTTGATTGCTGAACAAATTACTATTACGTTGATTGGATGGATGTCTGTAAAACTGGGATGGGTTCGATGATGTAAACAAAGATGGTAAATCAAGAATGGAAGCTTCCACAAAGAAGTGGCAGCAGGATTCAATGTGTGTCTGTACCTAGTGACTGACTATCCGAAGCTTCTGAATTTATTCTCCACAGTCCACACTTTCGCCCCCGACTGCGACTTAATAATTTGTGACTCGTACATTCCTACGTAACGTAAGTTCTAGTGATTTGAAGCTTAACACGAAAGTTCTAGCTGTAGTCTGGTAAGGCTACCAGACTGCTACAGCTAGCTTTCGTGTTCCCAGCTTGAAGAACAGTTTGTGAGCATGTGATGTGTACACGGGGACGCAAACTCATTTTACGTCGCCGTGTGGCTCAAACAGGACTTTAGTATGAAACCGAATACAACGTACGCGACGCATTTTACGCTCTCACGCGACTCACAACTCAAATTGTAGGTACTCGTTTGGCTTCACCCTGGGGTATCGGAAATTTAACGCGTGCCTACCTAAGTCTGTCTCTTTTTTATTGAAACACGTGAATGCTGCAAATCGTCATTAAACTGTGAACTTCTCATAGTTGCAAGGTGAACTTGATTCGCTGACTGAGTGCTGCGAACTTATACCGCCCGTGGTTTACGCACTTGACTTGATTGTAAATAATAGGTATTTACTACCTACTGATTTGTCAGCTTCATTCATAAAACAATGATGATGATGATGACATACTCCTAGCTATCTTAATATCGAAAACAAAAATATGGCTTACGAATTTCCTCACGCAAGCTCGAATAATTTATTTGTCAGCTATGGACTCGGAAAAGTTTTAAATCTCGCCAATATTCGTAGTCCTTATTGGGAATGTAGGTCTCTTAAATAATTAACCACACCTAATTCAACCAGGAGACGAAGGCCCGTGACTAGTAAAGCCAAACATTCATGAATAAATAATATTTATTCCGCTTAACCGATGGGCGGTGTAATAGTACAACTTGAAGGTGCACTTTAATATTAAGATTAAATCGTAAGCTTTTTTTGTGAAGGTAATTGATCAATTCATAATTTAAAGATGTTAGAAATGGACTTCGTTTTGGAATGCAGGCAGCCTCAAGTGATCATAATAACAGGATTTACAAAAAGGTCCTTCGCTTAGAACCTGTTTTTGTTTTTATATAATTTTAAATTATGGCGCTAATGTTACACTGTCAGGAATATTGGTAAAATCGGGTTTAAATGAAATAATATTGTAAAAAACTCACCTTCGTAAATCTCCATGTCGATTCCGACCAAAAAAAATGAAAAGTTTCTAAAATAAATCGTTTCTATGACGACGCATGACAGCAAAACTCTATTTGGATTCCCATTGGATGTCAAAATTTCAATGTCAAACGCCAACTGACTGTCAACTCAATACTCCAAGAAATACCATAGAGAATTTTCACTTCATTAATTTGTTGCTAAAGCCTGCGCCTCAACTGAGGTTAACGTGCAGACCTAACGTGGTCCTTAGAATAACACTGACTAGGTTCCATCAATCTCACCATGAACGGGTCACGAACGTGCTGTGAACCATTAGACTATTCAGCGCGCATGCTCGGATTGCCACCGGCGCGGTTGGCCACACCGTCACCCGTGTAGACATCAAATAAAAGTTCAAAATAATTTTTATCATAACAATTAAAACAAAATAACATTTATACTTTACAATTGATTGACTTCTTTCCACTTTCGAAACCTACTTTAATGCGTTTAGTTTCACCTAAATAGGTGAAACTAAACGCACAAAATAAGAAGCGGTAACGTCACTATTAGCAAGAAAAAAAAAATTGGAAACGTTGACGTGCGTATGGTCATCAGTTTTTATTTCCCTAGAATTTGTGTTTTTCATTTCAAATTTAGAAATTTGATTTTATAATCAATTGATACGGTTATCTTACACCAAAATCAAAGATGGGTTTAACAATTTCAAGTGTTTTTACCAAGCTTTTCGGCAAAAAACAAATGCGTATCCTTATGGGTAAGTGACATGACAGCTCATCGGTCGAAGATTGCGTAGAATTTCTACATTTTTACGCCACCCTCATTGTTTTCTTTTGAAAAAGATTTCTTGATGCTTTAATGTAAACTTCATTTTTGCAGTTGGGCTGGACGCCGCTGGAAAAACTACTATACTTTATAAGCTTAAGTTGGGTGAGATTGTGACCACAATACCGACGATCGGTTTTAATGTGGAGACCGTAGAGTACAAAAACATTAGTTTCACTGTGTGGGATGTCGGCGGCCAGGACAAGATCAGGCCATTGTGGCGCCACTACTACCAGAACACGCAGGGGTTGATCTTCGTCGTCGACTCAAGCGACACAAAGAGAATACAAGAAGCCGAAAATGAGCTGGCTAATATGGTAAGCATAGACCATTGTTCTTATCGCTCTTGAACTGTTCATATTTGAAAAACAAGTTTATCCTGTTTCAGGTCTTAGTAAGTTTCATTATAACATTTTCAAAACTTGTTTTACTGGCAGTGTTAAATCATCATAATATTACAAAAAATGGTTTTATGATATAGTTGTCATGACCAGACTTTGATTGATGATGATGATGATTATCAATTATTAGTTGCCATCAACTATCTTCTATGGCTTGAAATACCATTTAATCCTTGAATTTCTCCAAAAAACAGCCTCCACACAAAGCATTTCAGACCAACACCTTTTCACCACTTGAAACACTTGACATTGCTATCACTTCTTGTAAAATAACTTATTGATTTCAGCTAAAAGAAGATGAATTAAGGGATGCTGTGATCCTTGTGTTTGCCAACAAACAAGATATGCCCAATGCTATGACTGCAGCTGAACTTACAAATGCTCTCAATCTAAATAACTTGAGGAATCGCCGTGTAAGTAGAATCTCAAAAATGTATTTATAAACTTTGTTTCCTGCTGTCCACAATTTAACTATTAGCAGAAGTTCCAAAGTTGAATCACTGTAGTATACCTGTTTTTCCATCAGCTTCATATTTTCAGAGGTAGTGTAGAAATTTGATTACCTGATGTTTCTAAATTAACAATGTTTCTTTGGCAGTGGTACATCCAGGCAACATGTGCAACACAAGGCCAGGGTCTATACGAGGGTCTAGACTGGCTCTCCAATGAACTAGCGAAGAAGTGAGAATCAATCTGGCTAACGGTCACTGGGAACAGACTACAAACATTCCCGTAATGACTGACAACTTTCAGCTTGTGATTGTTGTTCAATCTACAAAACCTAAAAGACTATGAAAATTTCTATGTAATTATACAAGTAATGTCTTTTTACTACTACTAGGCTGAAGGCTCTTTTCACAATGTTTTGCCGAAGCAGTTATTTATAATTTAGCTAGCCATATACATTTTTAATGATATTGTGAAAATGGCCCCATATAGTTATAAAATATAATGGTCTATATAATCATTCAAATATAGTTTGATCAGTTTCCTATAATTATTGTCTATAGAGTAGATTTGACATCATTATTTTGTTTGGAAATACAAAAGTATTAGTGAGAAAATGTTGATCATATTCTCGTAATTTTGGATTGTAAATGTATGATGCAATAATTTTAAACTTTGTGTCTTAAACTTACATGTAAAAGAGTTATAAAAATCTTTTGTTCAGAAAACTGAAAACACTTATTTCCAAAAGAAGTATTAATATAATATGCACACAAGCTATGCAGTGTTACTGACAATAATGAACCATTTACTTTGGAGGATCCAGCAGAGCATGTAACGTAAATTATTATACTTTTTAGATATATTTATCATTAACTTTTAAATTTTCTTTTAGTGAATAAGTTTATTTACAAGTTTTGTATTTGTGAAATATGTGTGCACTGAATAATAATACAGATACTAACATAACATTTAAATGTGATCCATCTTGATTTATAAAAGCTAAATATTACAATATGTAAATAATATAGGATGAATCGGCCAAAAATATTTTAATGTCCTGTGTCATGTCATGTTGTATGCTTTAACATTATAATTTATGCTTCGCGGTTTTGTTAAAGTATATTACGATAGTGGCAAATAAAGGTTAGGTGTAAATAAAATTTGTTTTTATTTATTCATAAAAGCTGATATAAATTGGCCACACCTAAAAAATAATCTTCGTGAGTCTCGTAGCACTTACACATTAACCTTGCCAGAAACTTGTTGACTAAAAATTTGTTCACTTAGTTTGAAACCGAGTCTTTATCTGTAGGTAACATTGTTATAGATAAAACTACACATTATGTGCAAGTAATTAATGTTGTCTGGAACATTCGCGATAACAGCTATTCATGACTCCAAATTGCTTTCCGTTTCTCAACAAAACTCTTGATGCCTTCTTGTCCATCATTAGAGTTGATGTTCTTGACCATGATATCTTCCCCTAACTTGTAGGCTTCCAGCAAGCTTAGATCAATTTGCTTGTAATAGAACTCCTTCCCGAGCGCGATAACGCTACGGCTCTTTTGTTTGATTTTCTCGATGATCTTATTAACTTCATTGTCTAGTTCGCTTGCTGGAACTACTTTCGTCACCAGCCCACTTTCGTAAGCCTCTTGAGCAGTTATAGGTTCACCTGAAATAATGATTGGTGCACAAAATTGAAACAAAGCAAATCTTTTCGTCATCTGTTATTCAAACTCAGTCGTGTCTGCCTCTCCTTTTTCATTGGCAGAGCTCAGATTTTTTTTTTAAATGTTACCTTACTGACTATGGAGATATGCCAATGCTGGTGCCATTTAATGCTTGAGTCAACTCTCCTGGATGAATGAGTGATTGTGAATTAATGTACTAAGTAGGTACCTACAGAATTTCATATACTAACGACGTGGCGTTGACGTGGCGGCTTTTAGTATAGGTCATTATTGTTATACCCACCACACGCATTGGTCAATAATGGCGTGAAATGAAACTGATAACGCGATAACGGCTCACCGCGGTTCACTAACTATTGTAGTGGATAGTAGGTAAATAACAAACCTGTAAACAACATATACGTCGCTCTGGACTTCGGGACACATCTTCCAACAGCTATTCCTGGCGTTGAACAAAATATGCCAAAGTTAGCTCTGAAATTGTTCAGTTTATATCAAGAAAGCAAAATATTAAAACAACATTGTTTTCAATAGGTAAGTAGATAGGTACAATTGTACACATGTCTTCATAACGCTATTTACCCAGGTGTTGAAAATTTACTAGTGCCGGAGCATACTATCATATCACAAGTAGCGACCAACTGGCACCCAGCTGCCGTTGCGAAGCCATTTACCTACAAGTTGTATATAAATAAAAATTATACAGCACAATATTTAGACTTGTAAGACAAACCATTATATTGAGGAAAATGCACCAACTACCCATGCTTGTAATGTAGATGAGGATGAAGATAAAACGCGAATACTCAATGAATGACCTTATAACAGTGGATACCAACTAGATAGGTAGTATGTACAGTCAACATTTGGTATGCAGGCAGCTACCTTGCAACTACTGTTTAACATTGTTGTTGTGAGTGTGCTGAGTAGACAATGATTGTACACCACACTCGTAAGTAGGTATATCTTAAGCTTAAAAAGTTATAATGAACACATTAGAAATATTGACAGTGCAGTGAAAAAGAAATTATTATTAGGTAGCTGTTTACCAAATATCTTTGTTGACTATACATTTAAGTATCCAATCGTTAAGTGACGATTTGAGATAAATGGAAGATGGCCCACAAAATATACCTATTAGAGTAGGGCAGAGAGTATTAATTTGAAGCCAGTTGTGAGTCGAGTTAAGGTTAGCAGAGGAATTAACGTCAAAACAAAGCAATAGGAATAATCAGGTGGGTTATAGGTTGTGGCAAAAGGGCTTCCACTCAGCATAATGCTGTACCGTGGGGGACCCACAGCACGGCGCTGATTTTCAGTGGTCGCCTAGGTAAGTAACATAACTGCGGGGGGGGGGGGGGGGGGATGTTATATGGTATACCTACAACAGGTGGTATATTATTTAGCTTTGTCACTCACTCAGTTGGATAGATAGATAAGCTGGCAAATAGAGCAATGTATGTCGCTTTTACAACCTTAAAACCTCACCTTAAGGGTCGCCGCAGACGTACCGTCTCTGCCAAGCAAATATCGACATTGCACTTCTTAAAATAGGGTAAAAAATAAATAATCGGAACTTCAGACGCTCTTTTCTATACGCTTTACTGTGCACTCGGACTAGCGCGCGTATATTGATATTCGACTTTATTTCAACAGTGCAAGGTCGACACTTGTTTGGCAGTACTCTGCTAGGCCCAAACCCAGTGTTAGTATGAAGATGAATGCGGGTTAATAGATAGATCTAGAACTTGTGTTACATATATTTATTAGCATTACAAGTACATAATTAATTCTACAAACATATAGGTACCTTAGCGATAACGGGCACAGGACTTTGAATTATAGACTTCATTAATTCGCTTGCTTTACTAAATATCAGTTTGTGCTGATCTACGCCCGTATTGGACTGCTATAAATTAGAAATATACGTTAGTTTTGCAGGTATTTGCGCATCTTATGATCTTACGCTTGCCCCCATTTTCAGAAAGGCTATTGAACCTTAGCAATGCACCAGTATTCCACGAAGGGCTAGGTAGAAGTGTTCCACATATATGTATATGTCACCGGAAAAATGCAGACTCCGTAAGATCGTAATAAATCTTTATTAGATTATAATTTCTTTATAGATTATGCAAAAATCGTTTTGAATACAATAAATCCCATCCAAATTCAATAGTTTCCAATATATCCGTAAGTTATTTAGAAAAAATAGTTTACAATTTCACGTGATCTTACGGCGTTTGCCATTTTCCGGTGACATATATAATGCATCCACTTTCACCTATTAGATATTACATGATAAGTTGATAACATAAGGACAGGAGTATTTAAAATACAAAAGAGAAGTAGAAAAAGACATGGACAAATAAATTGGGATAGAGCCAAGAAAATGATGATGTTTCATCTGTTGTTAGTTTCCTTTAATTAATTTAAGATGTTAGGTACTGATGTCGTTATGTTATGTTTTTCGGATTTGGCAACGATATTGACTAGCCTTCCAAAAGTGGGGGGAACGAACATTAGGTATTACGAACTCACCAATTCTTTCAAATTGTGACCTGCCGAAAATACATTCCCTGTGGCACTCAAAACTATAGTCCTCAAGGATTTGTCATCCTGGTTTGAATGTATCGCTTCTATAAGATACTTCATCATATCCAAAGACAGTGAGTTTCTACACAAAAATGGCACACACATAATAGAAATACTTAATTACTAATAATAATCGTTTCAACTAACAATTAAATTTGTAAGTATCATGAATAAGTACAAACTTTGTTTTCTCATGATTGAGAGTAATTTCACGTGTTCCATTACTCTCGCGTGTAATAAGGTACTGGCTGTGCAAAGCCCGACAAAACACAGACAAAGGTCTTACAAACTTTTTCTGAAAAAGAAAAAACATTTTGTTACGCCGAAAAATCGAGACAAAATTGTAATAAATCGACCGAGATTGGTATTGAAATACTGTGATATTTTTAATAATAGGTAATTACATGATAACAATATTACTATGATAGTTAAGTAGGCAAGTTTATTAATATTTTATAAGTGACAGGCCCCTAACACACTCCAGGCTCAAGCGTGAAATGCTCATCTATTGTGTGTGTAAATGCGATTTGCCCAAAAATCAGCTTAGCGTAGGTTGAGAACAATTTAGTATCTTTAATTACGGAAAGGAGCGCTGGTAGTTAGTGGATTTTGAGCATTTCGAGATTAGTGCAGACAAGGTAACACGGGCGAAGCATATTTCAAAAATCACACGGTCTAATTGCTTCGACCGGCCAATAAAGGCAAGCCAAAGATAAGCGAAACTTTATGATAGATATTCGAGGGTCAGATCTTTGTCTTATTAGCTAAAATATTTTTATTCTATTATGGGCCAAATGGCATAAATATTTTATTCGGTAAGACTATTTTATCAGAGTAATTCCAAAAATCTGAACCCTGCTCATATTTCGAACACTCTTACTTCTAGCATTATTACTAAACACAGTTTGTGTTCTTATAGCTATATAATTATTAAAAAAAAATATCCATTAAATAGACACACAAGCGAAAAGTCAGACGATTTTAGGTTTAATCAGTCCAAAATCTTTGTATAATATAAATATAAGTGTAAACTTTAAGTCTCAATTTTAACCCACCTGAAGGGGAACTAACATTTTTCTTCACTAGATTGTTATTATAAATACAAGATTAAATCTCAGACTTTTAGTACAATCTAGTACCTAATAACTTTTAAACATTCAGGTTCATAACCAAATAAAATCTTGAATTTTTATCACAACAAGTTGTTATCATGTTGAGCTGTCATCATAGGGTTAACAGAGACAAAAACTAAATGAAGCAAGGTGAAAAATATCAAATAACCAATAAAATTCAAAATAAATAGGTTTCCAAATAAATTGTCATACTTAATTCATAAAATGTACATCAAAACATGATGTTTTCAACTTATCATGTTGAGCATGAGTTGTCAATATAGGGTTGACAGATAAAAAAAGTAAAGAAGCAAGGTAAAATAAAAAGGCAAAAAAACAAGAAAAAAAAAAACAAAAATATATTTAGCGTCGCCAAAGTCTATGCGATTCAAATTCGGAATTATCTGATTCAGAATCATCATCGTCGATGAATTCAGCGCGCTCGTCTTCTGCGGTTATCAACTCCATGACAGCACTGAAACAAATGAATCACGCGTTTAGAAAATAACTAGTTTCTTTCGGATAGTTACCGAAAGCAGCTATCGTGTAATCGTTTTAAAATATTATGTTTATTTAACAGGCATTCCTAATGCTATGATAAGATTAGAGAATTGTTTTAAAAGTACTTGTGTTTATAAAAGTATTACTAGCCCTAAATAACAGTTACTTGAACTTGAATGGAATTTTTTTCCTTGTTTTAAATATTACAGCGAATATTTTTTTTGGGTGTGCGCACGTGCTGTCATATCGAAATGCAGCATTATTTGAAATTATTATAAATTAATACATGGGACACCATGCCACACTGGTAGCCTTCTTCTAACCTTGACCATGACCTCACACACGGCCGGCCTCGCAGCTAAGGCGACGGCCCACTACCAAGGTTGCCTACGTCAGAACTGACCATGATATAAATATTCGCGTACGTCATGCCACGCATGTACAGTAATTAAATTGATACTCACTCCAAAACTTGATTTTCAAAAGGAGACAAATGAGTTCCATGTTTGCTTGAGTCACCGATCTTTGATGCTAGGACTTGGTCTAGGAGAGATCGCATTTGCCACAGTAGGTCCATAGTCGTCTTGTCGCAGCTTACTATGATGTTCGATATTAGAATGCAATAGTTCGATGTATCTAGCGCTATAAAAAAGCAAAGGATGTTTTGTGAATAGCAGTACAATAAAACGCCCCGTCTTATGTGTTTTTGAGTTTATCGAATCGCCTTTTGAAAGCGATGTTCTCTTAAAGTCTCACCAACCAGGCGTGTATACTCAAGCCGTGGAAGCTCAGCATAGGCCCTATTCGATTTCAGTTGTTGAACTTGAACTGTTTAATTAAGACTAGAGCCTCGATGTTCTGGGAAGGACTGCCACATCTTTAAGGCATAGACAGGAATACCAAAATAGGACTGCCACATCTTTTAAGGCATAGACAGGAATACCGAAACAAATATAACACTTACATTCAGACACCACTAATTCCCCGAAGAACAAGAACGGTAACGTATATACCAGGGTGACATCAATTATGTAGAGGTCTGATGACCGCAGTTTCTGCCAGTAAACCAACCAGTTCGCTCCCGGCGTGTCACATACTGGTACTAGGGGGTACTTTTTTCCAGGGTATGTTTTGAAGGCCATTACACTGCTCGGGTGTAAAGATATTGAGCCATCTTCTGGCGTTCTCACTTTCAGCTTTGGTTGTGCGAATGGGCCGCGGGTGATCATTTTCTTCCATCTGAAATGAGTGTTGTTATTAAAGTTTTTTTATCATCGATAGACTCGCATTTCATCACAATCTTACATCGCAAGCGATGATGGAGGAAGCATAATCTGTTCACTCGACTTAAATACGCCCCAGTTGTAGCTCTCAGGAAACAGAGGAAATATTAAGTGACCGCGCTACACACATAAGCGGACCAAACGGCACAAGCTGGCCGAATAACAGCGTTTGTTTTGCCGCACAACCGGGCGGCAAAACCAGTACCCTACCCTATGCCAGTCTCGTTTTGGATATCAATATTAGTCAGTAGTGCTTAGAATGTGGACGAAGTCGTGTTGTTATTTAATGGACTACCTGATTGCAATCGGCATAACCCCCAGTAATATATTGATTTGGGCCGGCCGGCGGCCTTGTCGTTACGCTTGTATTTCTTAAGTCTTATGTAAAATGCGACAGTCTATTGCTCCTAACTGAGCAATAATCGCGAGTCCGGGTTACTAGTAAGAATTTCTGCCCATAACCTCCTTTGTCCAAAACGGAGGGCATTTATAAAGATAACTTTGACAAAATCTATTTTGTTATTGCTATGTTTTATAATAGGTACGTACGTTTTTATGTATTTATCAATGTTTATGCCATATCTGTATAACCCTAAGGTTTACTGATAGAAAATGCCCAAGTTATCAAGTCCACCTTTGTACAGTTTTTTCTTTCTTGTACATAAAGTTTGATAAACAAATAAATAACTTACTTCACAGTTGCAATATTGGGATACAGCGCCGCAGCAATGATAGCTTTGAAGAGGCTCATGTTATCCTCGTTCCGATTCTCCCAAGCAGAGGTAACATCATCATCATGCAAGAAACCCATCTGCTTCAGACTCTTAGCAAACTGATTCTTCATATCTGATAGCAGTTCCAAGGTGTTGAATGCTAGGAAATTTTCGTAGGCAAAGTTGCGTTTTTCATGGTATGTACGGCAATTTTCAAATTGTATTATGGCTTCTGATATTGCAACGTGGTCACTTGGCTCGCCCAAAGCCAAGGTTCGTTTTACTTCGTCTATTTCTTTTTCTTTGCCTGAAATTAAATTATGGATAAGCAAATGATTCAAGTGAGTTTTTAATACAAGACTACATGGAAAGTAGGTATATTTCTACTAGGTACCAACAACTTGGCAAACTACCAGGATCAGAGGATATAAGTAAAGCCTTTACTTTAAAATTATAATAAATCTACTGCAGGTAGATTTCATATATTTTTTATAGATTTAAGATAAAACCACCACGATTCTGAATCTACAATATCAGCATTACCCTTTATTTGCAGCATTTCTTCTCCCTCTTACACATCTCTATAAAGGTTGATCCACACATATCCTGGCTGTATCAAGGACGTGGCCGGGCCGAGGTCCGTCCGGAGCTCAAAACAATATCGGCGCGTACATTTAAGATGAACTCGTTTACACACGTCCGTGACCGGGCCGTGCCCATCAGACCACGATGTGACGGACCAAGATCCAGACACGTTTCGGTCACGGCCCTGATATGTGTGAATCAATTAGCCGTCATCTCCATAGTCACCTCCTTTCTCGTCATATAATTTTATCAGTTAACATTATTAAAATTTCTCTGATAATCGGTTGACCTTTAAACTATGAAGTTTACTCACCAATAACAAGCTGGAATGGGTCTTTAAACCCCCATACGGCGGCGACACTGGCTGCGCGGTTGAGGCAGCCGAACAAAGTGCCCAGCAGTAGCAGTTTGCCAGCTGCCGGATGGACAGGCAGCCGCGCTAAATGCCAGCCAAGAGGTGTTAGCTTCTCATCGCTGTCCAAAGCACCCACTCTGTTATGAAAATGGAATATTTCGAATTGAGAACTCATCTATGAAAACATACAGACGAATTGAGAAGCTCCTCCTTTTGGGAGTCGGTTAAAAATACACGTTGGTAATGCAAATGTAACTTCAGCTATTTACTTGTTTGCGTCATTCCATGCTTGAAACATCTGATAGCCAGGGCTTCTTGGTGCATTCCGCGCCTGAATGCTTATAACAAGTCGGACTATACAAAGCGAGGCATTAGGGTCTGGAGTTTCCTTTTTTTTTGGATGGGAAATCATCAAATGACTCCTTCCGCTCTGGGCGGAGTTAAAGGGAGTGTCAGTCTCCTGACTAAAACCCACCCGTGTTCCTCCAAATGTCCTTTGCGTTCCGGGACCGCGGTAACTCTTTCGAAAAAAATCCGCAATTCTGGCAGGCACTGGCCCTAGCGGGCCCTGTCAATAATGCTGACATATTTTTGAGGCGCGCGTGGAACACAACGCGCCATCGACCCGGGCCTGGTCCTTATCAGACGGTGAGTCACCAACGCTCGCCGTCCGCGGGCCCGTACTTATGGTGGCCATAAATGACCCTACTACGCCCCGGGCGTTTTCTTCTGTTGCTGCGGCTGGGGCGTAAGGTTTGCCTCTTCCTCACGCGTCCCGCCTCCTCCTTCGCAGAAGGAGGTGACTACTTCCCGTGCCCCCTCGTTCCGGAGCATGGATTGAACCAGGGCCGGACGCGAGAGGTTACCGCCGCCGATCGCCGTTACGAGGGCACGGTGGTGCTCCACCCAAACAGGGCAAACCCCCAACGTGTCGTCCGGCCGATTCACACAGTGGTGAAACCCGGGCGTGTCCTCCCGCCGAATCCAAAACAGGTACTTCCCGAAACAACCGTGACCAGTGAGTACCTGAGTCAGGCAGCAGGTGATGACACCGCGGTGCCTCTCGAGCCACTCTTCAAAAAAGGGACTTATCGCCACAATACTTTCACAACGGTACCATATTCTCAAACAGTTTGTATACGTGAGAAAAGTGCAACAAATACTTACTGGGACAAATGTTTGATAGCCCGTTCCACAGTAGTGTCAGCGGGCGGGGACGGCATTTTGCTCATAGCTTCACCAGCCTTTCCTAATCGCAGTCTCTTTATAGTCAGCACGGGTTCCAATAGAGAATTCCTCTGTATCTCCGGCAAGAGCCGCTCCTCGAGCTTACTAGCTCGGTATGACGTCACGAGATGGTAACAAATACCTGGCTGGCAGCGACCAGCTCGGCCACGCCTACAAATAAAATCGAGCTTGAAACGAATTGGTTATAAAGTTATTTCTCCAATGCACACTACTTAATAGTAGAGAGAGTAATTAAAGTAAGAAACAGTCACGCTCTCGTCTTTGCCCGAATGCTTACCGTTGTCGTAGATTCGCCTGAGAAATCCATTCAGTTTGCAAAGTAGGAATATTATCTTCTATATTCAGGCCACTGTATTTAATTTTCCCGCAATCAATGACGTAAACAATATCATCTATAGTTATAGATGTTTCTGCAATATTGGTAGCGAGTATTATCTTCCTCACACGTTCTAGAGGACGCTGAAATATTCTGTGCTGCTCCAAAGACGGCAATTTTGAATGTAGAGGATAGATGTCATAGCGAGATTGAGGGAAGAAATTGCTTTCAGTTATTTTTTTAAATAATTTTGTTATTTCGCCGATTCCTGGTAAGAACACTAGAATAGCGCCCGGTTCCCCATTACAAATATTTACCAAGAGTTCGAAAATTAGATCTATGTTTAAATCTTCGATTTTGGCATCTTGTAGTGCTATGTAGACATTTCGATCTAATTCTTTCTTGACCGATTCAAGCCATGGAGCTACAAAAAGAAAACACATATATGATTTTTATTTCTAGAAAGAAGCACTTGCTTCTCAAAACAAAAGCAAACACATTTAAAGATAATTTGTAAAGCACCATTTAAAATTACTCTCACCAATTTCAGCTTTATATTGTATATCCCTCTGCATTTCTGCTTCCTTTTTCTTCAATTTCTCCCTTTGCCATTTCTTAGCATTTCCCATGCCCCGATCTGAGGATGGAATGTACCTGGTCATCCGCAAGATATCTTCTAGGTAGACATCCTTCACCGGGTAAGCTTGCCCTTCAATGTGCATCATTGGGCAGTCATCAAAATAAGAAGTCAGTTTTTCAGCATCTATTGTAGCACTCATTAGAATAAGTTTAAGATCTTTGCGCTTCTTGAGTACCTACGGAATGGCCATGTCTATCTGTTGAATGAAATTCCATTTGGCTTCAAATAATGTTACTTTTATCTGTGATTTTCTTACCTGTTTCAACAACATCATAGATATGTCAATATGGCAGTCTCTTTCGTGCACCTCATCAAGTATCACATGACTGTATTTAGTCAAACCCTGGTTAATTTCCAGCTCAGCTAGTAAAATACCCGTCGTACAAAACTTAATGCTACCCCGCTGCCTTGGTTCCACACTGTAATTTTTACATTAGGATTTACAACATACTTTACAACATTTGCATAACAATACAAAGGTCACTATAACTTTGCAAATAGTTTAGGTAGATCATACAGGAAGGGGCTAAGAAGCGAACCTATTTTACCAGTTAGCAATTAAAAGAGTATGGTGTAATTTTTGCACGACCATAAATCTTGAAAAATTTACACCATACTCTTTTCATTTGCAGCCTTCGAAGTAAATAAGAAAAAGTAAGATCCTTATCATATCCACAAGTCTTGTAGTTTAATGTTCTGAACAGTCTGGCTGTGGTCATTCCAGTCAAAAGCTTAAGATAAATACGCAGCAGTACGTTGATATGTTCCAAACAATAATGACAAACAAAAAGACATAGTTGTTATGTGGTTACACAATATCGATAAAGAGAAAGTTTAGCAAATGGTCGACATTCTGAAGTCTGCCAAAATTCCACTGTCTGAATTCATGCCTTTATAATCAGTATGCTCTGCCCACCATGACTCACAGTGCTGAGACATGGACGCTCACGCAGGAGGCTGTGTACAGACTGAGAGTTGCACAGAGAGCCATGGAGTGTTACATGCTTGGCATACGGTTGGTGAGCTGGACAGAACACCTGGCAATGCGCGTTGATGATAAGTGGAGAAGGCGGTGACCGAGTGGCGTCCGTGGACTGAAAGAGTTGTGGGTCGTTCGGCAACGAGATGGGCCGACGATATTGTTGTCATCGTAGTAGTAACTGAATGCGGTTGGCACAGAAACATGGGAGATGGCACAAGCTGCACAAGAAAAGAGAGGCCTATGCTCAGCAGTGGGCAAAATCGGGCTGTGGATGATGATGAGGGATTTTCAGGATTTGTGGGATTTTAACATTACTAGTGAAGTGGGTACAGATCTGCCAAGGCCTTCGGAATATAGGCATGATGTTAAGTTATGTCAGATTACTTATGAATCAAAAACCATAAAAATAAAACATACCCTTCTAATCTAACGTTATAACCTACGGATACGCCAAGTGCCTCAGATCTTTCTTCAGCCACTCTTGTCGCCAAAGAAGAAGCTGCAATACGTCGCGGTTGTGTGACTAGAATATGTATATTAGCACCTCTTTTATTGACAATGGCTTCATCTAAAATTATTTGTGGTATCTGAAAATAATTTAAAAAAGAATTAAAAATCATTATTATTTTGAGGTTAGTTCTAATTTGATTTGATTATACTTTAATTTATTCTAGAAATTTAATTTTAGTACAATAATTAAAAATTCTAGTAATCTAATCTGTAATCATATGAAATCCAGATTTCAGATGATTACAGATTGTTTTAGATTTGAACACAGATGCTGATTAACAATAAGATATGTATTGAGAAGTCAGATCGGTAGAAAATAATATTTTTTTATAGTCACCTGTGTAGATTTTCCACATCCAGTCTCACCACTTATAACAATCACTTGGTTATTGTTTATCATTTCCAATAACTCCTTTGATTTCTTAAATGTTGGTAAGATTTCACGGAATGATTTCATTTTTCGATATCCTTTTGATTTTATCATGGTTCTATAGTTTTCATATAAAATGCTATTCAATGTGTCATTTGAACGATTCTCCATAGAAATGATAGTACCCTCAGAAATGCACTTTTCAAGTTTTTCTTCAAAAGTTCCTGTGATGATGTCTTCATATCCATACTTGTAGTCTCCAGCACCTTTGAGAGAATCCCGTCGACTAGATTGTTCCATTTCAGCATTATCAGTTAACTTAGCTCCAATATTTTCTAGGATTTCTGGAGTTACCACTTTTGATGATTCATGTGCTGGTGCCATAGCCTCATCTTCTGGCTTATAGTTAAAAGAAGTGCTTGGTCCTTCTGATGAACGTGATTTATACAACTTTACAAAGTTATTTACATTTAAAGGTTGAAAATCTGATTCAGTAGTGTCATAGAAAAATTCAGATTTTTCATGTTTTGTTTTAGCCCACTTCATGCTTTTGGGTGGCGGTATTATTATATGACAGTCCTTAGCTATCTTCTTGATTGACTCTATGTTTTTTTGTAAGCTTGACAACACTGCTGGCGGGATTGTTAGATTTATCTAAAAGAATACATTTTGTTATTTAATAATTTCACTTGTATGATGTGTATTGCACTCACTCTCAGTACCGGATTAGCCATATGTTAAGATTTAGCAAATGACTCGCGCGTTGGGGGGCACCGTGCTTGGATTTACAAAAAACATGTCGCTGATAATCAGCGCCATGGCTCTGTCTCATACACGAGACCTAACTCTTACCATACTGAGCGATAGCTGTTTTGAGATGATATGCATATTTTATTTATTTATTTTATTAATTTTAGGAAAACTTACAGCTAAACAAATACAGTAACTAAAAGTTTAAAAAAATATGGCCAATTACAAGTTTCCACATGTATCACTTGAAACAGAAAATTGACATAAAAAGAAAACTATACATATAACACGAAACAACAACAATATTTTGACAACTGTTTTTAATACATCATAACTTCAAGTAAACTTTTTTTTTCTTTTCTTCATTCTGCATACTGTATCAAATCAAAGCAGCCCTGGGTCTGGTTCATACTTGAATATAATGGTGGGCCCAAATCTGATGTCTCTGATTAAAAGGATGTTTATGGTGAATACAATTGCAAAAGATTCATGTCCTGATAGTCAATTTATTCACACACATGTGATGGGATAATGAAGCCTTTTGTAAATGTCATTGATTTAGACAGTACTTAAAAGTGACCATCATTTCGCATTCAATATAATAAACAAGTTTCGCCCAAATTTCAGCGATGGCCAACCCTTGGCATAGCATGTTAGGACTTTTCTCTACCAATATATTTTGTTTGTCAAAACACTAGGAAGAATAAGTATTTTACTAGAAGAATAAAATAAACTTGATTCAATAAAATTCATCTTATTGATAAGAAAAACACTAGATCACAGAATTCCATTGCCTGTTTCATCCCAGACTAGCTTTTGCCAACAACTTCGTATGGCAAAAGCTAGTATATATATATCCTGTTTTTCCCATTCCTGTAGAAATTTCCCGTTCCCATATTGCCGCTAGCATTCCTCATGAATGTGGTTATCAAATACAAAAAAAAACTAAATCCGACTCGTACTTCCAGAGACTAGCGCGTTCAAACAAACTCTTCAGCTTTATTATTAGTATAGATACTTACTCAGATCGTAAAATGTTTCATCTATAAAAAGAAAGTAAAGCAAAAACTCAGAGATACGGTTTTATACACTCTGAGGTGGGCAAAATACGTGCTTTGCTTTAATTAAAATACAAATAACAAAATACTATCTCACATGTATTTGAAATAAGAAATCCTCCTCTATCCTTGACAATTCAAAAGTGCTTGTAATGGTTTAATTGAAATAAAGGCTTTGAGTTTGAGTTTGACAAAATACTTTTATGTTGTGTATTTAAAATGCAAAATACTAATTACAAAAATACTGTCAAGTGTTAGGTTAGGCTAGCCTTTTTGCTTACGAAAGCTATCATGCACTGTTTTCTACAAAACACACCCATTAATGAATTAAATTAAAACACTAACTAACAAAAAATTATGAACAAACAGCGTCATGTATTTCAAAAACCAAATTACATTTTTAAGAAGTAACTGAAATACAAATACCAAATACATATTTCAATTATGTTTTCTACATAATGCTTAATGAATTAAATTAAAATACTAACTACAAAATACCTCAGCTTCATGTATTTCAAAAACCAAATAACATTTTTAAGAAGTAACTGAAAATACAAATACCAAACACATCTTTCAATTATGTATTTTAATTCAAGTAATTCAGATACTGCCCAACCCTGTTTACACATATATCTGGGTATCAAACTTTAAATTTAATACAGTTGTTTTTTTTATAAAACAAAAAAAAATATATATATATAGGTATATCAAGAATATTATGTCACGGGAAAATTGCAGATTGTAATAAGTCTTTATAACATTAGAATTTCTCGATATGAAAAAATCGATACAAACTATTCAATTTTGGATTTATTGTATACAAAAGTATACAAGCAATCCCATCCAAATTCAATAGTTTCTGATATACCCGTCTTAAAAAAAAAAATACGTTACAATTCACGCGATATTTTACAATCTTAAGGAGTTTGCAATTTTCCAGCGACATATACATAATTACACAAAGCAAAACACATACCAAGACATCTTTTTCCTTATGTTTGTTTTTCTTTTTCTGCAGATCTCTATAATAGAAGCCAATTTCTTTGCCGCGCAAACCTGGAGGTCTATTATTTTTATAAAGCGATCTATTCCAATTCCCTCGTCGAGACATCCTGTTTGGTCGAACGATTGATTTTCTGTAAATAATATTTAATTTTTATATGAAAACACGCAAATAACTTTGAGAGAAAATATAAAACCAGGTTAGATATTGTTGATATTTATAAAATACACTTTTGCTCATTTTTACTGTGAATAAGTAGCTTATCATAACAATACACTAACTATTAAAAATTAAGAACTGGTGCCTTGATTTCTATGTTTTCTGTTTTTTGTAAAATATATACAATATTGAATGAAGAATTATTATTTGTTTTCAAATCGATAGTGAATTTATTATTTATGACATTTGAACATCTGACTTGACATTTTGAACCACAGGTTACAAATAAAAGTTCAAATAGTGATGGATGAAGGTGAATATTGTGAATCGGTTTACGCAACAAAATGCGGTTCATCCATTGTCGCCAGTTCTCAGTTCATTTAATTTTGGGGTTTTCATGTAAATTCACAACACCAGTTGTCGCCACTTTAGTGAGTTAATTTAAAAAAAAATAGAAATCCTTTGAAAAATTAACATTTGACGCACATCATTACAAAAAGCGCTGAAACAAAAATTAACTGCAACTGAGAAATAAAAGGAAGTCTAATGGGCTGTAGGCAGGCTAATTGTTTGTGCCAAATTGCTAGCTGGGCACGGATTCATACAACTTTTAGGTACGCCGAAAAGAAAAGCACATTATTTTGTCTAAGTTTATGAAGAGGAAGGTTGACAGTTTCACAATCGCATGATTTTATTAACGGTAACTTAGAAAAACCTTAGTTTGTCTAATAAATAAGAGAGAATACACCAGCGACACGTTTAGACCGAGGATTATATTAATGTAATAATGTTCGAGTGACTCTAGTTTGATTTTCTTTAGATTCCTGTTACTATACCAGTATATTCTTGTTTTATGTTCCCAAGCAAAGAAGTCATTTGGAATTTCAGGTTTTATTTGAAAACCAAATCAATTGGTTTATTTACCAAATCAATTTGTTCATTTTAGAGTCAAGGGGGTCAATTATTTATCCTCACCGGACACTGTTGTTGCAGGAGGTACCTGTTTCAGATTCGGTGGGAGGACACGCCCGGGCGTCACCATTCTATAGGTCACCATGGTGGAGGTCTGCTCCGCTTGGGCGGAACACTGCCGTGTCCTCGTAGCGGCTACCACTTGTCTCCGGCCCTGTGATTTATGGTCTGGAGCGAGAAAGCATGGAAAGCAGTCACGGAGGATGTTGGACGCATGAAGGAGAGGCCAACCTCACGCCCCAACCGCCGCAGAAGACAGGCAGAGACGGCCACCGTAGACGTGGGCCTGCGGACGTCGAGCGATGGGTGGCTTGACTGACTCGCCGTCCGAAAAGGATCAGGCTTGGGTCGATGGCGCACTGTGTTTCACGCACATCTCTAAGAGATGTCAGCATAATTGATGGGGCCCGCTAGGGCCAGTGTCTGCTAGGGTTGCGAACTAGTTCAAGAGAGTTACCACTGCCTTGAAACGCAAACGGAATTTGAAGGAACACGGGTGGGTTTCAGTTAGTAAGAGTCATTTGATGATTTCCCATAGTAACAAAGAGATAGTTTCCATTTTACTCCTTTCTAGCGTCATCTGTTAGATCTCTGAAATTATTTAATAAAAAAATAAAAAAAACCTATCGAATTGAGTAAGTACCTCCTCCTTTTTTGGAAGTCGGTTAAAAATGTGTGTTCAAATGTGGACGCCAGTACATCAAGCTACCCGAAACGTGCCGAAACTGTAAAATTTTCCCGATCAACCTTGAATCTAATACTTTAGCGATAAAGCTGAAAAACTATTTTAGAAATTTGACAGATTGTTGTAGCAGCGTGATGTGCTGGCGTTTCTACCTAATTCATCTTTTTAATTTATTAACCAGCGATTTTTGGCGCTATTCAATAATATACTTCCTTACATAGCCGTTCAGAGTTTATTTATAAGAAAGTAGATGTTAATAAGAAAAAAGTGTTGAAATCTGATCGAGCTAAGAAACTAGATGTTTACAAGAAAAAAGGAAATCTCATTTTAACACTTTTTTGTCCTAAACCACCACAGATAAAAAAATATATAATAATAATATATTAAATCAGTCGATGCATTTTCAGTTCTTGGCGAGACTAACGCACGACAGCTAATTTTATTAAATATATAGATATAAATAGACAAAACCGGTCGTCGGAATGTAGGTACCTACAGATGAAGTCTTTTACTATTGGGTTGCTTGTTTTTTGGTTGTATTGGCAAATTGATTTCATCAAAACTTTACACAAGGAATTCTATGTGAAATTTGAATTTATGAAGTCAATTTCGAGAAATTGCCCAATTTCTCTAAATTGACTTCATAAATTCAAATTTCATCATCAATCGTTTTTTATTATTTTGGCTTGCCGAAACTGACAAATTTTCCCAATCAACCTTGGACCTAACTGTTTTATGATAAAGTTGAAAATCAATAAAAAAATAAAAAAAACTATTAATTTAAAATTGTTATTTTGTAGTCATAATTTTAATGTTATTTATTTCTATATTTCTGTGTGTATATGAATAATAAAAAAAATAAATAAAGAAATTTGACAGATTGTTGTAGATTGATTTGCTGGCGTTTGTACTTTTTAGTCAGTTTTCATGGACAGAAGTGCGGATGCAATGTGCAGCAGTTAACAAAGTAGAGAGAGATAGGTCGAATGTATTTTCACCCAGGCTCGGATAGGTAAGATTGTTTTGTCCATTCTGACAGAATTAACAGTTTCCTATAAAAGTCGACGAAGTTACTAGGTACACCCGCGAACAATAAACTAGAATCTCTTCTTCATCTCGCGTTGCTCAAAACGTTTTTTTACAATTTCTATGCAATGAACTGGATCATAATATCTAATGAAAGCATATCATTAGAAAGGTGGATGTTAGCTTTCAAATGATTCCAAAAATATTTAAAATTTAGGGAATTATTGCAATAGGTCGAAGTTGTGGACGTCTAAATGAAAAGGAAGTACTATGAAAAGACAAAATTCTCATTTACAATTTATGTTATTTACCCCTCAATATTTTGTGTTATCCCCATGGGCCTAATGACTGCCTTTGGCTTAACGGTTTTCGAGTTTTCTGATGGAATCCTGGGGGATTTTCTGCCACTTTCCGACTAAAGCAGTTTCAGGTCTTCTATAGACGCTCGAGCTGGACATCTTCTTCGTACCCACCTTTTCTTTTCAGCTCGTCCCATTGAGTTCAATCGGATTCAAGTCAGGACTGAGGGCTGGTCAGTCTAGTGTGGGAATCCCGACTTCTTACGGGAACTGTCGAGTCACTGGAGCGGTGTAGCAGTGGGCATTATCTTGTATTAGCCGGAAATCATCGCCAATAAACCAAGCGTATAGGAGCACATGGCCTAGAAGAATGTCGTTGATGTATGTATCTTTCTGCAGTTAGGCCCCCTCACCGACCCAGGTACGAATATCAGCTCCATTTTTGCTTCAATAGAAATCCCCGCTCAGATCACAGAGGACCCACACCAGTAGGCCACTGTTTCCGCAAAACAGCACTGTGCGAATCGCTCCCTCGGTCTCCTATAGACTCTCTTTCGACGGTCACTACCTTGCAGGCAGATCCTGGTTTCGTCTGAGAACAGGACTCGCTCGGCTCCATTACTCCATATACCAATCTAAGTGATCGCGAGCAAACTGAAGCCGGGCTTGTCGGTGGACTGGGGACAATTTGGGCCCCATGGCTGGTCTTTTTGGGGTCAAGTTCGTTTCTTGGAGTCTTCGCCTCACTGTCCACTCGCTGACAGCTCTCCCACTAACTTCTCTGAGTTGCTGCCGGACGTCCACGGCCGGTCAGGTGTCGTTTTCGGAGAGAAGAGGTGACAATAAATCGGTCATCATTCACCGAAGTGCATCACTGTCGTTCAGATCCTGGTCTCCAGAATAAGTTTCCAGTCTCGCTAAACCTCTTGTATACCTTCGAGACACAAGACTCAGAGGAAGCTGTCGAGTGATAGTACGCTGAGACAACCCTTGCTGGATTTGAAAGATGACTCGAGCGGTTTCTATAGGTGTGATTTCCATTTTCCTTTCCCAATGACGCGAAACATTGGACTGATGACAATTTTTTTTTTGAGTGGCGTTTCGCTGTTTAACCTATGAGGTTGTCGACTGCTTTACCGGGGTTGCCTGTGGTGGCTTATAAAAACATACAAACTACGGTACGGGTACGGGCCTCGGCTTATGGCGTCGCTGGGGGGAGGACAGCTAGGGACGGGCTGGATCGAACTAGATGACGATTTTTTATAAACGCCCTCTTTTTATAGGGTTTCAGGATTACCAACTAATATGATGTTCCGTTGATTATTTCAGGTTTCATGTCAAATTCAAAGTCAAAGCATTTATTTCAAATAAACCATTATCAGGTACTTTTGAAATGTCAAAGTCAGTCCAAAGCGTAGATCTCTATGGAGAAGAACGTGCAAGAAACTCCACGGACACTCTTAAAATGAGGCAGTGGCAACTAAGGGATGACCCGTCTCCACTGACGGCGCCCGTTCACTAACATGACGCGTGCATCAGCACCATTCAGCTCAACCATTTTGAAGGGAACTGAATGATCCGATTCACGCGCCACCATCAGCGAGACATTGGAGTGAGCATGACACACCCTCAACTGCCCCTGCTATTTCATGTCAAACATGGAAACTATCTATTAACATAATGGTCCATGGTCCTCACATTTACAGAACTTGAAATAAAAATTGCTTCTACATTATATAAAACTATGAATATCAATCTGAAAAGACAGAAAAAGAAAAGTTTACTCCAAACATAATATAAGATTATGTGGAATGGTATTATTATTTGACATAAAGGAGGGTGAGCATCTCTTCCAAATATAAACCTAACTAGTGGAGCATTTAGCCAAGCATTTTTATCAAAGATATAATGTTCTAGTATATAATATGCCTCCTTACATAGAGTGCGTTTTATGATGTTTTAATTTTTTTCCATTCAGTTCGAGAATGTCACGTGGTATTTATTATAAAAGTTTACACAATATCCCATAAAAGAAGTGTGTACTTTAGCCAATCTGAATCGGGGTTGATCTAATTTATTCCTATTTCTAGTATTCAAATTATGCCTATCACTAATCTTACTAAAAAGATGAATATTTTTCCGAACATACATAATGTTTTCGTATATGCATTGGCAAGGTACCGTCATGTCCTTAAACAGTTCCCATGGTTTGATGTATTTTGTTTTTTGACTGACCTGTTGGTCGAGTGGTTAGTGACCCTGACTGCTTAACCGGTGGTCGTGGGTTCGATTCCCACCCAGGACAAATCTTTGTGTGATGAGCATGATCATTTGTTCTGTGTCTGGGTGTAATTTGTGTATAATATGTATGTATTTAGAAATATTATAAGTATGTTTATCAGTTGTCTGGTTGCCATAGTACAGGCTCTGCCTAGTTTGGGATCGGATGACCGTGTGTGAGTTGTCCCAGGATATATTATTATATATTATATTATTATACGTTCCATGACTAAGTGAATAATCTTTGCTTATGATTATGAAATACATCTTGACGTGTTCCACGATAAGCTGCATACTAAAAAAAATAAAAAAAGAAGTGTTCCCTAACTTAGAATTTAAATTTTAATCGTTTGTGAACATTTTATTGTTATTGTTAATAATTGCACATTTCTATTATATTTTATTTCTCATTTCTATTAAATAATATTGTACATTTAAATTATATTATATTGGTCATTTATATTGTACTTATTCTTTGTTAAATTATAATTTTCATTGTATTTTACTTTTTTTTATTGTGTTTTATCACCGAGCCTAGGAATAATTGTCAATGCTAAGTGCGCCATTATTGTCTCGAAGTATTTTTATAAAAGGTTACGTAAACATTTAAAAAAAAAATAATGACTAACTAAACAACTAAACTAAATTCACTAAACTTACAACAAACTAAAATATAGCATCAAAAAATTCGTCCTCAACGCTGTCAGCTGGGAACGTGCCCAAGAGACAGGCGGCATTGCCACGTTGAATTGGTCAAAGTAAAAGCCAGCTCTTGGGTCACGGGCAGTGTCAACCCAAAGCCGTTTCGAAATTTCTTTGAAAAGGCTGTGAGCACAAGGGCCACACGGCCCGAGAGTTTCAACCCCAAACGGCTCGATGAAATGTAGTTACCAATAACGTTACTACCATTTATTTTTATAATATTTTTATGTTATACTGATGTAGCAACTGGCAGTACTCTCCATAAATAAATTATATTGAAAGAGGTCGAAAGCTAAAAAAATACCTATGATATACCACAATCCATAGTTCATTGCATAAAACTTGAAATTTGTTTTGAGCAACGAGCGATGAAGTGATTCCAATTTATTGCTCGCGAGTGTAGTTGAGGTGTCAGAATGATACTAAGTTGAATGGCGATACTTTGGCTGAAAAAAGTTCAGTCATCGTCACATGAATGACACCAATGGCAATGTTATAACTCAGCCAAAGAAAAAGAATGTTACAACTCGATTTAGAAAATTGATATCGATATCTTTATATTCAGATTATTATAATCAGACCCCGAATGATAGTGAGGCGCTGTCATAGTCATTTCCATGTCAACTGTGACAGTCACAGAGATTGTCACTGTCAGTGTCATTCATTAAGCGATAATACCAGTACCAATATGTTGTGTTGTGTGTAATTTTTAATTTTTGAATTAAAAACATATTAAATAGGACCAAAAGTTTGAAAAACCATGCTTCTTAGAAATGTAGGCTTTTTATAACCAACTATCACATGTTCAAGCATTTGTTTTTGTTAAATTAGCCTACAGAAAAGTTTTTAGTGTGAAATTTTAGACTAAAAGTTTTAAACAAACGCTAATTTTGTTTCAGGATTACTGGTCGTTATTGTGCAGAGGACGCAAAAAAAAGATAGTGGCGCTTATTGTAATATTGATATTTTTATTGAATGGATTGTTTTATGTTAGCTTAGAATTATACAATACAGTGAAGAGGAAAGAGAAAGAACCTTGGTACAGTAGGTGAGTAACAGAATATTACGAAACATTAATAAAACCTATAGGTTTTTTCTTCACCCATTGTGCAGAATGATTTTAGATTAATGTTGATTTTGTTTCTAAAGAAATATAAAGTTTGTTTATAAAGATTTTGTTTTTATTTCAGTTTGCATTTTGATAAAAACTCTTATGTGGATGATAGCGGAATGAGAGTAATAGTTGGTCATTATGTTGGTGGAACAAATGGTGGGAATCTGTCTGAAGGTATCAATTATTAATAACTTTAAAAAAATACAATATCTACAGATACTTTCTTTGGAGATTAATATCCAATTTATGTATGGCTATTTACTTTACATTTAATTACTCATAAGTATCTTCAGCTACAAGTTTCATATACTTAAATAAGTAGAAATCTCAGCAAACTCTTAATAGTCAAAATACTAAAATATTTAGATAACTTACAATGAAAGCCTAAAAACCTTGAATATTTATGAGATGCCTATCACTTTGCACACATTGTTGATTTAACAGGAAATAGTTTGATTGTTACTTTACTGATTGTAGGTGCTTTAATGATTTTATTTTAATTTTTAACCAACCTCCAACAAGGAGGTTTTCAATTTGGTTCTTTTTTTATGTCAATCTTAGATAGTGACCACACTATGCCGCTTGTGGTACTCCTGTCCTTAGCCTATTTTGTTGAAGCATTGCTTATTCTTCTTCTTAATAATCCTCCACCTCCTTTCATACACAATTATCTTTCACACAATCAATCCATTGTTGTCTAACAACCATACAGAGGAAGCATAAAAGACAGTGGGAAGACTTGTGTTGTCCCAGGAATGGGACAAAACAAGTTGAAAAATAATCTTATAAGATTCACACTAGCATCTTATTTCAAACTAGTTATTTTTTCTGTAACTACTTGCATGGGGTAAAGCACCGAGACCCTGCATTTTTCTGGGATAAAAAGTAGCCTACGGCGTTCAGCCAGATGTAGCACTACAAGTGAAAGCTTTGTAAGCCAATCAGTACTTCTAGAGATTTTCAGTAAATCTTAAATAAAAAAATTACTTTTTGTTGAATATTTTAGTGCAGCACACTTAATATTAAATATGTTATGCAAGTTTAATTTGCATTTGTTTGGATTTGCCCAACACAACATTTTCACAATTTAATTAAGACAAAGAAATCGTCATGGCAATATTGTTCTAATCAGATAACAGAGTACAGTCAGTACAATCTTAATAATAATGTCTAATTTCAACTTTTAATTGAATGGTACTTTTAGTAACACTTTGTTAATAGATATTACTAAGTATCCTGAGTACTTAACATTAAGAAAGTTTCCAACATAGTTGACAGAGTCAACAAAGATACTTCATCAAATCAAATGTAGATTCAATAACAAAGTTTAATGTAGAAAAATCCCCTTTCCTGTTCTACTGTCCTGTTTAATTTAGTTATATGTAAATGAGAATAAATTTCAGGAATCATTGTTGGTCCTATGTTTTGAGGCAATCTATTTATTATGCATTGTGTTGTGCATGTATAAAAAGTGGTATACATGTAATGCAGTTTTTTTCTTAACTTTCAGATGTAATAAACAGTAACAACTACGCGCCAGTGGTTGGGGCCGGGGAGTTTGGTCGCCCAGTGCAGCTGTCCCAAAGAGAGCTCATCACAGCCCGGGAGCTGTACTCACTTCACTCATACAACATATTTGTTAGTGACAAGATAGCAATCAACAGGAGTCTCCCAGACATGCGCAGCGACAGGTGAATATTGTATTAGGATTGTATAAAGGTTTAAAGATTAAACAAAAGATTGATTATTTCGTTTATTCAGTTAAATGAACTAATATATAAGTAACATTTTAAAAGTATAATAGTAGTAACAGGAACAGGGTGTAAGCTGCCAGCAGTCAGGTCTTCAAAGCCTTGAATAGATATTACGTTTAGTATTAAGTTTTTAGTAAACCGCAAGCTATGTATAGTATGTATACTAATGTAGGTATAATTGGCTGAAAGCACTAAAACTACGTTTTTATGAGCATTAAAATTTAATGTAACCATTTAACTGCTAAGTTACTGTTTCAATGCTTTGGCCATTTGCTAAATACATGCGTACGCAAATAAATGTTGCTACTAGAAGCTACATAAACACTTAATTGATTACTGATAATGCGAATATACTGCAGAATGAATCTCTGTTCTGTACATTGCTATGCTTATATTCAATGTTATAACATAACGTTACTCACCCGAACTTGTAGGTACGTATTTCGCAGTTAACTTTTATTACTTACAAAATATTTAATTTAATTTGAGCTTGAATAAATTCTTAGTAAAAAATAGTAAAACACGAAAATGACTATGGGACACAAAAAGATTAAAAAACAAGGCTTTCTTTCGAAAGGAAAGGTCGAAAAAAAGTATATAGCTTAACTGAAAAATGTACCTACCCACTCATTTCAAAATATTATTTTCGTAACTGAAGAACATAAAATCCACACTTTATTTTCTAAGTAGGTGCCCTGCAAAAAAATAGTCTGTTGACTTCAATGTGAATATAAACGTAGCGTGACATGAATCTAAGTCGATGATGCATTATTGACCTCATCTTTTTGTTAATTTCTGTGGGATTTTAACCAATTTACTTGTTAACAACTCGCTGAAAAATCAATTCAATTGGAATACACGGTTTAGAAAATGTCGTTTCTAAACCTTTCATTCCGATTGAGCTTATTTATCAGGCAACAAGCTTTTAACGCCGCCATCTTATACCAGAAAATGATATTATGGTCGCCATTTTGAAACGACTTATCTACTTCACTGTAATAACATAGGGAGCTCTTGGCTAAATAATAACAACCGCAAGCAACGCTTGGCGAGGTCGGTCTGTGGATGAGTGACCATCATAACATACCGAGATTCCTTAGATCCTCGAAAAGCACGTTAAGCCTAGTCATGCCAAGAAGTACAGTGTGACCCAATTCATGGGTTGTGGAGGTCAGGTAGTCGCTACACGTAAAACATTGGTATTCAGCTGAGTCAGGAAAAGGCTAGACAGAGATCTACCCTTTTCCCAACTATATCAAGGCTGCCTGCAGATGATGTAACAACAAAATTACAACTTAACTTCCTGCTTATCTACATATCTTATTGCAACTAAAACTATCATTTAAATGGATTTAGTTTTACTTCTTACCAAACTGAACTTCCACTACACTGCTACTAATACGTACAGTCAGCTGCACGTCAATGGTAACAATTATTACTAGCGTCTACCTATACATAATTATGTTGATGACGTAGCAGTAAGTCCGCGTCCCTTTGTTTAAGTGTTACCAGTGACGTACCTTTGCTTGTACATACGAAAAACCATCACTTTTACTTTTAAATAAAAGATAATCGAACTACACCACTGAAAGATGCTTATTGTGAAAGAAACATAACGAATCAATATGAAAATGAACAGGTGAAATATTAATAACGTGACGATGTGGTCGCGCGTCGTCAACACTACAATAAAATTTTCCCTACAAATTCGCGAAATCAATTGAGCAATATTCATTCCGTCTCCTTCTTGCCTAAGCAATTTTTCGATCTTTCTCTTTCACAATACCGAACGCCGGCGCGACGGCCTCGTTCGTTCAATAACCAGCGGGTCACGTGACCCGAAGTCGCACGATCGTCGCGTAGGTCGGGATAAAAAGATGCCACGTGGCCTGACGTGGTTGGCAAGGCTGACTTATTTTCGACTAGCAATGTAGGGTGGGTAGGCGTAAAATAAGTATTTTTTTTCTTATTTTCTGGGTTCGGTAACCAATTAGCAAAAACCGAACCCTTATTATAGCATGATAGTGTTTACCTGCCGCCGTATATCAGTAGGTACGTTCGCCCAGAACAGATGTTTCGTAACCATTTTACCCGGAGTCAGCAGTATAGCGATTGAATCTAAAAGGGAGGATTTTTCTGTTTACCGCAAAACAATTGTCTCTTCATTAAAGTTTATTTAGGTGAAAGTTACGGCATAAATAAATGTTTTTCATATTTTCGCTATGAAATGAAATAAGTATAAAGTAATTTCTGCAGTCGACTAAATCAATATAGTGCATGTGTGATTAGGTACTCATTCCAATTACGGAACCCATAATTGTTCGTGGTCCGACACGTACTAGGCCGGTTATTTTTAAACTCGTCGTTTTCCGCAAGGTTATGTAGGAAGAAATCGATTTGTAAGAAGCCTTCGACGATGCTATTTTTGCCTGTTCAATATATTGTTTTGTTAATCTTCTCGTCAGTCACTTTCCTTTGAATTTTTAAAGATTAGAAATTACGTCAATTGTGGATTGTAGTACAAATACACGCAAATAGGAATTGGAGAGGTTGTCTCTCTCCTTTGCGCATACCTACCTACTTATAAAGGGGAATATCACACAAAAGGAATGTGTTTTGTCAGGGTCTGGGGCTCTAAGAGAGAGACGGAGCTATACGTAGCGAATAGCACTATCCCGTTTACATCATCGGAATTGGATGGCATTAGCGCGTCAATGTAGGGCTGCTGATCTAGCTATTTAGTCGCCCCGGGCAGTGCAATATTTGCCGTACTTCACAATCGCGGGAAAAAATATGTTGGACCGGATAAAGCCGTTTTTTTACGACTAAGTGTATACTAAGTGATTTCGAAAATTAAACCAAACAGGACAGAAAACCATACAAGTTTCGAAACATGATAAATGCTTTATTTTAAAACTAGGTTTTGCCTGCGACTTCGACCGCGTGGAATAGTTACTTTGGACAACCGTGATAGCTAGACAGTTGAAATTTTTACACATGATGTATTTCTGTTGCCGCTAGAACAACAAATAATAAAAATTAAGTAAAATAAAAAATAAAAAGAGCCCCCAAACTAGAAACATGTTTTTTCCGGCTTATGGTACGAAACCCTTCGTGTGCAAGTCCAACTTGCACTTGGCCAGTTTTTTATTTTAAAGATCCAAATTTTTCAAAAACGCTTGAAATGTTTATTTATTTTTTATCAAGTGCCTAAATACAAAGGTTTATAGTTTTATCTTCAATAATGACGGACTCTCATACAAACTTTCATCCCCTATTTGAACCCCTTAAAGCCCTTTAATCGCGACAAAAGGTCTTCCTAGGATCCTATTTCCTTTCCCGGGATTCAAACTATCTCTATACAAAATTTTATCTAAATAGGTTCAGCGGACACACTTTCGCATTTATAATATTAGTATGGATTTGAGTATCTCGCCGTGTATAAGTTAAATTTCCTTGCATTCTCAATTCTTAAAGCCGCCTTAAATTTTGCCGTCCTTAATTTTTGGCCGAATGGGCATTTGCCCGGCTCGCTCCCCTTAGATCGGGCCCCGGTTTTTAATTCTGGTTTAAGGATAATAAATAGCTGTATAAAAAATGTATTTTTTTTACTATTAGCTATAGCTGTGCGTCACTGCTGTACAAAGGCTCCCCGTTCTCCCCGGTATTGTGTGACCTCTGGCCATGTTGCCCCGCAAACATGAGACATGACATCAGATAGTCAAACCACCTTCGCTGCGAACGACCTTGACGGCGACGTCAACCCTCAGGCGTCCAGTGACTGACGATCTTCGCCCATGTCTTTGATTGGTTTCGTGCGACGTGGTCCATTATTTTTTTTGTTGTGTAGTCCGTTACTTGGTTGGTAGAGTGCAAGCTATAATAAAGTAAATGTATGGTTTGATTCAAAACATTTGCGGTTTTCGTCTATGATGCGCTTTACTAAATTCCGTTATTATTATCGAAGTTACGGTAAACTCTGTAGCTGTGTAGCTTTACACATGAATACAGGACAATAAGGTTATGTTACAAATGTGATTTTCTATCTATTAGGTACTACAATGGCAATTGTTGATTGTAGTCTGTGTTGCGCTTGGTGATACTACGCTCACTCGACATCGATTTGAATGCCTTGATCAACATTGATTGAGTATGGTGCCATATAGCTGACTGTGGCATATAATACACACACACCAATCAATCGTTTGGCAGGCCATCGATTGCATTATACCAATGCGAATATTGCGAATGCTTCGGTAAATCTAAATAAAAATCAATTGCCGCATGTGTGGACACGCTCGACGCCCGCGATCCTCTCCGCCGCGGGTTCTCTTCCGCCTCGGACGACTTGCGACCTCCGCCCGCTGAAGATGTTAGATTGATTCGTTAAGATGACATGAAAGTTGAAAGGCAGTGAAATGGTTCATATAATTAAATATATTTAGGTCGACTATCTGACCAAAATGAATGGTAACTTAATTGGGACTGAGTAGTCAAGGACAAGGTGCATATCAGATGGAGCTATGCGTAATGCGGTCTAAAATGCGGTCGGTGGTATCGTAGTATCATGAAGGTATTAATTCCTAAGGGAAAATTCACCATCGAAATTTTTCACAAATCACGACCCCTCTTGAACGAAATCCTGGCTAAGGAGTTATTGAAAAAAAATGTGGCGTGGCAATTTGTCCTTAAGAAAATAGTAGCGAGCGAAGCTTGCGAAGCAAATTTTAGGATCTCGTAGGATTCTTGACCATTCGCACAGAAACGGGATCGAGTTTATCTTCTTATTCGGAAAGGCTACAATAACCTTTAAAATTCCAGCGAGGGCGAGCAAAGCGAGGGCGAGCAAAGCGAGCTTGAAAATTTTAGTAGTAACAAAATTTTAGTCTCAATAAAATTCGGTTGTTTTTTTTATGTTTGTTACCTCATAAACTCAGAACTCCGTCATTTTTGAACAGATAAAACAAAAATGTGTAAAGAATACTTTCCGATTGGTCCCATAGAAATTTCATTTAAATCGGTTCAGTAGTTTGCTTTTTAAATCGAAATAGAAGGAAAAAATATGTCATCCTAGTAAACGAAATTGCGTATTTTGCTTTCCTGCAACTTTCCAGTGATATTGTTAGTTGTGGGATACCATTAAAAAGTAAAATTTAAAAAAACTTTGGTCTCGGTGTTAAGAAAACGAAGAAACAACCAAAAACATCCACTTCCGAAATTAAGGTTATTTTATATTTTACACTTTGAAGTGATTTTTATTTGAAATTGGAAGTACACTTCTGGACACATCTATTGGCCCACCTTAGAGTTTAGGTTTCGATGGCCCCTTTTTTTTTTTTTTTTTTTTTAATGATGGGAAATCATCAAATGACTTCTTCCGCTCTGGGCGGAGCGGAAGGGCGTGTCAGACTCTTACTGACTAAAACCCATCCGTGTTCCTTCTAAAGCCCTTTGCGTTCCAGGGCCGCGGTGACTCTTTCGAACAAATTCCGCAACCCTGGCAGGCTCTGGCCCTAGCGGGCCCCGTCTTTTATGCTGACATCTCTTTGAGGCGCGCGTGAAACACAACGCGCCATCGACCCGGGCCTGATGGTGATCGGACGGCGAGCCACCCAATGCTCGCCGTCCGCAGGCCCGCGCCTACGGTGGCCGGGGATCGCCCTGCGACTCCCGACGCCCGGGGCGTCTTCTCCTGTTGCGGCGGTTGGGGCGAAGGCCTTGTCTTTTCCTCGCGCGGCCCGCCTCCTCCTTCGCTAGCATTACTGCTTCGCAGAAGGAGGTGACCGCTTCCCAAGCCTCTTCGCTCCGGACCATGGATTCAACCAGGGCCGGACGCGAGAGGTTGCCGCCGCCGATCGCCTCGACGAGGACACGGCGGTGCTCAGCCCAAGCAGGGCAGATCTCCACCGTATGCTCCACCGTGTCCTCCGGGCGATCCTCACAGTGCTGACACCCGGGCGTGTCCTCCCGCTTAATCCGAAACAGGTACCTCCCGAAACAGCCGTCTCCGGTGAGCACCTGCGTCAGGCGGAAGGTGAGGACGCCGTAGCGCCTCTCCAGCCACTCCTCAAAGAGGGGTCTTATCGCCGCAATTGTGGCGTGCCCAGCGCTGGGTTGCGACAGTCGCCGTTGCCATACCGCCATGGTATCCTGCCGGAGCTCCGTCCGCCGCGATGCAATTTGCCGCGGCAGCGGAGTTTCGCCCCGACGAAGCGCCTCCACGCGCCACTTCGATGGCCCCTACCGAAATATGATTGCTAGATTGAACAAAAACTGTTGATGCAGTTTTAAACCTGATCCATTGATTGATTACCATCTTTTTCGATCGTATTGTTTTAAATTTGAATTCAGAATATACTACGACATGGAGCTACGCCTAACAAATCGGATATGCGCCTTGTTAAAGGCAATTGATTTTTGAATAAAAAACATGTTTTATCAAATAAAGGTTTAATTTAATAACGCGTGTTGCCTCCATGGGCATCTACCACAGCTCTCATACGATTAGGCATAGAGTTTATCAACCGCTCTATGCAATTTTGAGGGATCATCTCCCATTCCTCTTCTATGGCAGTTTTCAACTCCTGCATCGTCTGGGCAACTGGCTGACGAGCCCTAACACGTCTTTTAGCTCGTCCCACATGTGCTCAATGGGGTTCATGTCTGGGCTTCTGGCTGGCCAGTCCATAACTGTGATGTTCACATCCCGAAGATATTCCCTGACGATGCCGGCCGCATGGGCTCTTGCATTATCATGCATAAAAAGGAAATTTGGGCCCACATAGTCCGCGTATGGTATCACGTGAGGTTCTAAGCACTCACGAATGTACCTTTCAGCATTTAATGTTGGCAGCCGTGGTCCTGTAACAACCTCAAGTTGAGTTTTGCCGCTCGCGGATATACCGCCCCAGACAGTCCATGAGCCACCGCCATAAGCAACCCTCTCTTCAAAGCAGCATTGTGCGAAACGCTCTCCCTTACGTCGGTAGACCTTCTTCCTTCCATCATTGCCATGTAACACAATTTTAGACTCATCAGAAAAGAGTACACGGCTCCAATCTTGCTGTGTCCAATTTAAATGACTGCGTGCGAAATGAAGGCGCGCTGTTCGGTGGGCTCGCGTTAGTTTGGGCCTATTAGCTGGCTTGTGTGGTACCATATCGCGTTCTTTTAACCTTCTCCGAACAGTTCGAGCGCTCACAGATACTCCGTGGAAGTCGCGAAGTTGGTTTTGTATCTCAATGGAGGTAAGGTGACGATTTCTCAAGCTGGTCGTCACGATGAATCGATCCTGCCTTTCAGTTGTGACCCGAGATCGTGGCCTTCCTTGGCGACGAACAAAGCCGCCAGTCTCTAGGTACCTCCGATAAACATTTCGGACCGCAGATCGAATCGATCGAAAAAATCCAAATTGTCTTTTGTTTCTTTAAATTCTGTGTTCGAAATTCAAAAAAAGACTATTGAATGAAATTGTGAATGTGCCAGGTTCAAAACTGCATAAAAACTTTTTGCTCGACCTAATATAACATTTTAGCTAGGACCAAACGAAACTGAAAATACAAGGTGGGCCAATAGATGTGTCCAGAAGTGTATAAAGTTTTTTTATTTGGAAGTCGTCGCTTGTATTTTTTGTAAAAAGTTTTTATTATGTGATCGTAATATAATCCTATTCAAATTCACTTCATTCTCTTATAAGGTAAAAAAGTAGTTTAAGTGAATCATCTTCAATTTAGTACACATGAATTTCTGTGACCCAAACACGGGGGTTAAAAATTTGGAAAAAAAACATGCAAATAATAATTCTTTACGTATAGATTACATGAAAATCTATAAGAAGTCTGTAGTGTTAATATAACATGTAAAAAAAAATTCGTATGGTACTCTTTGCTTGCGAGTCCGACTCGCACTTGGCCAGTTTTTTTTTACCAGCGAGAAATCACCCTGAGTTGACTATATTGTTCCAAAATTCAAAACAACCAATTAGAGTCAAGTGTGACTGCAATGTATAAAATATTTAAAGCCAATGGAATAAGGAAAAATACCTGATGTAGTTATAATTAGATAGGTAGACGTAAATAATTACGTATCTATCTAAAAATAGCTGTCAGGTAAAATTTCATATAGGTACCTAAATGAAGAGTTGATTTTCTGAGGTATTTTTAGATGGTAAGTAAATTGTTTTTGCAAACAAAATATTACACAAGTACAAGGAGGAACTAAAATTATAATAAAGTTGATTATTGGTCATATTTTATTATTGACTAGACGTTTGCTAACTGAATATTTTTTATTTTAACTGTTTTTATTACTTATCAAACACATATTCCACACAAAGCACTTTTACTGACTGTATACTGTAGGTACCTTATATCTTTGAACTAGTTTTGGTAATATTTTAAACGATGGTATCCGTTCGGAATAAAACATACATATGAATTGAAACAAATACCAGTGGTATTAGTTGTTGGTATAAGAGCGGAATAAATTACGTTTTTAAGTTTCCTTGTGCGCCCGTTTGTAATTTTGCGCCCCTAGGCACGTGCCTAGTGGTATGTATTTGTATAGTCCTTGCAATTACTCGTAACTAGCGCCTGCCGTGCGCTCTAATATCATCGTCGTAGGGGTTAAAATTGCAATAATTGTCGTGAGTTCGTAAAACGTAGCACAACACGTTTACATACGTATTATAACACCTATAAACAATTGTTTCAGATGCAAAGAGGTGGTATTTGACATAGACAACCTGCCAACTGCGACGTTAATCATAGTGTTCCACAATGAAGCGTGGTCCACTCTCATGAGGACAGTTATGTCCGTGCTGATGAGGTCGCCACCAAAACTATTGCAGCAGGTAATTTACATCACACATAATTATAATAACGATTGTGTAAAGACACCATAACATTGATTCTCAATAAAAGTTGAGTAGATAATTTTTTACATTGAAATCCATCTAAAGAAAGAAAGAAAGAAAGAAAGAAAGAAAGAAAGAAAGAAAGAAAGAAAGAAAGAAAGAAAGAAAGAAAGAAAGAAAGAAAGAAAGAAAGAAAGAAAGAAAGAAACAAAGAAAGAAAAAAAGAAAGAAAGAAAGAAAGAAAAATGTTTATTTGGGACTCGCACAAGACAAATAAAACAGTAAAATAAAATTAATACCTAAACTAAAATAAAATAATTAAAATGTGCGAGGAAAAATGGTCCCTATCTCAGCTTATGCTGCGATATCTAAAAAATAAATAACGCAGCGCTGGTATTTAGATAGGGCCAGTCAGTGGTGCCACGTATACACGGAGCATTTATAAAAGAAAAATACAAATAAAATAATAAGTATAAATATGGGTAAATATGCAATAATTATAAATATATATAAATAATAATAAAAACCGGTACATACATACAATAAATAAACTGACCAATAGTTAAGCGCTCTAGCTTCATTTGTCGATGTCATAGACAAATGAATGGAGCGCGCGGGCGCAAGTGGGAGGTTATGGTCGGCTGTCAAAAAGAAAAAATGGTTGAACAGAACCATCTCGTCTTAAAGTTTAGCCAGTTTTTTTAATTATCATCAAATGGAATGAATGGCTTAAAAGATTATTTAAAAAAAAAAACTACTTTTCGTAAACACTTCCTTTCTCTGGATTTGTGCCCTGCTGATGGCAATAACCTCGCCCCCTTTGAGACACATGGGACTTAAGAAATAACTGGAGAAATGTGGGCTTACTGTAATTATGTAGGTACCTACTGTTGTACGCCTCTGATGGAACCTTCCCGTTCCCCCTTTAGTAAGTAATTGTAGGTGATGTTATCGGAAACAATATCGCAGGATACCATCTGTGGTGTGGCCACCTATTGTATCAAAACGTGAGAGAACTAAAATAAAATTCAAACAGTTATTTCAATAAAATTAGACCATTAAAAGGCACTCGTAAATCAATTTTTTCAATAAGAAAGGCAAATCAGTGACATTGTTATAACAATTTAATGCAATGCTATTGTATGTCGTTGCACGTTTTTATTGTATTTTGACATTTTTTGTAGCCCAACCTGAAAAAACCGGCCAAGTTTGAGTGGGACTCTCAGAAGAAGGTTCCGTACCATAAACCAAAAAAAAGCTCGTTTCTTCTATCCCCTTAATTTTAAGTTATTTAAATTTTTATTATTTGTTGTTATAGCGGCAACAGAAATACATCTGTGAAAATTTCAACTGTCTAGCTATCGCGGTTCATGAGATACAGCCTGGTGACAGACAGACAGACGGACAGGTCTTAGTAAAAGCGTCCCGTTTTTACCCTTTTGGTACGGAACTAACCTAAAAAGACCCTAAAAAGATCAATGATATGAATGTGAAGTGTATTGTGTGTACATAAATTAATCATTTCATAGTTAGGCCATTAATTTACGTTCCATAAATATTTGAAATTACTTCGTAGTAATGAAACTACGCGTCATAATAGAATTACGGTTTAGCGATGTTTTCATTAACTAGCCCGCCGCCACCGGGTGCGCCTTTACTTGTTACATACCTGCTGAAATTAGATTATGAAAATTTGATGTATTAGTGTAAATTCAGTCAAGTGTTTTATTAGTATAATTGTTTATCCTTGTTTCATAACGCTGTCTTTATAACATAACTTTTGTCCGTCTGTTATAGAGGTTTATCTAGAGATCTCTGCACCGCAGGTAATTGAATGTTGGTACAATGTTCGATCTCGATGTCGTGCAAAGACAAGCTTGACCGCTTATAAACCAAAAACCATTTTTTTAAAGATTTCTTCTATCATCGTCATGCATCGCTGACAGTCGCCTAGTAGTCGGTGGCCGACTCTATGTTTTGGTGCGGACGCGGCTTATAGCGTAAACCCAAAGTTTAAGCGCTTAATCCTTTGCAACAGATTAAATTTTACACACGCAAATAAATAAATTATTATTATCACATTCCAGATAATTTTAGTAGACGATGCAAGTGAGAGAAGATACCTTCTCGCAGAATTGGACGAGGCTGTGGCGAAGTTGGACAAAGTACAGGTTCTACGTAACCCTGTCAGGACGGGGCTGGTGGGCGCTCGGCTCATGGGCGCCAGGAAGGCAACTGGCGACGTTTTGGTCTTCCTCGATGCTCACTGTGAGGTCAGTCTGACAGTCTTATGGCCTACGGAATCCTATCAGGACGGGGCTGATGGGTATTCGGCTCATGGGCGCCAGGAAGGCTACTACCGACGTTCTGGTCTTCCTCGATGCTCACTGAGAGGTCAGTCTGATAGTCTTATGTTCTACGGAATCCTATCAGGACGGGGCTGATGGGCGCTCGGCTCATGGGCGCCAGGAAGGCTACTGGCGACGTTCTGGTCTTCCTCGATGCTCACTGTGAGGTGAGTCAGACAGTCTTATGTCCTAAGGAATTCTATTAGGACGGGGCTGATGGGCACTCGGCTCATTGGCGCCAGGAAGGCTACTGGCGACGTGCTGGTCTTCCTCGATGCTCACTGTGAGGTGAGTCAGACAGTCTTATGTCCTAAGGAATTCTATTAGGACGGGGCTGATGGGCACTCGGCTCATTGGCGCCAGGAAGGCTACTGGCGACGTGCTGGTCTTCCTCGATGCTCACTGTGAGGTGAGTCAGACAGTCTTATGTCCTAAGGAATTCTATTAGGACGGGGCTGATGGGCGCTCGGCTCATTGGCGCCAGGAAGGCTACTGGCGACGTTCTGGTCTTCCTCGATGCTCACTGTGAGGTGAGTCAGACAGTCTTATGTCCTAAGGAATTCTATTAGGACGGGGCTGATGGGCACTCGGCTCATTGGCGCCAGGAAGGCTACTGGCGACGTGCTGGTCTTCCTCGATGCTCACTGTGAGGTGAGTCTGAGAGTATCATGAGTAAGTATGGCTTACTGTACACGGTCACAAGTTTTCGTACTTGAAATCCATCCAAATCATATATTTATTTAAATTTTTGGAAGTCATCAAATGACCTGATCCGCTCTGGGTGGAGTGGATGGGCGTGTCAGACTCTTACTGACTAAAACCCATCCGTGTTCCTTCTAAAGCCCTTTGCGTTCCAAGTCTAAGTCCAAGAAGAAGTCATTTAATGATTTCCCATCCTTAAAAAGGGTATTATTTATCACGAAATTTAAATTGTTATGTTATGATTTCAGGTCACGAAAGGATGGCTGGAACCTCTGCTAGATCGAGCAGGAAACGATGATGTCTTCATATGTCCACATATAGACCTGTTATCTGCTGATACTCTGGCTTACACGAAGAGTATCGACGCTCATTGGGGCGCATTCAGCTGGAGACTGCACTTCCGATGGCTCATACCTAGCAGTGACGTCCTCAAAAAGAAGTCGGAAAACCCTTCAAAGCCTTACCCCACTCCGGCCATGGCTGGCGGCCTTTTTGCTGTCCGCAAAAGCCTTTTTTGGCGCTTAGGTGGCTACGACGAAGGCATGACTATTTGGGGAGCAGAAAACTTAGAATTGTCCTGGCGAGCGTGGCAATGCGGCGCAAGAGTCGAAATAACGTCGTGTTCTCGAGTGGGGCATATATTTAGGAGTCACAGCCCTTATAAGTATCCTGGAGGAGTGACGAAGGTTCTACACGCGAATCTAGCCCGAGCGGCAACAGTGTGGATGGATGAGTGGGCGGATTTCTTCTTCAAATTCAATCCCGATGTGGCATTGATCCGCGACCAGCAATCAGTAGGAGATAGAGTAGAGTTAAGGAAGAACTTGAAGTGCAAAAGCTTCGGATGGTACCTAAGTACCGTGTGGCCCCAACACTTCTTCCCGACCGATCAGAGATGGTTCGGAAGAATAAAGAACGAAAAAGGTGGTTGCATAGGAGTTACCGTTGGAACTGTGGGTATGGGAAGCCCAGCCATCGCGGTTGACTGCATCGGGACGCTTGGCCTGGAAAGTTTAATAGTTTTCACTCCAGAGGGAAAAATAATGGCTGATGAAGGTCTGTGTCTGCAACAAGGTAACGGACGTGCCCTTTGGAAGAGTTGCAGTGATAGTAGTAAACAGATATGGGTACAAAAAGGTCCCAGATTAAAAACTCAGGATGGTCTGTGTCTAACGTTAGTGGTCACTAAGGATTCACACGGCGTCGGTGATCCTTTAACATCAAAGAGGTGCGTTACAGATGATAAACAAATCTGGCATTTCAATCGCGTGCCTTGGCGTTAACATTGTGATACAAGTAGGTAGTACAAATTAAAAATACACTAAGCAATAATTTTACAGACAAATAACAATATTTTAAGTTCTTAGATCTAAAAGTAGATTATTTTAGTGCAAATTGAGATTTTATGTAAGTACTTAATATAATTTGAGTCTAATTTGGAATCTTATGTTATTAGTAAGTCAAAATTATTGTTATACAATACAATAAGAAAAGCTTTTAGTAATATTTAGCACCTGTGATTGTAACGATATTATTTTTGAAATGAAATTACTAGTTTGTAGTAACAAGACCATAAGTTGTGATTTTTTAACATAATTAACATCGAATCTACCTTTAACGGTAGATTCGTTATTGAAACCGGCCGTTAATAGTTTACAATGTTTAAGTTATTATTAGATAGTTTACGTAGAAAATGGCGGGTAGTGTTTCCCGCCAAAATAACATTCCACTGTTGTGAGCGTAATCTTTACTTCTGCTTTTTTAATCTGTTTAAGTTTTATAGACTGTTCTCTATGTAGTATATTTTTTCTGTTATGAACTCATGACTCTTTTGATAAACATGTTTTATTGTGTCTGTTAGGTAGTCAAGTCAATCTTATTCTGTAGACAATAAGGTTAAATTTTAAAATGTCATAACAACAGAATCTCTGCCAATTACTTTTGTAAATAGTTTCATTATTATTGTGTGGCAAATATTTAATTTATGACCATGGCAATAGTCGCCTATTATTAAAAATATTACGGCTTCGTTATTAAGTACTCTCTTCTTAGTAAAAAAATAGTGTTTATTAAATCACGCACAGCATTTATATATTCTTCTAGTCTTATCTAAATCTGAATACTTTTAGAACTAGGACTAATTTAGCTAGTTAATTCCTTATTTATAATAGTAAAGTACTTCAGCGATACATTCCAGTTACCACTTCGCGATCCTCAAATCTGTCACTGTAAAAAAAACCTTATTGACTTTTGTATGTAATTCGTATTGAGTGTGGTCTCTCATCATTAATGGATGGAATTCGAAATGCTTATAAGTCAACAAAAACTAGCTTTTGTCTGCGACTTCGTTGCCGTTCCTGTTGGAAATTCGGGAAATCCTCTCTTAGTGCTCCTCAAGGAATCTACATGCAAAATTTCAGCTTTCTACGGCTAGTAGTTCGGTTGAGCGTTGTATGTCAGTCAATCAACCAGTAACGAAAGAGTTTTATATATATTGATTAGCTTTAACTTGAACCTTTTGAACGCCAGTGTCACGTATACAAGACAAGCAAGCGCGTGCCTTGTACGCTAAACGTCACAAATATGTGACAAAAAATACGGCGGATTTGTGACTTGGCGTCGGGGGCACGCCGATGCGTTTATGCTCTGTAATCCAAAAGGTGGAATGCGTGAAAAATTAAACAAACTTAATATTTTGAAATGTGAGGCAAGTGGTGTCTTCTCAGCTTCATGCTATTTTTACATGGTGCTTTTAGATCAATATTTTAGAAATAAGTCCACGGCATAAAATCACATTCAACATGTCATCATAAAAAAAATGCTGTTAAAACTTTTAAAACGTTTTTATTTCGATAAAATGCTGTCGATATACAAAAAGTATAAAATGTACAATGGTATTAAAATTAATTATATGAGAATCTATGTCATTAAATTAATTGTTTATTTAACACTATTCTTATTTACACTCCATTTTTTACCTAAGTATAAAGTATAGTAGTAGGGTAGCTATCGTTGCGTGTAGCGGTAGTGTTGTTCTTGTTGCTGAGTTGCAGTTGTTGCCGTTGCAGATGAAACAACGCGCATCGCTGTGGCCGCGAGCCCTCTCAACGGCTAGCAGGCCGAGACAAACCGAATCTACCTGTGCTCGCGGAATGCAGCCACGGAGAGTATCCACTGTGTTTCCGACTGGAAATAACGAGGATATGCATGAAGTGATTATTGACTTGTGTCAAATTAACCCGCTGGTAAAAACGACTAAAAACTTTCAAACAAGTCACTTTTGAAGCAGTATAATGCAGTTGGTGCAGATATGATGAAGCATCAAAATCGGCCACTGCTCTGTCTGTAGAGTGCCACAAGGGAACAAACTTACATACATACATATATATATAGGCTGGTAAACACCATTATTCTCCTTTGCGTCGCGCCGTCGACTACGAACCAACTGAACTGCTGCATTGAGAAGAGAGCGAAACGATTCAATAAGGCAATGCTGGTTTCTGCTGGTATTTCAATGTCAGTCTTAGCATCCTTTGCCTTTGTTGTTCAACTGTCGAGTAAATTGAAAGACATCTTTTTCTTTATACGTGGGGCATACTGAAAGTTTCTGGATCTGGCCACTTATAATAAAAAAAGGAAAGATAACAATTATGGAATTCGAACATGGGAACTCTTTGGGAACATGTTACTTTTTAAATTGCGAGACTGTCATTTGTTTTTTCATTGTGGCATCCTTTCGAAAATTGTACATAGGTATGTTGCTATGAAAATGAATTTAACTTCTTCAACTTTAATAAAATTTTTGTTCAATGATTTTTTATGATTTCCGCTGTGGCTTAAGTCAACAAGAGAGTTGGCAGAGACTTAATTGGCATTTGGTGATGAAGTACCATTTCGCATCTCTGTATATTCGTGGTTTGGAGAATTTAGGCGTGGACGTGATCATCTCCATGACGAGGTACTTGAAGGTCGGTCGGCAACTGCGGTTACAGAATCTAATTTTGATACCGTACGACAACTTATTGAAACTGATAAAAAATGAACTGTTCTGTCAGCAAATTCAAACTTTGTTAGGCATTGGTATGAGCCAAGTGCAAAACATTTTACATGTGCATCTGAAGGTTCGGAAGCTTTGCACTCGATGGATACCGCATTACTTAACGGAGGAACAGAAACGATTGCGTGTCCAGTGGTGCTGTAAAATGATAAAAAAGTAGGAGGACAGTAATTGGCTGTCTATAATATCGTGACAGGTGACGAAACCTGGGTATACTGCTTTGAACCCAAAAGAAAAAGCCAGTCGGCAGAGTGGTTTTGAAGATTTGCCGACGAAAGTTAAAAAAAGTCAAAGCGTTGGTAGAAAAATGGTTTTTTAATTTTTCGGCAAATCAGGACATTACACTAAAGTATCGTTTGAATTTGAAGATCAGAGGGCAGTGACTGCATATTGGTACTTTAACACTTGCTTACCCAGAGTCTTAAAAAAAGTTAGCGAAAAGCGTCCTCGAAGCGAAACAATGTCCTTCTTCACCACTATAACGCATCCTCACATTCCGCTAAGGTAACGAAAGCGTATTTGAAACTGATGTGGAACTGATGACGCATCCGCCTTACAGCCCGGACCTCGCATCTGCGACTTCTTTTTCTTTCCAAAAAATAAAGACAAACTAAGAGGCACACGTTTTAATGCCTGCCGCCCTGAATCGGCGGTGAATGCGTTCCATGAAGCCATTGAAGAGGTCCCTAAGTAAGACTGGTTCAAATGCTTTGTTCAATTGTTTCAGCGAATGCACCATTCTCTGCACCACCCAAAGGTTGACTGGTAGAGAATGCCAAAGGCATTAAGTCCGCCTCTGTACATTTGTGTGCGTAAAGTGTAAATAAATAAATAAATAAATGCAAAAATGCATCTATTGCGAGGTAATATACTTTGAAAATCAATACATTTATCGTAAGTCTTATACCTAGGTAGTCTTATTTATCAGAATCCAGAAACTTTCAGTATGCCCTAAGTATACTTCGATTCTGAGCCAGGATCTGGTCGAGACAAAGAAGAGGGAAGGATTAGTCTACATTGGCTCAGAATTCCGTAGCCAATTCTGTCCAATCCATTATGGCATCCTCGTTCAGTTGTCCTCAATTGTCTCGCCATCTTTGACTGCGATTGCCACCATTTAGAATTTCATACTTTTCCATATTATTATTATTATTTATTATATACTTTATTGTACACCTCATAATAAGAACAGGACAATCATACATAAAATAAGTGCACAATATACTCCATATACTATTTTAAACGTCATTGGGCATCCTAAATAGCGATACTTCACGCCTGGACAGCTTTTAACCCTCTACAAAGCACAAGTCCGATCCTGCATGGAGTATTGCAGCCACCTTTGGGATGGCTCAGCTAAATACCAACATGCCGCGCTTGACTCGGTGGAACACAGAGCTAAAAGGCTCATTGGCGACGTAAGACTGGTGGATGCCAAGCTTCACAGCTTGGCTCATCGCCGCAAGGTTGCCTGCTTGTCGGTCTTCTACAGATTGTACTTCGGGGAGAGTGTCCAGGAACTCCACGATCTCATCCCACCGGCCCCCTTCTACCATCGGACATCTAGACGCACTGCAAGTTACCATCCCTACCTTGTTGCTATTCCACCAATTCGCACTAAACGTTTCCAAACGTCTTTTATAATGCGCACAGCAAAGGAGTGGAACTCTCTGCCTGCGTCTGTGTTTCCGAACGCATACAACCCTAATCTCTTCAAAATTAGAGTGAACAGGCTTCTTCTGGGTAAGCTCGCTCCATCGTCGACTTTGTCTCTGTCATCTATGACCTAGACTAGAGTCAAGAGCAAACCCATATTAAATTTAAAAAAAAAAAAAAAAAAAAAAACGTTTAGGCTGACCACAACCCGTCGTCGGAATGGGAAAATTAAAAAAAAATATCGAATTCGTTAACAACTTACAAGTCTTATCATCCGGCGTAGCCACCATCTTCAAACAGCGGTACTCGATAGGTATTCTAGAGTCTGTATTGGGCGGAGGATGTCCATAGTTGTGCACCCAGGTCGCTGACACCCAGTTGGAAGGCTGACACTCGACCGGGACTCCATGTGCTATCATCTGCTCTGGGTGGCAGCCCAGACAGCGCTGGTAGAAACAGGTCTCGGGGACCGCTGTAATAGAAAGAAGAATCTTAAAGCTTCTGGTATGACTGCATGACTAAGATTTATAAGGTACTTTCTAGTCAGCTGGTAGAAGAGGAGCTCGTGGCTACCTAAATAGTACTTAACAGCTGCATGGGTTTGGTTTAGACGTCGACGTTGCGGTGACCGTCCATTACATACCGAGAATCCTCCGTGCCTCGGAAAACTCTTTAAGGCTTTGCTCTCGGCTATCATGTGAAGATCTTTAGCAGTCGTTACGGACAATCAGAAGCGTGAAAACCGGACAGCAGTCTTGCCAAAGGGTAATCGTGTTACTAGTAATCGGGTGTTATTGGGTTGTAGAGTTTAGATCGTCGCCCCATGTAAAATAATAATAATGATGGTAGTCAGCTGGATACGGTTAGACTGAAAGCCAACCCCAATATACCTACTTGGGAAAAGGCGAGGCAGTTTGATTGACGATGAAGCAAGGTACCTACAGTTTGAAAAAAAGTATTTTTTAAATTGCCGCAGTAGAGTGGTTTCAAGACTCTGCTCTCTGCTCGACACAAACGAGCCACCGACCACAGCCACCGGTAGGTAGTTGGCAAAAAGCTGTTTACATGTTTTGTTTGGAACCGCCGCACACGTGTAGCGAGTCCACTTGCGACTCAGTGACCGCGACATGTCACCGGTGGCGGCCACTCGCTACTTAAAACACCGATAGGTACTCGTGACAGCCACCGACCACCTTCGTTTGCGCGGTACCAAAGGACGTGGGGCGCGACAGCCACCGGTGGCCTGTTTGCGCGGAGCCTTACTTCTGAACTAAGAGGTAATAAATAAGTCAGACAAAGAAGGGAATACACCGTCAATTTCTCTTCCTGAGGGAGGTAGGCAGGCAGTCTATATAAATGGGTTTAGTGACGTTTTGTTTTTCTCAAATTCCAAGATCCGGCGAAAATAGGAAAAATAAATAGGTTCCTTCCTAAAGAGTTGTTAAATACTTATCGAAATTAGTGTGTCGACACGAGATTATACTGTTATACTTCTAATTAGATACTAACTAATGTGTTTCGCAAAGATCACGTCAACTTGCTACGGACATAGTCTCCTCACTGACCTGGCGAATTCAGTCCAGTTAGAAATCTTCATTCTGCACAAAGATTGGACGTTCCCTGTAATAACCCGGCCATTGTAGCGTCAATTTAAGTTTATTTTCGCAGCACAGCTGATGATTACGGATACTCCAAAGCGGATTTGATTATCCGTTGAAGTTTATTATAATTGAAATCGTTACGGTCTTGTTTACCACACCATTAACCTTAAATGTTTACACCGTTGGTATAATGTGTTATTTACCTACACAGTAGGTAAACTAGGGGTCTATTTATTTGATCGGTAGTACATAAAACTTTTAATCACATAAGGAATCACTTTAACTCATGGATTTTTATGCAAAGTTGGCGGAATACAATCAAAATTAATTTGTCTTTATTGTTTTACATGTGAGATATGTGGTAGTTACGCAAAACGGATTTCATCCAATGTTTTCATCAAGTCATGTTTCGTTACGGCAGTTTTTGGTGTGAAATGCAGTGTTCTGATTTCTCTCGCGTGCGAAGTATTTTTGTGCCTAAGTCTTTTGGTTTACTTAGAGCTGTTTTAATTAAACATAGCACACTCACAGTCAATTAAGACTGTTTAGAGTCGGATCTATTCACACAATTGGGTTTACCTACCTCTGATAAGGTATGATAGGTACCTAAAGGTATTCGAAAGCATTTCGAAAATATTAATCGGTACTACAAAAACGGAACTCTTATTTTTCTATTTAACGTTTCATTTGGAAACAAGATTTCCTCTTGGAAATGCAAGTGCTACTGGCTATTCGCAGCCGATAACTTGGATGTGCCTTTAGGGTTTTTTTTTAATTAAGACTTTTACAATATGTAAATAGATTCTTTATAGGAATTCAGCTTAAGTGTGGTATTTCACGATGATGTCGACCTCTTTTTGTATAATTTCCTAACTTTAGTTGGTAATAGTAATAAAACCAGAAGTGCGTGGTCATACTTAAATATCAAAACATTGCTAAGAAATGACTTTTCAAGCTGTCTGATGCAGTTGTTGACATCAAATCTGTGATTGAACTTAACACTTTCAGTGCCCAGAACTCAGCATATGGGTCGAACAATAATTTGTTTCTTGTGCCCACGAGTCGCCGCTACATATAACGACGACTCGTGGGCACGAACAATGTATTGTTCGACCCATATGCTGAGTTCTGGGCACTGAAAGTGTTTTTTATCAATGCCACCAACTGTAACAAATTGCTTGAGAAGTCATTTCTTCGGAACTTTTTAGTTTTTTGAAGACCCACGCACTTTTGGCATAGGTACCCTGTATTTAAGTACCTATAGACTTAGGTTGCTTCGCAATAATAGGTGTTACCGACTACTGGCGGATCGAATTTTCATGATGAGTAGGTAGAAAAACGCGAAATTAATGTTTGATGGCCTTCGATCAAGAGTCAAGATGGCTGCCCGAACACAAGTGGCATTCTCGCACAGTGCATGTCCATGTCCAATCTGATTGTTGTACAGCGGCCTTTACTCGATCGATCCCGCCATGTAATGCCACTCCTCACTGCAGTTTACGTTTGTTTTAACCGCCGCAATCATATGTCATTTTCTCGCGTTTCGCGCCATTTTGCCGGCCATCAGCCGTCGTTCGATCCGTTCGGCGTACGCTCCGCAATTATTGGAACTTTGAAAGCAGGGAATCCGCTCTCGACGTCAGGTATGCACGAACGCTCATTTAAAGCGGCTGTTTAGTTTCGCTCTTTAAATTATAATAGCTGATACTAAAGATAGTGTTATCATGGTATCTCCCTACCTTACCTAATTATCTTATGATTGAGGTTAGGTAGGTGGTACTTGTGTAACGTTGTTATTGTTGTTTTGTATGACAGAAATAGATTGATATCTTTATGATAAGCAATGATACCCTTATTTTCGAACTGGACTGAAATAATTCTTGATTGGTATTCGATAGGTAGGTACGATGCCACGGTATTTTATTCAGCTTAACGTGCTTTCCGAGGCACGGGGGTATCACACCCCCAACTTCCAAACTCCGGGCTGTCACTGGGCAATTCCTATTGGAAAATTAATTCGCCAGATCTCTCTCCGGTCGTGTCGGGTTGCCGTCCCATCGGTATATGAGAGTGATAGAAGAGGGAGTGCACCTGTGTTTGCGCACAAACTTGTGCACTATAATAATTATGCCACGCGCCGATGGCTAGTCTCGGTTGAGATTGGCCACCATGGCCGAAATCGGTCATGATGACTTAATTTATTTTATTCATCACAACAGGTACCAGTTTTAACCGGCGCGGCGGCTTAGGCTACTTACTTCCGGAGTTTCAAAAAATACTATTTAGAAGACACTTTAGGTAATACCAGCGTATATATTCGGCAAATAAAACAACTTCATATTAGTACAGCTTATTAAAAATACTTCATAGCTCGATGGTGCGTAAGATCACGTCTGTGATCGCCACATCTTGTCTATGCCTGGCGAGAAAGTGCTTGATAGGCGTCTGACATAATTGTGCACGGCTAGCTGCCTCCGTGTCTCTATTGTAACTTTATACTCTATCTACATTGACCAGTTTTTGCACCTCAGCCGGTAGAATATTGGTTCCTCATTCATGTGAGTCTATGAGCTGAATGACCGTTACAAAGGAAAATTTATTAACTCGGTTCAGACTGTTCAAAGATGAAACTAAATCCGAGGAATGTGGATTTTTGTAAGAGCTTTTGTAGGATACTGTAAAAAATCACAGTCACTGCTAGTAGGTAGCAGAAAAAATTTAAAAAACCCCCGACACAAAAACCTACCTATATTATACTACTCATCGTGGTAGCTTTGTTGTAAATACTAGATAATATTTAGAAACGGTCCCCCCGACGCGACGTTTTCTTTGTAGAAATATTAATAGGTAGGTACTTAGATTCTTCCTAACTAATATTTTGGTTCCTAATTATTATTTCGTACTTTTTTAGGTAGGTTTTTGTGTCGGGGGTTTTTTAAATTTTTAATTTAAGTTTTTATTTAATACTTTTTGTATGTATTTTATTTTGTACACTAGAAAGTTTTTAGCGGTGTTTTAGTTTTTATGTACAGGTTGTTAAATAAATCAAATTATTATTTCGTACTTTTTTTAGGTAGGTTTTTGTGTCGGGGGTTTTTTAAATATCTTTTCTTTCATTTGACAACCATTTTGGGCACATTTGTAGAATTTTTGTTCTTCCATCCCCACTTTAACCCACCATAACTCTTAAACGGCTCAATCGATTTTTATAAAACATAGCTAAGAACACTCTCGATTAAGTCTCCTTTCATCCAAAAAAAACTAAACTGAAATCGGTTCAGTGGTTCGGGCGCTATGATGCCACAGACAGACAGACAGACAGACACACAGACAAACAGACACGTCAAACTTATAACACCCCTCTTTTGCGTCGGGGGTTAAAAAGGAAAACTGACAGTTGGATAAAATAGAACCAGTAGGACCTAAGGATCTGCTTGTTGAATTACAAATGGAGAGAGGAAGGGAACTAAATAAGTTTAACCCTACGAAAACAATGTTAAAGACAGAAAAAAATAAAAGTTGGATGTAGTAATGCCACATTTTAAAATAAAAATGTAACTGTAGGAACTAGAGAGTAGAGATAGTAAAGATTGGCTAACTCTGCATAGATGCCAGAAGGATAAATGCAGCCACTAAAGAAGCTATTCTGTTTTAAATTCCATAACCAAATCGCCTATAACAATCACAATAGAAATTCACTAGACAGAGCTAGACGAACCTATATTCGCGTTATCTTCACTTATCTAAGTCACAACACAGCACTGACCTAAATTCATAACTAGTGATCATCAACATAAGATCCCCTGCCCACGCGCACTGTGGCGACATTACTAGACGCATTGACAATGTAAATACTATTGTCAACAGAATAAATAAATATTTATCCAGAGGCAAGATGAGTCGGTATTCGGTAAGCCATTGTGTCGAGAAGGCGCGGGCGCAGGCGGCCGGTTCAGAAATGAATTTAAAAGCGCGTGATGTAATGTAACGTGTAGCACTTTGTTTTATTTATATTCTATCGGATGTCAACTTGTAGACACAATAGATTAACAAATCATTACACATTTTATTGTCTGTTTACATGCGTTTATATTGCAAGAAGCTTACCATAAGGAATGAGTCCAGCCACACTGAGAATAAACACTAGCATCGCAGAGCACTGGAACATAATTCTAATTATAAACTGTATTCCGTTATAACGTCCACTACCGCCACAGTTTTTATCACACTAATCTCAAGAGGAATCGCGTTTATCTTTGAACGTGTGCCCGTTATCGTAGCGTTGTAAATTATAGTGTCGCTTTCAGTGGAAAACAAGGATTTATCATAGTTAAAATATAGATTTTTCTGCAAACTGTTTGCATGAAACACGCACGTCGTATCTGTGACGAAAATAAATTTATATCTGAGTCTGCGCCGAATATTCTCGTCATGTCGTGTTTGAAGATGTTTCCGAATGAACGCGCGGTGAACCGTTAGAGATATGAGATAGACCTATGATAATGTAGGTACTTATTGTTGCCACAGATTGAAATATTTGGCAAATCATTATAAATTATCATCATATAAAAATGACAATATTTTTAAGCTATAAGATAAAGATTACAAAACAGTTCAAAAAAGCATTCCAAAGAGGACCAAATTGATCTTGGCCAAAACTTTTAGCTGTCAATCGCTTTAGGACACATGGGTACCAAACAAAAAAAGAGAAATTAATAGAGTTGTCAAAGAAATAGAAATCAACTAAATGTAAAATTAAGTTAGCAGTTCATTTGGCCGTTTCTATACAATGGCACAAATTCGATTAATGATGGCACGTCAGAAAAGATGAGTAGGCGATGAAATACCGACCAATTAAATGACACTCCTGCGCAAACTTCACTAATCCGGATTATAACGGCTATTTGATGATTTAAATTACGTATTCATGCAATATTTCAATTAAAACATTTTCGTTTTATTAATGTGCATGTTAATTGAAACAGATTTTATTATTTTACAAGCTTAAGAGTGAACTGTCGGGACGATTAATACGATAATACTAATTGCAAATTTATATTTGTCTGTCTAGCGTCTGGTCTTATGTAAAAATAGCGAATGAATTCGATTGTATGTTTCTAAAATTATTGAAGTATATACAGGTTATACTTTGCAGTAACATGTAGTATAATTGTTGAGATATTATAATACGTTGACAACAATATTCAAATACAAGAACAGAGACAGCGGCATGCGATCGATAGAGGTGTCATGTCACTTCACTTCCTAACTGAGATCTACCACCAAATAGGGCTGCCCGTAAACTTGATACCAACTTAACGCTATCGTCGACACAAACCAAATTAACCTTAATTTTGATAAAGATAAGGGTGACGGAACAGTTGTTGGACATTTTGGTAGTGTGTGCGAAATAGTGGCCTAGATCACGGCTGCGGCGGTTTGGAACAGCGACGCGCCATCTCACATCGTGTCGGCATGTGCGAGTCACACGGATGCCTCTGATAGATAAACCAAATATCCTGAGGGCGTAGTGTGAACCAAAAAAAAGATGTTTCAACCTTTTGATGCTTTTCTATCAGATATTTAAGAGAAGGCTGTTATAGCTGTCTTAAATAAATCATAGTTCCTCAGAAACTTTCTTTATCTTCTGCATTTTCATCTATTGCTTTGTAGGCCTCCTCTTGTTATTTCCTTGGGTCTCAATCTTTAGATGTTGTAAACGGATTCTTATTATTATTATGATATTTTTCAAAAACAGCAGCGAGTTCTGATGCTCTTTCACTTACATAAAGATGCGTTGCAGCATCACTGTTACATATAAATATTTACAAGATACACTCATATTCGGCACTTTAGTATTCATCATTGCGCTGAAATCTAGTTTCGTAAGACGTGCAGTTATTATTCAAGTCATCACGTGGGTAGGCTTTGGGACAGTGATAAGCATTTATTCTGTCGCCTAGTTATCCAAAAATATCTTTGTGAATCTTATCATATGTAATAAAAGTAACATAAAAGGGGGCTCCGAGTCTGCTAGTTCGCTCATAATTTAATCGTCCACTATTTATGCGAAGACAGTGCCTCCTAAGATACAGGATCTTCCTAGTTTAGGAGTCAGGGCTCAAATTTTGTATTGACTGTACTTTACCCATCTCTAGCACACTATTTTTGTAATATTTTTTTCTGTCCCCTAGTAACAATTATGTGTACTTTAACATGTGTCAAACTGTGTTTTGAGATTAAAATTATTATTATTATTATATTAAAATTTTGAGTGAGAGAGGTCAGGGCCTATACTTCTAAATAATTCTACGTTTGATGTGGCATCATTATCTAAATGCATCTTGTCATACTGAAGTTCTTTAGTAGTTCCTATATTCATTTTACTTTTATTGGCATCTTCAAACATTGAAATTCTAAAAATATATTGACTAGACTGATAAAGCATCTTATAAGTAAATCTTCACGAATCTTTTCTATCCATCAATGGCATTAAGCTTGAATGTTTAACGATATAGTTTGTTAACCATGCAAGTAGACACCTGGACATCTAATCGAAACTCCTGATGCTCTCAAACCGTACAATCCCATGTAACGAGGCATCTTATCATTTTACGATCTTCAGTCTTAAAGTGTTTTTGATCGTTATAATTTAAAAGCGACGCACCTTTCACTCAGGGGGACCAATTAATTTTTGGTCGATACATTAAGCGTTCAATAAATTCTCGAAGAACGCCGCGACCACCGATAACAGGAACGAGTTCGGGACCTCTTCTTTAGATTAAAAAGGTTTTATTTATCTTCGACAATTTGTTTATGCCACTCTTCATGCCTTCCGGTAGCCGTGTAATTGAATCTTCTGGTTTTCGAAGATTTATTACCGCCATCTGATTGAGCTACCGTCCTTTGATTAGCGGCTCTATTTGAATCTTCACCGACTTCATTTGTGTTTCCTTTTTTTAATGTTATTGCGTACATTTTTCAAATGTGTTTTAAACTGTATTTTTTCTTGTGAATCATTAGTAAGCGGAACTGTGGAGGTGTTACGTTTTTGAGAATTTTACGTAAACCCATTAAACTTTTGCGAAGCGTTTTCACTTGACGTTTGCTTACTTGATTATAGTTTTTCTTACACATAATTATATGCTTCATTGGTCACTGATAATACTTAGCGTTATACGCACTGAAGTAATAAAAAACCGTGTTATTGAATATTTTTTTTTGTTTATGCACGCCTAATAATTTATAAAGAACTTTTTGAGATAGCCGTTTCCAACTTATGTAAACAATTTTCTATAGTAGGTACCTTTTATGGCTGTTGCTTTGACAGTGTTGTAGAAATGAAAGTATATCTCAAGAATAATGCAGCGGCATCTCTTTGTGCAGACTGAAATGCCGGGGGTTGATAGAAAGTAAGTGCTATCTACATATTGGACGAAATTATAGAGATTAGAGGAGGTGACGATGGAATGCGAAATGTCCGTCGACATAGTGACCCGCAGAGTGCTGCGTCGATAGCATCGGAGGAAGGACGAGGCGGCGCGACGATCGCGTGAGATACTCCGGCGCACGTCCCGCGTCCGCGCTGCCCTCACGATCCTGCGCCGTTATTTTAATTTATCTTTGCTTTTCCATTGTTCTCTTTCGAAATACTCGTTCTTTTTTCTAATTTTGAAAATTAAACAGCTTAAGTATTTTCTTAGTCAATTATTTGTGCCAGTACTTCTGTTTTATCGCGGTGTCGCCTTATGAAGGTTGGTAGTCGTTTTCATGTTTTATATCGTTTGCGGCGCCATACTAAATGATTTTAGCAGTTATGTAAATTAGAGCTTGTTAGTTGTAAGAAATCCCGTAAGCAAATGGACGTTAGAAGTAAGAAAATATTTCATAACTGATATCTAGTGCGTCTACTGTATTTACTGTAGCTGTTTGTAACTGGTGTCCGGTGAAAATAAAATGCAAAATAGCAGCGGCGTTGTGAAGGAGGTTGTAAATAACGAATTGATAGCTATCTCATTGTTCACACCAAAAGGCTTTTGCTTCACGCCTTCCACTGCCAAAATCACACCATGAATTCTCGGTACACTATAATGAACTAAATCAACGAGTGGAATAATGGTGGCCGCTTTCCGCAGCTCATAAAGCATACTGATCGGCTGTGCGTCCGCGATTACAATATTTTCTCTCCGACAAGCCTTAACGATACTTTAAACGGTGCTTCGTCCAATTTTCGCGCCTCCATTTCTTATTTGCGCGCTCCCCGAATTCAATTTAAGACTCATCGATTATTGTGTGGTATATTTTACAAAATTTAAATTATGATAATGACGAGCACACCATAGGCGGTCGGTGATAATTTCTTAAAAATTACACAAACATCGAGAAATGATCGGTTCTGTATGATCGTATAATTGGCGTTGTAATTTTTTTTGACTGGTGATGACAATCGGATGGCCGCTACTAAAGGTCCACGGCAAAAAAGAAAACCGTTTTTTAAAAGCCTGAATGAAAAGTAGATAAGCAGAAAACAGCCAGTAGGTACTGGGATAAAATCGAGTTTTTCGATTGTCATAATTCTACCCTAAGCACAACGTAATCCGTTCTAATCTATGTGTATTTTTCTCAATCACATGCTATAGGAACGAGCTTGCAATAAAACAATGTATCACGGTTCATGATTATGAGACCGTTTGTTTCATGAAAATCTGCTATTTACGAGTGCGAGTTTAGTACAAAAAAATAAATTCATCTTACGGCTTCCGCAGCTAACACAAAACTAAAAAAATAAAGACCTATTTCTCGTCAGTCGGTCATCGGCTTGCGTAACTGCGTGTCCGCAATTTCATTGACCAAACCTTTCAGTGTCGACTGTCACGCAAAACCATCGATTGCCGGTGCCGGCGCAATAAAACATTCGATAATGTTTTTATTTCACGGCAATTGTATTCAATTAGTTTCAGACACGAAAAAGCGAGGCACGAAGAGTCCTGTTGCAATACTAAAACGATTTTATTTATTAAACTTATGCTTGATTCAAAGTATTGCTTCTGTGTGTGCCTGGTTACCGCTGTGCCCAGTTGAGATGAGTCGAACTTGGTTAAATAATAATAGCAGCACGGTTTGATTTTTGAGGTAAAGCAACGCTTGCTTCAGTCGGCCCATGGATGGGTGGCCATACATTCCTAGTTTCCTACTGGTAAGATAGGCAGTTTCTCCATGTGAAATACTGGTATTTTGACTTTTCAGTTTTTGGACTACTCTAATATCAGCATAGCATTTATATCATGCTGTACTATTACCAACTAATATACTAATACCAAGTATGTGGGGAAAATGCAAGGAAGATTGAAAATGAGTTATTTTAAGTTTGTGGCTAGAACAGAGGTGATTACCATGATAAAAATAGAGGCCATTTTCCAAAAAACTGTAAAAATGAAGTTTCGTAAAACAATGGTAGGGGTTCTTCGAATTTTAAGAGACACTTCATTCGTTGATACTACCGATAATTCGGTAATGAGTATTAAAATTTCATGCTTTTATTTTATCTGCACGGCTTCTGCCCTCATAAAGGTAAGTAGTCCAGGGACCAGGATACAGGATATATTCTAAAGAAAAAAATAATTATATAAATCGGTTGCCAATTGGCGAAAATATCGCTGAACAAACATTTTTCCTGGGATCCCAGCATCGGATCCTAACTAATACCTTCCATCATCAGCTCAGCAAGATGAGATGTTGATTACCAGGCACAATTAACACAATTGCGTTATAAAGAATATGAAAGCTGAGATAGGGACCATTTTGGCCTCGCACAGATAATTATTTTATTAAACTGTTTAGTTATTAATTTTTATTTTACTGGTTTGTTTGTCTTGTGCGAGTCCCAAATAAACATTTTTCTTTCTTTCTTTTTCTTTCAAAAACATTGATGCCTTTAAAATTTGAGGGTTGCCCTCGATTTCCCTGGGATCCCATCATCAAATTCTGACTTGGTGCCGATGAGAAAAAAGAATCATCAAAATCCATTCAAAATTGACGGAATGATCGCAAAACAAATATACAACAAAAAAAAAACGTACAGTCGAATTGAGAACCTCCTCCTGAAGTCGGTGAAAAATGAAAAAAATATAGCAAATAAATTTATGGATTAAATTATTATGACACTTGATCGATTATGACCAATAAAATTAGTGAAAATGATTTTATGTAATTTCACGATTAATGGCAACTGAAGCGTTATTTCTAATGAAATTATGGCAAATACAAGTTTGGCATATAAAATTATTGCATTTTATATTATGGAAAACATTAGTAAACCAACTAAAACCCATCCATGTTCCTCCTAATGCCCTTTGTGTACAAATTCCGCAACTCTGGAATTATAAACCCGTGCATATCGAGTTGGTCTACATACAGTACACACGTTCCGTTGTATCTATTAAGTCTTAGCTTTATGCTGTATGTCAACTTTTGACAATTAATTAGTCGATATCAAGCTGCGTTCAAGTACAGTAACTGATTTATTTATGGCTCCGATTCGAGTTCACATGAGAAAAATACATAATATGCAATAATTTATAATGAAAAACCTGTATTTTGAATATGAAAAACAAGCTTGTTATCCAAAAGTACTTCAGAATAAGATGAATCTGTTAACTTGGGTCCAAAAAAGGAATAACTGTGGTTATTTTATACATGGGTAGTGGGATATCCTAATAGTAGCTTAAATGTAATATTGCCCATGTAAGCATTTCCCGGGATGTAAGATAGGTGATAAAGATAAAAGATAAAGCTGCATTTATTTGTATAAATATGTGTGACATGATACATAGATATGCACATATGGATGGAAAGAGTTAAATATTGCTGGTTCGATAAAGAAGTAGCAAAACTAGATAGTACCTGCATAAATATTGGCCAAACAATGTTGTCCAGGTAATTCAGAACTTTTTTCATATACATTTTGTGAAAATTTGAACTGTCTACCTATAACGGTTCATACATAAAAATTAAAAGAAGTACTCCTTTTAATTTTATTTAATTTTTATGTATTTTAATTTTAATTCAGAAAAGATCCATGAACTTCTGATCTTTTTCAATAACTCAACTAATAATAGATACGTTTGAGTACTTCAATACGGTAAAAAGCAATTGTTGGATATAACCTGCCGTCCAGTTTATTACGTCGTGCTCAGATACTAGCGATATCACTACGAACCACTATTTTACTACCTATTTATAGTTTAATTATGGAAAAGTCGCTTGACCCGGCTATAAAGGCACACAGTAGCTACCCAGAATATATCTGGAGTGATTTGAGGATCGTTTGATTGAGTGGGTTTAACAGTGTACACGTCTAGAAATTCAAAGGGATTATGGCTTTTAAATGAGCGATTTTATTGCTTTAATCGATTAAGGGCGCCTAGTTTTGTTAATTTCTTTGTATGCTACAATGTAACTAGGTACTTATTGGGCAAGGTCGAGTATAATTACAGTTATAGATCATGATTATAATAGCCGGATAGGCTGGACATTGCTACCTACCTAGACCTATAAAACCAATAAGTGCTAATCAATAAAACTAAGCCTTTAACTTTATTGAACAACGAGCAACCCGCCTGCATCACCCGGGTGCAATTTATAAGCGAATAAAAAACATTTTTGGTTGATTTTACAAACATTTTCATACACATCTAAACACCTGAGATTTTGAGCTCACAAGTGGTGATCTCAACCCGGTTAAGCAGTCGACAAGCTCATAGGTTGAATTGCGAGACGCCAATCAAAAAACAAAAAAATAAAAATAATGATCTTTCATACATACGGCAATTGGTTTTTATTTAATATAGTCTCCAAAATTTCCGCAGTATGCTTGGCTTCAAAATTGACGCAATACACAACGTGTTACAGAATAAAAGCAATACCTCTTAAGGGGTCATTTTACTCGTCATTATGAACAGATTTCACTATGGGACCAACTCCGAAATCTTGTGTTTATAATTTTAATGATTGTATTTTTATTTATTATTATTTATTTATAGACCAATTTCAAACACAATGTAAATTGTTTCTGAATTAAATTAAATTGAAATTGAAAATAACTATATTTTTTTAAACCTGTTACTACTAGTGCCAAAAACCTGCAATAAAAGTAGAATGGCCCTAAATATTGTCTCCAAAATTGCCGTAGTTTTGCTTGGCTCTAAAATTGACGCAATACATAGTTCCTTAGAACCTCATTTCACATTCTTCGGTCATATTACAGTGTGATCCATTGAGATAAGTCTCAATACAACACTCTGTTTAATTTGCTCTGCTATCTCGTAATAGTCTCGTAACTCATTAATTGTTTAGCCGCCATGCGAGCGTTTAATAAACCATTAAACATTTGTTTTATGTTCACAACTAACATTGAATTTATTGAATCAATTAAATTCAATAAAGAAATATTATGTTGTACCTAAAGGAATAAAACACATAGCGTTTACTTAGTGTGTAAATAAGCTATGCCCTTTTATTATTCACATATTAGTTCAAAAAAAAAAATTCAAAAATTCATTTTATTTTGTGAACACAGGGTAAAATGGTCTTATCTTATGTATATAAAGTGATTGGTCCAACCTATGTTCCGCCGACAGGCATACAAAATAGTGATGCTGTGATCAAAATTAAATTAATTCTATAAATCCCACAATGTCAACAAATAAAAATTGTCAAAAGTTAAATGAAATAGTAAAGAAAGATAAAACAATGTCAGCAATATTACAGTCGTCGAAATTAATTAAATTAAAATAGTCTAAATGTCATAATCAAAAAAAAAAAAAAAAACAATGTCAGCAGAGATTAAAATTATCAAAAATTACAATTGCATTACAATAAATAAAAAAAATATAATATTAATTCAAACATTATGAAAAATTAAATTTGTCATTAAGAAACTGGTCTAACGTGTAATAGCAGTTTTCAAGTAGCAGCTTCTGTAGAGTGTTTCTGAATTTTTGTAATGGCATGCATTTAATTGCATCGGGAACTTTATTAAAAACTTGGGGAGCAATACCAAAGAAACTTTTCTTCATCAGTGCAGTTTTACATTTAACATGGCATAATGTGTTCATATATTGAGCACGTATGGGTAATTTCTTGACTGTGGCCATTTTTTTAAATAAGTGGGGATTATTTTTTACAAACAAAGAAGTTTCCAAGATGTACAAAGCAGGAAAAGTTAAAATATTGTATTTTTTTAAATACGGCATGCAACTGTCAGTCCTTCTTAAACCAAACATCGACCGTATACATCTCTTTTGTATTTTAAAAACAAGTTCTCGGTTTGTTGACTGTCCCCAAAAAACAACACCGTAACGCAAAGCCGAGGCTACCAATCCATGATAAGCTGTTAAGAGTGTTTCAGTACTTACTTTTTTTGACAATTGAAATAGAAGGTACACTGATCTGCTTAATCGTTTACAAACTTCTTCCAGATGTGGTTTCCAGGTCAGTTTGCTGTCTATAGAGATACCCAAGAATTTTGCAATGCTAGCCTCTTCTATTCTAGATTGATTATAGGTGACATTAACTGGAGTATTTACAAGCCGTTGGTAGAAATGCATAATTTTTGTTTTATTTAGATTTATTACAAGATTATTGTCCTTAAGCCAATTAACTATTTTCGAGAGTGTGTCATTAATGTCAAGTTCGTAATTATTAGGATTGTTGCATTTTATAATAACCGTGCTATCATCAGCAAAAAGCACCATTTCATGCCCTGTTATTTTCGGTAGGTCATTAATATATATTAAAAATAACAGGGGTCCCAATACGCTACCCTGAGGAACTCCATATTTGATCAGCCTTGCTGCCGAGGTATATGTTTTTTGCAACTTAGTTACTGGACATATTCTTGTAATTTCTGTGCATTGCAATCTATCACTTAGGTAAGATTCTATAAGTTTAAGAATATTTCCTCTAATGCCGTAGCTATACAATTTTTGTAGTAAAATTTTATGATCCACAAAATCAAATGCCTTGGTCATATCTGTGTAAATAGCGCAAACCCTGTTTTTCTTATCGACAGATTTTATGACACTTGATAGTAGGTCAAATAGAGCCATGTTTATATTAATATTTTTTCTAAAACCCTTTTGTTCATTGCAAAACAGTTTAAATTTTTCAAAAGTGAGTTAGATACACGTGTCTTTTATTGAGTCACTGGCTTCTACCAGCGGATTCGCCCTCTTGGAAGTCGTCCCAAGGGAACAAACTCCGGGGAAAAAAGTGTCACCTGGCTAGCCTTTTCCCAACTATATTGGGGTCGGCTTCCAGTCAAACAGGTTCAGCTACTAGCATTTTACTTGAAGTGACCTATCCGACGTCCACGACCCAGTAACTGGGTACTTCCTGGTAAGACTGGTGTCAAATTACTTACCTTCTGATTATCCGTAACGACTGGCAGAGATCTTTAAATGATGGCCGGGACCAACGGCTTAACGTGCTTTTCGAGGCACGGAAGATTCTCGGTATTTTAAGATGGTCACCCATCCACAGACCGACCTTGGCAAGCGTTGCTTAGCCTTGAAGATCGAGGCTGTAATTATTTAGCCACGAGCTCATCTCCGGAATATTTGCTGTGATATGTGTTAATCACGGCTATAAACTGTACGTGTTTTAGCATGAAAGAGTAACAAACATCCATCCGTTTATTCCACGGAGCAAATACAAAGAGGAGATGTTGTAATTTAATTTCCCTATGAAAAAACGCGTGACACTTTGCGGGGTGAGGGGGTGTTAGATCCCGCCCACTTCTTTATTTTCTATCTACCGGTCAATAGCTAAAACTACTCGCTAGTTCCATCGATTTTACTTTGTAGTTACGCAACTATCTCACACTAGATGTCACTAAAAGTACAGGATGCAACAGGGTCGTACTCAGGGTTTTCGATGCAGGGAGTAGGTAATCTGTTTTTTTTTAAATTCATTTTGCGAACCATCTTGATACATATTTTTTATTGAATTGCCTATTGATACTTTTATGAAAAAATAAACTTTTGAATAAAAAGATTTTTGATGAATGACGAAAGAAGATTAGTTTTTTATCTCATATTTTTAAATTAAGTACTTATTTTGTTAATAATACTTATCAAGATTGTTTAAGTACAAAGCTAGTCTTCATAGAAAAAAAGACCTCCCATTTACGTGACAATCTATCCGAAACCATTAATGTCAAGTAAATAAGTAATGACTAAATAAAAAAGCATGCTGCGAAATAAGCTTTCTAGTAGCATGACTCTTTTAATATGGTCAATTGGGTAAGATCGTGGGTAAGATTAATTAATCAAAGGCTGAATAAATAATAGACAAATTATAACGAAATAAATTTATTAGCAAAATTCAATTTCCTGCAAAAATAACTGATTTGGTTAGTTGTTGTCGGTTGGTTACTCTATCGTTTTCAATGGTTGCAAAATGCTTAAAACGAATATCTATATATTTTTCAGCTGATTTAGTCAGAAGAAAAATATGATTATCAGTCGGTGATTCTAATTCCGGCCCTGTATTTTTGACATTTCATGATTAATGTTCATAATTGACGATAGATGGCGGCTTGTTTACAAAATGATATAAAAACTACAAAAACAATATTTTGGCGATTAAAGGATCTTTAGGAATGAAAGTTTAAGAAATTTCAGTACATATGATTATTAAAATATATAAATACTGAGCTCTACATACCTCAATATTCTTAGTTCCCTTGACACAAAGTGTCGCCATCTAATGTCGGGTAGAATTATATTTGAAAACACCGAAGCTAAGAGATTTTTCTAGAACTATTTTCATAAATTACGCATAAAATTACTTACAAATGAAATGTGATGCCGTCCATAGCATCAGAACGTCCATCCGAATAGTTATTACAAGATAAAACACAATACTTCATCTTTTTTTTCTTTTAACGCGAATGTAATGCTGTAAAAAGGGTACGTTTACGAAGTGCACAGGACGAACGCCAACAATACACTGACTAAGGCCACGCCCACGTGATGACGTCAGGACCTAGTTGAAAATCACAGTGCACAGTTGTTTAGGCCGTCTCCTCTCTGTATTTGCTCCGTGGTTTATTCTTTCTCATAAACTTGTCACACAAACATGAAAATTATAATCCTTTGGCTGATATAGGTGCTTGGACGATGAGCAGCTTTTGATAAAATTAAAAACCTCTTTCGGCAATATTCACTAGGACAATCAGCGCCATTTCACAAAGTTAAAAATCAGTCACGGACACACGAGGGTTGAAAATATGTGTCAATAATGGAAACGACCCAAAACCTTGCATCAACGAAATTGCTCCGAAACTAAAAGGTCACGGTAAGTGGGTCGGTGTGGGACGGCAGTCGGATCACGTACATGTCCATTGTAAAATACTAATACAAATAATAGAGGAATGATTGCACCTGTCCGAAATAGCTCCAATCATCGGCTCGGACGTGCCCAAAGCCGGCCAGAGTGGAGTGTCAAGGATACGTGAAATTGGGTGGTTACGGTAATACCCATGTCTAATGTTTCAGTGAAGTAGCAATGTCGAATAAGGACTATTGATCCGGTGATTGGTTTTGTGATTGGGTTTTCTAGATTGTTTTGTAATAGGACAATATAAGGTTATAGCTGCAGAGGTTAGCTATGTATACTCTAAAAAAATCAAGGTAAAAAACCGGCGACAAACCTACTGACAATTGATAAGTAGGTTTCTTGCCGGAAACTTCTTGAAGAGAGATGTACGGAACTGGGAAGCTTAGCCGAAGAGGGGGAGTGCTATACCATAATCCGGCTAATTTGGTAAATTGGGTAATTCCGGGCTGAAATTATAATACTGTAGGTAAGTTTTTTATGAATCAGAATTCTGTTGATTGTTTTTGTTATACGATTTATCTCAAAACATCCTGTAACAGTGGGTGACCAAGAATTCAAATTAAAAAGATTAGTTTTTTACATAAACTGTTTGTCAAAAATAGTTTTTGTCACGTCCAAAATAGGCAAGCATCGTGATTTAATCCGCTATTAAAATTTGGAGCGACAGTTATCCCTGGTCTGAAACTAAGCGGAACTACCTTCAAGGATGGTTTGATTAACAAAAAAGAATGCAGTTCATTTAAAATTTAATTTCGCTTGCATTTAATCAGTTACGCTGCAGAAATGGGTTAGGGCGGCCGCCTATCACACTGTCGTTGCATTTTGCTTATTCATATTTTTTTCATACAATATTTTTTTATTTTTACACTATTTAAAGTGACACAAGTTTCAGTTATGTTTGAAAAAGATGCTAATTTGTGGTAGGTCGTTAGAACATCTATAATAAGTAGAAGTGAACCAATGTTATTTCTTAATGACTTCAATCATTCACTGCATACCGAATAAACGAACAGTAAAAGTATCAAATACTTCTTTGTTGTATACAAAATGTCGATTGTGCATCAAACAATGCTTTATTACTGTTTCTTGTTACATAACAGTGTGAAGACAGGCTGCCTTGAATCCACCTTGAAAAGTAAAATGTTATAGATCAGAACTGCAAGTTGTTATGAGTTCGCTAAACAATTGATCGAAAAATTGGCCATTGATGTATTGGCAATTAAAATGTTTTCACGATGGCTGTTATTAATATTTTATTGTCCATTTTTTTGTTTGTTTGCAATGTTTATGTTCGAAACCTTCCAGTTTTACTGTCTTTTTATAGTAGAATGCTAAGTGTTATTGCATTTCCTCTCGTTGCGAAATGAGATCACACAGTTTTACTACCTTCTTCCTTAACAGTTTATGTCAATTAATAGTGACGGTTTATACTGCTCGTAGTAATCCAGCCAAGTTATTGGTTTAGCATACTTTTACCATTTGCTCCTGTAACTTTATGTGAGGAACAGAATATAAGTAAGAGATCTGAACTTATGTAATAAGATCAAGATAGGGATCGGCCTGTCTCGGCAAAAACAGACGTTTTAAATTGCACCGCAATGACTCTGCGTTTTTCGTTAAATTTCTTTTCGCAATAAAGACCTCAATTTTTGAAGGGTTAATTAAAAATGTATATGCTAGTATTTCACTGTCAAGTATTGCTCCATAAAATACAGATACTAGTATTGTCACATATTGCTCCATAAAATATATTTTAGAGGATGTTTCGTATATCCTTGATTAAATTTATGTATCGTTAGTGTAAATCATCCTTTTGTTAAACCCGCTTACGATTGCAGTATTAACTTTTAAAATATTTCAACAAACAATAAACTAAATAATATATTGCAAGCATTGCATTGTAGATGTAATATTTTTTATATCTTTCCACGAAGCCATTTGACCTACATCAGTATTTCGGTCATTGTTATCGACGATATTGATAAATTAAAAGATAACCGATTAGCGAAGATGTATCGTGAACAATAAATAAAACTGTTGCGTATTAAATAAAACCATTTCATTAGGACGACGGCGTAAAAGTGCCGCGACTCGCCTCCAGGCCCTCAAAAATTTAACTAAATGATTTATATCTCTTAGTATTTAGCGCTCAAAATATGGATAAAACGTCAATAATAAATATATTTTATCTGTCTTTTTAATTTTACGCCCGCGTGTAACATTGTAATTCACTGTTATTCAAAGCGTAGTATTTTCATTTATCCGAACCATTTTGAGTTAATTGGCCCAAATGACAGGACCATACAATAAGTTTCTGATATTATGCATTCGTTTTTGTTTTAAGTATTTACGCCGAATTAAGTATGCTATCACAGTGACATGTCGTTTAGTTTATTACTATTTCTGTTGACATTCGCAGCTTCCCGTATTGCGGCTCACAGCATGGAGTCTCAATATCTGATGATGAAGGAACTCGATACAGCTATATTTTTCTACAAGCAAGAATGCCCCCAGCGAAAACGATGAAATCATGAATGCGAAACCGATTGTAAGTAGGTACTAAGTGGAAATGTTAATGTGCCACAAAAAGCAAGTCTGCTTTTATAAGTGTTTCTATACTAGTGAAAGCCAAAAAAAATTCAGCTACAATAGAAATATTTAATTGAGCAAAATTCTATTTTTGTTTATTGTAATAATCATAGATCTACAAATAGTTGCTGTCCTTTTAACTTGATAATAGTTAATAAAAATAAATGCGACTATTTTCCATTGTAAACGGAAGTGTAACGGAACGGTGTAACAGGCGGCCATGCTGTTATGAAGAGGTTGTCAAATTAGTGTGCTCAAATTACTCTTTATCTCGTTAATCGTCAAAAGCTTTTAGCCACATTTATCATTGTTTGAGGCTCATCTTACCGCAAGCCATCGATCAAGTATTCATGTAAATTTTACTTTAGGTACTGTTTTGCCATAATCGTTTATATTCGATAAATTTTGTTTATACAGATACAAGTGACCCGCGTCGGCTTTGCACGGGTACAAATTATTTATACCTACGCAATACAAGTTTACCCTTCCAATTTCCCTCCCTTAAAGTTAAAATTTCCAAAAATACTTTTTTAGAGGATGGTTACGTTGTAACATAAATCAATATTCTTTCAGCTTTCTAGACTTACGGCCGGTTTCAATAACGTATCTACCTTTAACCAACTGTCAAATTAGCTACCCACAGTTACACCACAACATGACGTTTCGGCTACTGTTGGTAGTTAATTTGACAGTTGGTTAAAGGTAGATACGTTATTGAGACCGGCCGTAAGTAGTCTTGGCTTTGTGTTGATAGTTTATAGACAAACGATTTTTTCTATGGGTCAACGGTCCAGAAACATAAAATATACATACATACATTTTAATCATGCTTTTGTGCTAAACATCTACAGCCCCTTTGTCCAATAACATAGTCTAACAAAATAACAACACGGCTAAGTGAAAGTGAATTGGTCTAGGTCAAAATCTAGAGCGAGCTCCTGACCCTTGACTTTAAGTTATTTACCTGGCTTAACGACGTGTTTGTCTGACCCTTGAGACAATGTAATACTGGCTGCTGATTGGTCACTAAATAAAAGTTGTTTGGGTGATGAAAATACAGTTAAATAAAAAGAAGTTTAAGTTGTTTTCCTTCTGGGTTTTATTGTCGCACCGTTTTACCTATCTACGCAATAGTCCCTACGTGATATGACTTCTAGGTAAATAAATCAGATGTATTATTAATTGTAGCTCCGGTACACAGAAGCTTTTGTGTAGCGTTAAGGTTTAAAGTAGGGAAACCAGTAAACCTCTTACTAAAGCCAGCTAAATAAAATAATTACAACCTATTTTTAACAAAATCCAGCCACGAATTCTCGCAGCCAAACGTTATTATTATGACCATTAGCCAATATTTGAATTATTCAAAACTTAACAACAGTCGGGCGAACGAAAGGGCACGAATATGGCGGTGCTCGATATACCAAAGAGAATAAAGGAGTTGTCGGTTATCTACGGAATTCGCGGCGCGGGCTCTGACTCACGGCTGTACTGGCCACACCTGACGATGCCAGACCCTGTCGAATTCCAAGTTTCATTTACCAAATACCCTTTAATTGACAGTTTACGGCCTGTACCTTTGTTTGCTTGGCGCTTCCATGCATCTTTGAAATCTTTGTGTCATAAATGGATTTCTCCGTGGAAGCGATTCTCTTTGAGGTATCAAGTATTAAGTTGGGATATTCTGATATTAATCAAAGTATGGTTCTATTCAGAATATATTCCTTAATTAACAGGCTTATTTGACCGCGTCTCTGTCGTTTTTTTTGGGGTTTTATAAGGTTTCGTAAACAAGACATAATCAAGTAATTCTGTAAACTATAGGTACTACTAATGATAATAGTCATTTAACACATCACTTAGCAACTGGTTCATTATCTTTTAGGCTAAAATGCTCTAGAATAAGGAACTATGTGTTCTTATTACAGTTTATTAGCAAAACATGCAATAAAACTAACTGATTACTGTTAGAAGCATGAAAATAATGCAATTAAAGTTTTTGTGTATACCAAAAGTGTTTTTCTTTCTTTCTTTCAAGATGGAAAGAATATACTTTATTTTACACCAAAAGATTCAGCGTTATTCATTAAAAAAGTTTGCCATACTTGTGATTCGTTTGAGTACTGATTAGCAGATTCTTGTGTTTCATATTTTCTATAGATATTATGATAATAGAGATATTTTCAAGTGTGTAACTTGCGCTTCCAGCTTTTTTTAACTAACAGAATTTCTCATAACCAAGAAAACTATAAACCACAGTTTGTTCCGGTTTCAGCAACCACTATGTTACATTAAGAAACGTTTCAGAAATAAAACAGTCATAAGTTCTGCCGATTATTATACAGATTTCATATCGAATATTACCGCTAATGAAAACTAACTTTCCAACATTAAGCTGCTTGCAAACCTTATTGTATACGTGATAGAAAGAACGATAGTATCAGGCTGCATCAATCAAAATTTCACTCTTCCCGCGCACACCTCGAAATGAGTTTTGTGGTCAAACAATTGATTACATCGAATCCGTACGGTGGTCGCTGATTCTTAATTTCACACTGAATTTATATATCTCGAAGGTTTTGTGATCTTTTGTGTAAAATGAACTAAGTTGTGTCTACTGCCTGTGTAGCGTGACCACGGTCCGCGCGTGTAAGGTGTTACGTTAGAAATCGCGTTCAATGAGTAATCGAGTCGATTCGAAATGTAACCGATAGTCCACGAATAAAACTAGATTGTGTAATCTGTGAGTAGCGTGCAAATATGTCATTATATTCGGATTGGGAAACTGCATAGAACACAGGAGAGATTTTTGTAGAACAATAGTCATAATTAATGAAGCTCTAACCCTGCCGGAGTCTGTGTTTTATAGTGGTTACAACCGTCTTGGGTGTTTACGTTACTTCTGAGCAAGCGTGCTCCTTAGTCGACCACATAACCGCTTTCCATCAGGTGAGATTGTGGTCAAACGCGAGCCTGTCAATAATAAAAAAATGGCCATAAAGGTACCTTTCTGTTTGTCAAGAAAATTTGTGCGAATCTCGCAAGTAAAGTAATAAATTCAGCGAAATCATAAACAATATGATTTCTCAGTAAACTCCAAATTGGCATAATAATGACGTTAATGCATTAAATGAAGACATTCCGCGAATTTATTTCGGTCTTCGTCCCAGTACGTTGAATGAAGAAATCTGAATCGGGTAGATAATACAAATAAATAAAGCGGCAATGTGGGTACAGATTGTATCACGTAGGGGCAAGGAGCTCGTAAGCTGTCTGTACCATGTTCCAACTGACCACAGACTTAGGAAATAGAGAACTTATTTTGTATTTTTTTAGAAATGTTATATTGTTAAGTGATAGAGGTACAACAATAGGCATACATGATTCAATTAAACACAAATTATTCCTTCCTGAAGCTCATCGATCGACATTTATCGAACCTAAGGATTTTTAAATAAATAAATGTTAGGGCTTTATATTATTTATTATTATTGGATAAAGTGATAACTCCGTGGAATGTTACAAATTGTAACATTCCTTTTAATTACATTACTGACAACGTAATTAAAATTATAATAACATTTGTATAATATTTAATTTATATGTATTTTGTGCAAGTACCTAGTTATTAGAGTAATTGCAAATAGTTGTAAAACAAAACCATCCAGTGTCAGCCCCTTCATATCCCCTGGTGCGCAAACACTAACTTAAATAGAAAACTAATTGTTATAGCTTACAGACTCAGATCTGGACACATACCATGCAATAAATTTAATTTTATGATGAGGAAGACTGACTCACCAAACTGTGAAGATTGTGGCGTCCAAGAGGATTTATATCATTTATTGCTGGAATGTGTCCGATTTGAGTCTGGGAGATCATGTCTAGCAAATGCCTTTGAATTAAACAGACTGGATGTTGGCACATTCAATGTGATTCTTAGTCAACCCAGTTCTAAAGTAGCAAAGTGTCTGTTTGAATTAATGGCATCGAAGTAAAAAAAAATTATATTTAAATTTTTAGTATAAGCTATTGGCAGTCAGATGTGGTTAGGGTATAATGGGACTGGTATGCACAATGTGTAAAAGTCCTTATAAAAAAAAAAAAAAAAAAAAAAAAAAAAAAAAATAGTTGTAAAAGAATGATGAAGTTGTATAATTTTGTTCCTTCGGTTTTAAGACATTTTATTTCTCAAAGAACAAAATTACAGTTCACTTAAAGAGATACTTAACTAAATTAACAATAGGTGGTACATAGTTTACATTACGTCGTACTAGTCATCCAAGACCAATACCTTGCGTTCCCTATTCACCGGAAAAAAGGGATTTTATTTTATAAACTGTTACACATTCCTGTCATATCTACCGTTTCTTCAGTCATGCACGTGTATTATCTGATGAACAAGATATCGATCAATCCATCAGGCGATTTTATTAACGCCATAAATTTTCGAAATTATTTCGCTCAGGTGAAAACCGAGGGCCATCGCAATTGGCCAGTAATGTTGCAACTAAAGTAAATTATAGCTGGTTGGGAGGCTAAGTATAGAGGATCAAATTGCCGCATCTCTGCTTATGCCCGAAATTGCGAGCTGTATAATTTGGGTCACATTGTAGGCCGCGCCGAGGATGGTGTGCTCTGAAACCGCAATGAGTCTTCAAAAATTAAGTAACTGTACATTAAGTTAAGGTTATTTGTTTTTGTATTTCTTGCATACGATTTTCGGCATAATTGATAAATTATGCCCAATTCAAAGGACAAAGTGAGTAATTGTATGGCCATGCAATCAATGTTGAAAGTTCTGCATTTTCGTGCTTATTGCGAAATACGAAAACGTTTTTGCAGATCAAATCTCCAGTCAATTTGTCAATCGATCAAAAAAGACAGTCTGTCAAAAATATAGAGTTGCGGTATTGCGACACTGGTAGCGATTGTTCGGCAAAATTCATATTCTCCATTTTATCTGTTTTGGGCTTACGTAAGGAAGTCGGTTGTCGTTGATTATGGGCCGCTCGTGCGCGCGCGCCGCTTGCAGCGATCCCGCTGTGTGCGACATGCCCCTTACTGCATCTCATTGGAATCTAAGGAGCCACCATAAACCACCAACCTCGAAGTTTCAAGTTTCTCTACCCAGTACATTGCGGGACTTCAGTCCCCAACAAAAAGACGCCAAAGAGAAACGCAAATGTATTGTGAGCTTTTGAAATTCCGTTTTTTGATGGTGGGTGTCCAATTCTGTCGGTCTTGTATTCTAATTTTAGATGCAATTGACTCTCGATTTCTGCGGTTGCTTCAGTTTATGTCGTCCCAGTTCTAAGTAGGTTTGTTTTTGCGCTTGTGATGATCGATCGACGGTTTGGTTTTTTGAGCAAGTTTTTGTTAAAAAAAGGACAACACAAAAACGCACAGCAAAAAAGTGATGGTGTCAACCATGTTCATGGAATCAATACAACTTCGGACTCGGAATTTTGTTAGAGCACGCTAATTACAAAGAGGTTAATCTCTAAGTGTAGTCATAACTATGCCATTAGGTACACACCTTACCCCCAGGAATCAAAACTACTCAAAGCATGTTTCAACAGCAAAAAGCAAAAACCAAACCACTAAATATTACAACACTGTCAATTTCCATAGATAACCAAACATAGGCAAGTACAGGACACCTGAACTACTTTAACACTATCACCGAGTCACAAAGCGGGTATATCTATACATCTGCAGCAATTGTAAAGTTGAGCTTTTAGTAGGCAAGCCGACAAACCTGGCCAGATGACCTATGATATATTTAACGCGGGTAGGGGCAGGGCGTGGCGACGCGTGCGCAACTAGGCTCCGAGGGGGAGAGGGGTCCGCGGGGCGGGGACAGAAGGGACAGTACGATTAGGCGATGGTGTGAGGTATAAGCGGGAGAATGGTTAGGATTTAGTTATCAAGCACAATTCGCTTGAGCAATCATGGTGACATTGTTACAATACACCAATATTAGTGCATTGATGATGCCAATATGGTTTAACGGCTGGTTGCCCAGATGGTTGTATACCCAGCTCGTTGAATACCCTGGCTACGTATCCAGGGAATTGAAAATTTTTAAATAAATAATTAAACCGAAGTTCAGGATGTTATAAAACACTTTAGAGTTCCCTTTACAAAACCCAGTTTATATGATGATGGAGGATTGTTCACCAGGCTAGCTATATAGAAATTTCGGATCTTCATAAACAGCCAAAGATATTAATGAGAATCTATTTAATTCAGGAATAGAAAATTTACGAAAATCTGATTGGTTTAAGCAAGCAGCTCCATTAAAAAACGTAATGTTGAGCTTTTTTGCGAAGCCTAAATGCCCTGCCGAATTAATCATCATTATTATCTACATTATCTACAGCCTGATTTTACCAACACCCTTTGCTATCGATGCCTAACAAATAATCCTAACCGCTGCTTCCCCTACCTTGTTCCTCATGACAGGAAGAGTGGTGTCGGGCCGAGCCGTCGTGCAGGCATCGCGGCGGCTATTGATAAATCATCGACAGCCACGCGCGCCCCCGGCGAGCTGCGCAACCGTAATACACGCCGCAGTCTTCAGCGACACGATGCCAGCCTGCTTAGAGATGACCAGGAGAATGAAAACTAGTTTATAGCACAAGCTGTTAAGACCAAACGGCAATTACTTATAACCAGTCTTTTATCGTCAAGCTTTTGGAAAGAACAAGGTCTGGATCAAAAATTGACTTTCGCTACACTCCTCAATGACACGATGGCAAACTGTTTAAAGGAGCCAATTTACCAAGAAGAGGGCTAATATTTTGCTACACAAGAGCACAAAGTCTAAGGATTTATTTATTTGGCTATTGCTATCATCGACAGCCACGCGCGCCTTGGCGAGCTGCGCAACCGTAATACACGCCGCATTCTTCAGTGACACGATGTCAGCTTGCCTGCGTTGAGATGACCAGGAGAATGGCAAAAAAATATCATAAAAGAGGTTTTGTTGGCATAAAATTTAAAACCGTAATTACTTATAACTGGATAATGGGATAACAGTCGCGTTAACCCAGAATTTGGGAATGCAAAGTTGCGTGGTATTGAGTTTCGGCCCTAAATAGGCCTGGAATAAGGTACATATAACCAGGAGAATGGCATTCTCATATTTTGATCTATAAGAGCTTGAAGAATGAGGTAACAAATGTATTCACTCCGAAAGATGGTAGAGTTCATGGCATCACATCGCGTTCAAATTTAAGGTTGAACTTTAAGTCTAGTCAAAAAGGAGGCAGCAGGAAAAGAGATCCAACGCTTAACATAAGACGAGAGAAAGAGTCGATAGTACATTCCTCAAAGACACGATGCTAATCTGTGCCAATTCTAATAATTTGTACTGTCAAAAAATCCTTAACTTCCATACATTTTTGACAGATTGCCACTTAGATGCGAATGCAAGCGTTGCTTAAAAATTTGTAGAATTGTCACTCTGGTTCCAGACATAGTCTTTAGAATGACAACTATTTTGCTCTAAGAGACCGGTTCACGAAATTCTAAAGATAAGTCTTAAGAAATAATTATTATACTTCGAGCAAGTGAACAGACTTTGGTATTGCAGGTTGAGTGGTGGTATTGAGATTCGACCCCAAATAGTCTGAGAAGTGGTGTTGAAAAGACTAGTTGATTAAATTGCTTAGAAAAGAAACTGCTGAGAATAAGCTTAGTGAGACAGAGACCGGAGGTATAGCTGATAGTTAATAAGCAAGTCTTTTGTGAAAGCATCATGACGGTCTCAGAAGTAATTAAGAGAAGTAGAAATTTAAAAAAAAAGTTAAGCTCAGTTTAAAGTAATAAAGAAAAGTAAGTAAACGAAATTAGCATTGGCAGCCCTGCATAAAACTTCATCAGCAAAGAAAATAAAGCTAAATCACCGCGATATAAAAACAAATCACAGGTTAATGTTTCTAATTAGTGTTTACGCGAATTCCCGGAGTTATATCGTGTAATTTAGAAATGCCAACGGGTGAATCTCTTGGTCGTATCTACGGGTAATGTAAGTTGGGTGCGTAGGCGCATGACAGCCGCCTGTCTTAATGAACTCATTGTACATCTTATTAGCCATGTTCTGCTTAATTGCAGCCTTAATCGAGTTGGTAAAGGTCAAAGGTTTTCAGTTCAAATAATGTATTTTGACTTAACTTGCACGAGTCGTGTCGTGGACTCTGATTAAATATGTAATGTGGTTTTGCATGTAGTGTAGTTATAGTATTGTTTGTGATTACTATTGTTACGTTAATTTAAATAAGTTTTAGCGTTGCATGGGCTATTATTAAAATTATTAGCATAACGGTAGTAAAACGGAAGATTTGCATTTGCGGAAAACTAGCTGTGGCAGCAGCGTTACCCGCTAAGTTCCAAGTTTTATTTTTCATGCGGATACGTAGGTACCTACCTAGTATGTGGCGTGGTCTTTGAAGTTTTAATTAGTAATTTTTGCCTTTCTTTTCTCGCGGTGGATCAATATAAAAATCCGTACAAACATATTTAATAGCATTGACTTTATTCTGCAAGGCCTGGTTCGATGTGGCTTCATCATCATCATATCAGCCGAAAGACTGCTGGACATAGAAAGGCCTTCCCCAAGTGTCGCCACAACAACCAGTCCTGTGCGTCTCGCAGCCATCGGCTACCTGCGACCCTCACCAGGTCATCGGTCCACCTTGTGGGAGGCCTTCCAACGATACGTTTTCCAATACGTGGTTGCCACTCCAGAACCTTTGGACCCCATCGACCATCTGTTCTGCGAGTAATGTGGCTTAGGTAAATAAATGGCCAATTATCATACATAAAAAAAACTATCAAATTCAAGAGCAATATTATCTCAGCGGCAATTAATAAAACAACTTGCCTTGCTTTGACAGTTTTAACTGTTAGCGACTGCGCGATGCAAATTCGCACGCTTCTTAAAAATACGAGAATTGCACTTTTGGAGTGTAATTTTAATTAGTAACAATATCAAATGCACAGTAAATCGTTAAAAGCTGCTACAAGTTCCTTCCTCCAAAAAACACTCTAAACCGGATCTTCAAGAAGACCACCAGTACAAGCCAATAAAGCCTTCATCCTTCAGATTGTCTAACTCTTTCTACGACTGCGGAATGGTCATAAAAAGAAGCATATCGACGAGCGATAGCATCGCTTAGTGACTTACCGGCTGGCACCGCCATTATTTGCAAAGGATCGTATTGTAGAGGTATGCACACTGGATATGGTTAGCTTTTATTGAGTGGAACAATAGGACTAGGATTCTAGTATTTCAGGAAACCAAGGCTTCAGCGCTGCGTCAGGCTTTTCTATTGTTTGAATAATAGAAAAGCTAAAAGTGCGTCCTGAAATTTGACTTTTTATGGTTTCAATTGTAAACATGTCAGGACTCCTTTTGACTGACATAAGTTTAGTTTTAAATTAAGGTACTTGATTTCTATAACAGGGGGTCTCTTCTCACACAGCGAAGAAAGAAAAGATCCATCATACTTTCTCACTACATCTTGGTAACGTCAGACTATACGGCCCTGATCGTGTTTGTAAATTAAATGCTTGGTCAGATTGCAAAGCAGAATTCACTGACCCTAATGACTTAACAGGAAGTTAAGCTAACAACATCAGAACAAGAATGAATTGAAATACTCACAAAGACCACCCGTTTGGGGTAACGATGACTCATATTGTCTTATACAATCCCGTTTTAAAACATTTCTAAAGGAGGCCCAAACACCTTAAAGGCACAATACAAGAGCCATATCTAGGTGGATAGGTAGTACATCTCTCTGGGCCATTATTCTGTAGCTTCGGAGACTAATGGGCCATCATGGCTATAACTCAGGCCAAGCTCATTGTCCACGCTCGCACTCTTGTGCTATCTATAACGCAGGACAAATTTATTAATGTTCGACATTGTAACGGTTCTTATTAATCTAATACTATATCTAATTTGATGTACTCGCAGCTGGATTTTAGTATCAACCGGGGATCTCAGTTTATGGATTGGTTATGGGGATGTAAGTGTTGTTAAACTGAAGTTATCTGCTCTTAGGCGATGGGAGAGGAATTCCGAGTATCATTTGGATTTTCTGTAAGTAGTTTTCGCAGATTAAGGTAGCTGAGAAATGGATTTCATCTAAATAGATTTTCGTTATATCAATCTGATGATGATATCTAAGAAAAATGGTGAATATCGTAAGAACAATTCTAGAATTTTTGAGGAATGTCCGCATTCGCGTCGCAAACTATCAAAAACGTCTATAAAATTATCTATATTTTGACAAGTATTTGACATTCTGAGATGATATGGCGAATTGAATTTGAATGCTTTTTAAGTACGAGTATTGACGAGAGGAAGGAGTCATTTGATGATTTCCCATCCATAAAAAAAGGGGTATACTTGGCTAAAGATCTCACAACACGGAGAGACATGAAAGGAGGAAGGGGAGGTTTCTGCCCAGCTAATACATAACGATTGTCACAATAATGCAATGTATATGGTTAAATTCTCTCAGCCATTTTACCAGAAATCTTTCTAAGAATGAAACTTTAAAGCCGTATTTCTTGGCACAATTTTGTGAGATGAAGCAACTGATATAGTTGGTGTAGTAACATCTAGGAAACGTAGATTTACATATAGAACCTAGTGATTTATTTATTCATAAAAGTAAGATATGCAGAATACCGACCGCTTTCATTTGGTAACCTGGCCGAGATAACTTGTTGTGAAAACCTGGCCCTTTGCAGGTGTCAGATTACCTTTTTGTAATTAGTATAATCTAGATTTAAATAGGTTGATTAATACTTAGCGTTATATTATGGCGAAACATTAAATTAATAGGCTCAAAAGAAGTATTAAGCAGCTTATTTACCATCTTCAAGCAAGCTGGTAACTACTTATTTTTATTTGAGATATATTTAGTTTTTGTAGAACATGAATTTTGAAATAATAGGTGATTTTTATGTACCCTTATAAATAATATGGCAGAGTCATGGAAATAATCTTCCTGCCCTATATTAAGGTACTAATTTTGTAGATGGATATTGTTGAAAGTTAAGCTTATGTTTCATAATTTACACAAAGTTAAGATACGTATGATACTATTCAAGATATTATGCCTTAACACTTATGACTCTATAAAGCAAGTTTAGTGTTACAGATCTATTTTTAATCGTAATTAATCATTTTAAAGCCGTGGTTCCGGTACCCATGAGTTGTTACAAATTGACTTGTACATCTGATTTCATTTAATTGATTAATTATTATTTAATTTACAATATGTCAACTGAATCGTAATCAATCATCGTGGTGTGATCGAGTTTATTTATTTTAAATCATGGTACTCGGTTTTGAATGCTTCCGTAATGGCTTGATTAGTGTTTAACCCCCGACTTCTGAATTAAGAATTTGACGTTGAATACTTGTCGAATTCTACTTTAGCCTTAAACTGTTTAAAGTAAGTATTGACACATTCTCAACTCCAAATACTCAATTCAGAAATCGGCACCAAGTCTCTTGGCTTTTGTGCAGACTATGGTTCGTGATATAATAAATACTCTTAATTGTACAGCATAACCTCTCTGTCCCAGTCAAAATGCGTCGCGGCAGATCACGCAGAATTGTCTGGCAGACAAGCCCTAGACCGAAATAGCTGGAAGCCATAAGGGAGGCCTATGCCCAGTACTTAGATGATACCGGCTGACAATGGCCAATAACACCGGTTACCTAATCAAGACTACTCATCGTTCACGGATCTGCTAGTATTCTCCATGAGAGAATTACAATAGACAAAATCCTAGTCTTGAAACGTCACTTACTGTAGAAACCGTCAAAACTCTAATGACTTTCGCTGATTGGTATGCGATGAACCAACAAACCTATTTTACTGTTACCAGACTGCAATACAGAAATAATAAAAAAACACACATTGTCAATTACAAGGCAGGTTGTTCGTTAGATAATTGAATGGCAGTTGATAGTTTGATACCGATTGATGTAACAGTATTTGCATGCTACGAGCGAGACTGATAGCTATTAAAAGTGGCTCTTATCGGCACTTTCTATTTTATATACCTACGTCATAGGCATCTGTTATACAACGCTGTACATGGTTTAATTGTCTTTGATTCAATGTGCAGGTGGTCTGGCCTGGGGTGATGCCGTTTGATCGTTGATTGATACGCTTTATTTTATTGTGTTCAATTTATTGCAAGAGTCGAATGATGGAGATGTATGTAGAGTGTACAGCTATTTTACCTACACCTACATTTCTTTTTTTAATTTTATTTCTATGTACCGTGCGTGTTTCATGTAAGCGCTAAATATTATTCTTCCTTTCTTTCTGTCTTATTTTCCTGGATTAACCACATCTGGGCTGTTTCTACCAGCATGCGGTTTTTCTGTATTGCGGATTGAAGGGCTCATCGCTTTCCTCGTACCTAAAATTACTGAATTAATGTGGGACTTTTGGATGCTTGGTAGAGGGAGTTTTGGTGGCAACAGTGGCAAGGCTATTAACATTGGCAACAAAGCAAAATAGGTAACGTTACAATCGTTGTGTCAACGTGGCAATCGTTCATACTCATGTCCACTACTCATACTAAAAACCCTGAAACCAACTCAACAAACCAGTCATCAGTGGTGCGGTTTTGTTAAAAAGCTGAGATTTTTAAACTCGAACTTTTTTGTGAAACCAGAGCAATTTGCCTCCACTGTGGTGGCCAAAGGCCACATCGTCCTTGACGAAGAAGCCCTAAAATTGTCTACAAGGTGGTCCGCGTCTCCGCTATGTACTTAATTACTTTCGATGGCCTTGTTACCCAACGACTTGTCTCCGCGATAACTAATGTTAATGTTGCAAGCCGGAATGTTTGTCTGTTAGCTTGTCTATAATTTGTGGCCCCAGGTTTAAGTTAGGGTTACGTTTTAGTATTGTTTAGATAACTTACAACGACATTTGCTAAACTACTTAAATAATATAACTTGAGATAAATGTTTATTTTATTGCACGACCTGTTGAAAGTAAGTTTATTAAAGTGGCAAACGAAACCGCGAGCTTTGCTAGTTACATTTCTTTACCGAGTGAGGTTTTCGAGTCCAAATCGAACTTTGTTACATATTTACTTCATTTCGAGCATAAACGAATAAATTTTACACGAAATTGGGGAAACACAAAGGACATCAAGTTTTTGTATTCCAATGAGAGATATCAAAGTCGTTTCGTGGAACCGAAACCGGAATGCTTCAGGTTGTTGGTAACACACAAAGAGAGCCGCTGGCTTCAATCAGATCGATGCGTAACCCGAGCAAAATCGAAAGTGCAAGGTGAGGGCCGATGTGGACAAAAACGTCGATGAGTAAGGCGGCCACAATGAGTCTGACAATTAGCTCAACTAGGAAATAGCCGTTTGTCATCATAAGAAGGCAAAAAGTGATCACGGAGTTTATGTTGCGTGAAATTGGGTACGGTTTTTTTCAAGATGCGAGTTTACAGCGGTCGTGAGTGTCGCCTGGTACGGAGGCACCGATCAAATGTATTGTGTTGATGTTCTCTTGTTTGAATGTTTGCCAATCTGTCCCAGTTTCCGATACATCCTGTATCCGATTACTTTTTGTGACATTGTCTATACCATTGTCGTTGAATCTGGAACAATTTGGTCACAAAGGATTTTTTTTGAGTTCCATGTAAAAAGAGCAGTATTAAGCCTTTGTCTGTTTGACGGTCTACTTGTCTGTCTGTCTGTGACATCATAGCACCTAAACAGTTACTTTAATGTAGGTTTTTATAGAGTTCTCATAGGATGTTCTGCTTTCAGTAACTGTAGTTTTTAAAATTTTAATAAGCCCGTAGTATCCCCTTGCATGGCAAAGGTCTCCTTTCCTTCTTAACATTATATTCTATCTTAGGCTGGGTAAATGAAGCGATTATATTCGTTCTTAACAAACACATCCCTCACTACGCATCCTCGCACGTCTCTGGTGGAAACGCAGCCTTAGGTAGGAGTCTAGCTTGTCTCGCAATCTCCTTTTGGGTGTACCGATTTGCAGGTCCTGATGTTTGGGAGGTAATCTGAGGCTACTTTTGCCCAGTTACCTAGTGGCATGCGGCGGATAAGACCTACCCACTTACATTTTAATTTGGCAGCTTTATTGCCTATACCTGTCATTTGAACGAAGTATACTAGAGTTTTAAATAGGTCAAACATATTAAATACCAAATCTACAACATTTCGTTGAAAAAAAAAGAAAAAAATCTGTTCTACACGAAACAAACATTCTTAAACACAGTTAATAATTTGTTAAGCACATATTATACAAGTCCGGGATACCTAAAACGTTTAGTCTTGTATGTAAAACACTAAACACGACGAATGCCCAGTAGCTACATGTTTCGTGTTGTTACTGTCTTCCGTGTTTTCAAGGCCTTAGGAGACGGACTGATGGACAAAAAATGTCGCCATTTAATTAAATTAGCTATTAGCTGGGGGCATTAAATGAGACAGAAAAAGAAATAAGTACCTATTTAAATTGAAGAACAGAGGGGGACTTTGATAAACTCTGACGACAGTTGTTAATATGTGCATAGACTATTACATGACGATATGTGCATAGACGCATTAAAGTTTACGTTTCACGGCTCTCTAATCCAGGTGTCCATCCGTTCCCCGAGTTCCATCCAAGCTCTTTTCGTCGATAAGGCGTATATTCATTAACATTTCGAACTTCCAAACATACAGGCTTTTTCATTTATAGCTAAGTAGTAGTGGAACAGGTCGTCTTCAAGGTTAAACAAGGCTTGCCGAGGTTGGTCTGTGGATGGGTGACCATATTAACATACCGAGATTCCTCCGTGCCTCGGAAAGCACGTTAAGCCATTGGTCCAGGCTGTTATTTGTGCAGTCGTTACGGATAGTCAGATGAAAGAAAATCTGACACCAGTCTTACCAAGGAAGGAGCACCTACCATGTTACCCAGTTAATGGGTTGTGGAGGTCTGGTAGGCAACCGATCCACATAAAATACTGGTATTCAGCTGAATCCGGTTCGACTGGAAGCCTTCCCCATTATAATTGGGGAAAACGCTAGGCAGATGATAAGTGGTATCCTTTGATACAAAATCTAGCGAGTTACGCCACACACCTAAGAGGGCATTTCCGCCCATCACCGTGACAAAAATCGGCTATAAAGATTACCACCATGAAAACTATATTTTCACCTTGGATAAGTTTCGTTTTTGTTGCTTTGAATAGCTCTGTAAGCGCTGTTTGAAATATAAAAGAGAATATTGTGTTTCTGTGCATTAATTTCATTAATTGCATGTAATTAAGTGCCACAGTTACAAACGAGGACACGTGTCTCAAACATTTAAAGTCAAACACATAATGACCTGCATCTATTTCCTACCATTTAATTTTAGTTGAACGACAAAGCCGTCCGTTTGGCATGCAATTATTGTATCTATAGTGCAGTTAAACTTCCTTGGAGGGTCACAAAAGGCATTACTAGGTATAGCATTGAAGAATTACAAAGCTCAAGAGTGACGGGTGGTGCAAAGACGCGACAAGGTCAAACGCTGTCCAAAAATATTCTTTAATGACACTTTTTTAATCGATTGGTCACAAAGTTTGCAAAACAAGCAAAAAGTGTCCGATGTACGTTTTTTTGTGGATCCTGAAAGTCATAGTTGTTGGTCACAGTCTGGGCTAGAAGTGGACGAGAATGGGGAGTGACTGCCTGTTACTGCTGTTTTACTATGGGCCATTTTCTCGGAAAAATTAAAGAACATACGACTATTATTATTGCGCGTATACACTTTTTCACATTTATACACACACACGTAAAGATGCAAAAATAATCTTCGATATGTTTTCATTTTTATAGTTCTTAACATTGAAAGTTGTTGAAGTTTCATATCGAAAATGAAAGGGATATTCTCGATGCCATACAAGCTTGCACTCAATTGTTTTATTACATTATTTCATACTGTAATTCGATGCAAAAAACTCGTCAACACCCACACGACGGCCTTGTAAACAATGCAAGATTTTGCATATTATTCGGAACAAAAAATGTATGAAAAAGTAGGTATGTAGATATGTAGAATCATGAATTAATTCATGATATTATGTGTGAAGTACTTAGGATTATTGATTTGCATATTCATTGGGCTGATTGACCATTTTAGGACATCTGTCAGATGTGATTTGTCGGATTATCTAAATTTAGGCAAGAACCTTGATTCAGATGAAATTACATTTTTGTGTTGACTTATCTAATGTCATAAGGGTAAAATGGTTTGTATGTTTGTATTTGTCCATGACATATGTACAGCCTGCTGACAGACGGACGGACAGCGAGGCTTCATCATATGGTACCTTCCGTTGGTCATCCACTCTGTTTTATTTTGTGTTGAAGATTTTAAATTATATACTCAGATTTCATGAGGAGTTTTCTTTACATGAGGAAGAGAAAAAATATATAGCCTTTAAAATGTTAAAATACACTTACAATTTAAGACTATAGGAACAAAATCTCACATGGATACTTGGAAACAAGAACTTGATATTTTGAAAGACGATACCGAAGTTAACTATCTTGATAGTGAAGAAGCAGGAGTAGGCTAGTAAATTATGTCGATGGTTAAATAGATTTACCATATTTTAGAGACAAAATGTTAAAATAAGTTGCTTAAAGCCAAAATGTTAAATTTTACATTCATTCAGCTGAAAAAGTTTGCGATAATTCAGAGAACATTTTTAATTTCGGCTGTATTGTTTGATTCCTATCTAAGACCTGTAAAATTTTCTATTGATTGATTGATGATTGTTTTAAAGGTCTTTAACGGTAAAAAAAAACAAACATAAGAGATCTTATAACATAGATAATTAAAAAAAATGTTAAATAGGATAAATCGTTTTTTAAAACATAAAACTTTTAATAATAATTGTTGACTACTTTTTTCAAAAATTTGTTCATCGTCCTACATGGGCAGAAGCAGTTTTTAAAATATGTGCACCTTGCCGTTACACCCTATATAAGTATATATAGACAAGTTCATATTACCCCACACTATTGCACATCACCGCAATCACATTCACAAGTATCAACTAATTGCAGTCAGTCAGACATTACCATCTGCGCCAATAAATTCAAACAACCTTTATATTTTGTAGCCCGTCTAATTGCTCTCTAATTATTATGGGTGAGTGTATTGATAGGAATCCTAAACTTCTACATGCATATTAACGTTATTTATGAATAGATTAATATGTCTGAGATCTTATCGCGCGTTTAAACTAAGGTTCTTTGGTACCATCGGCGCGTGCGCATAGATTTACCGACCCGATATATATTGAGAGTCTACATTTATCTTCCTTACTTAATTCGCGATTAAATAACATTTAATTGCTTTATTAAGCAACTATGTAGGTTAAGAGTGTGCTAAATATTTATTCACCGCATTTATTTGCAGTTACTTTGTAATTTTGTACCTTATGGTGTTAATTTTCTGGATTCTTGAATTTAAGTGTATTTTCGTCTGAAAATCTTGGTATGAAATCATTAACCTCGTAAACGAATAAAACATACACATACGACATACGTAGATCTCTCCAATGGTACAAAGATTTGAAAGGCCAAAATAAGATATGAGAAGACACTGAAAAAATCAAAGCATAGACAAGACAGGCTGACTGAAAGACGTGTTGCTTCTCGAAAAGGTGTGAAATCATGATTTTCCTAATTTATGTGTGTATAATTGAAAATCACGAAGCATCTTCATATATACACAGCTATTTTATCTTCTTAAGTTCAACAGGTGATACAAAATGTTCCGTCAATCAGTTTTGCAGTCTCATTTTATTTGCCTTACAAAATAATTTCATTTATTACGGTATTGAAGACCGCTTTGTCGAATGCTCCAACTGATTTGCGATCAAAGGCTTGATTTAATTTTAATTTTAGTTCAGCGAGCACGTACCGCTCTGCACGACTGCGCAGGACCTTGGCGATTGGTCCTGTCCAGTGCGACTGTGCCACATGATGTGACTTGCACAACTCTACTCCGCTATTTTCGATACCGGTTACTTGTCTTTATTATGACTTTACAGCATTTTTATTATATTTATGAATGTCATAATAAAAACCTTCAACAGAACCCTCTTTGTCGATCGAGGCAAATTGTCTCGTTTATTTATTTTTTCAATCAGTTCTCAACATTACAGAAACGCAATCTTCTTCGGTTTTGATAAACATTTCGACCGTTATAGGTGCCGATTGCGTCTGTTCCATATGTTGTTTTACGATAAAACAATTTTCAACCACAACGCAAATGAATTCTGTTTTGTTTTTGCAACTTTGTATTAAAGGTCGTGTCTATGTGCACAATGCGGCTGAAACACAATACGGTAGGGATCAATGACATCATTTGACGTCAAAATAATGTTATCTCCCGCTATCGCCATTGATAAATCATGCAGTTTTATTACGACAGTAGCCAATAAACCTATTTGTTCGCAAACAGATTCACATAATCGGTCGCAAGTTGACAGATATGGAGCTCTAAATCATAAGATTATTTTCTTTGTAAGTATTCTGCGCTGGATTGAGGACCTTAAGTGATTAGCAAAACGTCCAAACTCCTTTATATGTTAGTTGAATGTGTGTCCCTTGGGCGGTTATTTGGTCATAGCAGCAATTTTACGAGAGGGTCGATCAGGCTAGTGAATAGATTGTAAATAACGTGGCTACATATAAAATTTTAGATGTTTGTTATAGGATTCGTAAATTATGAGCCCAGTAAAATGATCCCTCGTAGTGTTACCATTAACTCTGTTGTATAGGATACTAAAACGTCGCGCGTCGATCGAAACTGTAAATTGAAATGGAACATAAAAATAAGACAGGTGTCTACGCTCGGTGTTGTTTATATGCATAACTTCCTATTAAATCTTATAGTAACTACTTGCAACTTCAGAATATCGGCATGTCCTAGGGTTGCGGAGGTCAAATTATAGTTGCCTCGTCTAAAATACTGATTTCATTTGGTTGGATTGGACGACGACAATCACTAAGTTGTGGGAAATGGCAAAAAAAAGTTTAATGACGTGGATACATATATGTACCAACAAAAAAAAATATTAGTTTGATTCATATTATATCATAATTTGGTAGACCTTTCTATAAAACCATTGGTTTTGTTCCTCTAAAGATTCCTTCCATCGTTAATCTCAAATCTTCTGGGTAAAATAGGTATAAAAATAGCTTCTAAATCTGCAATTGTCGGTTGTCTGTACAAATCTGCGCGGGCGCATATGTGTTGTGGAGTCACGACGTTCGCTCCTCCGTGACCCGGCAGACAAATCGAGATGAATTGCCAGACTATTCCACCTATGCTACTTATTCCGCCTCTTTGCTGGCAAACTTGTCAATGTCCCAGGTACGAAACGCTTTCAAAACGTTAAGAAATCCTTTGTGATTTAGATAATATCGTTGCTAAATTAACCTTCTTTGATTTAGGATTCACAGGGTCTAGAGACTTAATAATAATAATAAATCTTACAAAATAACATGTACATTATATGCATAACAAAAGAACATGTACATATTATAATCAGAGATCAGAATAGGTAGACTATATTTACCTACTGTTCGTGGAAGTATGTAACATAATTTTACATTACGGGATTTTACACGAGGTATTATCAACTCTATGTTACTTACTTCCACGAACATTAGGTAAATCTAGTCTACCTATTCCTATCTCTGATTATCATACAATTCGTGTTGCTATATAGAAACTAAAGCCTATGTTAGTAAAAACTTCACTTCACTTAGCACTACGTCATTGTGCGTTGTGGTGGCGACGGAACACCACGTTCCACGTTCGATAATATCAGTCACACGATAAGCAACGCTTGCAGAGGTCGGTCCGAGGATGGGTGACGACCCATTACATATTAAAACGCTTTTCGTATCTTCGACGGAAAGTATAAGGTGTCCGGGAAAGAATTTTCAACTTTAAAATGTATAAGTAAAAATTCTAAAAGTTTTTATGTAATTGTTTTTATTTCAATATAAAACACAACAATGCGGTTTTTTCTTTGAAAATAATTTAAGTTAAATGTTTTCCGCGAAGTCAAATAAACTCGTTTAAATGAAAAATGAGTTTTCTATGGAGCTTCTTCAAATCATTAGTATACGTTAACAGACCGCGTAATTTATTGCAGCTATAAAGAAATATTCGCGATGAAGTTTAAGATATTTTTAATAAGTATAATAATAAGTGCAAGTTGCAAAAGTTTATTAAAAATATGGTGTTTATCACGAAGACGAATACACTTGTTTAAACGAAACGCCATATTTTTAATTACTTTTTTGCACGCTTTTTCACAAAAGCTCGTCTTTGCGGTAAACATTTAACTTAAATTTATTTTCAAAAAATAAATCCGCGTTTCTGTTTTACATTTTGAAATAAAAACTAGTACTACATTTTAAAGTTAAAAATAGTTTCGCGGACATCCTATGCTGAAAATGGAGCCATGCTAGAGAGGTAATATGTTACCCAGATAGGCAGTTGCTCATATAAAATACTGTTATAAATAGCTGCATCCGGTTATACTTTGTACCTATTAGTATTTTGGATGCACCATCCTCACATATCAATTGATTAATGCATACAAAATATTGTAAAACTTTTATTCGAAAAGAGTTTCTTGTCCGTTCTTCTCCATAAGAATCTACTTTTTGAGAATGTTTTTCACTATCATATTTTATTTTCAAACCGTGAATTTGACGTTCAAAAGTGCCTTTTAATGGTCAATAAATGAATTGACTTTGACTTGACTGAACTTGGCAGCCGACCCCAAAGTAGTTGGAAAAAGGCTCAGGAGATTGATTGATTTGGGAATAACAGCCGCACGGGTCGAACAAAGGTTAAGCAACGCTTGCCAAGGTTGGTCTGTAGATGGGTAACCATCTTAAATACACAGTTTTCTCCGTGCCTCGGAAAGCACGTGAAGCCGTTGGTCCCGGCTGTCATTTGTAGATCTTTGGCTGTCGTTACGGATTGTTAGAAGCCAATAAATCAGATTCCAGTCTTGCCAATAACTACTGTGTTATCTAGTTAATGGGTTGTGAAGGTCAGGTAGGCAGCCGCTCCAAAAATACTGGTATTTAGCTGAATCCGGTTTGACTGGAAGCCGACCCCAATATAGTTGGGAAAAGGCTATGGAGATGCAAGGCCTATAAATTTATAGTTTTGTCATCTACATAACGGCTCTGATTAAGACCTTAAAGAGCAAGTTTCAACTCGTAAATCAATAATTTCGTCGCGATAGTTGATTTTAAATCTAAGAACGAATTCAATCTGGTTTTTTATTTTTTAAACAATATTTAAAAAATAAAAAACCAGATTGAATTCGTTCCGATCATTAGTCTCAGAAATCTCATTTATCAGTGTGACAAATATTTTAGAAAATTGCTTGCAAAACTGGTATTTTTTATTTATCTGGCCGTATTAAACTTTATTGATACATTTTTAAAGGTTCTGTTACTCACAGATACCTATATAATATTATTATTGTACTTTAACAACTTTAACAAAGTGTAAACTACCTATGTAAACTTGTATTAATATGAAAGATTTTGTTTGTTAGTTTACACGGACTATGTAAACGTAACATTTTTTTTTAAAGATAGGAATTCATCAAATGACTTGTTCCGCTCTGGGTGGAGCGGAAGGGCGTGTCAGACTCTTACTGACTAAAATCCTTCCATGTTCCTTCTAAAGCCCTTTGCGTTCCAGGGCCGCGGTGACTCTTTCGAACAAATTCCGCAACCCTGGCAGTTATAAGTCATGCTAGTACCTATACTTGCTTGAAGTCCCGGTACTAATCTTTATTTACTTGACGTCTCCTTCCTGCGTCTCTCGTCACACAGATTCAGCCACACACGCAGTAAAACAAACAACATTTTTTAATACAAATGTTCAGATTTTTAGGGTTCCGTACCCAGTGGGTAAAAACGGGATCCTATTACACTCCACTGTCCGTCTGTCTGTCGATCACCAGGCTGTATGCTGCATGAACCGTGATAGCTAGACAGTTGAAATTTTTAGAGGTGATATATTTCTGTTGCCGTTTTATTATTTTATTTCATTTTATTATTTGTTGTTATAAACAAATAATAACAAATAACAAATAAAAAAAATAAATTTAGACATGGCAGTGCGTTACTAAGATATTAACAAAACTTACCTAAGTTTTCCATGATACGTGAGCCAAATAACGGGTTTTTCACAATCTATTATCATCTGAGTAAGTCCTGTATGATTTAATAATAAAATCACATAAGATCGTCTTAAATGAAAATCATCATCTGCCGAGCCTTTTCCCAACTATATTAGGGTCGGCTTCCAGTCAAACCGGATTCAGCTGAATACCAGTATTTTACATGGAGTGGCTACCTACCAGACCCCCCAACCCATTAACTGGGCAACACGGTACTTCTTGGCAAGACTGGAGTCAGATTTACTGGCTTCTGACAATCCGTAACGACTGCCAAAGATCTACGTCTTAATAGAAAATATTCCTAGAAATAATGCCACTCGTATATGTAGAGTAAGATATACTTTGATAGCCGTACAAAGGAACCAATCATGATCGTCGTACTGAGCAGTAGGTATACTTATCCTCACAAGCTTTACTCATTAGTAGGTAGGTAGTCATAAACACATGACTTTTGTCATGTTTTTCCTCTTACAGATCTATAAAGCAATAATTCAATTGACCGTTGACGATGTTTATATGACAGCTCTAAGGACATCTGGCCGGGAAATACACGAGATTACGAGTAAAGCACATGTGTAATAAAACATAATCATTATAATATTCATAATGTGCTGCAAACGCACCTTGAACACGCGTTATGCCATTAAAATATAAATATTCAGGTACGGTCAGCAAATTATGTACGCTTGTTACGGTTAGTGTTATAAAAATACTGGTTAAACCTAACCTAACTTAATATTATAAATGTGGAAGTGAGTTGGTTCGTTACGCTTTCAGGACTAAATCGCTGAACCGATTTTGAAGAATTTTTGCTTCAGAGATAGATCGAAAATCTATATTGACGCGAGCGAAGCCGCGGGCAAAAACTAGTTATTATGCTGGGTGTTCCAGGCGTGGTCATATTTGAAGGTGATGTTAGGTAGCTGAAATAAATGAAGGAAAATAGAAAAACAAAAAAAAAGGTACGAAAAATTCGACCACATAAAACGACTCAAAAGTTCCAAATGAATCACTTTTCAAGCAGTCTGATGCGGTTGGTGATATCAAATCTGTGATTGAACTAAAGTAAATGCAGCTGTAACAAACTGCTTGAAAAATCGTTTTATATGGTCGATATTTTTGAAAAAGGTCACTTTTTTTCGTACCTATGGCTATTTTTCCTTACCCAACATCACCATAAAATATGACCAAGCATTTCTGAAGCACCCTGTACAAGACACCTGAAGAGAAGGTATGTGGCTAAAAGATTTCTAAATATAAATGTGGAATGGATAAATGGAGAATAAAAAAACCAAAGTAACTCATGAAAGAAGAAGCGTCAGTGACAGCCTAATGGTTGATATCATGGAATGAAAGAAAATGTTACATGGAGCAAGGTTGGGGAAATTATTAATATCCTATTCTACCATTCTACTAAGGTACCGTTGAAAAGAAGGATATTGCCATCTTCAAATCTGGGGATCACCACGTAGATTATTGATATAAATAAGTTACAGTTAGGACTAAGGTTCTACCTTGAGGAACGCCAAAACTAGATGATGCACTGTCACCCTCATGCCTTAATTTTCTAATGCCAGGTTTTCGAACTGATAACTTCTTATGGGAGGGTAAACCACTTCGTAATGTAACGCGTTACGGCGCTAGACTGTCTGGCTTCCCTTTCTCTCACGCATACGGCAGCGGTAGGCAGGCTCTTCCTCTCTCACACTAACCCACAGCGCTAGTCGTATTTTGGACAGACGTTTCCCTTCTGTCGAGCGTCCCGAGACGCACACGTTTTTTTATTAAGCCGTGGGCAGAATTTAGTATTCTAATAAAGATTCAAAAAGTTAATATGACACACAACCTCACTGGCCAATGAGATTTTTACTAGTAATAGGCTCGCGTTTGAAAACAATCTCACCCGATGAAAAGTGAAGAATAGATGTGGTCGACGAAGAGGCACGCTTGCGTAGAAGTTACCTATTCATTCTTAACTTAAAGACCCACAGGTTGTAGCTATTAGCAAACACAGACTCCGACAGGGAATTCCACTCCTTAGCTATAACTGTAGCAACATAGTTGGCACTGCACTATGTAGGGTTGCGGAATTTGTTCGAAAGAGTCAAAGCGGCCCTGGAACGCAAAGGTTTTTAGAAGGAACACGGATGGGTTTTAGTCAGTAAGAGTCTGACACGCCCTTCCGCTCCACCCAGAGCGGAAGAAGTCGTTTGATGGTTTCCCATACTTACAAAAAAAAAAGCTATAGCTAAGGACAACGAAGCAACGACGTATACGTCGCTGTCAGATTTGATCACCAATTATGGTCAATTACTCGTAAAGTCCGTCAGATTTCAATTCTTATATTCTCACGTCGGGCATCAGACCTCGTTACGGCTACTCCTGTTTATCGCGACAACAAATCATATTTTGGGAACGGTCAGTGGTTGTCGTATTTAATCCTCTCATCCGTCGGGTATGTGCAGTCACTGAGATGGCTTCTACTCCTGAGTCGAGATTAAAGGCTATGCCACACGTGGGCTGGATTTTATCTGACTTACTTATGAAAATAATACTTTCTTGTGAAGGATAATTTCCTTATTTCGATAAGGCAAAACAAAAAAAAATGAAAATTATGGTGAAGAGAACATAATATGTTGTGTTCACCATACTGTTCCACTTTTTTATATGTATGTACCTTATTTTTCTTAATATTTATGTACACACAATATACTTAAAAAAAGGATTTTTGATACAGAGAAAAGAGCACAAAGGTTTTTACTTCATTAGAAAATTCTTCTAGCAGACCTGCGACAGAAGAGTGGGATAAGAAACGTAGACACAGTGTGTAAAGAAACAGGGAAGGAAACTTTAAATAGTTTCAACCAAAACATATTGTTGTACCTTGTTCATTAAAAATAAATTTCTGTGTGAATATCGGACTATGGATCATATGCATAGATGCAAGATGAGAGCCCAGCTTTGAGTTTTCACTTGTGTTGTTTTAAGTAATTTAAAATTTTGTAGGATGGCGGACTTAATGCCTAAGGCATTATTTACCTGTCAACCAAGGGTGGTAATGGTGGTATGTCCTAACTACAGAACACGGAAAATTTGCTACTCCCAGCCACGACTTGTACTGCTTTTTCGTGCTCTGTGGCCCCATCGTTCATGTTCGCATAAATCATTACAAAACCATAAAAGCAAGCGATAAGTAGCTTTTCCAATCGTATGTACAGAACAATGCAAAATACTTGCACCATTAACCAACTGATTCACCGGTACGATCCATCCATTAAATTAATTCTATAGCCACCTGCATCAGTCGACAGTCCGCCGTCCCATCAGCGATGTGTCCAAGCCCTTCGTTCGTGAGAAAATCCGAGAGTGGCCGAGTGGCCGCAGTTTCACCGCAATATCAATCAAAATCAAATCCGATCTTTTAATCCAGTTGACGGGCCGACGTTCTACCTTAATTAAGGATGTCGGCGGATACCTGTTTGTTTGAAGGTAAAGTTAATACGCACATTGACTGACTATCCATTGACCTTAGCTTTTATGAATAAATGTTGAATTTCACTAGGCTTTTTCTTGTCATGCGGGACACTGTGAAACTTTATGTTGGACTCGATAGTAATATAAATTTGGGCATACTGTTATATGTAAAGTTTGACAATAGGTATAGTTTTTTATTGAAAAGTACATAGCTGTTGCATATTTTCTTTGTAACACAAACGATTAGCTGTTGATCTGAAATTATTCCGCAGATGGTGTTCTGTCAAGATGTAGGAGAGCTTAAATGACTGCGCTGTATGCGGCATCATGTTAAGAGCGACCTGTCGATATGACATGACAGCCCTGCGCCCGTCAGCTTTTCATAACTTATGTGCGTCAGCCCCATGGGTCCTGACACTCACATGCAGAGAAACATTCAAATCTGGACCAACTCTTTTATTTACACTTGAAATTAGTACTGTCTTAACCTTAATGATCTTTCGCAAAACTTTTAAATGTTTCAAGCAAGAAATATTCTTGTAATTCTTACTAACGCTCAATTTAAAAGGAAAAACTGGAATTCTTCATTACATCGGTGGACTAACATCTTTCCCAGGATTCGAGGCATGTTAATAGCAGCGCGTAACGGCGAGAATGGGCCGATACCACCCAAACTTCGCATAGTTTCACATGCCGCGCATCACTCGCCGCCAGCCGCCGCGCCGCGTGGGAATGTCACCATCGAACACATTTTATTTGTCCGAATTATTACTTAGGGGGGCTCAATTAATTATCGCGCATTCGCAAGCTACTGCCGCGGATTTTTTCACTTTTACGTAAAATAACGAAACTCTGCCGAGAATAAAAGCCGAGGTAATTTGCTCGCTCGACTGATAAATTAGAGTAGGGCAATATTTTCGGACCTTCGGGGGTGACGGTTGCGACCGAAAGAGAATTATTGTGCTTATATAACGAAGCTCCGAAGCAATTATTAGAGCTGCAACCTGCACTTGTCTCGTGTCGTGACGAGAGCGAAATAATCAGCTTATTTCTTTATAAAATTTCGTTCGTTTACGCAACGGATCGCGGTCAGTTGTACCCTGACTACTCTTTACTGTCCGGTCTCTTCAAGTTTCGTGAATATTAATTCATGCATCACGGGACATAATTTATTCACTGACATCATTATTAATAAGTGATGTTTAGATGCGATAAGACGATATTTGTGGGTGTAAGTTATGTCGTAAGGTGTCACTTTATTAAGTTGAAGTTTTCAAGGGCGACGTGCCGTCTAACTAGTTCGGGCATGTAGTGTACGCCTTACGATTGTGAGGCTTCAGCTACATCAAGTGATGAAAAATTATACAGACAGATTTTCGACATCGATAAATTGTTTTGTAATAACTTAATATAATATTATGTTTTTGATTTTTTGTAACAGAGCTTATTAAATTAACATACTGCATCTCGTTGGTATAGTGGCCGAAAGCGGTACTGATGAGCATGGGGTTCTGGGTTCGATTCTCGAGTCAAACTGTTTTTGGCTTTCACGCTATCATGCACTAGCGATGCACGCTCAGCCACGCGATGCTCTATCACGTGCAGCCTCTAGCACTTGCGCAAGTGCTGATGAACATTCTGAAAACTATAGCTAGCAGGTGGGATAGTCCCATATTTGGTCATAGGTTATTCCTACATGCCACTGAGGATGATTGATTATTACAAATAGTAATAATTATTTCCTGGTAGATATGACACCGAAAAATTGCAAATTGTGAACTGGCTAAATGTACTATGCATACACCTCTGCCCAAATTTTAGAGGAATACGGGCACTATTTGACACGTCATTAAAAACTGTTATGAGAACCACTAAATCACTTTCGTATCAATTTCGAGACTTACTTTATTCCTGATACCCGGAAATATAATTTTCATTGCAACTCATTAAGCACAAAAACAAAAAAGAGGTTCTTAATTAAGAACTCATAAGCAATTTAAAAATATCATAAGTCAATTACTGGTACATAATACTCGTCCTCCATGTTGTATCAAAAATGTATTTATAATGAAATAAATCATCTCAGCTTGAAAAAGTAGTGTAATTAAGGATCTTTAGCATGAGCGCAGCGTGCTTTGTAGGTATTCATTATGACAGGTCTCGGAGATGAAAGGTTTTGTCACCGGGACAGTGTAATTAAAAGAAAACTGGACAATATTGTTACTATAGTAAAGAATATACGTATTTTAGGAGATATATAAAGATATCACAGACTATATTTTCATAGATTTGATCTAGCAGAATCTTTTTTCAAAATGAACAATCCATTCGCTGTTTTTTCATGATTGTTTCAAGATAGAAAAATAATAAGCAGTAATAACGACATCGTATTCATACATAAAAAATGACACTGTGTATGTATGCAAAGTATGCAAATGATAATAATAAGTCATGAACTCATGATACATTCGTATAAAAGCCAATTTAAGTAAGTAGACATTATGTTCACACGTGAAGCTCAAATGATTTATACGGGTGCGTCGTATCCACAAACAGAATAAAAATAAAACAAATAAACAGTGTGTCGGACGCCTGACACCGGCCGCCGCGCGCCCGCGCCGGTAGCCGACACCTTACCATTCCGACACAGCACTTATTATTCACGTTTTGTCCAGATTTACTTTTAACATTATGCTAAAATATTAATGTGAAATCCAACCTCAAAACACTCGTAGCTACAGGCAATTTCCCTTATACATGCAACTTTAATTTCGTCTCATTACGGGTACAGGGAATCGCAACGATGTTTGTCGATGCGCTACCGATTAATACCGCCGAGATATCCGCCGAACCATCCAATAAATAACCAAAAATACCACCGCAGATTAAGTGATTATTAAGCACAAAAAGCGTGTAAAAATTACCACAAAAATTGATAAGATTTCTTTTGTTACTTCAGTGGCCAGTAAATTGGTGAGCTGCATTACCGCTTAAAAAACCGCCTCAAAAGAAGGGCGACGTTGCAAAACCTTGGAGAAAGGTAAAACTCTTTTAATAAAGGCGATCGGCAACGGACTTATTTAAAGTCGCAATAAAAGGAATGCCTTAATGATGCTGACGCCGATATTAATATTGGACGAAGTCGTCTGGCTGGCTCTTCGGTTAAATGTAGTTATAAATTACGTTTTTGGAGTTGTGCTGTAGTGCGGGGCAGCTTCGGGGTGCTCTTTCCACTTGTTGAGCGCTGCGACTGTGAGCTCCACACGCACTGCTTTTTTATTTATTTATGTGTTTTATGTTCAAATAATTGTATTAATTATGTATTGAAGCGTGGGCACGTTGTCCTACCAAATGAGAGCTCGATGTGGGCAGTATTCGCGTGCCCAAGAAGTAGGATAGGAGTAGGTACAGCAAATAAAACTTCTTGTATTTTATTTTGCAGTTGATGCCAGTTCGTACCTAAGGTAGGTACTGTAATTACGCAGGAACTAAAAGAAATAAAACCTTGAACAGATAAAGAAGGATTCGTGCTTTATTCTTCTCCACAATGAAACAATAAAAATGCAGATGCAATTGTAATGGCTTCAATAAATAAGTACATTTCATCGTAAATAACGAACGACCCTTGAACGCTCCGGACATAGTGTAAGGTTTATAAATTAAACAATAATTCAGAAGCTTTTTATTTATTAAAAATAGGTGCTAGTTATTTATTATTCTCCATTATGATATTACAAGTTTCCATTACAATAAACTATGGTATAAAAAGATAAACAGATTGACGTACATGAGCTCATGAATATTTTTAGTAAGTAGATTTTATATTTTATTTGTAGGGAAGTATGGTCAATGTAAATAAGCTGCGCACCAATTTATATGAGTATGTGGCGGCCATGTCGTCTGATCGTTAATTTGCGCACATTAGCATGTACTTAAAATTCTTCAATATTTTAATGCTTTATTGCTTCATAAGTACCCAAAAATGAAGCAATGATCTTCAATTTTCGAAAGTACTAAAGTACTGGAGCGAATTACCTCTCAGAACTTATTACGTATTATAGGCTCTGCAAAGTATCTTCCTACATCGCACATAATATAAACAGTTTCTCAGAAAATCATATCGAACATCAATTTTATTGGTGGATGATTACGTTCGAGATTGTGAGTGCTCGAGAATAATTTAATGTAATTTTTACGAAAATGTCGAATTTAAAGTTATCGAGATTAAAACATAATAATCAGACGGCAAGTGGTTATTACGTGTCGGTCTTGTGTCCACGTAGAATTATAAATTGTATTTGCCAGTTGTAAGCTGTGGACTTTGGAGATTATTCTAATTTTAGTTTTGAAAAAGAAGGAAGGACAGAAAAGAAGAGAGACAAAACATATTTTTTGCTAGTTTTAGCTAGTCCAAATAAAATATTTGTCTCTCTTCGTTGTGCAGAAAATAAAAAAGCGATCTATAAAAAATAAATAGGTATCGCAGCGTATTCCGAGGGCCCGCTATGATACAAGGTAGTAATCGATCTGCCATTAAACAATCAAATACCAGTATTTTACATGGTGATATCGACTGCCTACTAGACCACCACAATCATCTTGGATTGTAGTATCAGTAGGTGTTTCTGGACACGATACCGACCACTTAGCAAGAGTGGATGTCAAACATGATTACACATAATACCAACCAACTTAACGTCCTTTCCGAGTTACGGAGGGGTTTTGATATTTGTAATGGATCTACTATAGAACTATAAACGGACCGACTTCGACAAGCGTTACCCTCCCCCCAAACTAGATTCAAACATACAAATTAATAAGCAACACACTTGTACCCCACAGCAATGAATCAATCATTAAGGATTATCACACTGTCATTGAGAACTAAGAGACACGTGATAAGAATCTACACTTCTATACTTAGGTGATCGTAGAGAGGAAGTGTGGAGCTGACCTTATGTTGGCATTACTGTACCATATCAATTTTACGTGAACTATAGCGTTTCCTGTCATTATGACGTCACTGATTGATCGGTTCTGCGGATGTCTTCGATTTGATGGGACTGGTAATCATGGGGCTGATGAGCGATCGGAATGTCAGAATATAATCGAGTTTGTTTTATTTTGTGTACTTGAGTCGATACTTATAATTGCCTTAGTATGTAGAAATAAAATACAATAGTAGAATTAATAATCTCGGTATCGGGTCTGGTGGCAAAAGTTGGCGGTAGGTAAAAAAATCCCCAAGCTAAGTGGAAATAGCTTTTAACGCGTTTTGTACTTCTTCATAGACTCTTACAATGGTATCTATTGACCGAAGAAAGAAAGAAAAGAAATTAAATTTGTTGATTCTTCGCAAATTTCAAATTATAAGTACATACAACAACAAAAATAAAATAAAAAAGGTAAAAAATAATTGATGAAAAACATTCAAGCAGATTCCCTACTCAAATTCTCTATAGAGGATTTGAATTTAGAATTCGGGACGGACAATCAAGTACAAGTAACTGTCGAGTTATATAACATATCTTAGACAAAACACATTCCAAGTTCAAAAGTAACATTGTGACAACTGACATCACAAAAAAAAACTTTCTTGGCAGCGGTGTTAGAATTTAGTTTTTTTCGATTTAAGTGACTTTTATCAGTGTAAACTCTAATCGAGACTATTGATTACTATTGTGTTTTATCGTAAGCTACTAACATTATTGATCTACCACAAAGTTTAAAAGTCGACGGCATATCTAATAGCGCTGCTGTAAAAACATGACGTTAGCAAAATAGTCGCCATCTTAGTTGCAAATAAAAAAACAAATCTAATACAACATTATGGAAACTTAAAACTACAAACAAAGTAAACAAATAAAATTCAGCTGTGTCGCATCTGAGGAAAAATAGGTTGTTGCTCCGAAAAATGCTGTGACTTCGGACGAACCTAACTTTGTCAACGCTGATTTGACATAAAGGTAGGTACCTACATAAACTGCTGCTTGTATAAAAAAAAAAAACAAAACAATTATTATTATTTTACAATGTCTAAATATTATAGAAAAATGAACATCATTTTTGTTCTTCCTCGGCCACGAATTGACGTAAAGTTTTTGATAGTTTATGTCAATACAACATAATTTTGTCTTGTCCGCTGATAGAATATCACTTTTAAAGAAACTATTAAGATCAAATTCGTAACCTGCATCTTCTAGCTCTAGGCAAATCAAGTTTGTGGCCTAACCTCATAACCAGTATATACGTCTACATAACTACGCAGGTTACGCAGATTCAACACAATTCTACCTAAAAGTCATAAGATCATTCACAAATGACTCACAAACACCATTATCACTACATTTAGCCTACACTGCGCGTGCGCAATCATACTAGCATATCCTTCAAGCCGTTTGCATAGCCCCAGCTTCCTTATGTTAACTGTTCTCGTCAATTACATCACAGAGCCGTGTTAATGTGAGCTTTATTAAAACTAAAGCATACTGAATTAATTGGACCACTTTATCAACACGATTTTATCAAGATATGTGACAAGTACCTACAGGATTTCTAATTGTTAGTTTAGTTACTGACTTTTACGACTAACAGTTAACACTGGTTAGTGTCTTGCTGCACGTTTGTGTTTTGATCTTTTCATTGAAATAATGCCTCGGCATAAAAATACACTGTAGGTAGAGGATGACTGTTGTCATAAATCTACTTGCGTGGTTGAATACTTATTTGAAAGATAAAATAGTATATTTAGTGAAAAAAAAAAACCGGCGGACAGAAGACAAAAGTTACACGCTTTTGAAGTAATAATAATAATAAGTTTCATTTATTCTCTCTTCACAAAGCTGACTTAAAGTTAATGTGTACAAAAATGTCTCAGCTGTATTCCACCTTGTGAGAGACTGGTGCCTGATATAGGTTTTTGGGAAAAAACTGTGTTACAGGTCACCAGGCCCTCTTTCACGGCTAGAATTAGCTTTTACAGAGGTACCGTGCAAAAGTCGAAGTTATAGAATATGCACAAAAACCAAATAAAATTTAAACAATATGCTTAACACAAATAAATTAAGAAGTAATAATAACATTTAAAAATACCTAACTATATACTAGTTATTACTCTATCCTCGTCACGCAAAACGTCATTTTGTACGTGAATTTGGCATAAATTATGTGACGTCACAAGCATCAATTTTTTTGAGATAAAAAAACAGCGTCTTGTCTTTCTTTTTAGGTTTTAAGAATTGTGATTAAAAAATCAGTCAAATACCCAGTGTTCAAAGACACATCAAAATGTAAATTAGTTTTTAAAAGCGCATTGTAACTATATTAAATTCATGTAACCCTGTCATTGATAAAATTTATCATTACAAAACCTGCGTAATACGTCGTAATTATAATTAAACTTTCATAACAGCAATTAATTGGAGTTGTGTACGAGATTAATTAGAAATTGTTGAGTCGAGATCGGGGAGATAAAATTGTTTATTGTTTCTGCTGGTATAGGTAGCATGAACCGCACCTAGGTCATTATAAGACACCTTTGAACGTTTTAAATGTGTTCTGTAACAATAGATGGAGTGTAATAGCCGAAGGGTACTCTAGAATAGGCTTCATTTTGCAATATTGAGTGGCGGCGGTAATTAGACCCGCGTCCGGACAGTTACAGCATCCTGATTCTAACGCGAGCGCCGCCTATAACTGTAAACGACGCATATCTTACTCGTTTAAACACGATTTACATCTGTATCTTAAAGAAACAGAGTATAAAGTTGGTTGAATATGCAAAAGCACATTTCGGAGTGACTTCATCTATAGTCCAGCGGCTACATGGGAATTGGAAGGGTTAAACCTAATTTTAAGCACGTTGCATTCTGAACTCTATAATTGAATGTGCAAAGCAATGTTTGGTGTGAAATAAGATCATCTTATAAGTCGTTTCAACTTGTAAATGTGGACGTGGTCCCTTACAAGCCGGGCGAGTTTCGCAAGGGACCGCCACGCTATCGCATCGAATTCATATCATCTAATTATAAGGTACGGCTCGTAGGTAGGTAGTAGTGCGCTGTGCGACTCACCCCGCAATCAATTTACCCGTTACGTTCATTCAAGCCTTTTTAATGCGCGTAGGTTGGAAACGAAAGCACAAGTGGAATTGTACGCAAGTATATGATGATGTAGACGCTGAGTAATACGCCTTAATTTCTTACTGGTCAAGTCTGTTTGCGCTGATTACTACAATAAATATTTTGACAGTTATGTTACACAATAAAACTGTCATCTTATTGTTCCTTCACTCAATAATGAGCATGATACAGTATACCTCATGCAAATTACTTCCTACTTGATAGTTTCTTTGTCATAGTTCGATTAACTCCCCGAACAATAATGTTAACATGCTATTGACTATTCGAGCTATTTGATGTTTTACCGACCCAATAAATTACACAAACGAGAGGAAATAAATCAACATTCTAAAATAGGTATTTAATACTTGATTAGCATTACAGGATGTCAAGTTCCAATCCTGAGCATTAAACGTTTCAAACATAATGGAGACAAATTATTCATAAAAGATTTTAGAATTATAGAGATAAAATCTAACGAGGTCGCTCGATCTGTAATCTGGGATTCGGCCTTAGCTATCGACAGACGCATTCGTTCCTGTTATATCGAGCCATTATTATGTGGATGTCGGCAATCATGTCATATCTCTGTGATACCCTAACACGTTCTCAATGTTCGCACTCTAAATATGGAGCAAATTAATTTGGTAGGTACGCCGTGGAGGTTGGACCGAGGTCGTCGGTGCAGCGAACGGCCATATCCTCACAACTAAAAAAATACCTTTTTTATTAATACGATTGCAGCGAGAGGACGCCGTGAATTATGAACACGGCTTCCTTTATCGAGCTTTTATTATGCATAACGTCATCATTTTTATAATGCCAAAAGTACTTGAGAGATCTGGTCATCGTGTAACACTGCGACCAGTTTATTTGTACAATTTCGTCGTAAAACGAGCAAACACTGGAGCCGGTCGTATATTTATTTTTTAACGAGTGAATATATTTTATTCTGTGGCCGTTTTACATAATGGTGGTGCCCTTAGGTGATCTTAATGCGTCCGTCTGGTAGGCAGTGAGACGTCACTGCGGAAGAAGGCGACAGTAACGAACTGCGAGGACCGTTTAAGGAGAACACATTATGTTGCCTTTTGACATCATTAAGGCGATTCTCGAGCCGGTCGCGGCACTCGCAGCTACCCTCCGAGGATATGTAACGAGTCTGCTTATTGTTTCTGTAAAATAAAACTTCCTTGTAGGCACCATGTTGGCATAATGTGACGTGTGCCTAAGAGCCTCTATTTACCTGTACATGTGAAGTGAAATGTACTCCAGATGGAGATATATTGACGTTGTGTGAGGAAGGAGATATTTTCCCACTGTTTACAAAGTTGCAGAAACGTACTACTTCAGTTGAGCGTCTGTGACTGATGAATTGAAGAGGATTAAGCCTATTTGTATGCCTGATAAGCTATTGCCTCATGTGGACCTCACTATTTACTTGGTGCGGTCAGAGCCAGAAATAAACTCTAAGGCAAAAAAGAAAGTTGAAAACCTTTTCAATCATCCAGATACAGTTTCTTCAAAGTGTGTAGATGACTCGTCTCAGTCTATTTGCCTAAGCAAGTGCCGCAATAGTCCAGCTACTTGAGCCATCCTCGGCAATTACAATATAATTAAGTGCACACGCTTCGTTTTTCCCCCGAGGAATGCTGTCCATACGGAATCTAAAGTGTCGATGAAAACGGAGTGAAGATTATCTTCAAGTCTTTAAGTTATCTAGGTTTTAAATGCTTGGAAACTACACATCAATTCCCTATTAGCAACATGACAAGAAAATTAACTCAACCTGCATCATGGAACGTTTTTATATAATTTGTAATTAGGTATGTGAGCATGTCCAGTGTCGCAAATCGGTGATGCGTTTAAAGCATTTGGAGCGAGTAACTGGTATTTAATAACTTGCTCACTTTTCCTTCTTTGCTAAGAGCAATTTTTTGTTGTATATGATTATGAGCCAAGGTTTTAAGTTGAGCGAGACCTGAAAATTCTTATGTGCATTCAATGTTGATGAGAAATGCGTAGTTCTGGGAATCGGACGAGATTCTGTGTTTTTGTTATCATTGCATCTGATTTTCTTATATTAAATTTTCACTTTTTTGTAGCATTTTATACTGAAGCAGAATCCTTTTCACAGTTTGCAAAGCGAAAGTTTTGTAATCCGATTTTCGTTCTAGAAAACTGTGAAAATTCAATCAGGCACTTAACAAAGCCAATAAAAATGCTTCTTAAAACAGTGTAAATTTACGAATTCACGTACCAATAACTTCTCAATTCTAATGTTGGATTTATAGGCCATTATGTGCTGCCTCGGGACGAACTGAGAGCGTTTACTTGTACCATTTAAACATAAGATTGATGATATGAAATTGCCGAGTGACAGGAGTAAGGTAATGATGTCTCTGATAGTCAACTTGATGACCCATCCATTATAAATTTACATAGTAATCATGTTTAAACTACGTCAATAAGTGGTTTTGTAAAAACTGTGCCTCGTTTAGAACGTCGCCTGAGAAAGTCGAGTGTCGCCAAGATTTATTATTGTAATTTTCTTCTAATATTTTTTTAACTTGGTTATTGCGGATCGGCGTGCATTTTTTTATTGATTGTAAATTGCGCGTCTTGGTCGGTGAGTGAATATTACTGTTTTACAGTAGGTGTGTGAGGAATATTATGCTTGGTGTCTTAAATAGTCGCTCATATTCTTAGCGGCTGCGATTGATGTCTTGCTAGCTTAGTTTTCAAGTTTTCTTATAATTTATTATTTTCTTGCATTCTAATAGATATGAAGGTTATCATTGCTCATGCTATTTTCGATCAGTTTAACTTACGAAATTAATGTCTTAATTGGAACAGTTAAACCGTGTTGATCGGTACTTTCGACCCTTGACAGAAACTTATCTTCAACGTAGCAATTTTCGCTTCTAAATGAGTAAATTTCAAAGCTGTCAATCTATTTACTACTAGAATTTATAAGCAAATCGCAGTACTAAATACAATTACACAAAATTATACGCGCATTCCGTGAGCACGGAGGAAATCATAAAATTTGTCCAGCCTTAAAAGTCCAATTAACTTAACTTTGGTTTACAATAATCGAATACAAAACTGAGTGTAAATAAATCAGAGCAAGTCGTTAATTTGTGAAGTAGATTGTGTGGATTCATGTAATTAGTGAAAAGTCTGAAAATCAACGCGCCGCTGATTGCGATCTGCGCGAGAGTTGAGAGGAAGTTTTGACAGTTATGGCTGCATAGCTGCACACTTACAGCTTATAGGCTTCCATTAGATTTCGTTTTATTTAGAATTATAATCTTCATAAAAATAATCTGCAAAGTAGGTAATGCTTTGTTTAAACATACTATATGTGCGTAACTACTACACTTCCAATGTTTTCGACACCTTAAAATGTTTTAATTTAATTAATAACCCTAATCTATACTTAAGTAATGAAGCTGAAAATTTTGTTTGTTTGTTTGAACGAGCCAATCTCTGGAAGTACCAGTTGGATTTGGAAAATTATTTTTGTATATGATAGCCACATTCATGAGGAAGGCTACACGGAAAAAAATACGAGAACCGTAAAATACAGGATATGCGCGTACATAGTCGCGGGCAAAAGCTTGTACCTTATATATTTTTTGAACTTTCGAAGAGTAGGTTGGGTTCAACAAAAATCATTTTGATATAGTGACTACTACACCTATTCGTTTATAACTGTGTCATGACAAAGTTTAAAAATAATAGTTGGTCCTTATCTTTCAGCGTTATGAAGTTTGGTTTGAATTTCTACATTAGTAGATTACCTAAACGAAAGCCCACATATTTACTAATTATCATACAAAAATTAAAATAACTCACTGTTCCTACTGAGTAGTACTTAGCTCCAGGCGCCATTGATGAGATGATTACAGCTAATTGATTGTCTTCAACGTGAAAGTTAATAACTATCGTGTAGGTACGCAACTTATATTCAAACTGTTTTTATTTTATTGTCTCATTATGATTATTGATTGAAGAGTTATGAAAGTTTTCTGACAGGAGCTGCTGCTGGGTTTTGCGAAGTAATGAATGTGTTTATTTCTACTTTTGTTTGTTTTTATGTTTTGTTGTGGTATCAGAAATTTATCAATTAGGTTTTTTAAGAAACCCCAAATTGATCGATTCTGAAAGTACCATGGTTAATTTTTCTGTTAATGATGTAACAATTTCGAATCCAAGATCGGTGCAAAATCTCTTCCTCTTGGAAATACCAGTTCTAAACATGGGTCTACCATCAAAAGCTGTAATGGTTAAAAATCCATAACCTCTCTAGTCTTAGCACTAACACTGTTGAAAATGGGAGAAGGTCCCTGGCCCTTCTTTTTGAGTAAACAATTGCTACAAGTTGAAAACGTTGCCTAACTGTCCAGGAAACAGGCCTCTAACGGGTTGACCTTCAAATCCAAAAACAAGCTCTCTACCATAAAAGTGAGCTCAATCACTCCAAACCAGCTGATACATATTTGCTTAACGCAGTAATTAGAATACCACGCAAGTATTAATCAAAGAGAAAATAAACAAAACACAATCGAAAGAATTCCATCCTTTTTGCTCTCAGTAATGGCTCTACGGTATCATTGCACTGCGCCATTCAATCTTTTTAACTCATCTGCTTCTAAAACGTCACTTACACCACCATCAACACCCACTGTATAATACACTCTATTGTTTATGCACATGGTTGGCTTTCCAGTGACTTTAAGATCGAGATGTTACGTTAAGATGCGCGGGCGCAACGCGTGCCTAGCTCGTGCCAATTTGTGAATAGCGCCGGACGCTCCGGGCAGCTTTCTTTCCTTCGTTGCTAAACTTGTTAGTTGAATATCACTGCTATGTTAAATAGGGCTCATTTGATCACTATAACTATCGATATCGATAAACTGAAACTACACACGAATATGTTAATAAACAGGTATGGTGTTAGCGAAAATATATTCATAACAATGTTTATTGCAGCCGAATGAGGTATTATTCGTCGTAAAATTGTAATTTACATCCATCAGCGGTCATAATACAGTGAATTGAATGCGTCTGTTATTTGACATACGTATATCTCAATAATTCATGCTATTTACTAGTTCTAGAACTAGATATTTATAAGCTTTATGTATAACGTATTATTATCGTCGACGTAGCAATTTCCTATTCTTGCAAGTGAAGGCACCTGTCTTGATTACATCTGATTTTATTTTCTTCTCTCTACTGTTAAGTTTCTTTATTGGCCTGGAATTATCTCATTTGTCTTGTGCCTTTACTTTAAAAAACTTTGTTTTAACAGTTACTACTGCTGCTACTGCATCATCCTACTGCTTAGCCAAGGCTCCATCATCACCAGCTTCTGTCGTCTTATGAGCTCAAGCCTACTCTCCTCTACGCTACCTTTACCGATCTTGTCAATTTCCCCATAAATCCAACCCACCACTTCACACAGCTGACAGCTAAGCTAACACATCAATCGATAAATCAGTGGCGCATCACTACGGTGATCACGTGACGGGCTGGGCCGCCGGCTCCTACACCCGTCCTCCCAACCAGCCGCTCATTAGAATGATTGATGCCGTGTTTGAGTGCATAAATATGTGCCTACGGAGTAACAGCATTACTGGCTTACTGGTCACGAGGCACGCGTGTTCAATGGTCTCGCGGGTGGTACTAACACTTAACACTAGGTAAATTTTCTTGGAAAATGGTTGTTGTTGTTCCTAGTTGGAGAATGTTTTGGTAATGAAATTGTTGGGGTAGTGTTTTGTTTTGGCTTTTGGGTTGCCTGTCAGGGACGGCTTCATCTCTTACATCAGCATTCACTTCGTAACAGGTCCTCGGAAGCGTCTTGAGTTCGTTCGAAACGTGTGTGCATTTGTCATTTCTCTCTAGGTTCCTTGGTAGGTACTCCTTGGTCTGCGAATTAGGCAGCAATCGTTCCTAAATAGCAATTGCAAATTTCGCTCACTTGTACCTAAATATATAAATATATATATAAGTGTACTTAGTAGTCCTCTCAGCAACTTGGTACGGGAAGACTTTATGGCCCAAGGTGTGCTGGTATTTAGGTAACACCACATGTTGAGGATATTTAAAAACTTGGCAAGGAAAAAAGCAGTACCTATTTTCAGGACTGGTTTCATCAATCGAAGATGCACTTTAAACATGTCTTTCCTTGAAGATTAGGAGGTCTCGTTACAAAGTGATGGCAAGTAGGCACTCTTGTTAACTTTTCTTCCATCATATCTAATCTATATATATGTATAAAAGCGAACTTATACTCATTCATTCATTCATTCACGTACTGATTAATCACGAAATCTCGAAAACTACTTGACCTATGAAGATGAAATTTGGCACGAAGGTAAATTATGAATAGAAAACATCAGCCAAGAAAAGAATTTGTGAAACTCTTCCCGTGAAGGGGTGAAATAGGAGGTGGAAATAGTTTGTACTAAATCTGCGCTGACGAAGTCGGGGCGAAGTAGTAGTTTACTATTGTATCATAAAATTCTAACTATCCGGAAAAAGATTCCGTATCAATGTTCTAATTAAATTATGGCTCAATTCTAATTGCCAACTATAAAACTATCTATAAATGGAAATAAAAGGAAGATATTGTTTGTTAGTTTATTGCTGTGTTACTCATAAACATATATCAGTTTCTTGATCGCTGTTTTTACACATATTTCATTCATCCATGTTTGGTAAATGGAAAAATATCGATAGTAATTAAATGTGATCTGTATAATAAAGAGACGTTGGTAATTAATTAGAAGTAATTAATGACTTTATTATAATCAACTCGTACGTGATGACGACAATCTTTTTGCTTCATATTTCTTTTTATGTGTTTCTACCTTTTTATTCGATTTATATTTAGATTATAAAAGTCAAATACATTTGTAAAGCCCCTTTCTTTCTACATTATGAATAAAAAGTGTTAATTTCATATAAATACTAGTTTTGCCCCCGGGTTTTTACCTGTAAAAAAAGATACACCGATCTAATATGCATATATATATTATAATGCACATGTGTGTGCGCAAACACAGGTGCACTCTGTGTTCATTTACTCATAACCCGATGGGCTAGCAAGCAGACACGACCGGGGAGATCCTAAACACTTTTCCCGACCCGGGAATTGGGCTCAGGACCTCAAACGCGGCAGTAGCGGTTTGCGAGCACTAGAAAAAAAAACATGCGGGGCAGTCTTTGGACTGCCGATAGAGGCTAAGACTAAGTAACTTATTTGATTATTATTTTTGAATTTGGAAAGCGTTTGGTGACGACGACGCGAGTTCCATGATTTTTGTTCACCCAAAAAGAGCTCAACGCGCCTAAAGAAGTTTTAACATCAAATATAATAATAATATAAATATGTAGGAAAAAGGTATAGTGAAACATCAACCCGATAGCTATTTTTTTCCATCAAAGACCACCCGTATCATCTTCTTCTTCATATCTCATCCTTATGATCTAACAGTTCCAACCATAATTAACAATGACATTCAATCAACTCCGTCCATCTCAGTCCACTGCTGGACATAACCCTCTCCCAAGTTACGCCACTCAAGTCACGTGTGTGTTCGAAAGTGACATCTGAACAAATAATTATAACTGATAGTCGTGTATGATAAAACATTAAATTAAGAGATGTGTGCCGCTCGTGACCCGTCGCCTTTCTTCTGCGGGTGCACTCCTGCGCACTCATTTGTTTATGGGCACTGACTGAACGGTTATGGGGAGGTTACCTAATCTGCGGCGTGTATGGTGTGCTGTGTGGTTCCATGCAGTCTGCTGGGTGACGTTTGATGGGTGTTATACTTTGTTGTTGTGGGCCGAAGACAGAGGAAACTCTCTTCACTGTTTTTAGGGTTCCTTACCTCAAAAGGTAAAAACCAAACCCTTATTCCTATAAGGGTTTGGTTCAATTCGTTTTCCGTCTGTCGGTCTGTCACAATTCTTTTTCTCGGTAAAGCGTGAAGGTATCATGTTGAAATTAATATAAAATATGTAGATTTATGGCCCCTTGAAGCTTTGAAAAAATCAAGCTTCTAAGACGGCGCAATAAAAAAAATACTATTCATGCGTCAATTTTGCGACATATTTTGATAATCACAAGTTAACCAAAACCTATAGGGTATTTCCTGTTGATCTACAATCATAAAATTTGGCAGGAAGCAAGGTCTTACAGCACGAGTAAATGAAAAATACTGAAAATTGTAAATTTGTTGTTACATCACATAAAAAATACTTTTTGCGATTACAGACTTATATTTGCGGTTGAACAACTGACCGTGACGTACATCTTTGTATGGGAGAACAATTTTTTCAACCGAAAAGTTAAGTATGTCCTTCAATCCTACCTACTTTTCTTTTTGTCAGAGTAAAGAGAGTGCTTGCATAGTTCAGTAGGTAATGCGGTATGCACTACCTATTGAAAAAAAATCTAAACTCGATTCCCTTAATCTATCTTAACATTACATACGAGTTTGGACGGAGCCCTCGGTGCGCGAGTCAGACTCGCAAATGTCCGGTGTTTTTTTGTAGGTCACTCTTGACTAATGCGAAAGTGTGTTTTTCTGCTTTCACGCCGAAATCGCTGCGCAAATTTTCATGAATTTTGGTACAGAGGTAGGAGACGGCTTTAGCAAAGCAAGCAAAAGCTAGTTTCTAATAAAAAGGATTTTACATAGATGAAAGTTACGGGTTCTTTGTGGATGAGTGGGACGTTTTAGGAATGTGAAGAGTATTATGGTTAAGTTTGTCTTAGAAGACAAAGAAGAACGAAAATAATATGGCGCAAATTCCTAATTAATCAAATAAAGTTTTCTATCTACAATTTAATTACTAAACCATATCATATCACACCTCGCCTCACAATTACCATCAATCTCGAATTATATCAGCAGTCACTGCGTAATGCACACGAATGAATTCAAAGCCTTTAGGCGACGGTAACCGAACCCAATGCATTACCAATACGCTGGCAACACTGCCAACATGATAATACATCATATCTATGTATTATTCATATGCAGACTTGCGATTTTGATGTCGCAAGCCGAGTTCAACCGTTTTTGCTCCAAGATTTATATCGAAGTAATAAATGTATCATAAATATATGGAATCAATTTTATATGGACCGTTGGACGCTTAAAGTCGTAATTTGGTTCGAAAAAAAAATGATAGATTCATTGATTTTACACGGCAAGCTCTTTGATATGAAGAGGATGGGGTTCGGTGCCTGATTGATGGGATGGCTCTCTTTGTTGATGACACAATTGTTTGGCGTGGAATGGAACTGAAATTAAGGTTTGAAAGCCTTTTTATTTAATTCACTTGTAAGCAATGTGCTTTTACATTTTCATTAGTTAGTCAGGCTAAATAAGGCAGGAAGAAGGAGGAATTTATTGATAAAGACACCCCGGAGAACTTTCTATATTCTGACATTTCAGTGAGCGGTAGTTTTTAAAGTCCAAATACTTGTGCATATAGTTTGATAAATATGTCGAGCTGAAAATAGTAGTTGGTACAAAATATACAATAATTTAAACTAGTGGATCGCTCTGGCTTCGCCCGGATGTAAATGTTTTTACAAAATTTTCTTTCATAAGAACCTTCTCCTGACAATAACAAACACGACAAAAAAAGAATTTGCGAAATTGGTCCAGCCGTTCTCGAGTTTTGCGCTTAGCAAGACATTTAACGATTCATATTTATTTATACAGATAAACAGCCTATAAACAGCAAATAAACAGCAAATTGGTGAAAAAGGCGTTTGGATATGTTCGTGTATTTTTCTATTGCTGAAATAGAGGTCTACACTTACCCATAGCCGGGTGGAATGGAAGGAAGAAGGGAGGTGCTTGCCCTGCAGTGGGGCCAAACTGGCAAAAAAATAATACAGGCTTACTCCTGCTTACTCTGTGTGATAAGGAGGGAAGTGGAAATTATATTTTTTGCCTACTCCTCCGTTATTCTTTTCTGATTAATTTTGTTGCGAGATCCAAGACAGTTGAATCGTTCCTCCGGGACTCGTTGAGCTTCATTGACTCGGCGTTCATCTGGTGGTCGCCACTGTCGATTCTGGCTTTCAGAAGTTCCAGTGGTTGGAAATGTGTGACGGGCTTGTCTTACTCTCTGTGAGCCTAATACCAGTTGGTAGACAATTTTTGAAAATCTTTGATTCTAGCACATGACGGCTTCATCTTTGTAGTCCTTCACAGTTTTTAGAGCAATATTACATTTAACTTCACACAATAACAAACACGTTAATTGTTTCTTACAAAACGTACCGATACATTCCATTGGGTTTTGTAACTAGTTTATTTGTTGCAAATTACTTTCCCATCAGTGCGAGCCCACAATGGCGAATAGAATCCAATCGGTGTGGTTGCACAGATCGCTTCTTTTGTAACCGCAATCCGTATGAAATCACACTTAGAATGACTTAGATACTGTGGACTATGTTCTATTGAATCCACAGGTAGGTCAGCGGTAGATGTTGGAATTTATGTTGAATCTGAAATGTATATTGAGAGCTAAATTGTTTTATTGAGAAGGGTTTTTTTTTGCTACGCGGTGTTGTGTGTTTCTTAGGAAAATCCACAGCAAGAGTCCTGAAGTGTAGACCACGTAAGTACCATACCCAAAGTAGCGAAAATGATTGTTAACACTTCAAAATATATGGTATAGTGCTGCTGCCCCTCTATAAAGTTTCATCAAATTCCATTCAGTTATTTTTGCGTGAAAAAGTAACAAACATATTCATCTTCACAAACTTTCAACAATATCTTGACAGCAGGATTGACTTGGTGTACCGAAATGCCACGTGGTCAGTTACGACAGTTACTTACATTTTGGTATTTAAACAAGCACGATCGTTGCCACAGTTGACGTAGACTTAATTAATTTGGTTGATAAGATAATTCAAACTGTTTTGCATTTTGTTTATCTGGAAGCCAGTGCGTGCGTGTCCAAACAAAGATGTGCCTCTGGAATACGCACTGACGGACACTGGCATTCCAAAATAAAAGTTAATTTATTAGACTAATTCAAAATCTAAAAACCTGATTCGACTTATGTCATGCAGGTAATGATTTAAGTATAAAGCTTAGACATAACTTCGTACGAAATGCCATTACTAATTCATAGATCCGTCTCTATAATATTTTAAGAATTACGTATGCCATGGCGTCGGATAGAGCACGACAAATTATCTGTACGGCTGACACGTAACACGACTAGTTTAATACATTATATTCTCATAACTCTAATCCTCGACACTTGAGGGTGCTCTACTTAAAGGGTCATTGATTTTAATCTGCATGCGACATTGTTGCTTGGCAGTAAAATCTGGACCTATTGTGTGAGTGGTACAAGTAACCAGTATGACTTGGTAGGATTTATCTAGAAGATTTTGATACTAATCGAAGTGGGCTACAAATTACTGTCTTGATTAAGTGAGGATATTTTAGGTTGTCAATGATTGGTTACAAAATTGGAATTGTAAAATAAATTATCAATTAATTTCGATTTAATAATCAACATTTCGACTTATTTTGGCGATGCGCCAATGGTACATGGTGATATTCCACCCATACATTTCCTGATAGCTACAACCTGGGAGTCATTAAGCCAAGAGTAAATAGGTTACTTCCATTGTCGACCACATCATCACTTTCCATCGGGTGATATTGTGCATAAGAACTTTTGAATTCTGAACACGAGCATTTCTATACTAAAAAAGAATGTCACAAATTCTAAAGTTAGTCTATCGTTACGAGTTTGGAATGGGAGCGGGCTGCTAGTTTCAAAGGCAAATCTAATCTTATAAACCTTTAAAAGAGCAATTCTTGTATATTGTATATATATCTAATACCTTTAAACGAGCAATTCTTGTATAAATGGATATGTCATCAGAAAATAGCAAACGCCATAAGATTGTAAAATATCGTGTGAAATTGTAAACAATTTTTTCTTAATTAGCCACGAATATATGGGAAACTATTGAAATTAAATGGGATTTATTGTATACAACACGATTTGTTCACAATATATCGAGAAAAGATAATCTAGTCAAGATTTATTACAATCTTACGGAGTCTGCAATTTTCCGGTGACATATATGTATATATAATTTGAATCTCCGATACGGCTCCAACGATTTTCACGAAATTTAGCATGCAGGGGGTTTCGGGGGCGAGAAATCTATCTAGCTAGGTTTCATTTTTCATCCAGGGGTCATCCAGGTACTATCATTGATTGGTCAAATTATGCACTTTTTAATTTAGTTCCCTGTTCCACCTGTCAGGCTATGCCATGCACTGGTATTCTGACAAGGAATTTCCATAGGAATTCGATACCCGATCGTCATTTATTTTCCGTGAATTCTCACGCAGCGGGGAGTTTCGATATTCCAATATCGAAACATGTTTGATAATTGTTTATTTATAAATTCGTATGAATGTTTCGATATTCTAGATCCAGATTTAGCACATTCTAGGGTATGAGAAGATTTTTTTCAACCTCGCTGTTTTACGAGCAACCTAGTATGATTGTAATGTCTAATATTTTAATTGTGTTCTTATGTCCAGTGGTAACATTGTTGCAAATATGCAGGCTTATTGACAGTTTTTTATAGGTATGTTTAATTGATAAGTACCTTGAATTAAAATATACATAGATCTGAACATGGTTGCAGCTGTAATTATAAAATATTTCTTTTTATGGACAGATAACTGTATCGGAAGTAGCACCATTGTGTTTCGATGACACAGATGGTAGAATTTTCTGGTTCTGTTTTATTTTATTTCTTTAGAGATTAGGATTGGATATTTCTAACACCACCGATAATGTAATGCCTGCTTATAGTACCTTCTTTTTGCGTCACGATAAAACGTGATTAGACCATTCCATTAACCCGCTCTTTGGAGTCATGTCCCCAAAATTTAATTCAATACTTGGAAAAAACGTTCAGCAACTCCGCAATGGGTGCGTACGCGCACCGTGCTCTCGTTTTATTTGCGACGCTAACAAGTTTTTTGCTTGAAGAAAAACGTCGGTAACTGGTGAGTTGGTACTCATCTCAGGAGCGAGAAAGTCAAGCCACTCGTGCACGACGTGAATGTAGAATCATTTCAGAGTTCAGTACTTATCTGTAATAGTTTTTCGTGTAGGTACAATTTATTGCTAATGTGTTTTATTTTTAGGGAGATAGATGCTGAAGAGTCTTTACCTATATTCTAAGTCATGTTTAGTCCCAGACGTTTTTTTGTTTTCAAGGCGACTTAATCTCTTCCTTTAACCTGAAACTCAAAGTTGTATAAGTCTTTTCGTGGAGTTTTAAGCAAAGCTACGTCTCGTAAAATGAGATATTTCAGCTGATAACTTAACAAATACAAACATTTGCCATAGCTTAGTCGTAGGAAAATGTACTTTTTGTCGAAAACATCCTCCATAGCTTTTGATAGACAATGCGAAGCGCATTTGTTTTTCAATAGCAATGGAACATTGACAAAAGACATTTAGTCCAATATGAAATACCCAATAAACTTTGCGCTAAAATGAAATCCATTTGTACTTAGTACGCGAAATATTTCTCATTACCGCTACAAAACTTATGAACAAAAAGTCAACACCAACATATAAAATATCGACTTTAACACACTTTTTTACCGTCAGCAACTCAGTAGCGACTTGGCAACAATCAGTGAAACCAGTCGCGTAGCACCTACCTACATCGAATGAAAAACTGTATCACGATAGAAAATAACCTAGCGGGATGGCATAGAGAGTGAAAACACACCGTGGACAGATGACCAATTTATGTAGACACCAATCATCTGATTAAGTTCCTTAAGCTTCTATATGTGTTGGTTGATGTCGGGGGGTGGGGTGGACCTTGGTGACTGGCCGTTATTTCTGTTTATCACCAGGTCGCCTTTCAATGTCTATTATTGAGTCGCGAGCCTAGCCTCGGGCCATGCAAGGGTGTTATTCCATTGGTGTTGTCATAATTTTGTTTACATTGGAATGTTGTATGAATTATTCATTATTTGTATTGAGGTTTGTGTAATCATTGTACGTAGTTATCTTGTGAAAAATATTATTGGAACTTGTGTGAAGAATTGCATAAGTTGTGTGTTTGTTGTTTTTTTAGGTTTTTGCGACTGACCTGTTAAGAAACGAATAATAAACTGACATGCATAATATGCTCAGGGATAGATTGTCGATTCGGTAAGAGAATGGGGTGGGGGTTATCGATATATTTTGTCGACAAAATTCAACTCTGCGAGCGTCAAGAATTTCTATAACTTGACATCTTATAATGTATCGCCATACACTTGTACCTTAGCGCATGATTTCATATCGTTACGCTGCCATGTTTCTGATGAAGAAATGAACGTCGACACACTAATTAAAATAGACATACATTGAGTGAAAAACTGAGTGGCTTGGACCTCCCAATTTGGTATAAATCACACGTGCAATTAACCGTACCTCGTGTCTGCGCCCGCGCATACGCCACTCCAGTTTAGGGTTGCTGCATTTAAACTTTGAGAATATAGTAAGTAACGCGGAAGCAAGCAAGTTTTTTACTTTCGTCCAATCATTACTACAAATCCCCCTGGAAAATGGCCCCTACGTATCATTTCAATTTAAAAACTTTAAAATTGCATTAGCATGATGTCCTAGAAGACGTCAAGACTCTAGACTTTCTCAAGCATACATTTTCTTCAGGACTTTTTATAAACTTAACTTTCAATGAAAACACCAAATGGCTAAAGACCCATTACCCGTATTCGTCATTATTTCAGCCGAAAGACATTCACTGTTGTACATATGCAAACTGCCCCCTCAAGCGTCGCCACATGGAAAAGTTCTGTGCTTCTCGCAACCGGGGGACTACCTGGGCCCTCACCACCGTTCCTTCGGTCCTCCCTTTGACGTTCCAACCTTCTCATCATGGTAATGAAGATCAAGAAAAGCCAGTCCAAGATTTTCCGGTAAACTGGCAACCCTGATAAAGTACCTACCCGCGTCTTCCGTGCACCTCATTATTTCGGCATCTGCTCTTGTTCTGCAAGTCGCAACGGCTTTTTTTCTCGTTTGACCCGAACGCATACTTTAACTTACTGTGAACGCTCTTAAATTTACTTTTTTATGTAACTGTGTAATGCTCAATTTAGGCAGGCTCAAGAAACTGTTGCAGGCTGGTTTTGTAATCTATTTACATAAGGAATTATAGCAGTAACGTGGTTTTAATCAAATATACTGTTGTATTTTATTGGACTCTTCTTTCTTCTTATACAAAGATGAGTTTTGGTGATTAGTGGTTGATAATGGAATGATTTTAAGAGATTATTTCAGTATGTTGTTGCAGATTAGAGATAGAGCAGTTTTTGCTCCTCCTTGGGGTGACAAGACTGGCATCTCAGCAACGTTGTTAGCCGGGCTAAGCCTGTAAAAAACCTTGTTTTGTTGTGTGTGATAAAGTTGGTGTTTCTTATCGTGCATGAGTCAACCCAGAGACGTCAATGTCGTGATTGCTAGGCAAATCTATTCATTAGAGGCGGCAATAATTTGCGTCTAAATCGAGTTCGTTGCGAAAAACTCGTCCACAATTTACACACTGACTCGCTAGATGTAAAGTAGGGTCGGTTCTACTATGTACTTCTTGTAATTGTAACATTATTGATTTAATTAGAAACTGCATTTTTCAGAAGATTTTTGTGTTTAGAAGTTCACGGTTGAACTTGAACAAGAGTCTTTTTCGGTTAATTTCATACAGGGTGAATTTTTTGAGATGGTGATGGCCACATCCGAAACGATAAGGAATACCCAAAGGAGTCTTGGACCGGATTTTGATAGAAATTAACATTGCATAAATGGATTCCTCATAATTTACGAATAAGTACTTCAAAAAAACACTCTTTTCCACATATTTTATGTTTTGCTTGTTTACTGTCTTTACGAGTACTTAACCTAATTCTCATGAAGTTTTGATATTAAAACTTGTATGTCATCCAGGTAATAAATACATTTTAATTTCCTTCAATCAGCTCAGTGAGGAAATTGCGCTTTAGGAATTATATATAATGGAGTTAAACGGAAAATCTTGTTGCGCCTGCATTTATAATATGACGGTGACGACTCGCCCTGTCACTTGGGGCATGTAGATCTCGACCCCAGGGTTCCGTATGCGAGTATTTAATTAAGCTTGCCTGATGTGACGCAATGAGTTCTGATTTGAGTAATCATGTCTTTGAGTATCTTTCAGTGGAAATGAGCATCTAGGATACAATAATGATCATTCCTTTTTGTGTTTCCAACCAAAGATATTTAGACTGCAAATAAAAAAATAAGTCGTATGTTGTGGTTTGTTGCTATTGAATTCAGAAGATATTTTGAAAATACTACATGATAACGGAAGTATCAATTAGGGAAGGGACATTACGTAATTTTGAGAAAATGTCCCTTACCGTTATTTTGTCATTGGGGACTTTTTTGCATTTTGAGTAAATATTCCTTAAATTATTAATTGTGACTTCCAGTATCGATATATTCAATTAATTTACTATGCATTGGTTATCCATGTTTTTATTTAATGGATGGTTTAATCAATGTAGTTTCGTATATCTTTCGTTTTCTTATATTTCAGCGTAACCCAACCTGACAGAGCGGACCGGTTGCCGGCAGTAGGTACCCACCACGCGTACACACCGTATAATTTAGTAATACTGGACGACATTATGCACAATAGTGTCGACGCTTATCGTCATCGCTACCGTGCAATTATCGATCCTCGCTGCAATTATATCGATACAGAACACCATTAACCGACCCATAAGTTTCTCGATTTGTGGTAACTGCATCAATATGATGGATAACATCGTCCATCGCCGAAATGATCCCATAATGGAATTTGTTTAAATTTATTTTGGTAATTACAGAGTGCGGCGCCTCAGGCCTCGTACTTAATTTGTTTATTACGATTTATGAATATAAAATAATTTAATTCGTTGTTGTTATCACGTAATTTGAAAGTGTTGCTACTAACGTATAACTGCGTAATTATTGGAGTCAGTACTTACTGTGAGTGATGACCCATACTCATCAAGTTTACACCTATCCACAACAGGGAAATTAATTGGAACCAATTAAAAACTAATCCAGTAAATAAAAATACTATAGAAGCTGCAATTAGCGGGTAATACCATTACGCCTATCAAATGCATCGTTATCGCCTGTATCACATATGCATATTGTTTTGAAAACTCCTTACTTTCATACAAAACCTTATTCGTATAAGCAACGTATGCCTAAATCGGCGACGTCATTAAGTCGACGTAACTCCGACCGGTCATTACCGTGTCTATATCTAGCCCAAGATATCGATAAGCAAGTTTGCCAGTTTATTAGTGTACGGCCATACGACTCTGTAATTAATTTATCTCGTCCACATCAAAATATCTCGGCGAGGCATGAGGTCCTGAGTTCCTGACCAAAGAGGGCACGTCGCCTTAACTGGTTGCTAGCCACGCTATGATCTGGATGGAAGAGGAGGAACTGTATCGATATGCATGGTACATCATTATGAATTTGAAAAAAAATATTGACTAGGTATGGAAAATTGCATTAGTACCTATGATGTGATGGAAGTAGGAGTGCAGGTATATATGGAGGTAGGTAATGCATGAATCGGAGTTGAGATGTCTTGGGTTTGACACTCATATGCACAAATTAATATGCGAATAATAAACCTCATATTTCATCTATAGGTTATCGTAAAGCTGTTGGTCGTGGCTGTCAGGTGTAGAACTTTGACAGTCGTTGCGGGAAGTCAGAAGCAACGAAATCTGACACCAGTTTTGCCTTGGGTGGTTAGGAGCTACCCAGTTAAGTTCTGGGTGTTACCCAGTTTCGAGTTGTGGAGATAGGCAGTCGAAAAATACTGGTATTCAGCTGTATAAGGTTAGATTCCAAACCGATTCCAACATAGTTGGGAACGCAGATTGGCGAAAATACAAGTGTTTTCATATGATTTTGCAGTAAAATCTGTATTCAACAGGATTTCTTTGTGAAATCGAATTACTTGTTACAGTTTTACGCCATTAATTGGGTCTAAAGTCGAATTTTCATATCAGTCAGAGGGCTGAGTTACACAACGTGTTACGATCGCATGTCTCGGAGGTGTAAATGTTAAGTACAGGGCAGTTTGCAGCCGACGGACGTTTAAATGGATAGCCCCACGGTTTTGGAGCAAAATTAAGTCGAGCACTTCGATATCGCTGTGGGTTACATAAATATGTGGTGTTCCTGTTTCTGAAGAGATTTGGAGCTTGATTCGAGAATATGTTGTAATTTAAGTGTAGCAGGTTGTATGAAAATTCATCAACACGATTTTTTCATTTTTTATTTTTGGTAGGCTTGGTTTTGCCCGCTATTTTATCAATAAGCGACGGTGTGGTCGACAATGCAGCACGCTTGCGTAGAACTAATCTATTCACTCTTGACTGCTGCTCATCATCATGATCATTCAGATTTACCTAACACGTAAAAGAGGCAAATTGATATTGAACCGAGTAAACATAATTAGGAAGGTACGGTGAACATGCTAATTTTTACTTTTTTATTAGTATTTAAGTACCAATTAAAAAAGATAATGCCACAGAACGACCGTTCAAATTAAACATCTGATTTCTTCACACCTCCGGTGCTTAACGATCGTCTAATTAGGTACAGTCACATTAGCATATTAATAAACCTTGCTTAGATTCGCAACAAGTAATAAGGCTGAATATCCACTATGCATAATATTCTTTGTCATCATCATTCTGTAGGCCAATTTTGTGGTCGGCGCAACATCTCTCAGCTCATCCCGTTCCTAGACAGTCTATTACACAGTCTATTAATCGTTTTTTTGGTCTTCCAGTATCTTATAGTTATCTATGTATATTCGTACTTAAAGGTATACGAGTAAGAGTAAGAGTAAGACCTAAGCCTTGTATGTATGTATGTACCTATGTAACTCGGGCTGGTTTCCGCAACTCCACGACTAAGCGCGTATTTTGCGTGCAGCTTAAAGGTATATTTATTGTTTTTGCTTGCATTAAAAACAGTCACCTCGAAAAAGACGCGAGTACAGTTGGTGCCCGAAGACAGTGGCTACACAGCCTAAGAATGTTGCCAACAACACGACAATTCGTCGCAAACTCGCAAGAGAAACGTCTCTTGCGCAACGTATTTTTTTGTGACAAACTAGAGTGGGTGCTTAGGCCTGTTTCATCAGCTGACCTTGCTTTCGGTTAATTAGGCCCGTCCACGTCTCGCTGGCTCGGTGATGGATCGGTCACCTGCACTCACAACGACTTGCGACTTGCAGCAACTAGATACGACACTTGTGTAACCGACATTGAGCGGCGTAATCATTGCGGTTTTTTTTTTGTAAGACTCAAAATGTTTTCAATTTAAATGAGCGAGATATTCTCGATGTAACAAAGAAGAGAGTGAAAGGGAAGCAAAAGTAATCATTTATTTGGACAATAAACTAAAAATATTAATTGAATGCAGTAAAAATTACAACGGTCATTGGCCTTAAAATGGTTCAAGTTCAAAAATTGAAAGCACATTACTTAAAAGCGATCCATATGCATTAAGATTATCTCCATTTTGGGAGACCATAAAGACAGTTTTTATATGATCAATTTAAGTGTTTTAATTGCTTGCAATAAGTCGATTCCATATTTCTACATCGCGGTCGCCATGTCAGTTTGGTATACGCTCTCAAAAATCACGCAACTGGACACAAGCTGTTGATTTGAATGGTCACTTCTTATCTGAGCTGACTGTACTTTTACAATAACTTCTAGATGACCTTTGCTGATCTTTTCGGTGATAGTCAACTGCAGTTTTAGTTTGTGCAACTTTATTGATCATCTATGTTCAAAGAAGTTTTTTGGTTGAGCTTAGATGGCTATCTAAACCAGTTATTATGAAGATATATGCTGTTGATTAATAGGTGGGTTTGGATCTAGTAAAATAGGGGAGAGATTCATTTTATTGTAAACTTATAATAACATGATCAATTAGTAACGATTTCAAAATATCTACGCCCTGTAGTACCTACCTCTAATATGGTACGTTATTGGCACAAAATGATTTTTTATTACTATGCCTCCCGCATTGATAGCCTCACATTCGATTTCCTGAACTACGCAAAAATAACTCGCGATTTTTAACTAGGTACTAGTAGATATTCACCTACTTTTTATGTTATATTAAGGATAGATAGAAATTAAAAATGTTTTGCTATTTATTCTAAAACATTTTAACGAGTATGACCGTAACAGCAATCAAAGTAGTTTTTAGCTGCTTTTGCTCCCACATAAGTTTTGTCTATACGAAATAATAAAATTAGATTCGATCGGTTTTGAATTAAGAAGTCTTTTTATTCTCTTCCAACTGATTGAAAAACTCACTTGCCATTTTATCCCTTCACTACGCGCATATCTATACTAATAATAAAGCTGAAGAGTTTGTTTGTTTGAACGCGCTAATCTCTAGAACTACCAGTCGGATTTGGAAAGTTATTTTTGTAAATGATAGCCATATTTATGTGGAATGCTATAGACTATACGGGCACAGAAAATTCCTACGGGAACGGGAAAAAACGGGATATGTGCGTACAAAGTCGCGGGCAAAAACTAGTTTATAAAGATGATAAATAAAGCGCCACCTAGCGTCAAATATTACTCACTGCTTGTACTGAAACTAAACACCATCCATAATACTAGATAATTATTACAAAATTACTTTGTCTTAATATTGTTTCTAAACAATATTATCTTAATATTCTTGACTTGTCACGTGCTTTCAACAGAAATTAATATTAAGGTTCCGTTTATGGTCCATTTATTTGAGAAACCAAACTATTAGGAATATTGGATCGAATTCTAGTAAAGTATGTAATGAACCGCCTCGATATTGTTGTGTATGGATCGTAAATATTTGTTTATAATAACATCAAGAACTAAATGGTAGCTGGGCTTGGTCATGCCTTTGAATCGTTCTTGTGCTTTCATTGGTTTTTGTATTGTGAAATTAGATTTCTTAGTACCTAAGAAGTGTTTATGGCAAATGCTCAAACATGTTTTCTTTAGGAAACGAATTTGAGTGACTGTTGCCAAGTCTCTAGACATGCCAATGCCTGAAGGCTCCACATAAATTGAACATAATTGATCGAATTTTAATAGACTATAAAAGAAACTATGTACAAGCGAACACATTTCCCAACACCAACAATAATTGCTTTCCCAATTTGCATCAGAGCAACGAACAAAAATAATTAACAAAAACGGCAAGCGACCACAAAAGTGGGTAGGTAAAGCTATCGGTAGTTTTTCAATAAGCAATAAATAATGCAACGCAACGGTGGCAGGCGCACGCGCCGCTAACAAGGCGCCCGCGTGCGCCCGCGCAGCCGTGCCATCGTTGTGCAACCTGCCCCACCCTGCGCAGGCGCGCGGCCACGCGGCGCGAGTCTTGAGAGACAAGCGGTTTGGGTGATAGAAACAGGATGTTATAGCTAGTTTGAGTGGTGAAGCTGTTGTAGAGGCGAAAATCAGCAAGTTTTATGAACCTGAATTATTACTGATATTGAGTCTACTCATCAAGCCACTAGTGGCTCATTTGTCAAAGGAGTTTGTTAAAGGAATATGTTTCTGCTCTAAAGACTGTGACTTAGCCAAAATAGTCAGCTGCCGCTGACTGACTATTTTGGCTATTCTATATTAGTTTAGCTGCTGTAGACTAAGGCGGAAAATTTGGTAATAATAGTAGATAGTCGTGATCTATGGGACTTGATATAATATGATTTTCTGACTGATAATTTGAACACAAAGCTCTGTAACGGAATTTGTGTTCTTTATTCAAGTTTTGAAAGTTATCGAAACGCTGAAACTTTCCTCACTTGGGCCAGCTCCTTAGTGATACCGTTCTTGTCCAACGCCCGTGCCCACAATATACTATAGCATATCTACTTCGGCCACTTTCTGTGTCTATTAGATCACCGCGTCACATACCTTGTAAAAACCTAGCACAACTTTTGCTATCGGTCGACTGATTAAAAAACTATGGATTATAGACTTATGTCCTCCAAATACGACATACCTTTCTAATGCTGCCGTATTTCGATATCGAGAGACGAAAACAAGATTCTACATATAGATAACGTCTTATTCATAAAGCTGGTAATTATTTTGGTTAAGGTGCTTGTATCGCTTGTAGCCAGTCGTCCTGTATTAGTCTAGTTTAGAACTTTGGTGTAATGAAGTAATGATATTGAAATTCTGTTCGGTAGTGAACTATAAATTTGAGAGCTCTATCTTCTGTGATAAATCCATTTTTAGTTTTATATAGGTACTCGTAACTGCGTTCTTGTACGTGGCATTCAGTTGTTCTGATTAGATCAATAAATTTAATAGTTTGCCAACATGGCGGTCTAGATGGTGTTGGGCGGTTTCGTTTGTCGCAAATTAATGGCAATAAAGCATAATCATATCGTAAACGGCGTTCGTGAGGCTGCGCCGGCGCAGCTAGCCTCCGGGCGCCCTTCGATTCCAAGATGGCGCTCGCCTTTAATCGTATTTGGTGCTTTTTGTACAGTTTTTTCGTTAAGCATGCCTAATAGTGTTTTTTTTTGTGAAGTTTTTTGCTGTTGGACCCAGAATCGTAAAGATCACTGTGATAGGGCGTTTTATTCAGTTCTAGAGTTCCTGCTTTGTGTCAGTGTGAACAACTGGCGATTTTTTTACAATCAATCTTCGACGAAGTTGATTGGTGAAGAGTTTTCTGATGTTAATTACCTATGAATTCTATTTTCCACTAGCTTTTTCCTTCTTTCTTATTGGCCACTCACCGTGCCTCTTTCGGAACAAAAAGTAGCCTTTAGCATTCATCGAAAATGTAGCTTTCTACTAGTGAAAAACTTAGAAGTCGAGTCAATACTTCGAGAGATTACCTCAACAAGTTATTTCAGATTATGTATTTTCCAGTGCTATTTTGACTTCTTTGAAACTAAATTTACCATTCAGGGACTTTATTATGAAGTCTTAATGTCATCATGATTTCGTTTTGAAAAATATATTACGAATATGGATAGTGCTATGCGTACTGTGTAGCTCTGTCTGGTCCGTTATGGGGAACCGTCTTTGAATAAAAGTTCTGGCTAACTTTTATAATGCTCTCAGCCTAATTTGAATATATACTTTTTATTTTTGACATCATCTCTAGTCTTCAACTGCTAGTAACAATAACAGGTCGAGTGTAAAGACCACGTTACTAATGACAGGTTGCCGGTCAATTGCGTACCTCGATTGTAATCCATTTACATAGGCATCTCTTACAAACCTGTTTCTTTTTACTATGATAAGCTAGGAATGCGGTTGCAGACTATGAATAAGATCTATCATCCATTGTGAGGTGACTAGATGGATTTGGACATGGGCTTAGGTATTTTTTGATGTTGAATTATCATAAGCTTATTTGGATATCTAATCTGTGGTATAATCATACTTACGTGTTGTAAAAACCTGTGTCAGAATTAAAGTTTGCAGGCTGTTCCATAGCAGGGGCAAAAATCTCCATGTGAAGAAGTCAGGGTCTTTGAGCATCATGCTTATTCACTGTGTAAGACACTAAGTTTCTGAAGTAGTTCATTAGGAGGTTACTACAAAAGTATTTAACTACTTTTACCAAAGTTTGATAGATTTCCACAAGTTCTTAACTTCAAATTCTCAATTCAGAAACAAATTGTCCTGATATTTATATTAACGTCGATCTTTCTGCTTGCATTGATGTGCTTTTGGTCTTCCTCTAGCTCAAAGCTCAAAATTATGTTAATAGGCAGGGGGAATAAAAAAATAAAAATACAAGAATAAAAGATTTATTGTTATTTATTCATTTTGACAAGGTAATCGGTGACCTTTGAACGACTAATAGGTATCAAAAGTACAAAACGATAAGGTAATAATCTCTATTCATTATACATCCTAGTGATAAGTTAAATAGCATCTCTTATGCGAATCAAACAGGATTTGGTACGAGTATACTACAAAACATTCATACAGTAGGTAACGTTGACTGAGGAGGGTAGTATGGGAATCGCCTTTAGCAATAGATGAGCGATTGAATGCGATGCGAGGTTTTGTTACGGAAAGTCACAAATAGCTAAAGAGCTATTTCCAGTTGATGTGACGATGCTTGTGGGCTTAAGTCAAACAGTGCACGTCTTTTGAATGAAATGATGGAGACGAAATAATGAAACAAAGATCAACGAAGATGCATGGAGAGGGAAAGGAGGTCAAAGTGGGGAAGGGTATGGAAGAAAATGTAGTGAACGGAAGCGTATGAGTAGACACGGAAGAATGGAAGAAGAAAACGTGTAACTTTGACGCTAAGCAACATAATAGAAGCGCACAAAGATGATGGAGATGAAAGTAGAGTCAGATAGCATCGCTTCGAATTGTCGCTCAAGTATCAAGACAGGTTTAGTAAGCCTTGAAAAGGACTCCATCAAACCATGAAGTGGAATGGAACGTCATGGAATTTAATTTCCATGATCAGTGTGATCTTTTCTCTAAGCGCTTCAACCTCAACAACAACCACTCTGCAAGTGTACAAACCGTACAATCAGGTTAAGGAAATAAAGTACATTCGTATTCTGTTAAGGAAATGGACAGTGAATACTTCCACGTCATTAAATCTTCAGTTTTTAACTTTGTGTATGGCTTTTTCATACAGGTTTGTTGGTGTTGTGTACTTTGATATAGGGGAAAATTATAGTTATCTCTAGTATATAAAATATATATCAACTTTACACTCGCAACAATCATAGAGATCTATCTATACTTACAGGAACGTTTAGATTAGTTCTTTGAGAGATTTCTTTAACTGATAAAAATATTTCTTCATTTATTATTGCTGTCCAGTAATAAATTAAATCACAGATTTGTAATTATATTAATTTAGTAATAATTTTGGAATACGTACAATGTTTTAACAAAGTTCTGAAATAATCTCTAATATCTGTATAAGTTCTAATTTAAAATCTCAATACAATGACAATAAACATATCTAATTTGCGTAATATTCTGAAACTTAACAATTAGGGCAGTTTGAACACAGAAACAAATCCTCCCGTGATTGGTGCCCAAAACGACAATAATTTACGCAACATTCCGTATACATTATATACATATATAATTTCGACAGTAAGATAATTTTTAAAACAACTTTTCTAACATTTCGTAAAAAATATTTAATAATATCTTCAATAAGCAACAAGTTATATTTTTATTGGTAACCGGCGTTTCCTCTCAGACTAATAATACTAATTATTTTACATCGAATAAAGCGAAATTTACAAAAAAAAGTACAAAGAAACTACTTACATCCATACAATATATCGATATAGCGTAATCTATAATAGCGAACACTCTCGGATCACTTAACTTTAATTGTCTATTATGTCTTTACGACAAGGAATACATACACTATATACTTTCGTAAAACTATCGGTAGAGAAAATTCGGTACGCGTCCTAGCTACATACACTACAATAGCTTAATATTTACATTAAGTACACGAGATTCAATATCACTTTATTTATAATACATATCCTAATAGCCGACTTGGTGGCAAGTACACTTACTTTCACTCGTTTGCGCCAATTCAATGTGCTAACGCGGTAACAATAATGGGTATTTACAAAATTGATGATGCGTGATCATTATGATTACATTGTATGTAGTGTTTCTTTAGGTTTACAATTACCTGGTGCTTGACGCTCGTGCTGCGACGGTTTGAAACATTTTCAATGTTATTATTGCCTTGCAATTATATATTGTCATCGTTTATAAAACTGTTGCAGAACTAGAGTTGGCGCTTATTCATTAGAAGTTTGATCAGTATATTCACACTCAGTAAAGGTTCTATAAGTACACAAAAGTCATTTGGATGCATCGACCAGATTACAGTAAGTGTGTGTGTGTGTGGTCCGCACGCGTCACTCTCAGGTGTGGTCGGCGGGGCTGGCGGCAGCGGCGCGCCGGCCTGGCGCCACGCGCCCCATGAACGACCTGATCTCCTCGAAGTACGTCTCGTCCGGAGACCGCCGGCGGCTGTCGTCCCCGTTCTCCGCCTCGTGCTTCTTCAGATGCCTGTCGAGGTTCGTCTGCTGGCCGAAGCAGCGGTCGCAGTGACGACACCGGAACGGCCTCTCTTTGTTATGGATGTTCCTCACATGCCGCTGCAAGTTAGACGATATCGAGAAGGAGCGCTCGCAATATTTACAGCGATAGGGTTGCTCTCCCGTGTGCGTTCTTAAATGTCGTGTTAGGTTGGCGCTACGAGGAAATGCTTTGCCGCAGTAGGAGCATGTATACCGGTCCCGTGCCCGAGGGGCTCCAGGGTTCTGAGGGACAGGCGGTGCTCGCGGGGCGCCGGGGGCGAGCAGGGTGGCTGCCGCAGCGGGGAGGAAAGGATAGCGGCCGAAGGATGCCGGCAGAGCCAGCGGCAGTCGCCGGCAGAATTGCAGGAGTGCGGGGTGCGCCGGGTGCGCGGGGTGCGTGGGGTGCGTGGGGTGCGGCGGCGGGGACTGGGTGATGAGGTTGCAGTTCTCGTCCTCGAGGCGCGGCGGGCGCTTGTGCGTGACACGAAGGTCCAGGGGCTCGTCGGCGCGCGGGCTGCTGAGCGGGCTGGGCAGGCGGCCCGGGGGGGAGGCGGGCGGGGACGCCAGGCGGCGCGGCGCCGCGTGCTTCTCGCGCATGGCGGCCGCCGCGCACGCGCTCATCGGGCTCGTGCGCCACCGACCTGCAACAATATAAAGAAACACATGTTAGCCTTCAACTATGTCAGTGCTTTCTGTGCTAGAACTAGACCTGCCTATTAATAGACCCGTCCCGGATCTGCGGCTCTACGCCACAATAACGTCATGATGAGGCAATCGGCACACAACAACTGATCACATTTTATTGATCAACTTTGCCCCTGTCACCAATATCCTCCGCACGGGTATGCTAAAACTTGTATAAACATTGCGACAGCGCGCGCGCGGGTCGCGGGGGTGGCCGCCTGGCCGGCTGATCGATGTTGGCTCCTACGCTCGCCTTCGACTCACGCCCACTTACTTGCGACATCGGTAACTAGAGCACTTGCTACCGAAACCACCAAGTTTTTTGTTAATTATTAATACGCCTTTATAAAGCCAATATATTGCGTTCAAACCAGTTGCTTATGGAAGAGTTGCGAATGCGATCGACTGGCTAGAATCAAAGTTGACATCCACGTAACAAGCTGCTCGACATGTCCAAAAGTTAGAGCATGCAGCCAAGTCAGTGATGAGTGAAATGCTTATTACCGAGCCTTGCCCCAGATATGTCTGTCTACTTTTTGCCCAATCTTGTGTATCCTCAACAATGGCTCTCACTCGTGTAAAAGTGAAATCGCAGGCACGAATTGACATGAAAGATACGAGTAAAACGTTATTAAAGTGCTTTCCTTTCGCTATTTCATGCTTCTGCCCACGTAGTGTTATAACAGATAGTGCTATAACAAAAATATTATCCGCCGATAATCGTGCACAATAAATTGGACAACTTCATTGAAGATAGATCGGCGCGCGCCATCACCCACGTCCGTCACGCGCATTGTTGGCGTGCGCCCGCGCCGCTACGCCGCCGATACATTTACATGTTAAACCACATTATGTTGTCATTACTCGTACCGTGATCTATTATCGTTTTTGTCTCAATGCCGCTTGCTTTACGGTGCTTTTTGCTTATATATGGCGATGTGCTTTGTAGTTTTTGGCTGGTCAGCCATGAACGCAAGTAGATCGTATTGACACTGATAGAGTGGCTGGTAGACTGGTACACAGAGATACTCGACTATCTGGCTAACTTACTGCTTACTATTATAGATCGTGTCGGCAAACAATGTTAACTTATCTACTATGCTAAAGGCGGAGTACGGTTCCGGCTTGAACTCACATTCCTTCGCCGTAGGGTTAACCCAATACAATTTTATCTGGCCATTAACATAAAAAGTAAAAGCAAAACATCCTAATAGTGCTGCTACAAATTTGTTCGCTCACGCCTGTAGTCGACACGGGCTAATTTGCGGCAAAAGGAGCCGACATAAATCCTTGGAACAAGGGTCGGGCATGGACGTCAGGGGGGCCATATATGGCGCGGTCGTGAGCCCTCGGTTCCATACTTATGATTTGTGGCGCAGGCGCCGACGTGCCCCTTTTATGCAAGGATTAGGTGAATAATTGTGTTATGTTGACGGTCAATATTAAACGATTGGGTGTGAACAGTTAGTGTGGAATTTTGAATGAAGATACTTACAGGATTTCAGTACAAAAGGAAGTTCGGATAAAAATATTTCCAAATAAAATACACAAGTTATTGAAGACGTCATAAACTTAGTGGAAGCTTTACTCAGTTTTAATTTCGTTTGTTGTTACGAAAGCAAAATGTATCACGAAAGCCACACTTCCTGAACACAGTATTCGGAAGCGGTAACTCGTGTTGTCGATGTTAATGGTCCGTTTAAGCACAGTTGCACGTTTCGTAAGTGCCGTTTACACCAGTTTAGCTTGCGCATCTCCGCGCAGTCACGACCCACTAATTACCAGTAATTAACGAGACCCGGGCGTGACGCGCGGTGGGCGGGGCCGCGCGTTATGTATGTTAATGTAAATAGCGTGGCCAATGAGAAACATCATGCCGCGCCGACGCCGTGATATATTAGCATTTGAATCGCTTATTCGTTCCGTCGGCGCGGGCGCACACCAACTGACCACTTTTCTGACTTTGTGCCATTCCATGCGTTTCGTAGTTCGTCCCACCTCGTTTCTTATGCAAAACTATAATAAATTACCACGATTCGTTTTACTATGCTCTGTGTATTTGGAATTCCGAACGTCTGCGATAAACTATAGTAGCAATAAATTGTTTTATACAGACCATGTAATGTCGGTATCATGTTAGAGGCGAGGTGTGAATGGGGAATGAGATGTTGACTTCGTGTTACTCTATTTCTATCAAGTTTCTATATATTTAGATCCGTTTACAGTCGAAATTGTAAAATAACTTTACTTATCTGTGAGCACTTAAATATTGAATAATTTATAGTAAAATTTAAACCAGCTTATTAGCTAAACATATTAATGTTAATATTTATCGATAAATTATTTTAATTTATTGCGCATAATGAGGCGTGATACGAGGCGCGCAGTTCGATCAATCACGTCGATTAATTTAGTATGTATGTATGTACATAGTGGTGGGTACATGGACTCTAGGTACACAAGTGTTTACTAGGTAGCAGCCAATGGCAGTAGTCTCGCATGGCTGCCTGCCCGTAACATACGATGCTGCGCTAATTCGTGACGCCTCGTTAACTTCACCTACCTCACGAACAATATGATCGCATCACTAATGTATTTGAAAGTCTACTTTATATAACAAGCGTAATTGTATTAAAAGCTCGTTTTATTTTTCAACGCCTGACTGTAACACCAATGTGTCTGAAAATAATGATACTTTTTACAATATTTTATCCTTTCATTTTCGATTATGATTGACGAGGCAATACGCGAACAAAATACCTTAATTTCATAACAACAATTCCAAAGAATATTTCAAGAGAATATTGTCGAAAAAAGCGTGAGTCGTACAACAATAGGTCTAGAGCGGCGATTGCAGCACCGCTATTGCTACCGCGTATCGATAGAATGATTAATAAAAAAAGTTGACGGCTTCCATAGATCGCAACACTGCGTAGTCACGAAGCCGGTCCTTCGCAATGCTGCGATGAAATAAGTAATAAATCGCAGACTATCGTCTTGCAAAAAAGAGGGAAAAATATTCGTGTGACTGCAACAGATGAAGTAAGCAATTTGTTAATAAATATCAGTAAACCTGCACTTGTATGTCTCGCTGCACAAACATGAGCATAAAGTCAAGATTTTTTAACTCAACTTGAGCTAACTAAATAAAGATAAGGACTTGTTCATTACTGATACTGCAGATAAAAATATTGTTAATGGGTGCATTGGCAACATATTTACTAAAATTAGTAGTGGAAATCACATAAGTCATAAAGTCAATGGTCGACATTCCGTATGATATTCTCATACGATCGCGGTCGCAGCAGATTCACACGCACCGCCCGCTTTTTTAGACGGATCGTATCGACAACCACGATCTTTGATTTATTTCACATCACTATTTTAGGAAACGCGTCGCGTCGATCGCCTTATGGCGAGATATGAAATTGCTCGGCGATGTATGAACGTAGAATCGGTTCTAAACGCCGCTCAGATGGATCGATTATGTCCGCGGACGTATCATGCTCGTATTATGCGGCTGATCGTTGCAAAACCAAAGCTGTTAGTACTAAATCCTCCTGTTAAGCGCACATTACTTACACTGTATTAGGTCATGCTATTTAAAGCTTCTTCATTGAATATTATCTTTTAGATGACAACTAGTTTGTTGCCTTCGCGAATTTACTTAGCATTAATGTCTCTTAACTAGACGCGGTCGTCGATATGCCATTTATTAAGATCGTGATGGAACGCAGTCGTAAATATAGGTGTCTTTCTTTAGCATATTCAATGATAGCTGTAGTTTATTGACAAAGGCCATGTCTTGACCTGTGCGTGACACGATAATGTGTTCGTGGGCACACTGGCGCAGACCTCGTACCTACTCTGTATCGCATTGTTGTAATTGCAAGCCAGCAAACTGTGTAAATGGACTCAGAATTCGAAAATTAAGCATTCAACGCACCCGGCGATGTTCGAGTTGCCACGCGAAATAATTATCTAATCTATTATCGAATTGCGTTTATGGACCAATCACAACGGAATGCGACTTATTTTAGAGTGGGCATTTAATACACCTCGCGGCCGATTCTGGCCAATGGTGGATTGATTTGCCACGCATGCGCACTTATGACGATAATGTTGTTTATAAAAGTTGCGAGTGCATGTGGGAACCGGGGCGGCGACGCCGCGTGGGAACCGCCGGAAATCGGGAGTTTTTTTCTGTCAGCCTGCGCCGAACCTACATACAACTTATTTAGCGGTGATTAGTTATGTGAGCGGCGTCCGCAATTAAATATATTGACGCCGATTCTGCGAAGTATCAGTAGATAACGATGGTGGACCTTTTTCGTGACATCCTGATGACTGGACAGTTAAGGTGCGCTCCAAATTTCAATATCATTTCTAGTTAATTTAATGAGTATTTTATCAGAGTAATTATAAAGGAATTGAGTCATCTATTTTGTGTCGACATAAGCTCCTCGAATTTTAGGACTTATGTACGGTCAGCAACCGCACATTGTACTAAAAATGTGTGTTATAGTCGCAAACGTCAAGTGATCGTCTTGGCTTGTCACATTTGCATGCGTCACTCAAACACGTCTTTGCACAACTAATAACCAAAAGTTGCTAAACATTTTGGATGAGACAATTTGAGACATATCCTCAGAGTAATAAAAAAGATTTACAACTGTAAACTTAAGTGAATCATGCTCATTCGTTTATGATAATTAAAAGATAAGTGCATGTTGTCTAGTTCTTTTCCTGCATTTTAAAAATGATTAAAACCGGCTTGGTTTAATTCGAGAATTATAATATGGCGCAATTTGACAAAGTCTTTGTCCAGAAATGCATTGTAGGAAATGTAAATTGAACCGTTGGTAATCCTTTAGACAATACAACGAATTTTGGAAATCTTAGGTTTGTAACTCGTTCAATAAATAACAATGCATTAATTACGTAAGATTAATATGTATTAGTACATTTTTTGTATGTTTAATTTGTGTATTTTATCTATGGGCCTTAGTTGCCTGATAATAAAGAACTATTATTATTATTATTAAGAAACAAGTCTTTGAATTGGCACAGTTGTTGTATCAAAAAACTCATCCAATTTCAAATGGATTTTCACAAGCTTTTATTATTATTATTATTATTAATGCTCTCAGAAAATGATCTCAACGGAAAGCTCAGGCTGAGTGACGAAAGATAAGCAATTTAGAAAGTTAAGCAAAGAGTCCCAGATTGAAAATGATCTCTTTTATGACAGGCAATCTATTTAATCAAGATTTTGAAATGAGCCAACTATGAAGGTGTAAACTGCATACTAAATAAATAATAATTAAACAACTCAGAATTTACTTCGACGGACGAAATTTTACCACGTCGTATAAAGTCTTATTCCGTTTAATCCTCGAGAAAATATTACCTGCGATGGTTCTGAAAGCCATATTAATATTTTACGCTAGGAATTATTAAAGTCTGTGGTGTAATTGGTATGCATCGGTAGCCGAAGCCGGGTAATTAAACACGTCTCGTTAAATGTATGCGCACGCGCCGAATTGCAACATTTAGTTTCGCGCCAAGAAAACTAGTGGCATTTCACAATGATGCCCGATGTTGTCGCTGATTGAATCTGGAGTTGAGAAGCGAATTGGATGTTATTAAAATTAATTTGAAGATGCGTTTTGGTGCTTAACTGATTTAAGGTAACTGAATAAGGTTGGTTTCCGTCTGAAAATTAGTTGCCCGTTTGGAGTATTCTGTGCCAAAATACCGGTTTCGATGCTTTAGAGCTACCTAGTCAATTGTCGGAATTGTTATTCGATTTCATAATAGTTTCACTAACCAACTTAAGTTCCTCAGCACAAAATTTTGCAAACTACCTAGAATAATGTATTTACATTACGTATTCAGCGTATAATCTCGACGAAATTCTATAGAGGGACGCGCGCCGATAACAAAACTCGCCTGTCTTATAATTTATCGGCCGCCATTAGATCGTACTTTGTATCCAGCTAGCATTTCATTGGCATTCGAATTTCGAATTTGCGGTGACATTTCCAGTATTAAAATGATGTATCGAGGTTTGATTGCGCTTCGGACCATAGAGAAGCTCATCTCTATGTTTAACTATTACTCCCGCCCAAACACTTCTAACTCTTCTTTGACTTTAACGATAGATATTTACGTTTATGACAAGGATAAAATGATTATTTCATGTCACTAAACTATGTTACCTAATGTAGTGTCTTGCAAATTATACTAAGAGCCTTTTAAGCAAAATATATTACGTAGACATTTAATAAGTGGCTCAGTAAATCGTCTGCAATTAAAACAGGAACATAATCAATATAAAAATTAAGATTCCTGCTATTAAAATGTTCAATTGAATGTAATAGAATTCGGTAGCAAATAAATTGAACCCGTTATTGCACTAATCAACTTTTTTATGGCCATTAAATTCAATTTAAGTAAATAAAACTGAAATAGAATACATTAAATATTCATTTTATTGCTTCATTATTATTTTAAAAGTGCACTAACGAAGTTGAATTACTATTCAGTTCTTTATTATGAGCTACTGGACTGCGACAAAATAATTATGACTAATGTCTTAATTTGTTTGATGGAAAAATAAAGCAGAAACTGAATATAAAATTATCACGCCTACACAAATCAAAATATAATACAACATTATTTTAACAAGCTGAATAAAGCCTACAAAATGATGGCTCTCAATCGTCGAAAAAATAAAACCTGTGTCATAATAAAATGTACAGCAAAATCTTGTTTTATTCATATACTGGCATCTTGTATTTTTAAGTTAAGGTCAGCAACAAAAGTGATTAAAATTGAAACTTCGTCGCGCTCCCAAAAATTTCCGCATTACAATGCGAAAAGTGTTTCGCAGTAAGTCGATGTTCGAGTTAATCGAAAGCCGACCGATCCTAATTTACTAACGACAAGTTGTACGAAAACCGATACCCTAGGTACAGTACAACGCATACCGGTGCCATAATAATGTTGACTGGTGAAATCCTTCGCAGGATTTACACCAAACGACCGTAGTATACGACCGGTCGAGAAATATCAAATTTCGCGTTCGTGTCGCATCAATTTTTAGTACCTACATAGTTTCTTAATAGATTTTCTGTTTATTTTTTAAGTGCTGTATATTTTACACTTTATGATAAAATCTTCCTTTCTCTAGAAATATTTATAAAAAGGTAACTGTTAGCTTACTGTTCTAACGACGATAGATTAATACGAAACTAATTATACTGTTTAAACGAGAATATTTCTTCTGCTAAGTATAGCTATTAAAATGAAAGTGGGAAACAAGTCCAGAAATTAAGATCCGCTACCTTATACGACAAGATAGTAATTATAATTATTCTTTGTAGCGCTCAATCACTATAGAAGTCCGCAGTAGTAATATGAGAGGTACGACAAAATGTCGAAGAGTAAAATCGTCCTGTGTAAACGTCATTGCGCCAACGCATTCCTAGTTCGTAGGTGGTCACGCCTTTATCACAGTTACAATACCACTAGAGGGGCCCCTTGCACTTTATTAGACTTCCCCTTAGTAAATATCGGTCGAGACCGGCTGATATTTCCATAGCGAGTAACTTTGCTAGAGATTTGTTGTAAGTGAAATATATGGGTGAATAATGTTTTGTTTCAGAGGATTGATTTAATTATTGTAAGATTTAATTTCGTTGTTAGTAATTACCATTATTACACGGTAGATATTTCGCATTAAAGAGCGCTTTATATTTTCTTTCATGTCAAAAAAAAGATAGATGAATTTAAAAAAAATATTTTATATCAGTTTATAATAACGCAACAGTCTTGTAAATGGCCAAGCCAAAACCAATACAATTTGTACATGGTTAATTTCACAGATATAATTATAGAATTATAGAACATCAAATACCGGACGATAAACACACTAACATGGCAATGTATGTAAATTAAAATAATGACCGCGTTACTCAAGCACCTGAACGATATGTACACATAAAAATTAATGCATGTTATTTTGTTACGAATTATTAATTGTTTCATAATCAACTTGACGGTGATGATAAGACCTATTGCAACCTTATTTATTTTATGCAAGTTCTTTCAGGTGTGTAATTCTGTTTCTCTATCTCACATGCACCGTTTTTCGGGAAAAAAGTATGGCGTTGTGTGCCATACTTTTTTTTGACAGTGTGTGCAAGATTTTTTGATATTGTTTCGTTATTTCCAAAAATTACTTTTTACTTACAATTTTATACACAAACAATTTTCTCGGGTAAATACATTATTTAGAATTACATATATTCATTTTACCTTGTTAAACTTAAGATGCAAGTTTAATGTTTTTCACTAAACACAACTAGTCACAAAATAAAACATCGTCAAGCACCTTACGATACTTACCATTCGATACGAGTGCACAGATTATAACACCCATTTGTAATAAACGTTCGAGTTATTAGTGAAGCAAGAAAATTAACGCCTACTATAATTACACATCTCGATCGGTGAAAGCGAAGCACCGATGTCGCCTTCAATCAGGGCTTTCACGAGTAAAATAACTACCGTACAAAAGAAAAAAACTTTTATAAAAATCGGTTTACCGCAAGAAAATCGGTGGAAATCATTTTCACAGTGGAAGTAAGGTATTCTTTATTATAAGCTATGTTTGGAAAGTTGACAGCCCTATCTATTTAAGATACAGTATGTTGTTTTGTCGTTTTATTTTATAAATATCGAGTTTAGATTGATATTTCAAAAAGATTGTCAGCCTGTTTGACAGCTACCACTTTTTAATGATATAGCGTAGTCTAAATATAAGTACAGTCAACGATAAACCGTTTTTGTTTGTTTTACTTTTCCTTTCATACAATTTTATTGGCTTTTTATTTTTGTTTTGCCGGTGACAAGGATGACGTTTGCTCATCAGATAGTAATTTGTATCAAATACCTTCGCTACGGATATTGAAAATGCACTAGGCGTTTATAAAAGAAATATATTGCCCCGAGCATCGTATTTCAATCACAGAAGGGCGAGTACTTGTAGGTAAATTACAAAAGTAAATCTGAACATGATAATTAAAGTCAAAGATGAACTGTTCTACTCTTAATTGGAATGGAAGGCAGCTATAAATCTATAGATTAATGAACAGAGAAACATATCAAGTGGTCCATTTGAAATATTGTTTTATTCAGCAATAAAACTTGAAATAAAATAATTTTCTAATTTTATTAAACCGTTATATTATATTATAGCAAGAAGATATACGCAATTAAAGGCCGCCACTATAAATATTGGTGTTATCTGTATCATATTAGCTTATTAGATTTCACTTTGACAGATCGTAAACCTACGGTTTTACAACTCAATTATATTAGTATGTAAGTGTAGAATGTTGTTGTAAAGATGATAGTGTCACTCGTAAAGGTAAGACGGGCTATTAGATTTTAATTATATTTCCCTCGCTGCGAACCCATTTGTTAGACTAGAAAGTAAAGTATTTTGACGGGTGTAAGGGTAAGTACGGATTCGAAAGTTGGAAGTTGTTTAGCGAGCTCTCCGCGGTACAAGTAAATACATTTAATATCATGTTGATCATAGTAGGTACCTAACCCAGCAAAAACATCACTAGAATCATGACGAAGTGAGACAAAGATTTCCGTGCCCGACTGTACTCATTGATTTCGTTTGCGTAGCACAACTTTTTATCGAATCAACGCAACCACATCCATTTAGGGTGCGTACTGATGTCCACTTAAAAATTATATCATATTAAATCAACTAACGATCGGCGATCGCCACATTCTTTCTCATATTACCTCAACTATTAATATATACCGGTAAATATATATGGTGGCCTTCCATATGTTCCACTTCTAACATCTATGTTATGTTAATAAAGTAGTTAGCATTGTTGCTGAGGATTCAGTGCTGGATTGACCCCGCTTTATATTACTGGCACACCATATAACTACATGTGAGCATGGGTGACGTAATTGCAGGTTTATCATATCGGTATTGTGTTGTCAAGATATCTATCAATATTTACTTCTGAACTAAATTCAACTTAAAAAAATAAATCGTTACGATAATAGGGCATTAACTAAAAAAACAAATAACTCCATCTGATAGATTTCCAAAAAATATTGGACAAGTATTTTTTCATTTGTTACGTAAACAAAAAATGAAGAGGATACGGTGCGTTTAAAACTCGTGTGACGTCACTTACCAGTACACATTTTACTGGTATGCGACATTACCTGCCCCCACTCCTTATCTTTGGTGCGTTTTATCTTCGTATTTTTTATTGATTTGATAAAATAAAAAATCGTAGCCAACATTTTTCGATAATCTAACTGACTGCCTGGGTAAAAAAAATATGATTCTATTTAGTCTAAATTGAATCATATTTTTTTTACCCAGGCAACATCTATGTATATTGTTTTTTTAATTTAAAAAAAAACAAACCTTCTTGTTTTGATCACATTCAACTTTAGGTAACTTAGGCTGTTTTCAGTATCAAGAGGATAGCGGTAATAAAACACCCGAATGAAAAAATTGGAAAAAGAAATCATTTGACAAGGGCTTCTGGCAAGAAGAAGAAACAATCACAAAATAAAGAAGACGAAAAGAACATAGTAATGTGCTGAGTCTACCTTTGCCGAAACGGTAAGCAACAGCTATTAGACCACCAGAAAAATATTAGTTTATTTCTCAGCTGCCAGAGTCATATGATTTCCGTTTTATAACTATGAAATTAAACTGTGTGTTAACTAAACCACGTCCCGCTTTTTATAATGACCGAATTATTTTAATCAGACAGGATGTCAATGCAGATTGGATCAAGTGTCAAAATATAAGCGATATTTGATGTTATGCCGATAAAGGTAGAGATCATAATCGCATGAATTAATTAAACCGGCGTAACTAAGTTGTTTTGGTATAATTTTATATATCAGGCGAAGTAAGTAGATGTCACTGGGCTCATGCAAATTGTCCAGATTGCTCAAACACCTATTAACCTTTTGCGTGTCTTAAGTTACACAGTTCGACATAAGAAAAAATGCTCCAAATGTCTTAAGTCGGACAGTTACACTTAAGGGCTTGGTCAGGATTGGACGATAAAAATCTGTGGTAGACACGCAAAAGGTTAAATTACAGATTTAGATTTTATCATAATTTGCAACAGTTTCATCATTTGGGATTATGTGCGTAGAAATTCCATAAAAGCGTTAGAAAACTGTCATAAGACAACATCTTAGAAATCATCAACATTACACATTTTTTTTATTATTTTAAGCTATAATTATAAATCAAGTTTTAAAAGGTTTATGAACTCGTTCACACAGTTAATATTTTTATGATATTGATAACTGGTCACACTTAACTTTGTGGGATAATAATAATGCTAACTAGAAATTAAGAAGTTCTACCTATTTTGAATAAATATGCAGTCATTTTAACTACCGACTTCGTAACTTACTTGAAGAGTTAATAAACTTACCGCAATTTAATTAAGTTAAAGAGCAGAGCTTAACTTCAACCGATCTTAATTTAAAGACAGAGTACTCTAAAGTGTCTTACAAGTTCCAGGTAAAATAACTTATGGTATACAAAAATGTATGAGATTAGTCGAAGATCGGTCATCGCTTAGCATAATGCTGCGGCTTAGAGCCACATATTTTTTAGCCAGCATCGACTGGTACGAACAGAAAACACGTAGTTATACATGTATGTATGTGCATGTGTTGTATATATTTTTGTGATGTATATGTATATATTTTCCGGTGACCGTATGTCACCGGAAAATTGCAGACTCCGTGAGATTGTATGAAATCTGTATTAGATTATAATTTCTCGATATATTACGAAAAAATCGTTTTGTGTACAATAAATCCCATCCAAATTTAATAGTTTCCAATATATCCGTGTCTTATTAAGAAAAAATAGTTTACAATTTCAGGTAATATTCTACAATCTTACGGCGTTTGCAATTTTCACATTTAACATTAGTCTCAAATGTTTTATTTAAAATGGCAATATGTTATTGCGCGGCCATTGATTCACGGGGTTATAGGGAAATCTCAGACAAAGCTACGACTTTTGTTGCTGTTCACATCAATGTTAATGTTAATATCACATCATATCACCTCGAGAGTGTAGTGATATCATCATAACCTATAACTAGTGATGTATATCGCTGGAAGTCGGGCAAGGTTGTCTCCTCCCTAGCAAGTTCACTCATTATATGCGTGTGTGTTTATCTATTGATATTAAACCGGTTATGGCCTACGGATTCACTTTGTCAAGTTGTCAATTTGCTATTAGAATGTCGTATCATACCCATGTGTATTCTAATATACGTTTACATCGCTAATTTTCTGGTTAAAAATCAGAAATTTAAATATGTTACTCTTAATAATTCTGTAATTTTTCTTAGGGGTTTTACCTGATGCTTAGGGATTTAGGCAATGTTAAAACGGGCTTACACGGAAAAAAGGAATGTTCGCGCTAAAGATCAGAAAAAAAATCTGCTGTTCAGTACATTTTGTCGAGTTATGCGCACACAAATGTATGGGGACGTCGATTTTTTTTTCGCGATTTCAGTGTTTGTCCCATAGTACCAGTTGTTCAAGATGATGTACTCATCAGTGGTAGGGGTCCTTTTACTAAAGGACCGCTTCAGAGGTATTGTGTTTATTCTGTTACAGGTTGTATACATGCGAGTTTATTATAGTGTTCTTTAGTTATGATTTCTAATGGATATTGATATGATACCAGCGTTACAAAATGTTTGCACCTTGTTGTTCTTATTTGTTGCTACATTTTGTTTCACCGATATGGACCTGTATTAGAAATACGTAAGATACCGGTTCTCCAAATTAGTCTACCGTAAACCCACTCATTGATTGAAATTAATAAAAAACTTACAGTTCGTAGTAATTCATCAATACTTTATTTAATAAAACAAACTTCAGTTCCTTATTCTGCTATTACACTTAATTGCAAAATAAAATACAACTCGTAGTAAGAAAATTACACTGTCGAGCAAAAAATTTGCTAGGTATTTAAAATAGTATTCTTAAATTATCTGTTTAGTCAGACAGTTCCTAACGATATTATTATCCAATTTTGACCAGAACTACTGGTCAAATTTGTTATGCACTGAAATGCATTGGTCACGCTCAACATTAACGTAAAAACGGCATTGTGGTGTCAACCAAAAATATAAATCTAGACTAGACTGAATTTGGACAAACAAAAATAGTTCACTTGCTTGCTCATTCTCACGACCAGGTTATTTTTATTAATTAAAAGAAGTATATTATAAAAAACAAAACATAAAAATTGGTAATCAAATCAAACGATAAAACAGGTCTAAATATTCCACCTGTTTTATGAACGATATCAACTATAGATTTTTAATTTCATACAAAAACGCAGACCAAAATACAAAAGCACACATCGACAGTACACCAATAGCAATGTCCTATGCATGTGCGCGACGTAATGACACTGGTGTAGTTATGAAATGGTTAAAATTGTGTGCATGCGACTATGATTACAGTAATTTGTTGCGTTTGAGCCGATATCGCGGCGTTCAAGATCTTGCCAAGGTAAGATTTATGCATTGCACAGATGATCATAGTCCTCACACGTGATAAATTGACCGTCTCGAGTTAAAATTGAGATATTACTTATTTTTTACCGAACATCTGGTCAAAATTTAATTACTAGTTTTTGCAGGTTGTCTCTTTAACGTTGTTTAAGGTTAAAATATTGGGACTTTCATTTATTATAATTGTTGGGTACTTGCACTGGTTTTTTTGTAGCATTAAGTTTGTGTTGTATGCGTAATACGAAGAATGTTGTGTGTCCATTAAAGGTCTTATTTAATTAATCGTTGTTTTTCATCGATAACATTTTTGATGACGAGATTTCACGTAAAGAGGCTCTTTCTTAATACGTCATGGAATAATGCAGGATATAATTCAGAACCAACAATTTATTTTGAAGCAACTCTCGATATCGACAGTGAAACCTCGTCAATAGATTCAAAGATACCGTCTAACAGGGAAACCAGTCTTCATAAAGTCATGTAACAAGTACGTATATGTATCGGTACTTTACATACGGATTAGATTGCTCTGAATATGGAGCGTGTATGTAAATGGCTCAATAATAGTGATGCCATCGGACTTAATACTTCATACTCGAGTAGCATCGAGCGAAGATTTCCGATGGCTCATTGGTTATTGTGGTAGATGTGGCAAAATGATTATGAAAGTATTATTAAATCCAATCGAGAAATGTTACAAAGAAATTACTGTTGCTGTAAAAGAGACAAAATCCTCTATACTTCCCTTCAACCCGATCTATTTCCAAACATTCATTCAGATCACGTTACTATCCAAGCTTATCAGTTCTGACCCTCATAATTGCATCCCATTAGAACATCTGAGAGCAACGAGGCCAGTGTGTATGCGCTTTATGTCATATGTGCTCGTATAATGTGTACACTGCACTATGTAGGCCATTTATATGCCTCGTGCACACCGTTAAGTATTGCAGGGTTTATGTAACGAAATTGCTACATTTCAGATTTAGTTTTAGTTGACATCTTTAGTGCTTCGTGTTGGCGGTACTTAAATTGAGAGTCACAATTGGTGAAATGCTTTATATGAATGGTGTTGAATTGGATTTTAATGCTGTTGAGTACAATTCTTTGATTTCAAAAATAAAACCAGTAGTTTCTTTAAATTCATAGGAATATTTACTGAAATGTAACTTAGGTGTAAAATTAATAGCCACGAAGCATTGCTATCTATTTAAGATTCAAACATCAAAGAAAATTAGCGTCAAAATGTTCACAATGGTCAAGCTATCAAGCTCAGATTACATAACAGCAGCACCTGTTAATCAGGCACATTACAGGCAATCGACCTTCTGCGAGATAACACACAGATGTAGACCAGCCTCGGGCAGTCATTACGGGCATAGAAGCCGCTACAATGAAGGCGGGTCGTCGGGGATAATCGCCAGTTTGCGGGACATAATGCTGTGGGTCAAGATCTTCATGCTTCATGCTGCCCTAGTACTTACGCAACCCACGCTTTTAATATAACATCGTTTTGACGCGATTATTTTACAGTTACTGGGTCTAAAGTCTGTGTCTAATCTTCGAGTTGGAGCTGTTTTGTGATGAGTCCCTTAGTGCAGTTTAATTTGAGGTGTGAATTTTGCTACAGGCTGAATGGAGCAGTAGCGTAAGTTATAGTTCTACGTTGACTGGTGCTTCTTTTGACGATGTGATTGCTTTATATATTTTAAGTGTATATATTTGATTACAACCTTATTTTAGTCAACAGGTTTATTTTTCTATTGCTAAGTTGTCATCATGAAGGTCATTACCGTGAACATCGTTATATTTTTAGCAAAACAACAAATCAAGACTTTAAATAAATATTGTGGAGAATAAAGGAAATGAACTTTACATCAATGATTGTGACAAATTAACAAAATTTTCAATGAAAGGTTAACTTGTTCTAGATAATCTATTTTATTGACGTTTCAAATATCATAACGGTTATTTTTCATCCACTACCTCAAGAAGACAAACAAAGGAAGACAAAAAACATTGAAAGGCGGAAGGTTTGTCACGGATGACTAATTTTGCACTACAAAAACGTAAAGGTCCTGAAACAAGTTTACCTACGATGCCAAATGCCTTTTCATATTCATATCGCAACATTTATAATAATGACACAAGAATAGAAGTGGCCCAATATTGCCAATACAAATTAACAATGACAGACGGTTACAATGGGCACCCACGTGCCGGAGCCTTGGCATTCACTTCAAATGTCTGGCAGATTCCTCGGGATGATATGCCAGACGATTGTTAAGTGTTAATGCTTTATATATGCGACATTTATATTGATGAGCATGTGTTACACAAGGGCAGCTTGATAAACAAACAACAAACAATGAACCGGTTTAAAAAAATATTTTGTCTAATATAATATTATTTTTTGATAGCGAAGAAATTATTTCCTCGCTCTCAAAACAAAACGTGTCACCTCCACCATGTGTATGAACTAGTGTTTATGTCTGATTACTGTTTTGCATAGTTTATTTTCCTTGTCTTTATGTGATATGAAGATGATTAGGTACTAATTTTAATTGTCGTATTACTTATACTCCACAGCGGCACGTGTATCGAACCTAATTAGACGAAGATCAGTGTTTGCACTATCATCTTTTTCTTCGTATGTAGCTTCATTTACACTGAATATATTTTATGATTGCTGAAATTATTGATAGTTTCTACTTTTTATTATTTATGTGAGCATTGTTGAGCTAGAACATTTGTTATTACGGAATCAGGATCCAACCCACGTGTGTATCAAGTTATTGGTGTTGACGCGACGATTTATTTCATTGCTCTAAGCCCATTATAATCCAGCGTCGAAGAGAATTACGCGGCTTAGAATATTGGGAATTAATTCGGTTCAGTCCTACTGTATTTTGCAACAATAATCGTGAAATATTGATATCGATTTCAATGCAATAAACTCACTCGGAGAGAGTTATATCTCATTGAGCCAACTGTTTATTAGAAAGACCTCCTGAAGCACTTATTATTGTTTAACTTTACTAGAATTAGCCTAACTCTCGTAAGCAATTACTTATAGAAAGTTGAGATAAATAAAGTTTAAACAAAAGTGATGTGTTACATGGATGCAATCAAACTCTGAATGGACCATCAACTAATCAAGTGGACAAGTTGGATCCAAATTGGTGCACTGACGAAGAAATTTCCTATATGCAATTACATTAAGATCAATGCAAATTCTGGAGCGCACGAGAGATCCGTTTATGGGCTTCATTAAGGAAGAATAAAAAACAGTATTGAGTTCGCCTTGGCGTTTAAATAGCAACGTGTTTAATTAATAAACTTGAGGACTTTTGTTACCGGCCTCTTTGCTCTGCTCTGTGACGGATGCTTGCGAAATTCTTAGTAATCCTGTTAAGATTGCCTTCGATTTATTGTGCAACGTTCAACTCAGACTTAATTGAATGAGCATTGCTTAATTTTTTGGAAGTTTTATGTGCCTCAAATTGGAGTAAAGTAAAAATGGTTTGTTATTTTAATGAGTGGTTCGCGACTTTTTGTATTGACAAATAAGATCATCTCAGTGCAACAAACTTTTTATCACTTTTAGTTTGTGGTGTCACAGAAGAAACGTTTAGCATATTGTCTATCGTATTATTTACTGCATAAACGAAGAACAACTTTTACCAAGGGCAGCGAGAAATTCAATATTGATATTCTTAACTGAATTGGTATCTATTAGAAATCATCAGCGCAGTAATAAAGGGTCCCTAACTGAACATTACGCGGCGGACGGTCGTAAAGTACCTCGCGCTGCCGATAGATGGCGGTAGGCGCGCACAATGGCGCGGGGGCGAATTGCACCGCTTCCGATGCGCAAGCGCAACCCGCCGCTATTGATTTGCTGCTAACTGTAGAAGCTCAAATAAATTCATGTTTGTAAGACGTTGGACGTCATGTAGGTACTTTATCTACAACCTATCAAGTACCAGCTACTTATTCAACTTTGTGTTTATAGATTTAAGATTTTCTGGTTTACGATGTTCTACCGCGCTTAGGTTATTTACTGCGTCACTTGATATGATGATGATAATATTAAAACATGTTTAATGGAATTTAGTTTATCGCTTCTTCCTCTTTTATGGCTATTGAATGCTCAAATTTATTGAGCCTCAGTTATTCGATTTCACTCATAATTGTTTCAATTGAAACGAAAGCAAGTAGATAATTTAAGAGTGTCTCTTTGAAACTATAGTAAAATAAATTAATTACGAGTACTAAGATAGATAATAATGTTTAAGGAAGCCGTCCATCATTCGATACCCTAATTGACAAAACTCCGTGTGGCCATAGTATCAATCTAATTGCCATTTCCTTTAATTTGGACTTTAATTTCTAAAGAGTACTTAATACTTACGACGCGTATCCAGAGTATCAAAGTGGCCGCAATGAGGTTCGATTTCGATAATGTATTTAATTAATAACGAAGAGAGAACCGGCTGCCTTCCTGTTCTACTAAGAAAGAACTAGTAGCAATAAGATACGTTACGAAATAATCATCGGTGTGTGATGTCGAACGCGTCGTGCGTAGCGGAAACAAAGTGGCATCTGTAGGCGATTAAGTTTATTGTAACACATTATTTAATGTGGTTGCTTTGGGACTTTTTATACGTTATTAATTGTAGGTCAGGTTGGAATTGGAAGCTGTTTTGGTGTTACGACTACAGATGAAGCTGTAGTAGGTGACGGTTCATTCAACCAAAAAGATTTCTCATTAGTTAATCGAGCCTTCGTCTTTAAAATTATTTGTAAACTCAACCACATTATTAATTTGGAAAATTTTTTAGAGGTGAAATTTGACTGTGTAACGACTCTGCCTTATCTTTTGGAAAATATAGGCGTGATATTATGTTACGTGTTAACATAATTTTGCAATTTTGAATCCTTTCCTTGACTCACAATATCGTCGACTGATCTCATCGTCGTTAAAAAGCCAACTTTTACAATCAATAAAATGAATCATGATACACATAAGTACAAAATCAGGCTCAACTTGCGCAATCCCATTATTAAAGAAAAAACAATTACATCACTAGTACTTGAGCGGTCGAATTAAATCAGCAACGAACAGAGGCGTCGAAAGACTTTCTCTTAAGCAGAGGAAGTCTCCTGGAAAGCCTTCGAGCCATTACGCCTTACACGGAGCGGCACAGCCTCACACCTGCTTTACATACTGATCTTGTCCGTCCGCCGAGCGTGCACTAATTCCGAGTGATGTGACACCACTAGCACCGATAAACTGTCGATACTACACCCCAACCTTTTCAAATGCTTCATTAGTGTTATTTTGATGTTGATTTAAAACGCTTTTTATAAGTCTATTTTCATCTGTTAGCGTGTCTGTTTCTAATATTAATCTTTTTCTGCCCTTGAATTTGCACTTTACATGTTTCATGCTAGTTCTTAGTAGAAACTTGAAGGCATAAGTGAAATCAACACTTTCAGAATATATTAAGGGAAATGAATGTTAGAACTGATCTTATCGACTATCGATAAATCGAGTCCCCGTCATAAAACTAGTATTGACATTAGGTATAGCCGATGTATCGAAGATGTCAGTAGCCATTAACGGTGAAACCGCTCTTTATTTAGTCACAATCTCGTGCACTTGTAGTGTTTTACGATAGACCTAGACGACTAAATACATGTAGACTCGCATTCCGTCGCACTGCGCTCTGAGATTTTTTGTAGAAAATAACAACCATTTCATCGACATCGATATCTTGACGTAATTATATAATCAACATACCTAATTTGAATTCCGCTTTAATTGGCACATCATTTGCCGTATTTTTTGCTTAGTTAATTGAGATTGCTGATTGAAATTAGATCATTAGTATGTAAATTTGCTGTTATTGACCGTACTGTAATTGTATTCGTAAAACCGAATTCGAAATTCTTACGCGGAAGACCACACGCGAGAAGATCATTACTTGGCGGCCAGGTTATGGAGAGCTGTAGCGGTGCATCATCTTAGTGCATTTTCAGTAATAACTTGAAAGAAGGCGTGGCAGGTCAGGTTGAGCTGGTCGTGATCGTGTTTCAGAGGGTGGGCGCAGTACTCCAATTTGTGCAAAAAACTGTGTACTCTCAATAATAAGGAGTGAAACTTTCCCTTCTTTTATTATGATGAACTCGAGACCTACCACACGTTCGTGGGACGTGATTCCGTTTTTTTGGTTTTGCATCACCATCGCCCAAGAGGAAATTATATAAAGTGATTGGACCACGTTGTGATTATTGTCCGATAACAATCGATAGTTGAACGTTTATCGATTTGATTAGCTTTTTCCCGGCCCTATTTTGGTTTCATTTTATTGGAAACCATTCAAAGATTAACAAGGCTGCAGTATAAGTACCCTACAAATAATAACTCATACTTTCCATTGTCAAAACGATAAGTAAACGCTATAAATTGTATGGAGTACTTCAAGGCACTCGTTTGACCGATGATTCGGAATCGATTTGTCGACATAATTCGATTTCACGGGGTAGTATCGTTAATTACTATTACCGAGGATCGATGCATCAGCAACAAGAACTTGCGGACTGGTTCTTGCGGTGAAACTGGACAGGGGTTAACAACCATTGAGAGCATTTATAAAGTTATTACCATTCCGTTTTTCTCCATTACTGCTGAACGTTGATTTATAACGTTCAAGTTTTAAATCAGGTTGTAGTTTGTTGTTAATTACCTGTAACAAAAAAGGTTATGTTATTAATTAGTGTTATAGCTACTTATCTATTAGTAACAAATTGCCTAGTTGTATGGGAATTGATGATTGAAATATTGATACTAACTATACAATATTTTTTTATTTATTTATAGGTTGTTTCACTTTGAAGCTTTAGATTAATACGATTTATTTTACATCTGACTTGTCTTTTTACACAAACAACCTTAAGAATTATTTCAAGATTTATCACATCTTATTACATATTTTATTTAAACGTGTATAAAAAATGTGAAACAGTTTGCGACTCCGCAATGATTTCACCGCTGCGCAGGCGCACGTCGGTCGTGCGGAATTTAGATACCGCTCGGACACTCGCTCTTGTTAGAGGGACATCTGCGTCGCATGCCGTTTTCACTTCACTTACATAACCAGCAACTTATATTAACACTTCATTTATTCTAGCACTAAACTACACCTGCTTTGAATTATGCAGTGTCAATTACAAATTATCTTATAAGATAACAAAAGCAGATTGATCCACAAATAAATAAATTTCTTATGTCAAGTTATTTTGTTGCTTACTGGTTCTTATAATAACGATCTATATGCCCATTACAGGCAGTTAAAATGAACCAACCAACAAGTAACATTATGCTAACGGAAATGAAAATGCGCGTAATAACTATGTATGTCGAGTTTCCAGTTTTTGCTCCCAATGGAATCCATAATTTTTATTAGAATTATCCTGCTCGCAATTCGTCTCGGTGTATTATGAGGAAAATCATCAACATTGTAGGTTGGCGAGATGACAAAACGTGGAGTCTAGATAACAACGTAATTGACGCGCGGGCTGCGCAGGCGCACGTACTTACCGCCCGCTAATGCAGCGCGGATCACCGTGTTTAACATATCGGTTTATGACGGCCACGGCAACCGTTAAATCATCATTAGATATTATTCCATTTTATGGTTATTGATTTTATATTAAATTTTATGAACTCCCAATATTAGTTCGTAACGCTAAATTATACGGTACCTATCTCGTTATGCAAACATTGAATCAGCCACAGATAATAACGTTACATAAAATATGTAATAAACGCTTATGCCTCATTTTAGAGCGATTGATATGCATTGCGAAAAACCAGAGTTGCATTTTGTGAAAGAACGCCTTTCGTTTCGGGCCTCAAGAATGACAGAACACGTATAAAATTATAAAAAATATATTGAAGGCTACAGCGAGAGTAATCAGACTCAATAACATTTTATTCACCGGTTTATTGTTAATACTTATTGGTTTACGTAACAACAATAATTTCGTAGCACGTGCGCCTGCGCCGGGCACCTCGCCGCAGCGCTGGAACAAATCAATTAAGCGGCAGTTACCACCCATTGTCTTTGATTCAGATGTCTCGTTAAGGCGACGCGCTCACAGTAAACAGGCTTCTGTCAAATTTATGTTTATCATTAAATACTTGTCGCGGTCGTGAATATACAAAGTACGGAATTTTAACGAAACTTTAATTTGAGCTAAATTCGATCATTGTTAACGAAAAACGCTTCAAAGGAACACGCCACTGTTAAGCATACCTTATTGATTGGCTCATTATCGAAGTTGTTTTTGACTCTAATTTAATTGGGTGTATAAATTTTATTGCACTTTCTTTGCTCTTTTTCGCGGGTCTCTGATTGAAGGAGAACATTCCTGCTCTCGATTTAAAGGGTGCGATTTATTCAGTGCAATTAAATCTGGTCGAATGCGCGAAGTGAAATTGGCATAGCGCAATAATCGCGAGCGGACTGGTCCTATCAATATAGTTAGACACGCATCCGGCGACAAGCGAACGGACAGGCGGACAAGCGGACGCGATTGAAAACTAATAATATTTCATGTGGCCAATAAACCGTGGTACACATTTGCGCAAGGCTCGTCTGCCAGCGGTCGGGCCGCGCCGCGCCGCGCCGGCTCTCGCCCGGACGCTAATGAATGCGACGTGGTGCCCACTTGACGCTTATGTGTCTACTGAGTTATGGTTTGCGCCAAGGGAATTATTTTTATTGGTGTCGTCGTATTCAGGAATGAAGATTTCTATGTCTATTTAAGGCTGCGAGCATAAAACACCGTTGTGAGCAATTCAGGATGCACATATTTGACCGGACAACGTAAGTGTACATATTACTGATAATTTATGGCCAACCTATAAATTATTGAGTCATTCCATGATGTTTAACGAGAATTTGAAGTATAGAAAATACTGCAATATCTAACATAAATAGCAGTTGGAGAACCCCAAGTGTGTACTCCTACTAATAAAATAACTACCAATTATCTACTCGTCTTTATGATCTAGTTTGATGAATGATATCAAATTAGAGTGCTCATAAACCTACTAAAGTAGTTATTTTGATTGTAAAAATATTGATGCGTCATAAAAAATATCACAAATATGATACATTTGAGCTCATCATGTTTTAGAGTACTGTAATAAAATTAATTTGGAACATTCCGAGTTTATTACGCGTTACTTGATTAACTGCCCATACTATTAAGTGTTAAGTTCTTTATTTATGCTAATCATTTGATTAGAATTCTTGGCTTTATTAAATGCCATGTTTTGTGATAGGCAGGTGAATAAATTAGTCTTTGGAGAAGGCAAAGAGTTTTAGTGGCATAGGTAAATTTTCGAAAATAGAAAACCATTTAAATCCATGTCGTTTGTAGTGAAAATGACTTTCGTAAGATTATATATTGGCATTGATTTGATAAAATAAGAATATATGTGACTTTCTTGTTTATGCAGGAATGTCATACTCACATATGTTTCTAAAACTCATTCAAGCATGAGGTGGAACTTTGTATAAACGCCAGTCATTAGCATAATTTCATAAAGTTCCACGAAATTAGCCTTAATATCTCGAATGTCGAACCTATTTAAAAAAATCGAATTAAAATTTCTTGCGTTTAATATTACGGTGCGTGCGTGTGTAATATTTGTCAGAGTTCGTATCGTAACGGCACATAATTCAATTTAAAATCGGCAGCAATCGGCTGTCGGCATCTCCAGTTAAAAGGCCGAAATCTCTTTCGGCAATTAAAACATTGTGAAATTCAACACCAAGACATTTCAGCAGCTTGCATCTGCGTGATTGTTTTTACCAGAGAAATTATAACAGATAAATATTTCGTTAATTAATGTTCAATTGAGTGATGATTAATTTCTGTTCCGTTTAAGAATTCGTGTGTTTAATTACACTTAATTATCACCTACATTACGTTGCTAATTAAATTTCTTCTATCTGTATGTGTGTTGCTTTTTTTGCGGTAGTTAGGTTTCTGTTTTGCTAAGATAATATCTATAAAGCAAAATATGTGTAGCTTTTAAATTAAGAAATCGGTATTTTAAAAATCTTATCAATTGTTTGTAAAACACTCGAGCAGAGGCCTTAATTTGAAAAATCAAACTCAAACCTACATAAAACATTTTTATGTTTTATTATCTGACCTTTTTAAAATCAATTTAACTACTGTATAATTTAACCTAATTTAAATTAATTACGGATTAAAACGATCAGAAGTTAAGCTATTAAGCAAAGGACACAGTAAAAGCTATTAAAGACGCAATTTAATTGATATATTAGGATTTTTTATCTCTAATAAATGAAGTATTGGAGTACCTGTATGATATTTTATTATCCTTCCGTACTTTTATTGAGTTGACGGCGGCTACTTGGAACTTGACGACACTTTGATAGTCAATAGTCATAAAACACAAAAAGTTTAGTTGTATGCCTTAGAGCTCTTACTACGGAATCGTAAACGAGATAAGCCGAAACGAGTGTAGGTGAAGTGAGTTTGAGCGCTCGATGAATATGGTTCGATAAACAGACACCACACATATTAGTTTAGGAATCTCTGTATTAACATAGGTAGTTAAACAATGAATAATTTCATGCCTGTTCTAAAAAATATCTATATAATTTAATTTTGAATTGACACGAAAGAACTTAAAAAATGTAAGCTTTACCATTTTCGAATACCAAAGCAGACTGCAGTCACTTCCACTTCTCGAAGTGATAAAAGAATGAGAACCTGAAGTGGCGTGTTTAAAGGCTAGCACGCCGGATACAGTGACTAGTTTCTAAACCCAAACCAATAAATATAAATAAATCAATGAATAAAGTCGTAAATGCGTATGATTGGCATATTATAAATATTTGATAAAAGTGCTCCAGTTTCCGAGCTTGATTTGGTAATTTACGATTTTGTGAATCTATTTGAAGTTGTTAAATAAATTGGCTATAAGTTATAAGTAGATGTGCTCTATAAAAATATAGTTCAGTTTTTAATTAATATTTATTTCTTAGTGGAACGGCTTTTTGTAGCCATCAATCCTGTTGGTGGAAATAATTTTACTATTGATTGGATGGTAAGGAATTTTGGTATGAGGTCGATCATAGTTTAGACATCAACGAATGACTTGAAGAGGAGCTCGTTAGTAGTTACGATGAGACAAATGATTCCTGGACCGATGTAATGGCTATAATTAGGAATGTTTTTTGTTGCGTTTCCTTTTCAACGAAATAAGAGCTTAATGAGGAAGACGTTAATATTTATTATTATTAGTTGCTTCGTCTTCGACACTTAATCATTGCTCTTTAAAAAGCTTTACAAATCGTGGATCGTGTAATATTTTTTTGCGTCTACATTTTAAAGAATCTTAATATTCGAACTTAATCAATATCCTACAGCTGCCCCTTAACAGTATATTCCCCAAATTACCCAAATAAAGTAATACGTTACTGCACCTTAATTACTTATTCACTTAATTCACAGCAGATGAGTTATTCACATAAAGTCCGTATATCGTATGAAGATCTCTGCATTGAGTGATCGGTATCATTAACCCGCTTGCGATGTGGGCCAAGGCGGGGGCTTTGTTCGCGATGTCTCATAATTATTATGTCAAGATTTTTTGTAGCAAATCCAGTTTTATAAGGATTAGTGGGAGTTTGGTGTTAATGAATGATTAGAGGAGTGATGGGATTTTGAAATACTGGAGCATGTAAAGTTGATATTCATCAATATATATAAAATTATTCCGTTACTGAGTGAGTGACTGACAGACAACGCACAGCCAAAACTACTGGAAGTAGAAAGCTGAAATTTGACTTGTAGCTTCCTTGGGGACTAAAGATGAGCAAGAAGAGAATTTCCTACGGAAACGATAATAAACGGGATAAGCGCGTACGAAGTCGCGGGGCGAAAGCTAGTGTATTTATAAAGTGACTCATCTTAGGAGTTTTAGTTGTTTAGTCTACATTCAAGTATATCCATCATTGACCTAGGTGGTAAGAGTGTGTACTTCTTGATATCCGTGATTTCTCAACGTTACTCATCTGCAAGGGACAGGATGATCGTTTCGGCGAAGTCTGTAGTAACAGATTACAAGCCTGCTAATTAGTGTGACGTCACCATTCTCAGATGGGTGCTGTCCATCCTTTCAACACTTAGTCATCCCTTTACGAAGAGAGGTGGAAAATATCACATGTTGCAACACTTCGTCTTATCTTTCTTAAGTTAACACATTTGTCGCACATAAAATGGTAATAAAGAAAGTAAAATGTTAATGCGTGTCGCTGAAAAGGTTATGGTGAGATAAGAAAGCTACTTATAATTAAATAAATCAGTTTGCTTTAAGGAAAATCGCTTAAAAACTGTTTAAGTTAGTTATTGATTCGATTGATTTTGTTGATTAATTTTACCTTTTAAAGGAAAATATTTAATAGTGAATTCATTAATTGCGAAATCTTAAGTTTTTTTGGGGTTCCGTACGTGCGAATGAAAAAAAGGAACTTATTATAGCATTCATATGTCTGTCTGTTTAGTAAATAGTGATAACATCGTGGTATTTAGCTGAAAATCAATAGTTTCGCTTGTAGAATGAAAGAGGTGTATTGAAACTAGCCTTTGCCCGCGACTTCGCCCGCGTGGAATAGTTACTTTGGGCAGCCATTTTTATTTTTAAGATACAAATTTTTCAAAAGCGCTAGATCATATTATGTTTATTTATTTTATATCAAGTGCCTAAATACAAAGGTTTTTATCTTCAAAAATGACGGATACCCATACAAAGTTTCATCCCCTATTTTAACCCCTTTAAGCCTTTTTCTCGCGACAAAAGGTAGCCTATGTCCTTTCACGGGACTCAAACTATCTCTATACCAAATTTTATCTAAATCAGTTCAGCGGTTTAAGCGTGAAGAGGTAACAGACAGACAGACACATATTCGCATTTATAATATTATTATGGATAGAATATTAATATGGAACAGTTTTAAATACGTCACAGTTAAGTAGGTACAGTTGAAATGCCATCTTTTAATGAAGGCCGACAATAATAAAGGCGACTTGAACTTTTGACGCTGCACCTCCGACCAGCCTTATTGTTAAATGCCGCCATTTATTACACAGTTAAAGATATTTAAGTGGATAAATGGCTGTGCATCTCTAATCAATATTCTTTCATCATCTCTAATTAATTTACACGGATAAAACTCTTCCGTCGCTGACAGACAACGCACAGCTGAAACTGCTGGTCGTAGGAAGCTGAAATTTGGCTTGTAGTAGTCCTTGGGGAGTGTCGGGGAGCACTAAGAGAGGATTTCCCGAAATTCCTACAGGAACGGGAAAAAACGGGATATGCGCGTACGAAGTCGCGGGGATTTTTTTTTTATCAAAGTCTTCGAGTTTCTTTTCACCTACTGAGAGAGTTATTGACTTTTTCTTTTCGAAATGCCATCGTAATCATCAGGAATTTTGCAAAACTGGTAAAATTATTTGTTTAAATGTTGTAATAACTAGAAGGTCTGATCCGATTGAGAAATTTATATCACGGTTAGAAACACGGTCGCTTAGTGTCATAGGCTATAAAACCCAAAAAAATGCACGGTTTCTGTGGAATGAGCCCCAGAGGCAAAGCCACAGAAAAAACTAGTCTACGATACGAACAAATCAGCGCATACTTCGCGTCACCGCAGAAGCCGACAACATTTTAATCACATCGTAAACTTTCAAAAGCCAACCGTCGCCCGTTCGAAGGAAAGTGAGTTTAAAAAACTTACAAAAAAAATGCCGCTTGTGCGTAAATCGGACTGTTTACACACGAGTGCACGAATTATTTTTGTACTTTAGTGACATGTTGAAACGGCGGCCATCTTGCGTAAGATGAGGCTGTGCGGCTGACAGATTACATCTCAACGCTTTTTAACATTCTCTTTATGAAAAATATTTTTTTGCTCTTATCGATGTGGTTGGTTTGAATTAATGGCGGTAATTAAATTGTAGGTACCTATATTAAAAGCATTTTTAGTCGTTCTAAGCTTTGCATGGGTAAATTCACGTTGCATCTATCTTATCTTCAAGCTTTTATGATGGAGCTTTTCATTTTAGAAAATAATTTATGGTCCGGTCATCGTATATCCAAACCCAACTTGAATTTTCAAAAACATCCTGTCTTCACATCCTCATACCTAATCCTGCAAACAGCACCTACATAATAGACATGATACCACAGCTAGACTAGCAGTTCCCAACACTGATAAACGAGGGTCAAAACAAAACACCCTTCTAATAACCATCGTTAACTTGCGTGTATGTAGGGGTAACTAGCCCACAACTGGGTATAGTATACCCACAATAAAACAGGTAAAATAAAGACGGCCTCTAGCCATTTGTTGTGTTGCTTCCTACGAGTGGTGCTCTGTTTAAATAATGTGAAACAAGCTTTTGTGCCGACAGAAAATGCGTTGATGATCCGTTTACACCGAGCTAGTCAGTTGAGCTAGTAGAAGGAATTGATGCTTGTTTCAAATGATGATGATGATTCCTTCTGAAGTTTTTGTTTACTCGACACAGTTTCATTTGAAAGTGGAGACTATGATTTCCCTTTTCAGTGTTAACAAGACATTGACCATCCAATAGATTGGACTATTACTTCGGCAACTGGAGTAAACATTCCAATAAAAGATATTAAACAAAACTCAATCACATCAAAGATTTTATACCCATAATTACGTAACAGTTACACTTCCTAATCCAGTCCATTATCATCGGAAACGAAAGCTCTTCGCCAGTAACTCGTGCACTAGTGAAGTCCAAACGCTTGTTATCGATGTCTCGGGAAGCGAGTGGTGAAAGTATGCAAGGGGGGCACAGGCATACAACGGTGCATGCGACACTGCCCTCTGTCCACTGCACTTAGGTACTATCGATAACTTGGTGCTTCGAGAACACTTCCTTGTAACAAACCATTGTTCGCATTGATTACGTTGTGGGGTACGGTGCCTCTGTAGTCGGTATGGTAATGTTTGGAGACATTGTTTGTTCGGGAAACGGAAATTAGGGACAAAGTAGACATTGATAGTAGTCATTTAATTTATGGTTACATAATCTAAAATTCAGTTGACAATCTTATTATATTTTTGGGCAAAGAGAATCCTACCTACATAGTGAACTAAGCCTTACAATGCATAACACGTCAATACCTGCCTGTATTTTAGATGAAGACTGTCAGCCTTTTTTGAAAAGTGACCAAATTGATAGACGAAACAAATCACTCGTCTCTTTATATTTTGGTGATACCTACTCATGTAGTCATCATTAAAGAAACTGTAAAATATCACAATTTCCAACTTCACCCAGATCCGGCTTGACTTCTAATTCAGACACCACACAGTCAATATGCAATAAATACAACCCAGTAACCATTTCTCTTTCCCAGTTGCATTAGTTGAAATTCGATAGTCTTTGATTCTAGTTCGTTCAATGTTTACAATCAAGTGTGGTTAAATAAACGATCTTGCGTGCTAATGAAGCGAATTCTACTTAGTCTCTCTATGATGCCATAAACTGGGCTTAGGCTTCAATGTAGGTGCACTAAAATTTATGCTGGTATAGGCAAATAATTAATTGGCAGCGGTAAAGTTGAATGGGTTGATTTTGTGCTTGTTTGCTGAAGAATATGACTGTGTTTAAGCTTACATATAACGGAATCCGAGGGTTAAAATTGTGATGGTGTTTATGATATTTAATTATTACAAAAAAAAAGATGAAATAATGAACTATAATGCTTAAAGATATGGATTAGTGCCGCAATTTCAGATCAACTTCCATTAGAGAATTACCTAAGGATTTTTTTACAATTGATTTATACTGAATGTTCTATAATAGCGGAACAGTCAGCACGAGTACTGCTTGCCAAGTCTTTACCCAAACATAGACACTGTAAGTTATTTTTATATGTAGGAACATTTTCATTAAAAAATCTTCCGTCCCATTGTCCGCAAGGTGTGTTGATCCCTATGATTTACACACGAAGATCGCACAAAGGACCGTATTACGGACAAACGCACAATAAATTTGATTTATTACTTCATCGCCAACCCTGAATGTATTTTCGGGTCATCAGAGATACTCCCACTCACGACCCGCCCGAAGCTACTCAATGAAGACATCGCATTGAATGCCTTCATAAATCAACGATTGGGGAAGAAAAATTCTGTCTAGTTGAAATATCGACGTTCGTAAAAAGCTTCGGAGAAATTCGGTTCGTCTTGAGAATACTGATGCGCTTGCGCAGGGATGACTTCTAAAGGCGAAGGAGTAATTGTTTCGCAACTGTTAGTAGGTAGATATTTACTAAACAATTTTAAACTAATAATGGTTTGGTTTCAAAGAGTTCTGTGACTTAATGGACATGATCTCAGCCAACCAATGAGACACTTTCCAGCAGCCATGTTGAAAAGTTCGTCAAAAACTGTTGAAATAAGGCAGTCGTATTTTATTATTAGATTTGGATTACAAGATCTAGACCAAACACTGTCCAATTAACATATACATACCAGTGATACATTTAAAATGTTTGTTCGGGAGTAATTGCTGAATATTTAAGCATTGGTTGTACAGAACAGTAAATTCCAGATTTGATTAGACGTCGACATTAAACATTTTATGTGAGCCTATCAAGAACTTAATGTTCTTAATTAACATCAGGGCTCTTTAACAATATTATTAGAGTTGATTGTATTTTTTGTTCACACCCGTTCGATTATTGACCACTATCTCACCTGATGGTAAGCGATGATGTAGTCGAAGATGGAGAACGCTTGCCTAGAAGTAACCTATTCACTTTAGACTTAAAGACTCCCAGGTTGTAGCTATCAGGAAACACAGACTCAGGTAGGGAATTCCACTCCTTGTGTTTGTGTCTTTGTTTTCATGCCAATTTGTTGTATGTCGTGGGGAATACAATATATTTGCAAGAAAACATATACTTTACACTAGCACTTCGCTCACGATTCATCCACGCAGATTTAGTAACAAAAAATCCCCTTTTCGTCCTTAAACTTTGAATTTCCAAAAATACTCTCTTAGTGCTCAACCACATCATAAAAGAAGGCCTTGAGCAGTTCATGTTCCTTCCCTGAAGTTTCGATTGCGCGTTGATATGTAAGTTTGTCAGTTTCCCTTTTATATATAATAAATAAAATTTATTATTAATTTTTTATTATTATTTATATTATATATTATGTTTTTGATGGGATTCGACAATAAACTTCACAAATAGCGTAATTTCATCAGTTTTTTTCAATGGGGCGCCTACGCATGTCCAACGCCGACGAATATTAACCATAATGCTGTCGCTACCACGATTACTTATGCACATTTCGGATGGAAATTAAGCATATGAAATAAAAGATCGATTAACTTGTATATTATAAGCGGTATTACGAATTCTTTGATAATGGCTGCATGTTAGCGGTTACTTCCTGAAGTCTTCGTATTGCGGCTCTGGATGAAGAATGTCAAGTATCACATAATTATGGCTGTTCATTCATGCAAAGATTAGGGAAGCAACCACCTCGACATGATGTTTCTTCTTCCAAACGGATCAAAGATGAATGGCAGAAATATATTACTTATTTCCTAAGATTTTATACTAAGAGACTTACGAAATAAAAGCTCTATTAATACTTGTTGGATAGAGAAATAATTAACACTCACATAGTGGGGAGTCCATCAAAAGCCCAACTCAATGTTAAAAAAATAATAATAAATGACTCTTAGCAATGCGGAAACGTCGGAGAGGAGAAACATTAACTTTTTATTATAATCGAATCCTGTGCTTACACCCATGTGCAAAATCGTCTAGATGCGTAATGATTCTGTTTCCGTACACTCGTTTCATTCAGAGAATATTATTATATCTGTACTGCTTCGACCATTACAGTTTTTACCATCACTTTTGTGGGAGGTAAGTGCACATTACGATGGCTGCCCTAAAAAGATGCTTTTAAAATGTCAAGGATAGGGATATGCAAGGAAATATGAGTCAGAAGTGAGTCATGGTAGGCAATTCTACCGTCCACATAACGTTCAGTTTCCTTGAAACTTCCTTAATGATTTTTTTTTTCGAAATTAGCACGTCTTTATGTCATCAGCGGGGATTTTTTTCTTGCTAGGAATTTACCGTGGAATATTTTAGATGTGGGGAAAACTTTATGTATGACTGGAATTTGAAAAGTACTTGGGATGTTTTAATGCTACTAGTTTATATTAAACAGATATGTTCAGAAGAGCAAATTGTCAGCCCCTGTTTTTGATTCTACAAGGAAACTATTCAGACATATTAATAGTTCAAAATATTACGACCGATTGTAGTGAAGATTACAAACTAAAAACGAATGGCAAACTACTTTTGTTAGACTTAAAATAACCAACACAATATATCGACTTACTAAAACACTTGACGCGAACAATATTGCTCATCCGAGATCCGATATCGAAAGACAATCAAATCGACATCGAGATTCGATATACAAATCGATAGCGATGCGCTCAGTGATTTCAATAAGTGTCAAGTTTCAATACGTAGTCGCAAACCGGTGCCAATGACACTTTATGAGCTAAGAATGAGGATCTATGAGATCTACCTTACCTCGTAAAATAGTATACGTTACGGCTTACAGATGTTGAATTAAATGATATCGATGCACGAATCGATGTATTAAAGATTATAATTTAATGGTTTCTAATTCGAATCGACTTAGAATTCAACTGCCGTTGATTTAATCTGGTCGCTAATTAGTTAAGCTTAATCTTTGTGTAGTATTGTTGTGGTTTAATTTGCTTGTAATGATTTGAACATGTGGTAATTTATCAATTAGAGAAATTGTAAAACAAACATAATTTTCTTCCGTATGTTCTTAACACAGGAACTTGCACAGGAAAATGCAATCTGTGAAGTCCGAATCATCCTCTTGGTAATAAAAAGTACAACGGGTCAATCGTATGGGGTCAATACATTTATGTCAAAGTCACGTCTTCCTTGTTTTGATGAGTTTAAGTCAATTGTTATTTCCCCCCATTAGTTTGATAGGGAAAAAGTTCATTTTCCTGTGGAAAAAATCATTGGTTTTCCTTTAAACTTTAAATAAGTATATAGACTCAAAGTTTCATAAACTCTAAATAAATGATTAGTTTATTACAGTACGGTCTTATGTCGGACAGCAAGACCATTAACTTCTCCCATATCTCAAACAAACTAATATTTTATCTTTTCTTTATAATTACTGGTAAAAAAACAAATATAGAGATATATTCAATTGCTCTTATTAAGCCTACGCGCTATTAAGGCCCAGACAGACGAACCAACAAATGTTCAACATAAATATGATCCACTAATGCACATAACTGAAGAAGCCGGATAATTGAGAACTGCGCCTCGGGCCGCGGATTACAACACGGATGTTATTTATGTTGTTATTATTTATTTTATATTTTTCATTATTGTAACGGTGTTGGGAAGCCATTTGTGGATAGAGAACTATTGTTTTGTGCGAGTGTGCATTAATATTAGCTGTCTGGGTATTTAGAGCAGGCTTTATTGAAACTTTCAATGATTACTCGACGTAATACATAATCTATTTGTATTTGGAATTTTCGGGGTTAGGTCATATTCTGCAAGCTCGAAACATCATATATCATTGCCTCATTAAATATTTCACATTTGCTTTAAAACTTAACGAAGTGTACATAATTTTTAAATAGATACACAAAATATTATGCAAGCAAGCCACTTGTAACATCACACAAAAAGTACAAGTAGAACTGAGGCAATAAATCTTAACAAATCAAATGACATGCTGATTAATATTATTAAGTGATTTATACACAATTCGTTAGATACGTATTGTGTATAAATGTCCGTTTAACGTATCAAAATCGACCTTAAATAAATCGTATTGAATGGATACTCGTCGGTTGCATCGTTTACGCACGAAATGTCCAAACTGAATGGAATGAATACGGTTTGAATAAAAATGAATTGAAGATGGATCGTCTGAAAAGGTCATTAGAGACGAGACGGTAGATTCTGCAATCTTTAGTAACAATGTGATTTACTTATTGTATTTTTATGATACCTTCTGATTTAATTTTAACATTGGAATACAACTTTTAGGATTGGTAGTAAATTGATAGGTAATTCATTATTAATACATTTTTATTGAAAAACTGAATGACAACGTTTTTTTTTTAAATTCGTCGCTAACGATGGCTGTTATCTTGATGTGAAGGTAAAGTTGAGTAAAACATGTTATAATGTTATTGAAACACTTCACTTTGATTTAATTCTCGAAACATGTCTAAACTTAAGATAGCTCGCTCAAAATGATTGCATTTATTAAATTAATTTTAATACAACCAATCAGAACTTCACTCGCAGCGCCAATTCGAATAATTATTCGATCAAAGCGTTCATTTCTGTACTCTAATTCCTATGACATAGAGTTCAAAATACCTTGAGTTTATTTTGTAATTATTGGAATAGTAGTAAAATAGGTAGTGGTAGCAGAATCGCGCAGGTCATTAGTGGCGCGTGCGCAACGCGTGCGATGCGCTATTAAATTTGAAACAGTATACATTACACGTAAATACGTTTACTGTTTAATATTCAATCAGATACAGTCACGCGTAACTTAGCGTTCACTAAACTCAGAATTTTGTCTTCCTTTCTATTAATTAATAGTTGTCATTACTTATAAGCTTTATGTTCTTGTTTAGTCTTAAACGTCCTTTTCGTTTGGACTGTTTATATTAAATGGCTGTTGGCAAAACTTCGATTTAAAGTTCTCTCGTTCAACTGAAGTGGCGAAATTAAATAACAGTTGAATGGATTCCTTGAACGATAATAGTTGATTATATTTAACAACATTGAAGTAATGATAGCTTAATAAGCACAACAGACTGTGAATTGTGTCCATATCCATCATCAGATTTGAAATTATGCTATTGTTGGTTAGGGCTGTCACAACTAACACTGTATTCAAACTGCTTAGCTTAACCTCAAAATACAAATGAATCATAAAACACGAATACCTATTAGAAAAATCACAAGACAGCTCTATTAAAACATGCTACTAAAACACATCCAAAATCACCCATTGGTTTCACCTCACCGAGACGACATTAATCTATAAATCAACACTACTAAGGCATAGCCCTATTCGATAGCGTGTAATTTGGCGCGCATTTTCAGCGTGCGTCTCCCGCTCACGTGTCGGCCATCAATCATGCGCGCGCATTGGTTATGTGACGGTGTAATGGCGAATGTTTCGCAAACAGCTGACCGAGCATTGTTCGGCTGGTCTTTGTTTTAAGAGGTCATTTGGGTTTTAGCGGTAGTTTTTAATTATTGTGTAATGGTTGAACTGAAAAACCGGCCAAGTGCGACTCGGACTCTCATAAGAAGCGTTCCGTACCATAAACAGAGAAAAAACGTTTCTTGTATGGGAGTCCCCTTTAATTTTTAATTTAATTTTTATTATTTGTTGTTACAGCGGCAATAAAATACACACTGTGATTTCAACAGTCTACCTATTACAGTTCTTGAGATACAGCCCGATGACAGACAGACGGACGGACAGCGAAGGTTTAGTAATAGGGTTCGGTTACCCTTGGGCACGGAACCCTAAAAAAATAGAAATTGGTGTCCTATTTTTTAAAACAACTGATTCTTTTTTGTTATCACAATGCAGTGGTGTTAAGGAAAGCTAAAATGATTGCTTAAGAAAAGCTCTACAGGTATATTATGTAATCTATAAAAAGTTTGATCAAGGAATGAGGAATGTAAATATATATACCTACGTATTCGAGAAAAGTCCTTAGACGAAATTATATTTAATATGTATGGAAGTACTAAGTTGTTTTAATATGGTCTGTAATGTGAAGTTTCGCACATGCCAACGAGTGCTATAATATTATCGTAACTAATACAAGTAGGCTTATACAAAACGAACGAGTTCCTTAGATTCCTAAAAGGCTTTGGTGCCCGTATTGGCAGATAAACATTGAGTAAAGAACCATGTATAAAATTTGCATTGAAATGTTGACGATGTCTTAACTTATTAAGTGTTTGAGCAAATATGCAGTAACCACACATATTTTTAATATTATTTGCATTGTAAATTATGTTTACAACATTGTAGTAATTCGCTGGCGTCGATAAGTAGGCGTCAATTGCCATGTTTATTGTGGAGCCATTGGACCAGTGTGGTGGTCGTTAGATAAATAATGCCTGTAACAATGCTATGAAGTATTAGAGGTTCAGGCGTCGTCGTAGGATCGTATCTGTATGCAAATTGTGGCGAATTTTCGTAACATGGCGGCGCCGGCGACCGATTCATCATAGAAATGTGGACGGATCTGCCCACGCGCACTGTTTAATGCACCTCGGAGCTAGACGGCGGATGTAAGCGGTTTGATACGTTACGAAAACTGATTTGAATGTACATAATCCTAATTTGCGACACGGTGAATATCGATTGGGGTTACATTATATTTTTGTGTAATGTAACATTGAACTGCTCAATCATGTTGAATGTAAAGCACAATAATGATTGAAAAAGAAATAGACAATCCATTAATTAAATTATAACATCGCATGTGTAATTTGCATATAATAAAGATAACTTAACACTACTTTAAGTCACAAAATTTCCAAAATTCAAGTATCAAAATTTTCTCCGGACATGGCATAGTACACAAGCTATTTTGTGGCTTTAGTCCGTCAGTACCCTAATCTTTTGAGGTCATCTATTTTAAGGACATGGGTGAAACTGGCACGTCTAAAGTTCTAATATCACAAATATCATGCTTAAATAATCAAAGCTCTATTCAGTATGTGCATCAAAACGTCGTTCTTGACGTATCGGAGAGTGAATCAGTGAATTCGAGATGTAGGCTCGAAACTTTGCTTACATTTTAAGATGAAATTAGCTACGGTTGTTCGACACTGTGATTCTAGTGTCATGTTTGTCTAAGTCCTTGGATGCTGTGAAATAGATAAAATGGGAGATCAGCAGATTATGTACCTACTTAAGATTATATTTTACTAATTAATTTTACAGAGGAATACCAGGTTTTAGAAAAAGCTAACTTTTTCCGGTGTCGAGGGAGGTGGCTCTAGAATCAGAGTTCATTCAGAGTCAAACAAAACCCAAAAAAAATACCATAGATGTGGTGAATTTTTTGGGTTTTGTTTCTCCAGAAGAAAACTCTCTCACTTTATTATATTAAACTACCACTAGTTTAATATAATAAAGTGAGAGAGTTTTCTTCCCCGACAGACGTTGTCCTGTCCGAACGTTTGCTTTGTGTCTGACGAAAAATTATAGAAATCGATTGCAGCGCCACCTACCGAGTCCAATGGTAAATTTAAACCAATCGAATCCCTTGAACACACACAAAAAATTTCATCAACATTGGTCCAGCCGTTTCAGAGGAGTTCAGTGACATACACACGTACACAAGAAATATATATATATATATTAATATAAAATGAGCTTTCATGATCTAGTATGTCTAAACTGTAAAAATTATCAAGTACATACAACGTTGGCGTAGTCAATAAATAACCGATGCACCCAATAAAACGCGTATGATGCAATGAACCAAGGGTATTTAGTGTCGGCCACATTCAATACTGCAACCATTCAAGCCGCATGACTCCATTTAATAGTCATTCCGATTGATGCGCACGCGTTGATCTTGATAAATGTGACTGTTTGATCGACAATCGTAAAGACGAAAATTGTTTCTTGAATAGGTGTTGAGGAATTTCGCGTATCACGTTATGGTAAAGGATGTCGGAAGATGATGTCTTTTGATGATCTAGGTAATCATTCCATGATAAAAGGTTTCAGGACCGATTGCTGTAGCATGAACATAATACTCAGAGTTCATCAATGTCTTATTGTGCCCCGTTTCCTTGCGGCTCTTCATTCCTATAGTTTATCTGAATGTCTTGAGCATCGACGCCGTTGTTAGCCTGTCGGTTTTCTAAGGGTTGCATTTTGGGGAGTGTGCGATGGAATTGCATAGTTTAATTCCGCCGAGCCCGTTCCATCATCGGACCACAAGACGTACGGCGATGCGCCACCGGTACATGGTGGACATCCCATCCACACGCAAAAAACGTTTTAGGAACACATTCATTGTGCGTACAGCTAATTCCCTGCCAGAGTCATAACAATGATGTCATAACAAATCATTGATGAAATGATCATAACGTTACAATGAGCGTAACGTTACAATGAGTCATCCTTTTTCGTGCGTGCAGCCGGCGTTCATCGATTTAATAGACATTGTCACGTCAAAAAGAAAGTCTATGTGCTACATTTGACGTTTACCGAAATCTGCCATATGTAAGACTCTCTGTCGTACATATGGCAGACCCATACCAAGTTACGACTCTTTGCCATAATTTTATTACTCCTGTCAACCATCTAAGACGAGCTACAGCTCAATGTCCATCGGCCTATTCAATGAGAAGCCCATCAAATGAGTCAGGAATTCATCAATAGGAATTTGTCCATCATTGCCATTATTTGAGACGGGCCGTTCAAGTTAAGCATTCAAAATGTCTAATACTTAATTGTAACATACTCAAGCTACAGAGGCTTTATGTACTTTGTAGTTTAAGATAGATACTAGAACTGACAGCTTATTAAATAATATTCAAAGTGGTTGGCCAGATGTTTGATCAGATAAAATATTATGTATTCAAATATGTTCTTTTGAAATAATAAATCCTTTTGGAGGGCGTATTTTAGTTTACACTGCAATGGAAATTGTTATGGCTATTTACTCAGAATTTTGAAAATATGTTTCTATAGTTCCAAGAATGGGTTTGGACTAAAAAGGCGCCGCCAACACAAAATATATCTAAACAAGTGTTTACTGACATAATTGAATACCCGATTTCAAGTCGAGATTGTCTTTAAGCCCCGATAGTATCGTAGATCTCGATCACAAACTATTTGGAAGCAATTTGGTATCGGTATTCGGAATGTCTTAGTTTATAGAGTGGCACAGTCATGGTGAACACTGCCATAGTGTTGCTAAATATGTATTCAAATATTTGTAAATGGGTAAGCTATAAACATGTTGAGATAAGACGGAATGCTTTAGATTGTTTGTTGTCATTCAATGTTTTAGCGGGTGTCTGTATGGCGATTAATATATAATATACCTTTAAGGGATATTATACATTTAGGTTTTATATTTTAATGAATTTATGTATGTTGATGAAAATCTAATAAAATTATTTGGCTAATCAATCAGAGCAACATGCACAGCACACTCTGGAACACTTATTTCTAGGTATTTCAGGAATGGTGCTTAATAAATGCCTAGAAAAAGAAATGTATTTCGTGAAAAACCTTTTGTTTTCTTTTGTTGCTACCGTGGTTTTAAATTTTACCAGATATTGACCACTAAAGTCGATCAAAACCGTTCACGGTTCATTCTATAAATTAAATGGCTAACAGCTGGAAGTCCAATCTTGCAAATTGGCGTTAAGTTTTGCACATATAAAGCGCAGAATTGACCATAAAAGTTAGTTAGTTTACATTTTATTTTAATTTTAAGCGCGTTTTGCTAGTAAATATAGCGAAACTGATATGGTCTGATGTATATAACTTCGTCAAATCGTTGGTATTTATATCCGTGGTCAAAGTTTACGAATATTTCAGGGTTGTCGAGACGCGAAACTAATGTTGAATCTTGAAATGACATTTGGGGCCGGAGGCGTGTTGCGGCGTGCCTTTGTTCAAATACTAAATCCAAGTTTGTGCCTTACGGCTTTGCGTAGACCAAGTTTTGGATTAAGGTTGATACCGTGGATAAACGTTAATCTGGCTGGGGTTTAATTAGACACATATACGGATAATTATTTTCTTTATGGCAAACGATATGCTCATTTCCGCCTAGTTCAGCTTTTTGCATACACATACTGACACATATTTGAAACTGTTCGATATCAAGCTACGCATTGGCATTTTTTAAGACGCAAAATGTAATACGTAATCAATAATTTCTAAGTTTTTTCTTTCCATTTTTAGCATACGAGTGCTCTAAATCTGTCTATCAACTACATAGTGGTCCATTACATAATACATTTCGAACCAAAAGAATCTTTTCGTAGTCTTTAAAAGGACTAATTAAAAACCACCGTTTGTCGGAAGCTGCACCCCTGAGCGCGACTTGCGCGTGCGCAGCTAGGCGCGGCGTCACTTCCTCAGTTGATCGGCGCCCGTGGCCGGAGGCGGTCGTGTCTGCGCGTAATGGTCTCACCAGTCCCGTTCCATAGCGCTGTCATTACATCGGGAAATCTAATAAAGCCTACCGACCGGGGCAAATATTTTGAATGTTTAATGTACATATTTTCAGGCATCATTTGAAAATTTCAGTTGTTGTAGACAATTTATGTTGATTAGTTATCGCGCTGCATCTTTATTATTTCGGGCTGGATGAAACATGAAGAGCAGAAAGTGTGCTTTTGGGTTTATTCTGTATAATAGTTTATTACTATATGTGAGGTCTCTTTTGAATTTTTAAGTAAAAGGTAGTGTAGCAGTTTGTAAGTTTTGTTCAGAATTTCCGAGCGTCATCATCTGCCAAGCCTTTTTTCCCACATATATTTGGGTCGGCTTCCAGTCAAACCGGATTCAGATGAATACCAGTATTTAACGTGAAGTGGCTGCCCACCAGACCTCCATAACCCATTAAATGGGTAACACGGTACTTCTTGGAAAGACTGGAGTTAGATTTTCTGGCTTCTGACAAACCGTAACGCCTGCCGAAGATCTGCAAAGGCCAGCCGAGATCAACGGCTTAACGTGCTTTCCGAAGCACAAAGGAGTCTTAAGATGATCACCAATCCACAGACCGACCTCGGCAAGCGTTGCTTAAGCTTGAGGATCGACTCATGCAGTTATTCTTTACTGTTACTAGAACTTCTTAGCAATATTAAATAAAGCGAATTTTCGTGAGTCTATCAGACTCTTAATACTTTCTTTTTTACTCGTTTTGAAATAAAAATACGATGTAACTTCCCATATCTCATAATTTAATAAGCTACACAATGAGGCTTGCTCAACCTGCTAACTTTTTATACATATTAGGGACAATGAAACGATTATGAAAGATTGCGATCTTTTAATCGATTTTCGATAGTCAATAGTTAAGGAGACAAGCTCACGACAGGACGCAGCAGGGGGCTGTTACCGAATACCGCATTCCGATCATTATCTAATATTAATTAATTGATACAGCTGTTCACGACGCCAGTGAGAATAGTCACACATGATTGTGCAACCTGCAATTAAAAATGTTATATTAAGACATTTGTGTCACACTATTAAGGCATTTTGTTTTATAGGGAACTTTTTATTGCAATAAAGTTCATCTTAATTTATTAACTCCTACATAACTGTGGGACCATAACTTTTACTTTTTCTCGCAATAATTTTCTTGTTCAAAACTAGAGATCTCTCTTTCGCCGTGATTTACAATTTTTTGAGTATGAAACGAAAGTGTTATGATTATGGGTAAAATGGTGGCGTGCGTCACAGTGGTCGAGTTGGAGGCAAGAGCTCGATGGCGCGTAACGGGCGTCCAGTGAAAACTTACAAATAACCACCCATTAGCAGCCTCGAGCGGCGGCGGTGCCCGCACAACCAACAATTTCACCCTGATTTATATCATCTGTACGTCGATGTACACCGAGAAAATGTGGGAAAATTTTCACTATCCGACAAGACCCGTAATTTGATAAGGGGAATCATCGCTCCGGTTCTACGGTTGAAAACGACAGTTTCCTCTAAGTGATGTGACCGGTCCCCGCGAGAAAACTCGATCGAAGGAAAAGTAGTTTGTATTGCGACTACCCCTTATAGATGACGTCTCGTAAATAACACTTCGTAGCGCTGTATAAGCGGGGCAAGCTATAAATATGAAGTTAATATTTATAAGATCACTAAACGATTTAATTTGAGATATTCTCTTTTAATTGCTTAAATTTAATCCAGTATTTGCTATATGCACAACATTTGGGTACATTGGCAAAATTAGAAAATACAAAACAAAAATGGCAAGTTGTAAACTGGTTAGACTTTTTTATTAAACTAGCATTTTTAACGAGCTCAAATAAATTTGTTACATAGATGAGGAACAGCTAAGTAACGCTTACAACTTTATACCCACACTCGTTCTAGAGCGGAATAAAGATGAGTCACGGCAATAAACGTGCAGCGACGTCGTATGTCAACGAATGTCTACATCAAATTATACAGTTTTTAATGGTGAGAATGTGCTATGGTCACATCGCAGACGACATACGGTCTGCTTACGATGTACCGAGTTACGTGAAGTGTAGCTTTAATTACAACAAGAGTTCAACACATCGAATATTGTGTCAAAGGTGCTGCAAGTGGAGCAACCTTTCTCACGTACCCAACTTTTTGAGACATTACGATCCAACAGAAGCATCAAAAAAAGCAAACTTGCTCAACCAACTATGACTCTTACTGCAATCGCAAAAAAGCGTTTATTTGCGTTAGTGTTTTTTATGGTTTGAGAACATCGTGGTGAAATAAACGCAACACAGAAGCAGTCAGCGTCAATTGGCCGCGCGTTTTCACATAATAAAAACAGTATATTACGCGTGTCTAAATTTCGTCCGTTACATTCTGAAAATACGTTTTTTTAGTTCTCTGATGACTTGCAGAGGGTAGTTAGACCGAGGATGAATGCACAGGTATCGTAAACTGTCGAGAGATCGGTTTGGAGATAACAAGACGAGTTTTCTCATTCACACAGACATATATAGAAAATATTATGATAAATGTAAGACAACTTTCAAATACGGTTTTGGACAAAGACCAGTTGGATAATTGATTCGATCGATTAAAAGACAAGTAGTTTGTATTTGTGAATTCCTATATCGGATGTCAACGAACTGTTTCGGGTATCTTCGGAAGCGGTCGGCGGTTCCTTTGAGCCGTGGTTTAATTTCTTAATCCTAATTGAATTTGTTTGTTCCGAATGGCGAGCGAGATAACGCAACGCACTCGCGCTGATCGATTGTTTGCCGGTTGCGACGCGCGGCGCTGTGCGCGGTGACCATTAAATACGATAATCGAGTACAGGGATGTCAATAAGGCCATTTTATTTTGGAGTGGATAAAGATAGCTGAAGTTTGGTTTATATGAAGTTCTGAGAATCGTAAATGCAGAGGATTTTCTTCTTAAAACTTGTCTGCAAGCTTTTACAGAGAACGAGAGCTTAAAAATGATTGCAGGTTACAATTCCAGCTTCTTATATTATTAAGGATTTTGGCAATTAACAAGAAGATTAATTTATGAGTCACGTCTGTTTAAGTCCAGACTACCATGTATTTTCGGCCAACTTTAAATAGCTTGTGTTTTGACTCAAACAAGATGGGCATTAAAAACGTTCGCACATGTCCCGTTATTTCAAAGCGCATGGTAACACTAACAGCAACTAATAACACTGAAGGTTAGATAGATGGGTTCTATTACTGATTAAGCTTTTGTGTATTGTCCTTTAAAGGTGAAGTTTAGACGCAATTGAAGTCCGCAGTATCTCGTGACAAATGGACACTGGAGCAGTTACGTCATGGAATGCGGAATACCGAGGTTTAGGATCGATGGCGAATAAATATGTTATGTATTTGGAATTCAATATTAGTAGGTTGGTTTATATAATAATAGCTATTTCTGTAAGTAAGTACAGTTTTTTAATTCCCATTTAATTAAACACACTACATGTCTTTATTTACCATCCCGTCATACACCTCTTTCACCATACCATCGCCAATTTTGTTTTTTTCCAAAACTTTTGTCTTTCATTAAAATTATTTTTTCTTTGAATATGACAATCTTAATTTTTTTTCCTAGTCAAAGGAATCACTATCAGAAATCTAGTAGATTTTATACTTGCGGAATTTGTTCGAAAGAGTCACCGCGTCTCTGGAACGCAAAGGGCATTAGGAGGAAGACGGATGGGTTTTAGTCAGTAAGAGTCTGACACTTCCTTCTGCTCCGCCCAGAAGCGGAAGTAGTCATTTTATGATTTTCTATCTATAATAAATAAAGTACATTCTATACCACTTAAATTCTCTACCATGTATGAAGAAGACGGACTCTACACGAAGATGCTTCAGGTCCATTTCACACGACGTTAAAATATAGCCTCTTTCCTTTAATCGGTCTTAATGATTACCAAAAGGCCGCCATTTAAGACACTTCGACATTTCTTAATCACCTCGATAAGGACTAACGACACTATTGACGTATACATCCGACAAATTGCAATAATAAAATAAAAATTTCTTTTTCGCGAATCGACCGACAATTTGGCAACACTCTTTAATGTTTCCTTTTGATTATGAAATATAAAAGGTTTTATTTCGAGCCTATTAAATTGTGTAATAAATGCGATTTCACAGAGATACGATTTTAAGGTGTTTATTTTAGTAAACTATCTGTTTTACGCTGGCAGTTGAGACTTAAATTAACAAAGAATAATTAATTATACGTTGACACACTTGATACAAGTGGGTAAGGTCATAAACAAGCGAAGTTGGTTCCGTCAACAGCCTTTATTAATGGCACCCGCTTTAACGCAAACTGCTGTATAAATCTTTCCACATCAAAATGGCAAATGTTTGTCCGAGCATGGCATTTTGTTGAGATCTATATTAGATAAGTCATATTTAGGAGATTAAGATTTACTTAAGACTTTGTATTTTGAGAGTTAAATTAGCAGTCCGTTCCAAAACAAAGAATTAGGCTGATTTCACAGCGTCTGGGTTTACCGCAAGGGCCGTGCATGTCGTCACTGACTGCGACATCGGCGGCGGGAAGCGAAAGCGAATCAATCCGGCTTTTATCAACGCTGTGCGTGACCGAGGCCATTGTTAGGAAAGGGAAAATAGGACGGAGGCGCGAAAAATAGAAGAATGAGGCGGCAGTGCGCTTCACTGGGCGGTTTTATAGACGCAAGCAGAACCGAACGGGCGTGACGCGCGACGCGTGCCACTTCTCGTCGCCCGCAGTCACGACCGACATCCATACAGTGTATACGCCACTTTAAATCAGGGATCATCAATACATATTTTCTACAACAGTTACTTCCACAAAGCACATCTAAATCCAAACTAGACTACCAGACCTTCTAAAGTTCAAAGCGGCACGTGCGCCGCGGAAAGCGTATCTGTCAGCTTCAACATTAAACTTCTATGTGGAATACATCTGACATAAAGATAAGAAGTTTGAACCCGAGACCTTTTCGATCTAGCATTTTACAATTGCGCCACTGTGAAATTGTGGTCGGTGGCGTGTGCTGGCCGGCTTTTATTTATATTGGTTGTAGTAGCGCTCACGACCTGGTAATTGATGCTCTGGGAGGCGCGCGTGCCTGCCCGCACTCGCGAGCCGTTATAAGTGCTCTAACACACTGAGCGCGCACGCGCTTTACTTATACCGCCTATAAACTGTTCCATCTTTAAAAATATTAGACGCTTCGTCGCGACCTTTGTAGAGCTTAGCACGGCTTATTAGCGTGTGCTATGTCAGGGTTAGCGACTTTTTGTCAATATTAGCGGCTTTTTTTGGGCTTTTGACAAAGTAAGCGGCTTTTGGACTCGGAATTGGATTATTATCGCCCATTAAAAATGCAATGGGTAGGTTATTAAAAGTTGGGGTTTTAGTTAAGATCTTATACGAGTTTTTTAAAACTAGGCTGACCATGACCTAGTCCTCGTCAATTATTTATTTAAGTTTTATAATCATAATTTACTACTACCTAACTAAACTAAGTATAAAGAAGAAAATGCTCCGTACTCCTTTCTCTTATTATATTTTATGACAGCCTCCCATCACTAATTGGACTAGATGGTCAACATTGACTTTTATTTTAACGTCTGCTCGTTTCCTTCCCTGATCGAATTTTAAATAGACATCTGACACCGTACATAATTAAATTATGTCTTAGATAATCAAAAGTAAATGAAATCTCGATTAGAGCGAGATATCCCGGAGTCCGTCCACTAGACCGTTCATTTTATTCAAATAGTTTAGTGATGGGACCGGCCATTGTGACACCCAATTATTTTGTTGCAGTCACTAATTACAATGACTGCAACAGAATAATTGGGTGTTGTGCTGTACAATAAAAAAGTCTGTCCATGTATTAATCGACTTATTTTGTACTTCATTCTGTTGATGAAAAAGCTCGGAACTCCTCATTGCGTAAAACTATACTTTTCGCACCCAACATCACAGTTACCCGTTACATCCAGTTAACTGAGAATTCTCGCGGGATAATAAGCACTTAATAAACTTTATGATCTCTCCTCGCACTTTTGTAAAAAAAACCTTAAGCACATAAAAGTTAAAAGCCCTTAATTACCTAATTGTTTTACAAAAATAGTTGAAAATTAACGAACAAAGAGCGCAAGCGCCGCCAATCATTTTAAAAGGCTCCGCAAAGCGTCGTATCTGAAAATGACCAACGTTTATTTCGGCTTTCGCGCAAATGGAGGTAAAAGTCTCCTGTGATTTCGGTAAATTGTATTAAAGCAAATCGATAAAAACAAAAATTGATAAAGTTTTTTTTTCCACTCGCTTTACGCGTGAGTGGTTCGTGATTTAAGGCATCGGTGTCTGTTGTCTGTGGTTCGCTGTACTTCGTGAGTGTTCCGATTCATACCCGAATAGTTCCGATTACGTAATCATCATATTCAATTGTTTACACCATGTGGTGGAACTGGATTTTTCTAATGTCGCATTCGCATTGCAGTTAGAATTAGAATGTCTGCCCTAAAAGTTTATTTTATTGGCGTTAAATTGTTTGAAACTCTTTTTAACAACACCTTAAGTTGGTTGTGTTCAATAACCAATTATGCAAGTGGTCCCACGAGAAGCTGTTACGAGCCGTTTCAAGTAAATTGGCATCACATATTTGTTGGAAAACTGTTAAACTTCCTGTCTGTAATTGTGAGCGCATCCGTTCTTGATAATTTTTCTCAAGAAAACTGTGATGAACACATTCGACGGAGATTGGTATTTATTGTAATGGCCACATAATGAAGCTTCCGCCTTATTTGTAGTGTGATCTATGCACATAAAAGCAGTGGTGTAGCAAACTTGTTTGAATGCATAATGTAGCTTTTTCTATTTGTTTTTTTCTTAAGAGTTGATACTTGATACTAATTAAGTTATTGAGGATAATTAAAAGAGTAATTATGTCATTTACTTCAATGCTTTGCATAAATTAGGTGGCAGATTTACCTAATTTATGCAAAGCATTAAAGTTAAGCTTATTTTGTAGGTATAGAATATCTGAACCAAATTCCAGAATAAGTAACAAGTAATGTGTCTTAAATTACTAAGAGTAAAAGCTGCATAAAATCCTTAAACAAAACGTCAGACTCCCACATCTCTACAACTTAACAGATTCAATCCGCCATATTCGCATAAAAACATGAAGTGCGAACTACTCTAAACTAAAGTGAAACCGCGCAACACTAAAAGTCGACAAGCATCTCTATAGAGTTGTTAAAACCACTTCATTTAATCGAGCCACTATCTAGAATATCGATTTTTACTGATGCGATAGCATAATTGGAGCGGCGTAAGTGTACTCATTGGAAACGAGATATCTCTACTAATCCGAGCTAGTCAATAAAATCTATTATGTATGCATCTTGTCGTATCCATTCGCGGTTTTGCGATTTCAAAACGCAATTTTCTTGCGCTCTGTTTTAGTGATGTGCCGCGAGTCGATATAATTAAATTTAAGAATAAATTCTTTTATAGTAAAACATTTGTTTAGTAAATGTTACACAAAAATTAAGTAATAAATAGGATTGACACTAAAAGTAATTTTCTGAATAAAATAAAATAAACGTTAATGGCGAATCATTAGTAAACACTTTAGCACTGTTTAGACATGATGATTAACGAATTACTTGTACGAAGATTGGCTTTTATACAGTACAGGTTAGTTTACATAAATTATTATGGGAAGCGATACTTAATGAAACTATAAATATTGCCGAATATATATATATATATTTTTTATACAGATATTTGTTATGTAGCTACTTTCTTAAGACGTAATCTTGTCTAAGAATTATAATGTCGAACTATGTGTATAATGCTTATAATAAGATAAAAACTATATTTTAAATTGAATATTTTTGTAAATTATTGCACAACAGATTACCTAATTAATCACTTAGACTAATTGTAAAGAGGAGAGTGGTTTGCGAAGATGTAAATGCCTTCTGCAATTTGTTTAGAACTTTCACTATCTACAATCTACTATGCTTACGGATATAAATAATTAAAAAAGGCTATTTTAGGGCTACAACCTAAATTTAAATTCAAAGAAATAAAATTGTTTATATGGTTGTAAAAAGTAATCACCGGTACCTTTCTGATTATCAATTGATTACACTGATAGAAATCTACATAATTTTCAGTATCTTAGGCTACTTTTTATCTCGAAAAAAGTCACTATTTCCTATTTATGAGCGAAGCCGCATGAATAAGCTAGTTCTATAAATATAAAGCAATGGAAATTGTATTACTACTATTTCCTTACAAGAAAATCCAATTTCTATACAGGTGTATAAATAAATCAAATGGATTCGTTAACTGCGGTACAATTAGATGAGATTATATTAAAGGAAATTAGTAATTATTGGTAGTGAAACGACTGACTGGCTACTGGGCTGTTATAACTAGTTCTATAGAGGAGACTCGCCTATCTTGGACCTTCGGGGCTCAACCAAAAAACTCAAAAAAATACATAAAAATATATTTACCATCGACTCGTAATGACTAAAGCTGCATTGTAGGTACATTATTTTAATAGTACCATCGCTATATTCCCGCTTTAAGTTTTTTTTTTTATACACAGGCAAGTAAGGCAGTCAAATAAGCGCCTCCAATTATCTACCAATTAATAATGGTCTCTAAATAAAAATATGGGACTGAGAGAATAAAAAAATAAAAATAAAAATTTATTTGCTTCCCATCTGTGGTTTGATTCAAATACTATAGTACAATTTAGGCTATCCGTAGGTTTAACCACTAAACTATCATTTGGGTAATTCAGAAAATAAACAGAATATTGTACTTTGAAATGCTCATTCATATTTTTGTAAGTCTTTTCATTGATAAAAATATCTTCGTTTAACTTGTTCCGAAATAAACTTTTATTATTATATTATTAACTAAGCACTGGTACGATATGGTAGTCTCTCCCCTACACGATGCGTGTGCGCACAGATACCTTGATCGTTAACTTAACTACGTTATAACCTTCTTCTATCTATCAACATTTGCATATTAACATACTTTAATGTTACCAGTCGCATTTGACGCTCTCGATCGCTTTATCTAGAATCTAAATTGTTCTATTATAAAATTTAATGTTAAGAAATTGGTAGCAACATCGGCGCGGGCGCCGTTTGGTAGACGTTTACGATTTTGTGTTAGTAAATTGTTTTTGGTTGTATTTTTTGTTTGAATATGAATGTGTTATTATGGTAATAGGCACGTGTGTGGCTTTTATTATTAAATAAGTAGTAAGCGTTGAATAATAATGTAGGAGTTTAATGATACGTTGGTACTGTTTCAGCGTTTAGTGATTGCGTAGTGTTGGGTCCTCCAATGTTAGTTGTAGGCAACATTGTTTTCAAAGATTATTTGTTTGTTTTTAAATAAAACTTAAATTTAGATTTTAAACTAGAGGGAACCTATTCTCAGGATAAGTAAACTTAAGTAGCCTATAAAGTGCTTTTCCAGACTATAATCTATCTATGTGCCAATTTTCATCAAGATTCGTTTAGCCGTCCTGGCGTGATTGAATAACAAGCATTCAGTCACTCATCCAAACTTTTGCAATAATATTAGTAGTTACAATTCATATTTCAATCAATAAGTATTTTCGTTTAGAGTGAAGATCAGAAACTACTAGTATTATGAATATAACATGAACAAAAGAAAGTCTGTAAGAGCCGTTTATAGCAACAACGGGTATCCAGCGGCCATGTGCAAATTATGCGTTTTGATGTGATCTTAATACGCGGTCTACCTCAGATCAAGGGTGATCGATACGGTACTATTAAAACTCGAAACTAATTTTTCATTTTATTACTTTTAATTGCAGCTGAATTGATATAAAAAATCTGTTTTTGTTATTTAATTTTGACTTTTATTGTACATATATATTTGTTGCACAATTTATGGTCATTAATTATTTTCAAGTAAACCATAAACTCAAGTTGGCCCTGAAAACCAACTCTTTATGCATATTCTTAAAATACGGAGAGAGGTGATTAAAAATTTCACTTTTCGATAATCACCAAAATGATTAGTCCCACTTCTGATTTAATGCGACCAGATGTTTTTTTCCCTCCAATTATCGCATAGCTATACAAACTACATAGTACATACACATCGATACTACAATTACGATGCATCGATGTAAAAGCAATCGAGTTGAAATCGAGCTGGTTACCGAGTGGTGGCGCAAATCCGCGTAATATCAATTGTAGGCAACCGCAAATACTTGGGTCCGTTGCTTTCGCGATGTATCAGAGGAAAGTGGGACTCTGATTCACAATGTTGTTTGATAAGAAAACGTTGGTACTTTTGTACGTAGATAGGGAATCAGAAAGCGGGTTTGTTGGAGAAGAACTTACTCTTCTTCAAGAAAACCTTAGAAAGCGCTGTGGCCTAAGCCTTATTTAACGCTGTAACTGAATAGAAGTCTCCCTAATTATTCATGGGATTCTTGCATTGTTACTGAATAGAAGTCTCCGTAATTATTCATAAGATTCTTGCATTGTTACTGAATATAAGTCTCCCTAATTATTCATAAGATTCTTGCATTATTACTGAATAGAAGTCTCTCTAATTATTCATAGGATTCTTGCATTGTTACTGAATAGAAGTCTCCTAATTATTCATGGGATTCTTGCATTGTTACTGAATAGAAGTCTCCCTAACTATTCATAAGATTCTTGCATTGTTACTGAATATAAGTCTCCCTAATTATTCATAAGATTCTTGCATTATTACTGAATAGAATTCTCTCTAATTATTCATAGGATTCTTGCATTGTTACTGAATAGAAGTCTCCCTAATTATTCATAAGATTCTTGCATTGTTACTGAATAGAAGTCTCCCTAATTATTCATAGGATTCTTGCATTGTTACTGAATAGAAGTCTCCCTAATTATTCATAAGATTCTTGCATTGTTACTGAATATAAGTCTCCCTAATTATTCATAAGATTCTTGCATTGTTACTGAATATAAGTCTCCCTAATTATTCATAAGATTCTTGCATTATTACTGAATAGAAGTCTCTCTAATTATTCATAGGATTCTTGCATAAACCAAGATTCATATAAAACAAAATAATAAACATCAGTTATTCTGTCGAAAAATCTACAAATTTTTCGTTCCTTGTAGAACTTTGTGTTTGTACATTTTGTCGTGAAACATCCCTCGGTCTAGAAAGCTGAAAATTATGAAAAACAAATGAAGCTCTACAACATTTGTTTCATTGCAACAGAGTTACAAGTGAGAAGCGTTTCAATAAGATTATTTTAAGCCAATTTGTCGATAAATTCAACGACTTATTGTCAATAGCACCTTCGGACGCTCATAAACAAATTATAAAACCAGAATTGAAATACAAAGTCCTATTCACAACATCGATTTATCTAATAGTTTATACCTTGCCAATTTAGGATCTGATTCAAAAGGCTAATTAGACGTTAAATATATTTAAATCTTGGTCTATTTCAAAATATTAAATTCTTATTAAATAAAGTGTCTGCTGCTACTTTAATTTGTAAAGAAAGTCTTTGCTATATTTCTAAAACTAAAACTTTATAACTAAATTGCTTTTTTATCCAATTTTACAGAAAAAAATATTTTATATTTTAACCACTAATCTAACTTAAATATTTACTTAAAGTTAAAATAAAAACTCCTAACTAAAATATGACGTCAAAAAATTCAGTGAGCCCAAAATACTGGCGGCATTGCCACGTTGTATGGCAATGCTTATCCTCTGCCTGAGGTAAAAGCCAGCCCTTGGGTCACGCGAAGTGTCAACTAAGCGTTTAGCAAGATAGTAAAGAAAATAATGATTTTCGTAAGTTTGCATTGAATGGTTGAATCAAGACTCAGTGATTTAGTAGAAGCTTAGATAGTTGAATCTCAGAGGCTATCTCGAACCTGTGGTTATGATAGCCTTATAATAAAATACTTGGGTGTGAGCTCCCTATAATTTATTTTCTATTAACGCTACATCTCCTCAAGTGCTGGTATTGCAGGTTATCTATTGAGTGAATTCAGTTGCACCTCAATAGATTCTATATCGATGGATATTTTTGATATAACTTTCGGTTTATTATTTGACTGTGGTATGGAGGATCGGCAGTTTTATCAATTCGTTAACGGTATATATTTAGTGTTCGCAGACTGTTTTATTTAAAGTGCTTAAATCTACCAAAGTACCAAAAGTAAGTGCCACAGTACTATCTATCTTGTACTTTGGTAGTTAACCGAAGGCAGCACACCAATCTAATTAAAAACGGCAGGTGAATAAGTCATGAGTATTTTTCAATGAGGTTCTTTATGGCCTGGGCAGACAAGCAGCTAGACTGCACAATCACGTTGCTGATTCGCTCCCAACAACTCAGGCTAATCCGACATGACCACGGTGACTTACGGTACGTTGAATCAACTCCACAATCAACTCGCATAGTGTGTCATCCGCCTAACGCATCCAGTCGTATGAAACTAGCCTTGTAACAGCTGATATATTACTCTGATAGTCATAACCTTGGCACCTCTTATCCAGATCATCTTTTTAGGAAACATTATCTAGGATTATTCCATCATTAATCATGCACATAAATCTCAACAAAATATCTCAGCAAAATTACTAAACAGCGCAAATTCATGTCTGTTGGCAGCTAATTTATAAATGACAAAGCTAAATTCCTGTTAAAATACATATAAATTTACAAAATCCTAGGCAATATTTTTCGCTAGCCTTGACGTGCCAATTTCCAATGACCGCCCGTTATGTTAAACTGAGTTTTATGAAAATTTTATGATCGATTATGATTGGTTATTTAAATAGACAATTACGTAGCGTTTAATGAAAATTACTTTTCAATTAGTCGGCATCCTGTTTGGTGGGGTATTTATATTAATGTATCAATATTTATATTGACTTGTCATGTCACGAGCGGTAACGTTTAGTCAAATAAACCGTTCGTTTAATTCATTTTGAGATTCAATCAATAGTTATTAGTGTTGTTTTAATTGTTATGTGGTGTGTAATCTCTTGTAATAGTAGATATAGTATTGCGTAAATTGTTGAATGCAATGATACTCGAGACCAGTGTCCGGTAGAAGTATATTGTTATTTCAGTTGTGTCGTTTATGGCCGTGTTGTCAGTGGTCAAGAGGTTAGCCTGTATTATACTGTGGGTGGTGTAAGGGGCAATTATGTAAAGAGAGTGGGAAGTACCATTTACAGAGACACTGATAATATCATACTCCAAAATGTTTCTGTACATTAGGATATAGGAAAGTACATATACGTTGTAGTCGCTTTGAAATAAAATCAGGAAGTTTATCCGACATAGTTAGTGAAAAAAAAATCAGAAAAATATGAATTTAATTTGTGAATGAGCCTCAACAACAATAATGGACTTTCGAAGTTTATCTAAGACAGTACTGAAGAATAATTGATACCACTGTTTCCAGTAAGTAAACGTGTTGATCTATTAGTTCTGTCGATATACTAGAAAATGCATTTTAGCTGCACGTATAAAATTCTATTCTGACATAATTAATACATAGGCCGTCACAGAAGTCAATGTAGACCACATATCTAAAACTTAATGATTACAATACCCTTGTACTGAAGACAGGTATAGTAAATTTAATGGTATTATTCATAGGCATATTATCTTCGTGAACATATATAAATAATATAAAGTATATGAACACCAGAAGTACTTCATTAATTGCTGTAAACACATTATGCCACTGACAGCCGTATAACCATCAAACTTAAGAAGTAATTATAACTCACGGACCCGACTTCGCTTACATTAAATGGTAATTAAAATAGAATAAGATCAGAAGCTACATGGAGTAATTACTTTTGCGTTTGCGCATAATATTAAACTATTTTGTTTTAACTGTTGCGTTCGTCCGTGTAATGGTTGCAGCTTCCTGTGTTCGATTCTTGAGTTCGTTTCCTGTGTTGCCACGCGTCTTTAATTTGAATATGTCAGGGTGTGTTCACATCTGGCAAAAGCGCCACTGAGCACGCGAACGACGCAAGAGCCGCGCTCGTGCGCCCCGCGAACTGCACGTACTTCCTCCAGCCCGTTCACCCGCTCAGTTCGTTTCTGATTTCCAGAGCCTGAATACGTGTTATCATGGGGTAGACAGATGAAAATTGTATGCAATTAATCGAAACGTATACAAGATTCCCCGTTTTGTGGGATCCAACTGAACACGCGAGCTGCACGTGCGCTGTGCAAGCCTTGTGTGAGTTGCGCTAAAGAGTGTCCAAACAATGACAGTAACTGCACGCGTGCAGAGAACGAGCAGCTCGCGAGTGGGCCGCGAGCGGCGTGTTCGTACCACATTCGCCAGATGTGGCCACACCTTTAGGTGACTACTGAGGTAGTACTAATTACTTTTACGATTTTACGATCACATTTATAGCGAAATATCGGTGTCTGATCTTTGCGCCGTTGAAATTGTAACTGAGTAATTAATATATCTATAATAATATCTTGGGACAACTCACACACGGTCATTCGATCCCAAACTAGGCAGAGTCTGTGCTATGGCAACCAGACAAGTGATAAACAAACTTATATATTTCTAAATACATACATATTATAGACAAATTACACCCAGACACAGAACAAATGATCATGATCCTCACACAAAGATTTGTCCTGGGTGGGAATCGAACCCAAGACGTCCGGTTTAGCAGTCAGGATCACTAACCACTCGACCAACAGGCCAGTCCTCTAAGTTTGATTATGTTAAGTTTGAGTTTTTTAAGTTTAATAAAAGTTTATTCTGATGGTTGTGCGGTCCTCACATTAGATATAATTTGCAATTCAGGTAATCACCTGAATTCAGGGCAGGTCAAGATATTCTTCCAAGTCACAAACCAAATAAATACCTACAATTCGTTTAAGTTTAATTGAACCTAACCTAAGTTTTATTAAATTGACCTGCTAAATCTGCCTACGACATTATAATCATAAACCTGAGTAATTATTATCATAAAATTGGTGGCTGGTTGGGGGTAATTGGTTGATTCTCGCTGAAAATGTCGCTGTGGCTGTGTCTTGCACACGAGTTCCAGCATTATGCTGAGTGATGGCTCTGTTGCACGTGTACATTTCATTTTTCAATCGAGATTATGGTTAAACGCGAGCCTGTCAATAATAAAAAAAAATGACAAACGACTTTGCGTAACTTAATTTTTTCCTTGACTTTGTTTGCGTTAAGAGAAAATAACGCGACTTTTCTCGCTAAAGTAATTAGGTTCCTAGTCGACATTTTGCTTATTTACAGCTGAGATTCATTCTCCATCTGTAAGTATATCGCACTACGAACAGTGAGTAGAATAGTAAAGAGTAATAATAAGTGTATGTCTGATATGCCAAGCACCAGGTGGCTCGTGAAGCAACTCTGAATGGGGATCAAAGGCTACAATGGTATATAAGTGTTACATTGTTAGACAATCGAGCTGAGTGCTGAATAGTTCCTCTTCTCTTATGGTATAGTGTATATTAGGAAGGGCTGAATCATTGCAGTTGTTTTTAGTTAAGACCTGTTACTGAGTCCTGCTTGATGACAGTGTCAAGAGTTAAGAAAGGGGAATATATCACTAAGAATGTAGAACAGTATATGATAGTAATTATAACCAGATGAAGCGAGAAATAATTTTGAAAAAATATATTTTTGAAGACAATCTGTCAGCTGTTGTTGTGAAAAAAGGAGTTGTTATTTTGACCAAGTTAGACAGTAGTGGATAATAATAATAATAATAATAATAATATAACTTTATTGACATAAAAAATAAAATATTACAACCAAACATGTGAAGCCCCTGACTCCCGTGCTAGGCGAACCTGTGTTACAGGAATCAGTGTCCTCCGCCATATATCAATACACATTTAAATTTTTTTATGTAATAAAATACAAAGAATAACCAAAACTATTAGGTATTGAAACAGCAAATAAAACAATAAAGAGGAGCAAAGCGAACGTGTGAGTGTGTGATTGTGTGAGTGATGGTGTGAGGGTGTGTGTGTATGTGTGATGGTCAGCGGACGCATGTGTGTGTGTGAGTGAGTAGGTATCTGATGTTATGTGTATGGAACTGATAAAATTAACTTTTCAGTGTCGTCATAGCTTAAGGATTGAAGCCATGGTCTTAAAATTTGTTTTACCTTATGTAACGTAAGCTTATAAATTGAGATGGATTTATTAACCCGGTTGTAGATCTTTGAACTTAACGCACAAAAGTGTCTGGACGCGAGTGCCGTGCGACATTTGGTAACTTTACAGACTGGAAAACCAGTGCGTCTACTTATTACATCTGAGCTCATTGGTAACATAGTGTGTCTACGTAGGACAGTACGGAGGATATATAATTGTCGAACTGTAAGTACTTGAGCTTCCGAGTACAACTGTCCAGTGGGATAGATACGTTTTTTGAAAGTCATCACTTTAAGTACTGCCCGCTGTGCCCGTTCCGCTCTAAGCATAACAGTTTTAAAAGTCCCTCCCCATACTGGAATGCAGTAGGTAATTATAGACTCACATAATGAGCGGTAGACCATAGTTGCAGTCTCCTTGTCTACAGAATGTCGTAGATCTTTAAACAAATAAATAAGCTTACGAAGCCTGGAACATAAAGTGTCTATGTGTGTTCGCCAGTCGAGCTTTTCATCTATAAAGACACCTAGATATTTGATGTGAGGTACCAAAGTGAGGCTCATACATGTACATTGAGTAGGATCGGTGCATACATGTGGAATTATATTTGTAGTAGTTGGAGGCTTTGGGCAGTTTGTTGGAGAGAACTGTATGACTTTTGTTTTTGCAATATTAAGTGTCAGCATGTTGTTGCTTAGCCAGTCAATTATATTATGCAAAGAGGATTCAGCTCTATCAGTCACCTTAGACCAGTCTCTGTCATAAATAAGGAGTGCCGTATCATCAGCGTAAGTGAATATATCACAATGGTTGAGAGGTAATTGGCAGAGGTCATTAATGTAAATTTGAAAGAGGGTGGGCCCTAAAATACTGCCTTGTGGTATGCCGTAGCAAATCGGTTCCTCTTTACTGATAGTATCTTCAATTTTTACGCATTGACTTCGACCACTCAGGTAACTTTTAAAAATATCTAGTGCCAAACCACGTATTCCCATGTGCTCCATTTTTGCGACCAGTCTAGGAATTGAGACGGTATCGAAGGCCTTGGTGAGGTCTAGAAAGATTCCGTAGCATTTAAAGCGATTATCTAGTTTGTCCACCAAGTTATTAACAAAGTCTGACACCGCATCCTCAGTTGAGATACCTGTTCTAAATCCGTATTGTTTTGGGGATAAAATATTATTTTTTGCAAGAAATTTAGTCAGGGAATTATTAAGAATACGTTCTAGGATTTTAGAGAATGCGCTGAGTACAGATATTGGCCGATAATTGGATACATCGTCTCTTGCCCCAGTCTTGTATATAGGGTGCACTATTGCACGCTTAAAACCTTTTGGGAAAGTGCCTGAATTTATAGCACAGTTACAGATGTGAGCAATTATAGGAGCGAGAGACCTACTGGACCGGCGAAGAATATTGGCAGGTATGTTGTCCCAGCCAACCGCACACTCACTACGCAAACTATGAATGACGCCTATCACCTGTTCTTCATCAACTAAGGGAATGACCAATGAGTTCAGTGGTGACGGGGATGAGATGGAAGCGGAGCTGGGACTGTCAGAGCTGAATTTTCCTGCAAGTTTTTTACCAATATTCACAAAGAAATTATTAACATTGTTAATGGAGGCAGCTGGATCGGGTTTCAATTTTAACAGCACACTTGGGGATTGTTTAACTTGATAACTATTAGTAATATTTTTTATTACCTTCCACGTGGCCTTAGGGTTATTTTTCGCTTTCAATAACTCTGACTTTTCATATGCATGTTTGAGTTTTCTAAGTAAATCGTTGCAGAAATTACGGTAACGCTTATATGAAATTTTTAAAGTTAAATTGTCGGGTTGATCTTTGGCCTTTCGATGCAACTCATCACGATGTCTTAGACAACGGACTAGACCAACAGTCATCCAAGGTTTCAGAACTGTTTTTCTGTTAGATGTGTATACAGTTTTACTATGCTTGATCAGAACTTTTTGCATGTAAGAAATCAGAAAATTCGCTGCAAGGTCCGGATCTTGAATACATAGACCAGGGGAAAAATCGAAGTTATCAATTTCATTTTTTATTGATCCGTAATCATACCGAATTGAAGATCTTTTTAATGGGGATTTTGAAGCTTTTAAATCAATGAATAGAATAACCGGAAGATGGTCCGCTACGTGAGAATTCAGTACAATGACTCTAGCTGGTGATTGGGTTCTTAATAAAATATGGTCAAGACAGTTATCTACTCTAGTGGGGAATGTATGTGCGGGTAGTAAGCCGAGTGTCGCCATAATGTTTAAATACTCATTAGAGTGTCGATCACAGTTACCAGGCTTAATGTCGATATTAATGTCACCTATTAATGTTATATTGCAGTAGGATTTGGCAGATGTTACTATTTCACATACGCTAGAGTAAAAGTTTGTAGCATCTTGATAAGATGGAGATCGATAGACAGCGATAATCGCTGTATTATTGTAGCAACACACCAAACAGTTAGCATCACGTATCATTGGTTCATAAACGAGACAATCCAGAGTGCTTTTGACATATATTACAACACCATCATTTTTAATGGGGTTATTTATTGTGTGATAAGAAGTATAGCCCTGTAAGTAAGGTAGTTGCCCCGTGAGTTGTAGCCAGCACTCAGTCAGAATTATGATATCAAATTCGATTTTCGTAACTGAAAGCATTGTTACAAATTGGTCCAGATTCTTTTTTATGCTTCTGATGTTTATATGTATTATGCCAAGTCTATGATTGCTCTGCCCAGCAACGTTCCGACAATCTTCTGGAGTACATATAAAAGAGTCTGCAACTGAAACGTTATCGATGTCAAGAGAAATTTCATTTATATTCATCATTTTTAGTTATATGCAAAGATCTGGAGATCGTGTCACGGTCAGAGTTAAGAAATTTATATATAGTCATTTTACAATTTTTAAGGTAGTATAAATGTGGGTTTTTTTTTATTTTTGTTGTGTAGTAGTAAGGCCACAAGAGAAGTATATTCGGGTTTAAGTATTTTGTTTTATATGTTTTTAGGTACGTTAATTTTACTATATGCGAACTATGTGGAATGTATGTATGATAGAGTGATAGGTAGAAGAAAATGCAGTATAGGTGAGTGTTGGACGAATCGATTGTGAGTGTGTTATGAGTGATTGGTTTTGATTTTGTGAAAAAGTATTGATTAAATAATAGAGTACATATTATGGCTAAAAAACTAGGTATTTCAAAAGTAACATGAAAGAGAAATAGTCATTGCTCGACGGTTTCAGATGGTTTCAGTTTGTTGAGGCACAGTTCCGACTCCACCAGTATATGTTTAGAACCATGCTCCTTCCGCAGGAATACTTTTCCATTTGAGTACCAGCAGAATGTGTATCTATGAGTTTTTGCAAACTCTCGTGCCATCAAGAAGGTTTTTCTAGCAGATGGTGCCATATACTCTGCTACATAAATGGGCTGGCGCGCTCCAGGTAGACCCAATGATTCCGTATTCAGTTTATTTTCCTTAGTACGGTTTTTGTTAAAATTGCGAGTAGCTGCTAGCAGATCATTTTTCATATAAACTGTGGAGAATTCCGCAACAATAGTTTTATTAGTGTTAGGCTTACCAGGAAGTCGATATACGTCTCTTATGTCTTTGGGGCTGAAATCGAACTGGACCGCCTTACCAACCTTAGTAATTAGGTTCGTCAAATCGGCCACTGACTCCCTTTCCCGAGCTGGAACATTTCTTAATTCAATACAGGAGGATATTCTGGGTATCGTGCGTATTAGTAATATAACACTAACATTCTTCATAGTTTTGGAGTTCACGGTATGATGGCAATATTTCTTGACCGATTGCTAGTGACTAGTGTTCATCAGTAGTCGTTCGGTTATTAGCGGTTTACTTTCGCTTGTGAGAATGCAATGATTATCATTGTTCAACTTAATTATTGAAATTCAATAATATCTTAATTCAAAACACATTCTAAACCAAAAACGGTCTCGTTATAAAGAACTATCCACTCTAAAACATCGCTCAATCCTCAATAAAAAATAAAACGGTCGTATAATGCAAATTACTCTAATTTATACAGATTTAAGATGGAAAACAGCGCTCCTAGGAAAATTTCTCCGTGGCGGTCGTTTTGCTCGATTATATCGGGGCATGTAATGCGTGTGCAGTCGGTGTAGTCGCCGACGATGTATCGTCACACTGTACTGCTGTACTGGATGCGATATGGAGGAATGGAGAAGGCAACTTTGTATTTTTGGATAGGAATATAAAGAAATAGAATATTCGTTGAGGATAGATAGTCGGATGCCATGACAGATGTGATGAGATATGGTGACAAGCAGGCGTTATTGGGGACCGTCTTTATGATAAACTTTGACCTCCCAAAAAGTGCAAGTACTATTGATTTTGTCCAGACTGTATTTATCCTGTCTTATTTTAAAAGGCACTACATCAGGTTGCTCTCTGAAATAGACGGGCTTATAGTTTACTAGGTATATCATTACAAAAGAACATCGTTCAGCAGTGCGATTCTGTAAACAAGTGAGCTGTCAATCCATATTATCAAGATGGAATGACAGCTCTTTGTGATCACTTCACCCAAGCTTTCACTTCGACATGTTTACAGAATCGACCGGCTGTATGTTTTTTTTGATATTATTGTGAAATTGATACAGTTGTTCTTTCCTGAAAAATCGGCAAAAACTATGAAATAGTAGTAGGGTTTACGGGTTCCTTTATTTTGGATACGGAACCAAAGAAAAAAACTATGATCAGCAATCATTCACCCGATTCCAGCAATGCACGTCATTATAGCGGGCATTCATGTATGTGCAAGCCTTACTTTTACTACGAGACACATTTCAACCACTTATCTAGTTAAACTCTTCTCTGATTCCGATCATGTTTTTCCTAAAGTAGCAGGAAAGGTTGCATGTCTTTAAGTTTTATGCTTCTGTAATCATGTTCATCATTCCGTTTTCCTCAAAAGTTAAGATGATATAATTTAGAGTGAGCGATTCTTTTGTAGTAAAAATTTAATTCCTTTTTTTTTGGAAATTGCTCATTAAATTGCACTAGCCGCCTTTAGTGTAGCTGCTCTAAATTGTATAGAAAGTTTACGTAACTCCACTATTCGTGATTAACCTTAAAAGTTTGGAAATAATGTCGAGCAGTACGGTAGTTGTCCACTTTAGTTAGTAGATACTATGTTAGACATAGATTTTGTACAGAAAGTCACAACGATTTCAAATATTCAAGAAGGTTTAAGCTGATTTTAAATCTATACATCAATTCTCGAGGGGTGTTTTTGTATGTAGAATAATTAACTACAACACCTAACTTTATGGATGGAAGAAATCAAACTGTTTTTATTAAGCTTAGGCTTTGGGACTTTTATCTATAAAACGTTAAGGGGTTTGCCAAATGGGGCAACTCTTGAATCCCCACATTACCTTGCATAATTGTCACTCCAGCGGCTTTATTTTTCACCACAAAGTTGAAAAAAACCATGGAAATTGTCGAAAAAAAAATCCTTTCCAATTTAACCACAAGCTAAACTTACATGGCATATTCAGTAATTCTTTACGCCCAGCAAGCTTAGCACGTTACGAGGCATTACTACGAGGTGCTCCACTAGTAGCCGACTAATCGCAGGCCCGAGGTCAAAGCGTGTAGGAGCCCTGGGGCTCGCCACGTTTATTATAATAAGCTGCGCCGCTCTTGCTACCATTATAAAGTTTGCCCATCGCCCTTTATGTTAGGTTGCGGACTAACGTTCAGGGAATTATTTTCACATTAGTTTAGCTTAACTTTGTTTAGATGACAAGATGTCGGATTAAGATTTGATTTCATTGCTTGGTTTTGTAATTGGATTGGGAGATGTATGCTGTTGTGATGTTGTCTTTTAGTTATGTTTCTAAATCTTTACGTATTGGATTTTCTGTTCGAACAGTGTGGTCTTGATATTTGTTTATAAGGAGGTGTAGTGATCAGACGACATTATTGCCATCGCGGGCCGAACCAGGGGGGCTACTCTCTAAGTTCGAAGTCCGTAGTTTCGGGCTTAGTTGCGGGCGTATTCTACTCCGTATCACCTTCCTAACTATTAACGATTTGACAGTAACTGTTAAATCGTGTTGTCATTAATTCTTAGTGGTTAGGTGATACAAAGTAGAATACGCCCGCAACTAATCCGAAACTACGGACTTCGAGTTTAGAAAGTAGCCCCCCAGATGAGGTTCACACAGGAACGTGGAGTTTGGCACAAGAAAAGAAAAGCCTATTCTCAGCATTGGGCGAAGTCAGGCTGAGGGTGACGATGATGATGAGATGTCCTACATTTTGTTATTATATATACTAAGTGACGAATAAGAAGATTTCGCATTGACATTTATATTACGTGTTTTAATGTAAAATAGACTTACCTATTAGCGCTTCGACGTGGTAACTGGGTATAATCTCATTTGCGGTAGTCAGCTTGGCGGCGGTAATGGTACACTGAAACAAAACACGACCCACGTTATACATCTTATGCATCAATCAAACAAAATTACACGACCATCGATCGTTCCAAGAAACAATTTAATAAGCAAACATATCCAAATAACATGTTAGGTTACCAATAAAGAAGACGCCAACGAAATCAGGCTAATAATTGGCAATAAAAAATGTATAGGTTTTGATGACAAATAAAGCGGCTAGTCCGACAATAATGACTGTGATTGACTCAACAAATAATAACGGTTGTTAACAAATAATAAGGCTTAGTCGCAATAAGTTAATTTCATCGACATCTGCTCGGTTGCGCAAGATTCAGTCGTCCCCAAATAAAGTTGCGACAAAAAGCCGCAATTATTTCATTGTATTACAAAATCAACTTCAAATTAGTCGCATCGTGACAACCCTACTAGTCAATATAGAAGTCTGTGGAGTTAGGAAGTTTTAATCGCGTGATCTTTGAACCGTTGCCAAATGTTGGCGAGCCCTACATCGTCGCTACACTACACCATGATTCACGATCCCTGGCTTTATAGCTGAAATAAAGTGTTGTTCCTCACTTTTACACAAATAACATAAATTATTATTCGATGCTTCAACGAGATTACGTGATATTATACTTTTAAACTGGAACGTCGTTATTTTTAAGTTAACGATCTTGTTTATGATGCCGTAAATTAAGTATAATGCGATATTTGTTACGAGTCTTTGTTGTAACTTGAGCGTTTCACTCATCCTGCTTGTAAATATGACAATTTATTTTATACTTGTAGAGTGATAATTTTCCAGTGCCTGCCTTTATTTTGCCGATCTACTACAAAGTATTTACAGTTACTGTACGAGTTTCTATTGAATAAAGTGATGCTTTCGACTTTATGATTTCCTCCAACATCTACAATCTTCCATATCAGACGAATACATACATAATTAACATCAAACATTGGCTGCTACAAGACGTTATCAAGATTTTCCGTCTAGACACCGTCGCTCATACCCAAATGAGCTGCAAACCCGAGAAATAACTAAATATTCATAAAACTACTTTACACAGATAAAATTATATGGTACTGAGACGTATTTTATTCGCATAGGCGGAAAATAATTTCTTTATAGGCATAGAATCGATTAGCAGCGGGCTTTACGATGCGCCCGCGCAGCTCCGGGTGCCAGCATTACTGCCGCCGCGCTATACATAAGTACCAGGTACACATAGTTGTACCCAACTAGTTAATAATGATTTAAACCTTCCGTTAATGAAAAATTAGACTTGTAATGCAGAAGCTAGTAAATGTTAATGGATGCTAAAATTTTATGCAAATTTTAGGTTTGAGCGTGTTAAGGCAACCGGGGGTAATAATAGGTTACGTGAAGTGGGAGGCAACATTTGAAGTCGGACATTACTAAAAGTTTATGGTGTAGTTAAGTGCAGAACCTATAACAAGAATCTATGCTTGGAACGTAAATAATCATTTCAAACTTTAATTTTCTTCAGTACTTTACTTATTAGTCAACTAGTTCAAACTTATTCTTCTTCAAATTAATTGCCCCAATATATCCAAAGTCAAAACACTGCGATCAAAGTACATACAAAGACCGCTATTTCTCAACAAATGATGATACGGTTGCCTAACTAGATATTTTCATAACAGCTGGTTGGATCATCAATGAGTTTATGTATCATACCGAAACATAGGTACAAACAATTTGAGAGTATCATTACGTGGTTAGCTATTGAAAAAATGGATGCCGCGCCTTCTTCTGACACAGTGGAGCTACGGTTGGTGGACTTGGCACGTGCCGATTTTGCATAATAATAGATTTAAAAGAAGAACCTTAAGACGCGGTAGGAGAGGCCTGTAGGCCTCTGAAAGCTCCAGTCGTGATCCCTCATATTTAACGAAGAAGTTGTCCATCTTTTCTTGTCACGAAAAATTGGCGTTTTACGATGCAGCCCCTTAAGGGGCTCCTCCATAACCAGTCGTTTATTGCATTGTGTAGAAATTAAACACGATGACAGCAAGTGATATTTTGTCAGTCTAGTACAATTTACAAAAGATTTCTGAGAGAGTTACAGAACATATATAGCGCCACGAGCGGCAAGAAAAGTTACTAACTTTATTTTTTTGTCAGTCTTGGATACTGGAGATTTCAATCATTTTATATTTATTAACACGATGCATCATCATTCATGTAATATAATATAATAATATGTAATATAATAATATATAACATAATATAATAAAATATGATATAAATCATACCTAACAACTTGACTGTGTTAAATTGGAATCATCCTGACAATTGACTGCATTTTGGTCGTTAGACGAAAAGCTCTTCGGCGTCATTAGGAAGTAAAAAAGATGAAAATCATGAATATTTAAAATATTGAATAATAAATGTCTTGCCTATGTCTATTTCACATTTCTATTGTTATAAAATTAAATAAAATTTGTAATAATGTTAAACCAAATTTTCTTTTTAATATTTTCCACAGTATTCCAGTGATGCTAGCCGATCTTCCTAACCGTATGTCCCATCACCACAACGTATCAAACACAAAAGCCGATGATTCTGATACACAAAGCATTGAAGCCTCTGTTATTAATCCCCACACAAGATTGATGTGACAGAGCACTACCTATCTCATATCTGATGTGGGTTAAGGTCCAAATTAAGCAACTAACTCATTCAATATGACAATAGAAACTAATGCTCGCGTTAATTATGCATTTAGGCAATAATATACTTTTCCGTCATACGATCATACTAAGTAGTTGAAAAAAAAAAAACCATCCCAACTTTAAACGGATTATTACATTTGGGGTATTTTATCAACTCTAGTCCAGCTAGAAAATCTGATAAACTTTGGAATTAAAGTAGGCTATTGCTAGATGACAGTGCTTCTGTTCTAATTCTTGATCGACAATTCTGAATCAGTTCACAAAATGGCGCTTAACTAAAAATTACACTACCACAAAACGGATTTCCGATGCAGATTGTCTACAAGCTTTGAAATCAATCCTCAAATCACTAAAAAGTTTCTATAACAATTTATAACGTGTTTACAGATCCAATTCGAGCATACCAGCCATTACTCCAGTTTCTTTAAACATACAAACTTGCGCAATTTCCCTTGATGATGTTGATACGAGTAATATTAGGTAACAGAATGGTAGCAAGGCCGGTGAAAAATATACCTAGAGCTCGTTTAAACAAAATATTGCTTCGGATTGATGATACCAGTGGCCATTACGGCTTGCGAACAGTGGTTAAGATGTAATAACAATAATTAAGACGTTGGATCCGTTCCGAGTTGATCCGAATCGCTATTACGCGCGTACGACGTAGTTACACATGAATTGTGTGGGTAATTTTGGTTTGATCATGGGCTGTATAAAATTGTATCTAGGTAAGTGACTTAGAAGGCCTTCTTAGGTGGTATGGTAGCTTTTGGATCGACATTGTCTTCTAATTTAGTTCTGACATAGTTCAGGGCTGTTTACTGTATCATCGTTAGCGATTGTCGCAACACCAACGGCGCAGCTGTACGTGTCCCGGCTACATCACTTCACGCAGGTTGAGGAGATCGTGGAGTACATGAGAGTGAAGATCAACTGGATTTTGAGGGTCGAGAAGTTTGAGTCGCGCCACAACACAAACTTCAAGTTGTTTGTGGTGCGGTTTACAACTCATCAGCTCGAGATGTTCCTCAAAGCAGAGTTTTAGGGTGCAGTGTATCGACGTTTCCGCGGCCAGCTGCGCGACATCAGTCAGCGAAACACGACGCCGCATTTCGTGTGCAGTAGTTTAGCAGTTTATAGTTTCAATTTATTGAAAGGCCAAGACATTTAAAATTTTTACGTCGTGCAATTACAGTAGCGCATTTCAATATCATAAATATTTGACTTTTCGTCCATTGCTGATAGAATAACACTTCGGATCATTCGCTAAGTTGATTTGAGAGACAAAAAGACACTCACGTATTGATTGATTTGACACGTATTGGCCATCATTATCATCTTCTACAGATTGTGTTTGAGAGCTATGTAGTCAACGACGCCATAATTAGCATTAATCAAAATATGTAGATCACAGATCATCATTGCAGATAATAACGTAGTTGGGTAGCAGAGGTTAGGTGGCAGTTATTCTATATAGGTACATAGGATCTTATTTACTATTAATGACAAGCACATGACGTCAACCCAGGAGCTCAGGATACTGTGTTTTCTTAAGGAGAGTTTTTTGATTCGTAGTTTACTTAACCAAAAAAATTTTGGCAAAAATTTCGTTATGATGCGATTATCAATCAAATGTCAATTATTAACTAATCGTTTTTGAACTAATAGTTATGTATTAGACCATTGGTCAAGTCAACAATTGAAGATTTTTCAATCACAGTTTTAACCATCGGTTCAGCTAACTACGGATATAAAACTCGTCCTTAAGGAAACAGTTACATTTAAGTGATGATGAAATTATTAAAAAGAATAATGAAAAGTCCAAGATGTTGTCATGAATTTCGCAAAGTTTTGATATCACTTTTTTTTAACTGACCATAATAATGATATAAAGGGTAGTAAAACTGAACATCATAAAAATGTGATTCATTCATACATATGTGGGACACTCAGATGTTGGCAAAGATCAGACTTTTGGGGTTATTACTTTAGGAACATTTACGACCGTTGTACGAAATTATTATTGATCTTGCGCAGACAATGAGCATGAGAGACACTGCTGGAAATCTGCTCTCACTGCTCGTAGGCCTTTTATAAAGGTCGCAACATCGACCGATCCTCTTCTCTTTCTCACACTCGCTCGCATTCAGCGTAAAATAATTAAATCAAGTGTAGCGTATCTTCTACTTCGCGTGTCAGTCGCAAACTGTAAAAAAAGTCCCATTTTCGATAATTGTGACTGAGATCTTCTCGAAATCGTCGAATTTGTCTCTGTCATCTATGACCTAAACTAGAGTCAAGAGCAAACCCCATATTAAATAAAAAAAAAAAAGATTCGAATGCAAACCTTGCATTAAAATTAGAAGATTTGGCCCTTTGTACACACATTGTCAAAATGTAGTATTCAACTGAAACTTTTATACAACAAAACTGGCTGTCAGTGTTATGTAGAACTACATATTAGAAAAAAAGATTGGATAATATCGACGAATTGGGTGCTAACAATAATTTGAATACATTTGACTTCATGGTACTAGTGTTGAAGAATTATTTTAACAGATGGATTTGTTTTATCTAGCTCTTGTTAACTGTACATTATTTAAATCTCTATTTCGTCATATGTCAAGTTAGTCGTCTTGCGATAAAGATCCTTTACTGGCATCAGTTTTGGTATTTTTTCATTACTTTTGAAAGTGATTGCAGTTCGAATTGCGTAATGGATCGCTTTTATAAGGAAGATGTAAACGACGATATTTAAGGATGGTTGGGTAATATGTCTTTGATACATGTCTTTGTAAAACGATTTCTTTTAATTCTGTATATGATAAACTTGTTCGTCATATTGATGAGAGAATCTATCCTTGGATTCTATCTTGGTTTCTATAGTGGAGACATTTATTTCTCCACTATAGTAGTTACATAGTACTCGCACATTTCCTAAATGATTGAATAATTTGAATCCCCGGTCTCTGGAAAGAAATTGTTCGATGCGAAACGCAAATCTTACGCAGTCAAATGTTCACAGCAGCTGACGCAGGTTTGCCTTCATGTTACATTAGTTTAGCGATAATTGTCGTTCCAGAATCTGAGCCATTAGAGATTTATTGCACAAAAAAATATTAAGAAAATCATCATCATCATCATACCAGCCGAAATACGTCCACTGCTGGACATAGGCCTGCCCCAAAGAGGGGATTTGCCATAATCGCCACGCTTGGCAGGGGGTTGATGATTGCAGTGTAGCTGTTGGATTGCACAGAGAATGCTGCTGCCCATTCTCTAGTGAGTCCCCAAGTCGCCTCTTACGACACCCACGGGAAGAAATGGAAAATAATACAATCAAAGAATAGGAAGATAATACCGTAACACAAAATCCGGTTCATACACACTGATTTAATAACGGACACAAGTCATAAACATTTCAGTACGCATTTGCGGCGTATTTTCATGGAAACCTCGTTAGTCATGTAGTGGACATTTTTCTTTTATTCCGTGTTATAAGGAAGTGGCGTCGAGTCGTAGATCACGGCTGCACGCTGCTCCGGGAATCATCAGAATTTTATGGCTCGCGTTATCCTACCTTAAGTATGGTGCGCAAAAAAGTAACCGTATAATTTTTATTTTAGTGTTTGCTAAATGATGTGTTTTGCACGATGTTTTAGAAGTAGCTGGTTTATGGCTTTTATGTTCGAAAATACACTAATTTTATCGGATAATATGTAGTTTGAACAAAAAATTTCAATTAAATATTATAAACATTAAATATGAACACAGTTTCACACATACAGCAAATAAAGTGATGTGATTGAATAAGATAAAAAAAATTACACTTGAATTGTTTCCCCTATTAATTTTATTACATACACTTCAGCACTTACTAAAGTCTTCTCAGTCACTTCCAAAGAAAAAACTAAAACAAAATCTTAGATATTTTAATAATGATTTTAATATTTGTTGTTTTTTCTGTCCTTACTTCGTCAACATTTTGAAGTGTAGCACCATATTATGGTCATAAGCCATATGGCACAAATGGTCTCAGTTATTGCACGGTAGCATTGCTGTGCGAGACAGGTGTCGTCCAATGTACCAGTTTTTGTTTGTTCTGGCCTGGCAAATATGGGATTGAAAATAAAGTGTATTGTTTTGATTGAAGTGAGTTTTTTTTTCCTTGAAGAAAAGGAGAAAGAGTATAAATATGTATTTGTTGCAACATCATTATGATAAATTTTAGGATTATTTATTCGGTAAGTACGTACCGATGTACTACAAGAAGTCTTCTCATTTTCACTCTACAACGCGGAACACTAAAATACATCGTCATCACGTATCGCAGTAAAAAAGTAAAAAAAAACACCGCGTAGTTAGTTATGTTCATAGTTATTATTTCCGTAAATAATGCAGGAACAAAATAAATATGCGAATATAAGACACGTAACGTAAGTACTAACAATAACAGTTTACATTTTATTCAACCAGCTTCAAGAATTTAGCTCAGAATGTGATATTTTAATAGCGAATTAGTGTTTTTACACGTTAAATTATACTGAATAAAATAAACGTCAAGATTAATGGAATAACTATTCAAATTAGCAGCCTAGAGAAGGCCGTTGTTAAAGTAAATAAGCTAAGAAAAACAATGAGAAATCGTTCGTAGTTTTATTCTGCTGGTAAGAAATTTTTCGGATTAATTATAGAGCTAAACTGGTATTGGAATATAGCACATGTGTGGGAAAACTTATATAAAAAACCCAGTCCCGGCCAGGTCCAGTCAATCCAGTCTTAACATTAGGTTCTGATGATCTCCATGAACAATAATTATCAGATGCTACTCTATCAGAAATCATCTGTCAGTCATTAAATAAAACTATATTGTCAATTGAGTCCCAAGTATATAACAACTTACTTTTATTCTGACAGTTATCAATTCTTTTTCACGATTTAAAATATTTATTTTTCCTTACTTTGTAAAATACAAATCTAGACTGTAAGATTAGATCATAAAATAAATCCTACTTGTTCTAGTACAAAACAAAATCGATACCACAGAGTAAGGATATGACGTATATAAAATCAGATAGCCAAAGTAAGGTCCCTGCACGACCCCTGTTTATTATGCGCATGAATAATTTGTTCCTATTACTGATTTATATATGATAAAGTACCCAACAGAATCCACGATATCGAACGTGTATGATTTAATATCTGTATGATTCTTCTTGCTCTGTGCTTTAAATTTTCTAGTCATGTTATTGATTTAAAGTGTTTGGGAAGAACTCGAGTGAAGCCGTTTCGCATTCCCGAATGAAATTTTCAATATTTATGCAGTAGAAAGTTTCTCAAATTCTCAGTTCTGGAACTTAATTCGACAATGATAAGTTTTTACATTTAAATTTGTTCTCATGTAAGTGAAATGTAGATTTCTATATGAGAAACGTCGTTAACCAGAATTTGAAATTGAATTTAGGCGAGTTTCTATATATTTTTTTTTTTACATAAAAAAAATCTACTGGTAGATTGAACACAAAAAAGTAAACGACAAAAAATACCGGAATTTAAAAAACCGTTTTTACTAAAGGAAGTATAAAAGACATTTAAACGGAAGAAGACCACTTTATCTCCGGAGAGATTAAAAATAAAAAGAATCTTCGACAAATACCTCGTACAAAGCTTCACGTAGGTAAAAGTTAATGAAACAACTTTCACTTAATTTAATATTGCTTCGGCAAGTTCAAATAAAGGCCTCGCGAAATTATAATAATTTCAGTGTTCATTTGATTTTCATACAAACGAGCACGTTAAGTATGCCGTACAATAGACATCAACGAGCGCATCAGTTTTGTGCGATCTATGTTTAAAATTACTTATAATATGTATGTATAATTTTATTTTCATGTTTTTTTATAATATTTTATGTGCATAAGATAATGCAATATATATTCGTTACATTTTTGGCTCTATAGTAAAAAAGATCTAGTAATGTTTTGGCAAGCTGTTTTCGTCTGTAACAAAATTGAAGTGAAAACTAAACATCATAAAAATAAGTAAATAAGTATGCCAATTTTCTAATCCCATTACGACAGAAGATCCAAAACATGATCACATAAATTCCATCGTACGACCTTACCTTAAGTGCGGGCCACACATTACAATCATTCCATCGAATTCGGACCATCGTTTCGTACATTTTAATGTGGCCACATTAAGTCTCATCTCCGTTATTAGTCAGAAACTGGTCTGACTTCCTACGTCTACAGGATGTTGCTCCATATACGCCATTCATTAACTTAATGGCTTTGGGCCGCGATGATTTTTATTGCGAAACATCGATCTGAATGCGCAGACGCATCGGTTCGTGTGAATGGGTTTTTAATGAAACTGTGTTTTTGTCATTTTTTGTAATTTTTTTTAACGATTACTTCAAGTAATAGTTATGTTGACAGTAATTACGATAATCTTGAGAGATGGCAATTTGCTTATTCCATCACAATTGGCATCTCCCCAATGAGTAGGTACTACTGATATTTTCCCTCTCCATAATGAATACGCGTTAAACAGTAATTAAAAGTTCAACTTGTGGGGTCTGTGCTTCGCCGTCCGAATGATTATGATGATGAAACAGTAAAAAAAAAAAAAATATGAAACAGTATCTAACAAGTCTAGATAAATCACACCCATTAAACTGAATAAAAGAACATGCTACATATACATTTTACGCTTTATCACGCTCTCACGAACAACAATAACGAACCCTGAAATATTCAAACCGATCTCTTCAATCAACAAAAAGAACATTATTTATTTATTTTTTCTTATTCAATACCAAAATGCCAAGACTTTAACTATTTAACATACTAATCTATGATTGTTAACATGAGATGGTTCAAACGACCCGCTAAGTCAGCTACCATTTATCCAAAATCGACTTTATCTTTACGATCTTTAAGAGTATTTTTAAATGGATAGGTTTAGACAAAATCGTGCTTACGGTAGCCGAAATCAAGGGTCAAGAAGATCAAACGTGATCTAAAACTGATATTAAAGATTGTAAAGAGAGTGACGCATGCGTGAATGAGATATTAGTGAGGCAAGCAGTGATGAAACCGCTGTGCACTGGAGGACACGATTAACTGACCAGTTGAGATTTTAATGGGGCAATATTGTTCGGAGTTTCAGGCAGTGAATGAAACAGCTGCATAAAAAAAGGAGTAAATAAATTGATCTTATTACTGCTTTATGATTTCTCGCCGAAAATAAATCAATTAGCTGTAATAAAATGATTAAATATGAAGTAAGTAACACATTATTTTCGTCACGAGGAGTACCTAAACAGAACCAGAAAAGAGATTTTCATTGCATCTTAAAAATCTGTGCACATTAAGTTGACCTAAAGTGTAAAGTACTTATAACAATACCCACAACGTGCATCAAACACTACTAGATGGGTGATGGACACCGGCCCCCGCGCATTCGCGGTATTTTTTTATACTCGCGATATTTCTTTTATTATTATGTTACTTCTTATTACTGTTAGTAGTTTTTTATCTTTTTCTCGTTTCAATGTCAGTGTTTCAAGAAAGAGAGGAGGAAAATGAATATTTAACTCCCATGATTGTTTGTTTTCATTCGTTTTATTAGCATTTTAATTTGCCCTTGTGGTTGTCGAGCAGCATGTTCTTATTAGTCGAAGAAAAAAACCGGATTTAAAGTCCGTAATTAGCTTAATTTTTTACGTGAAATCAATAATTTAATGCCAATTTTATTCAGCTCATTACTTAAATATGACCTTTAAGAAAAAATCGACAAAAATGTTTACCGAATAAAGGTGAAAGCTTGTTAAAATGCCGATGTACAACAGAATCTTACACTTGACGTGACGTCAAACGCACCATTAAAATTATCTTCGAAGCCACGTCAACTCTAATCTTGTTTGCTGGCACAATAAATAAAGCTGCTTTTGATGTAGCCGCTGCGCTTAAATTCGCTTAAATTAAGGCACTCCTCTCATTTGGGCGGCCAATTAAGCGCGAAAAGTATCGCGTTCGCCAAAAACTGCGCCTGCGCACAAGTCATCAAAATTGTTCACTTTCATTGTTTTGCCTTTTTACGGGCTCCATGATAGGGGTTATTTTTTAATTTTAATAATGATCAACCTTTTAGTGCTAATAATTGTGTAAAAATTGTCGTTTGTGGTGATCAAGCGGCTGTGGTGTCACATTATGTTCGTTATTTGCGAGAGAATGACGGTATTTTGATGTTTCACGCCTTTAGTGTGCTAATAACTTAAATAACAAAATGCCAACTTCTTGCGGGGTAGCCAACTTTAAATAAATTATTTCTCTACAAGGCTTGCCTCCCGCTAGTGTAGGAACTACTATGTCTCGCTTTTTATTGAATCCTGAAAGTTACGGGCACTTCAACGGCTCTCAATCCAGCATCTCGATGCCCCAACTACAATAATTACCCATCAACTCCTTTAGTAAGTAAAATATTGATTGTTAAGCTCCCTTCGTAGGCTGCCGACGTACCCACATTCAATTAGCATAATACTATAAACACCCACACGAAAAAACTCATCTGCATCTTGCAAATTTCATTAAACATGTCTTAAATAAGGTACAAAATTACTGTTTCGATGCGACGCTGTAATCTTGAAGGCATTAAAACCTTCGTGGGTGGGTAAAGAACTCAGTTTTACGTCCATATAAGTAAATTATTATTGGCACAGCCTTGACAGCTTGTGACTGAAATGTGAAGCGCTTTGATGTTATATTTTTGTTGATCCGGATCTACATGCAAAGGTTTATTGTTCAGCTGATATTTCCATAAAAAACCTTTATTAACTGTGTATAAAAGATAACAAAGCAAGTTAACGTCTTATACCGAGTATGTAGATATTTTTGTTTACATGCACGAAGCGAGATGTCAAAAAACGCTTAATAATTTGATGTGTTACCAATAATTTTATAAAATAAATGGCTTCCTTCAGAAATAAAATCTATCAAATTAATAAATTCCTTTTTAAGTAGGTTTAATTATATCAATGGAATACATCTTTTTATTTTATCCAAACACAGATTACACTCAATAACCAATTTCTTACCCAAAATTAGCACTCAGCGCTGAAACCTTAAATATTTGCACACTTGAGCACTATGCATGTTAAGGTAATTCTTGCGTCCCTTTCACCGAATCAGGTAGTAACATTGTTTATTTATAGGTATTAACATCTCTCTATAGATTTCGAGATAATAAGACGAGGCGGTGACATTCATTCGGACATCCAAAGCTGCGTGTGAAATGACAGCTGATTCCTTTAAGATATCTGACAGTACAATTTTATATGGCACAGAATATTTTCGACTTTAAACTGTAAGGTGTTGAGTTAAGGTTGGATATTGAGTTGAAGGGAAGTAAAGTTATGTTGGTTAACAATATGTCTCATCTCAAACGGATCAAAGCTTAAAGATCTTCGGCGTGAGAATTAATTTCGTGGTGTAATGACCTTCAAATAATACTCATTCTGTGACATCTTGTGGGAAAAGCTTCTGAATGTATGTTAATCTGTTTTATTGGCATGTTAATAGTAATGAATTATTGAATAATAATACGTTTTGGGAGATCCGATATTTGATAGAATTCATGAATTCTCATGAATAAATGTTATAAAAATTGTGTAATAATGAGAATGAAAATATTTTGATAATTTAACCACAAATTGTGGTCTTTATTGGATACAATATAGAATGTTACGAACATAAACTCACAGTTTTAATTTTCAAAGACGTTTTACAGTTAACGTGCACCTTTGCACAAATCAAATTCCAAAGATAATGAGTAGAACAGATTTTAGTAGATACATCTAAAGTTTTACGAGGGTGTAAAAACACGAAATTATTGTTATTAATTTGTCTACATAGTAATGGTCATAAATTATGAATTAATTACAGGTATACTTAACATGTTGAGGAGTAATTAACATGAAAATTATAAATCAAATAATTAATGGTTTGATATGATATTATTATGATAAAATGCTTCCGCTTTATCCCTTAATAAATATAAAACTGTGCGTAGTAAAAAAGTAATTTATCAAACAGTAGGCGGTCACTCACTGAACGAGAGCCTTCTTTATAGATTACGAGAGCGAACGATTTGGGCCTAAATTGCCAAAGTTATAATTGCCATTCATTAAAAAACTACATCTTAACTTGTGAAATTTAAATCAGAAGTAGATTCAAAAGTCATGCAGTGGATTTGAAATAAAGGGTGGAACAAAATTAACGCAAGATTTGATTTACCTAGACAATACAGTGTTAAATTGTATTTTTTAAATAAAATATAAAGTACACTGGATAGGATTATATATGGAAAAGCACAAAGGGCAAATAGTCTCCAAACCTTTGTATACATTCTCACTATTTTATCGAAATTTGAACGAATCTCCTCCTTCAATGCACTGGTGTTTGTGGGCTTGTTTGCATAGATAATTAATTTCAAAGAACTCCAAAAAAGAAATCGAGTGGTGTTAAATCACATGAAATAAAATAAAATAAAAAAGATAAAAAAAAATATTTTTAATATTTGTCATCAAAACCGCTGCTGACTCGGATGGTACTCTATTTTTACTAACCCTAAACTACCAGCTATCAAACTGTTATATTTTTGGGGTTGCCAACACTTTACCGCACAAATAGCTAATAAATAATTTAAGTCCTGCGTTAATTTTGTGACGTAAGTAAAGTAAAAATAACCAGCTAGTTTTTCCCACACCATCAAGTTGTTGTCATAAAAAATAAAAAGAAAAAAAACTTAAAAAGATGTACGTCGTCGTTACTAGGAAGTGCAACTCGATACACTAGAGGCCGCGAGAAACTGGTTGCGGGTGGTCCTCACTTTATTTTTTGACTGGTTTCTGTAATTAATGAGTTCAATGGTCATGTATGTAATATGAATAGACGTTGCAAAAGTTATAGTAAATGAATATGAATATTAATTACATATTCAGTTAAATATATTAGGAAATGAATATATTTTTAAATTGAATATACTTTTCAGAATCGATCTTGCGAAAATGAAATGAATTTTGTAGTTTGTTTCACAAGTAATACGTATAATTATCGATTAAAACAGCAATTTATGAATTCATAATTCATTATTTTCTGTACAAAACTTAATTGTAAGTTTTTGCCGTCGAATACGCATGACGAAACCGTAGAAGATCAAGATAGCCAAAGATAATTTACAGTTACGTTCAGTTAAAAAATATTTTAATTAAACCTCTATTTACTTATGCCATATCTCTCATATCGGTACGATGTGGAACAGTCAAAAGTCGAGCGTCGAGATACCGATCTAGATGAATATTAATTGAGAATTTGTTGGTTACAAATGATGTGGCCGCCACTGTACGAAAGAAGTACTCTGAGTTACGAAATTAGAATTGTGTATGCGAACCTAGAACTAAGAAACTTGGCTCTTTATTTACTTAGAATATAAGGCATATTCATAAGTAATAGGTTATTTGTATTGTAATTTAATTAGTACCTGCCAAAGTCCAAAGGTAAAATTCTCAATGCGTGTGTGAGCTTTCATTGTGAGAATGAACGGTGTAACATTCCCCGGCTACTTGTTAATAAACCTTTAATAAGCCGTCAGAGCCGACCTGCAAGTTTTTGTTTAGATTTTCAATTATAAATACGCTCCAAATATAGGTGGCCAACAAAATCCATCAAACTACCATCTCAAATCGTCCGTCGTCTTGAAAGTCGACCGTCGTCATCCAGTTAAGGCGTCCGTATATGATATTGTTATAAAAACGCGTATCACAGTCGACTTTTCACTGACACGCCTTATAAAGTTCTGTAATCCAATAGCAATGCCACTTTGACGGGAAACCTTTGATACTCTTACAACATTTTTGTTGAATTCTATGAAATTGAAGAGAGATTTTAACAAAAAGTTCTATAGAATCGGACATATGTATTCTGTTCATATAGCTGTCCAACGATATTGATAATGGCTGTACGTGTTAAGGTGCGTTTTCACTGAAATTCTTGTCAACTTTTGTGTTTCCAACTGTTTGCAACTTTCCGAAACATCACCAATTTTTGTTTCCGTTGAAACAACACCGAATTGAAACAAATTGCCAACAATTTGACCATTGACCTTTGACCCAGCTTTAGACATCATAATGTATCTAGCACTAACGTTTGTGACTATATTTACATTTTATAGTCGACTTTTCGTCACACGATAAGACCAGGTCAAAACGTAATTTAGAAAATAATGAATATTATGATTTAGCTGCTATAAACAGTCCCTTGTGAATGGGATATGCTATTTAATTATAAATTGAACGTAACTACAAAGTTTACGACATTAATTAGAAATGAAGTAAATTCCTTTATTGGTTCAACATAGTAACGATCAAACGCATACTTCGCTACGTTTCATAAAACAAAGTATCCCGCCGCGTCTGTCTATTCGCGATTAACTCTAAAACTACTGAACGGATTTTCATGCGGTTTTCATCAATGGATGAGGTTATTTATGAGAAAGGTTTAGGTGTTTAATTCATCCCGAAATTCCTACGAGAACGGGAAAAATGGGATATGCGCGTACGAAGTCGCGGGCAAAAGCTAGTAATTATAAATAGGATACACTTAAAGTACACCAAGCTGAAAATAGAAAAGCCAAATAATTGAAAAAAGATTGAAATTTAACACTTTACATAACAGCATATTCGTTTGTCCAAAACTTAAAGATAAATCAATAACAATAAATAACAAATAAGCGTTTACAAGTGGGCCTATTGTTTTGTACCTACTCCACCTTGTTATCCGTGAATGATAAATGAATTCTTTGTATTGTACTCTACGAACTTTAAACATTTTCAAATCATTCAATTTTATCGATACATGCTTCTCTATTGTGTTATCAACCGTTTTTTAAATAACAAGCTAACTTAAAGTAGGCATACGTAGAAAGTTGTGGGTTTGTTTATCTTATTAGATTTTGTTGAGATAAAAACGTTCGTTTAGTTGCTTTGACTGGAGTTTTTTTCAGCAGACTGAGTTAATGAAGAAACTTAATCGAAAACTGTAGAAAAGGACCTAATTTTAGGTTAATGAGCACAATTGTAGACTCAAACTTATTCCATTTTTATTTCAGAATCTTTAATTAACTCGTGTCTTGAAAATCATCCGCTTATAGCTGAAGGGAAACATGCGCCGGAGAATTTTAGGCACGGAATTCCGCACCTGAGCTGCAGGTAAGCATATAACTATGCAGTTATATGCTTGAGTGAACATCACTTACATTTCGTTTCTAAACACAATCCCTGTGTGCGCTTTCACGACTAAACCAACCCACACAGCTGGTCCATAAGCCCAAAAACTAATCTCATCACAATCATAATTACATAGTAGCTAGTAGCATGACCCCTTCAATTTTCTCAATCAGAACCAAAGCCTTGAACGATCCAAGACAAGCTAAAAGTAAAAGTATAAGACTTTGATACAAAGATAACAGCACAATATCTTTATCAGGTGTCCAGAAATTATAAATGTTGGAAGACAAGGCCGCTTGGAGAATTTTAGACCGATGCGTGCAGAGATCTATATTACGAAACGACTATGATCAGATAACTGCGAGCGTTCGTCGAAAGCGAACTCGAATGCTCCCGACAGACGTCATAGAAACGCCTGCGTGCCACAACAGTATACTTGGGCTAGGGTTGTCTCGTAAAAGCTCTTGAAGAAACACTTAAAATATCTATATCAAAAATGGGGTCTGGAATTCATATTTTTATGTGCTAGAGATGGATTTGCCTTTAGATTCTTCTTTTTTTCGAGTCAATGGTGACTCTTAAACAGTTCGTGATTAGTAGGTCACGTTTATAGCGGTATCAGTGGACCTCAATTCTGCAGGTGTAAGGGCATTCGGGGTACTCCAACATGACGTGGGCCATGTTTTTCGTTTGAAAACAAAATATCAATGAAAGTATAAACAAAATGTTGAGATTGCAGTTGTTTAAACAATGTAGGACTGAAATACATTATCTGTAACAGAACATCAAAATAAACGCTTGCCTATAAAACTACAGCAACTAACAGCTCTTTTAAAACCAATCAATCATCTCAACAGTTAACCATCACGCTACCCTGATCAATTAATCACAAAACCTACCTACATCTCCGCAGCGACAACCCTAACATTTAGCAACGATATAAAGTAATAATTAGTGTGTAATGTTGCAAGTCGTGTCGTTAGGATCAATATCACAGAACAATAATGCTGATCGACTTCTGACTCATCAAGGTTTGAGGTGAAGGTCTTAAAGGCTACTATCCCTTGACCGATCCCTAACCTTGCTTTCGACAAGATCATGATAACGATGACTCGCCATTGGACGTGATTGAAGTTATGATGGCAACGTACTCAGGTTTCTTTTGATCGGTTTCAGTTTAAAGGTGAAGTTGTATATGTGAATAAAAAACGTATTTGGTGGACAATGGGTGTCGTAAATAGAGAGAAGTGAAGGTGTGAATTTTATTTTTTATTGGATTATTATAAGATTGTTAATATTATTGTAAGTACTTCATCGGCAACATAAAAACTCCCCATTTTCCGGAAAGATAAGGCGTCTATATTACTACACCTGCGTATTTAATTCAAATCTGTTACCCGCAATCAAGAGTGACCACAATGAATACAACATCTTTACTTTTGCAGTCAGTATGGATCCTGTAAGTAGAGACTTTTTGGACTTTTCAGAATAACCTTGCTTATCATTATAAAGTTATTTAATCAGTTCCAGCTATCGATAAAATTAATTGAGGCTTCTTAAAATATGCCAAACTTTCATCAAATTATCGCTTAACCAAGCCTCTATGAGAAGTCATAGAGGCTTGGTTAAGCGATAATTTCTTGAATAACAATAAAATAATAACTCCTTGTTTTAATATTAGTGAAGACTAATATTAAAACAAGGAGTGTCCAAATCGCTGGAAGCGACGACCATAATGTGCACACTTAGGTACGGATCTCGATAGTAAGTGAAGACAGATTTCTAGACGACCGCCTACGTTAGTAGTATTAACATATTTTCCTTTAGATGACTCCTACGACAACGACTAAATATCTGTGATACTTTATGATAAAATTAACGCAGCTACTTTGTCTGTATGTATGTTCGAGCTTAACGCCAAAACTGCTCGATAGACTTCGGTGAAGTATGGCACTGGGCTAAACTAGACCCTCAAAAATGATATATGTACTCGTATGTCTTTCTTAAGATGCAAGAACCGTGCGGAATACTAAGTTGATAAGCACACACACTAAAAGGTGTAGCTTTCATCAACACATAAGCCTGTATGATTAGGTCGATTTTTAAGTTAGAGTACTTTGACATTTAAATCAGACTTGTGGAATTGAGGTCTACAACCTTGCCTCTTTTGTTCAACTGTCAGTTGAAGTATCGATTAACGTATCGATACCTTTGAGTCGGCAAGAAAGCTATAAATGATATAATCACATGTGGCTTCAAGGTCGATTAAGTCCTATAGGGATTGAGGTTAATGGCTGTCCTCAGATAAAACGTATCGGCCATTAGGATCTCATTCTTGTAACACTCATATTGATTCATCTCGAAGTCTTTGTAGTCGAAAAAAGAAGATACGAAACTGGTTGTTAATCTCGATCGCACAGATGTTCAGTTACGTGTGTTTAAAAAATAACACATGGCAGAGCGGCGCACGCGCATCGCATCCGATGGTATCGCGACCGCTCGGGGGGCGTTACGAAAACCACTTACTTATCGCAAGCCATCGACGAAACATTCATTTTGGCTACTCCGCATTCAAATTATTATTTCTAACTAGGTTTAGCCAGCGACTTTGCCTTCGCAAAAACCGTAAATTAAAACGCGTATAAAGTATCCTGCGTCCACGACATGGTCTATTGTTTAGGCCTCGTCTAATAAAAATAAGGCAAAAGTATTAATCACCGCACTTGCTCAAGTCGGGATGACGATTTCAGGCTTGTTTTATATCAGTGACGTCAAAGATAAACTTGGAAAGCACTTATGAATTGAAAAAAAGCAATCCAGTACTAGCTCGGATTTAAATCTACGACCTCTAGTATAAGAGACAAGGCCGTTATCACTGGGCCATCATGACATTATTTCTAAGACTTTTTGTACGTACATCAATTGATTGAGTATTCTGAAAGTTTAAAGAATGCTGGACTAATCTGTCCCGTCTAGATTGAATCGTGAGGTATTTAGATACACGGCGTTCAAGACGCGGGCCATTCATTCTTTGGCTACATAACTCTTGGATTATGATTTAAGACCTCTTTCAAAACTATTGTTGTGTCTCCGAGCTTTCAAGCATTTAATTTTTAAAGAAACTTGAAAGTTATTCTGAATATTTTCTAGTTAGCTTGGCTCATTGGTCTAGTGCGCCCGAGTGCAGATGCTGAGCGTAAGGTCTTGGGTTCGATTCTTGGGTCAGTCAGATATCTATCCCTTCGAGGAGTACAGGCGTGATTTTCATGTTACCTATAGAGGTTTGTTTTTCTAGAAAATACGTTTTTACGGTAAAATACGTTTTTTTTGGCGGATGAACAGTGGTTGTACTAAAAAGTGCCAATGCCGTCATGTAAAAGGAATAGTGCTGAAAATAAATCCGTCTCCCTCTCATACCGGAATCATGATGGATTTAGGACGTCACAGTACCCAGGTACTTTGATGATGTAACGTTATGTGTATAAGACGTGTTTTTCCAATTAGCATTTCAAAGTCTTTCGCGCGTTTACCGTTACGCTTGCTTCATCATTGTGTTAAAGTAACAATCCATATTAAGACGACGTCTTCAAAATGGTTAACGTAGTGTCATAAGTGTCGGAACCTGTAAGACTATTATTTAGTGTCTCGTTACAGGGCTATTATCCTATTGATTGATACAGAATGGCACATATGGGCATTTACTTCTCCACTTTAAATTACTTTGAATAAACAAGCTATACGTAACTACATGTTTTGTTGGTGATCTTTTGTTATTTAAATGGTATTTCTATTGCTATTGAGACAGCTAAAGTGCTAAAAGAGGGGTCATATTTTTGACATAGTTATTCGTCATCATTTTCCTGCCCATGTCACATAGGGTTGGCGCAATACGTTGTCTTGGCTTGCGGCAAACATGCATTCCTTTTTCTTTCATATCATTCCTCTCCTCATCCATTAGTTTTGTAATAGTTAAACATTTATTTTCCAAGAATGATTTTTATTCATAATTATCAAGCTTTCTTTACATAGTTTTGTGTTCTAGGAAACTTTGTGAAGGTAGACTTAATTTAGGAAGTTTTTTTTTCACAAACCAAAAAAGGTATTATTTAACCTAACCATAGACATTATTTTTAAGCTATGAGTGTCGTAATCCTATATAAAAAAGGTTTAGAAAGCCTTGTGGCTTCTAAAGCACAATTGCCTATTGCCTACGGTAATGTAATCTCCAATATCAGAATACGTTGCGATGTTTTTTTAATCATCATACGTTCATCTGCTTTCTATAATCGCTTTTATATCCTGCTTACAGCCAACACAATCATCTTCGTACTCAAATAACAGTGATTACTGTAACAGATATCGTTGCAAATACTAGTTTTTTGCAACAGTTCATTGTAACCGTCACCAGTCAAGCATGGCTGCTCATCAATTTGATATGCGTATACTATGACAAATCACTGTTTAAAAGATTTCGTTGGAGGTCAAATAATTGTGCAACACACTAATTAATACAAAGGCAATATTTTCGGATTTTCGCATGGCCCGATTATCTTCATCACTATCTGAGCCGCTTCATGCAACAATGGAACCATTATAGTTATGTCGAGCACCAATTGTTTGATGTTTTCTTTATTTCGACTTTCAAGGTGATGTTTTGACAGCGTAATTGGTTCGAGACTACTCGTCGTTAATCTTGTGCCTCAAGAATGTAATTAATTTTAGTTTGGTTTTATTTTTTGAATGGCGCGCGCCGCATAGTGTTTGTCAGCGTAATTGCCGTTTAAGCGAACATGAATGCTATTGCTACGGCCTTGTACACTTTCTAGCGGGGTTCAGTGTAACTAGTGGATAGTTTATTTAGTCAGGGTAATTTGGTTTTACACCTATTCGTAGATATGACATTAATTATTGGTAATATTCTTCAATTATGCCCAATAGCCGGGCTGGTATACATCTTATACCGTACTATTGCATCTAACTGCACCCATAATTATTATTACTGCGTTATTTGGTGCAGAGGACACACCCAGACTCGTTAGCAACTAACCTTATGCTTCGTTTAGACCGCTCAATATTTTATACTTAGCTTAAGTTGTTGGATTAAGAATGCGATAGTAAGGACATAATGATTTGACGAGATTGCTTTTGTTTTTTTTTTGCATATTCGTAACATGGGTATTATTTTAACTCTAATGGACGTCATACACTAGGAATTTAGAGGACACGTTTTTGTGAATACGATTTGTAACGTAATTGGAAGCAGAAGGCCTCTTCTACATACTTACCTGTCTTACATTACAGCAATCAAAACTCATGTTTAATAATAGTACTTAGCACTTTTGCTCTAGCAAGATTCAAACTTGGTAAGAATAAGTATAAGGGCATATTAAATCAAACACTATTTGTCACAGCTAAAGGTATGTCAGCACAATAATTTTGACATACTCGCCCGGAACTAGCGCAAGTCCCTAGCCGCGTCTGAACACGCCTGTCTCCAGCCAACGCTGTCCTGAGCTAAGCCTCGTTGCGACAGCGTACAGAACTCATTGTATGTTAAGCGGGCACTTCATCTTTCACGCGGGGCCACGCCGATTTATTGGCCGACGCGCCCCTCTTGTGACACGGCTAGATACAACCTATCTCTGAAACTCATGTCTGATTGAATTAAAGCCTCTCTTGGCATGTCACAGATAACGGAGTGTCTCGGGTTAGACGCAGATTAGATATGGTTTTAACGGTTGTCTCACTTGATGAATTAAGGGGAAAGCTGAAGGGTTTGTGGTTTCCGCGTGCGTGTCATATAGATAACATTCCGAACTTTAATTTAATCTAAGAAAATTTATCTCGCGTGTAAAGCATGGGAGGTTTGTGTTTTCTCAATGTGATGCAGTTTATATAATGTTCTCTATTCATCTTACATACGTGACTCGACAGCGATTTTCATTTTCTATCGCATCGTAGCACATCATAATTCCGAGAGCGCTGTAACAATGGATGCGCACGCGCAGCGCTCGCTCCCCGAGGCGCGACCTCTGACCGGCGCCTCGCCACGTGCTGCCGCTCTCATTGGCTGCGGTACTCCCAACACTCATCGTTTTGTAACACCTCTAGTCACCCGCGCTCGCTTGCCACTCTATTCACTCCGTTATAAGGCTACTTGCAAACAAAATACTGTCCCATTGTTAGCTGCCCTCTATATTGTATTCAATCTTTTCATAGCCACTTGGACCTCTGACCTTTCACTCCATAATATTATATGTTGGCATCATTCTGTTTTTGCTTATTACTGTCTCTTTATCTCACCTATCTATTGTCGTACACTGGGGACATCAAAATTGATATTTAATCTTGTCCCATAACATTCAATTCTCACAGTAGGTCATCGATTATTCTACAGAATTGCAGATTGTATGTTTCATGCATTAGTTGAATTGTATTCTCCGAATAGTCTAATAATTCGATGTCGTGGAATTGTTCGACGTGTTGCCAAAACGTTTTGGTATCGAGACATTTATTAAACGTATTATATTTGCGTGACCGTTTTCGGGCCTAATGTCTGTGGAAATGTGATCACGTGCGGCCTTCGTACGGCGCGCTGCGACAACAGAACGACTGGGACAAGCATTGTTCTATGACATTTCAGGCTTGCTAATGACAAGCAATTTCGATTTTGAAATAGAACACATTTGATTTATATTGTCTTTTAATTTGCCCCAAATTGCTCGTACATCGGACCAAAATGTGAACTGGAACGACGTGAATTACTTAAAGTTTAAACTATATCAAATATTATGAGAATCAAATATATCAAAGCAATTTACTATATTGAATCGTTCAGTAATAAATTGTTTCTATAATTTATGGGTTTAAATATAAACTTAATATGTTGAAACTGCTCTGGTAAATGGTGTAGTCACGCCCGCGGCTGGATTTTTTCGCGAGAAAATCTAGATCTGCTCTAGATGTTTTGATAAGGATAATAACTGCACAAAAGTTTCATAATATTTAGTGTAAAATGTGTAAATAAAATCACGGTTTATGTTGGTTAGAAATATGAATCAACGGCTTCATTACGTACAACCTAAATAACAAACATCGCCTTATCTATAGATCACGCGTGGGATGTCTGACGGGATGTCATCCGCTGTCATCCGTCGGATGACAATGACAGTTCGGTCCAGCTGTCACACAGCATACTCGCGGTGGTCGGATGACGCATTGACGCCTCTTTCACAAGTGCTTGCGGTATTTAGAGTGAACCGCAACTGATATCATATTTCGTGATGTTGTAATGTCTGTGTGTACGTGTCTTTGTTCCTTGTACGATAAGCTGACTCGTGGCCACTTTGTAGATTGATTAAGTTAAGGCTTGTTTAGTTAAAGATGTATATTTAGGTATAGGCAACATCTCGCAGGAGTGCAATTACCATTACGAGAAGTACACATGCAATTTTCAAAACTTAATTCTTTACTTACATAAAAGTTTTATTTTACGGCACTTATTTTGTAAACCTCAATTTCATAGCTCACCCAATAATGGTTTAATAAAGTGTTACAATATTATTAGCCGATGAAAATAATCTGATAATTTGTATGAAATTTCGATGTTACAAAAGTTACAACGGCTTTGTTGAACGAATTAGTTATCGCAACTTTTTGACGAAAAATACTCAATCAAAATAAATAAATAAGCAGCTGAAATAGGTAATTGTTTTGTGTAGTACAATATTAAACTTTTTATGCGTTAAATTAAACAATATTCTTCCGTGTTGCAATCTCTGACATAATTTAAATCACGACGAGTACTTGGATCTAGTTTCACGATTGATAAAAACTTGGTCTAAATCTCAGCATTTGCGTAAACTATGAATACGACCCCTGTGGTGCGTGGCTAAGTCGCCTTCTATGTTGAGAAACCTCGAGTTAGTAGTTAAGATTCATTCGAACAGAAACTAGTGTTCCTGAAGTTTTCAAGTAAGTTATATTAGGTATCATCATATAAGCCGAAAGACGTCCATTGTTGGACATAAGCCTCCCCCAAAGGGGGTGGCATAGTCGCCATACTTGGCAGGCGGGTTTGCGATCGCAGTGTAGCTGTTGCAATGCACAGAGAATGCTGCTGCCCATTCTCTGGTGAATCCCTCAGTCGCCTCTTACGATACCCACAGCAAGTGATGGGATGGTGCTATTATTTTACGTCAACACCATACAGAACATATTACATTAACACATTTAAGTATAACAACCAAATATATCTTTATTTATTTATTTAACAGTTTATGTACATACATTTAACATATAGATAATAATGAAATGAATGGTACCGCACCACGAGTTCATAGTATTTATGCTGTAATCACCTGTAATATACTAACTACTACACTTTTATAGTTTTCGAAGTACTTCAAAACGAATCCTTTCATGAAATACGTATATCTTCATATTTCAGTTAGAAGCATTAACTTGAAAACTGAATTGGCGTGAACTATTTTAAAGATAATAACATTTAAGTTGAGTGGACAAATAAGAGACATACTGCAAACATTCAAGCAATGAAAACAGCAACCTTCAAAGAAGAAAAAAAAACTGCACGCGGCAATAAACTGTTGATCTCGATCTAAAATACTCATCAATGCTTTACAACGATACAATGATTGAATCGTGTAACCTCGTCACTCATTCCAATTGCAGTTAATGATCTCTTATTTAATACTCGAAAACACAATTAAACTCCTTTTATACAACACTCAGTAAAGATGACTTACTTTGATAGGTAAATTCAATTTGTTAAATACAGTCAAGAGCAGAAATAAGTATCATTTTGCAAAAATGCTGGTCCCTTTTCCCCCCTTGGAACGATTGAAATAAAAAGGTGTTACATGCCTTGTCTTTTTGAGACCGCACTGATACAAAATAAGTTTTATTTCACAAAGGTTTTTCACGAGAAAAGACTTTTGAATTTCGCAAAATGTCCACATATTTATGCGCTTGACTGTACCAAGGGGCCAAATATCCCTGGTAATACACTTTCTATTTGGAAGGAAGTAATCACTTAGTTTTTATTAAAGTTAGTACCTACTTTCTAAAAAGTATAAGAAAAACAAATTAAATTATTTTGACAGCGGATGACAGGAAGGTAATATTTTGCGTGAATGAAATCGGTGGCTGTTTATGTAAGACATCCTCGGGATGGTGGAGCAATCAGCTTCCCTTGCTTGATTCATACGGTTTCCTGATGATAAGCATCTCATACTTATAATAATATTCTACCATGACCCTGTTTATTATATTAATGTATTACGTATTGTCAGTTATACTTATAACTGACAATGCGACAAATTTGTCAAAAACAGACAATTTGCGCGACAACTGTTGTTTAATAAAGCAGATAATTTATGAAGTAAACGTGCGAAATTGTAGAATAGGGAATGTGCATGCCTTTTTTTATTAAAAGAATTTTTAAAATACCTTCATCAGTGTTGAAGTTATTAAGCTTCAAAGTTGACAATTAGACAGAGAAGTCCGATACCACATCTGACGTCAAATACTATGACGCCTATACAGCTGCCATATAAAACAGCGTTTTCGCGAGAGGGACAGATATATTTGTTTAAAATAGTTATATATCGTTTGGTTTTCGGTCAATTTCGATTCTGTTTTCACTGTTAGTATTATGTTTTGTATATTTCTAGATAAACTGTTTGGATATAAATATTTTTTCTTGCATATTCCCTATTGTCAGATTTTCGCTCGTTACTTGTCATCAGTTTATTAAATAGGCCCCATGTTTGTTTGCAGAGAAGATCAAGTCTTTGAAAATTACTAGGAATAATATCGGCAAGAAATTATTTTTAACGTATTTTTAAGAAAACATGGGAAACAAACCTAATGCTGACTTTGTAAACTACGCGAGTTGCAGTAGAAAATTCATGTTAAAGCGGGGGTGAGAGGTGGGATAATGTGTATCAAAAAATGAACTTCACAGTTGTCATTCAGTTCGATCGAACCCAAGGATTTTTTTTTTAAATAAACCTCTTTCTATAAGTTCAACTGTACAAATCGTTGATCATCATGACATCGTTATATAAACCGTATAAAAAGGCGAGACAGGATGACGTTTTCAGAAAAAAAAATGAGCACCAAATATTAAACATACATATTATTATCTTCCTTACAACTTCAGCTTTTCAAATCAGTGTTAAAGTTCTAAATGACCATGTAATAACACTTGACGCTAACATTATTAGCAGTTGATTCGTCAGGTACTTCATGCATACAGTCCCGATTTATTACTTCTTCGATAAACATTACCAAGTCATTCATGGCCACTATAAATCTTTTATGAGCTCCATAGAGCTTGCAGATGAGTAAATACCTGTGCTTGTATGGTCTGCAGAAAAACCTATTCTCTGAGAACTTTTAAGGTTTTACATTTCTGTTTGTGTTTTTGTTTACTGCTTCCAACTTTCTTCTACATAATGTTATGGATTGGATGGATTCTTAGGATTCAAAATTATGTGAATAAACATTTGCAAAGTACATAAGAGAAACATTCGCGTTAATCAATTGAAACAATCGTCCTCATTTAAGCCGTAAAACGTCCACTGCTGGACATAGTCCTCCCCAAGTGTCCTGTGCGTCTCGTATCCTGCGGATTACATGATAATTTCAAAAATATTCAGATATGTATTAGTAGTATTTTCCGATATTGGTATTTTAAACTTATTTTTTGTTCTTTTACGTTTTTGCTGATCGTACTTTACCATAAAGTGGCGTGTGCTGTTTTATTGATCATTTTCATTGCCTCCAAGATTTTCGTGGCGGAAATGAGAATTTCCTTATTGTATTTTGCTATATATTATATTTGGAGGATGTGGGCTGGTTCTTCTGCAGATAAATTTTCGGTTAGCAATTAATTATAATTATTTGGGCGCGATTAATCTCTGATGCCCTTGTTTGTGTTATGAGTTTGATTAGTAGGAACTTACTTAACCTTAACAATGATAAATGTGGTTAAAAGTTATAATAATAATTATGTGATTTTAAAATTTGGTTGTCGAAGTTTATCTGTTTAACATTATGAAATTTAAAGTGACAAGAAATGGAAATTGCTCTAATTTTTTAATATATTCCATATTTCATCAAATTGGTTTTTGCTTTTTTATAACGACATAGTCTTTTGTATTATATGCTTATAAAGAAATTATAAGTGAGTCTATAAGATCGAATAAAACCGTTTCTTTGGTAACCTACTGTTTTCTTTGTGAACTCTTTTTTTACCGACTTCAAAAAAGGAGGAGGTCTGAATTCTTTTTTTTTGTACGTTTGTTCAGCGATATTTTCGCCAATTGTTAACCGATTTGGATGATATTGTGTGTTTGGAAGACTATATTTTCATACTGGTCCCATTTTAATTTGGTGAAGATTTGATAGCAAATCTTCCGGGACTGCTGAAATCGCATGTCTGTTTATTGTTTACATCAGTTTATAACATAACATCACGCCGGTACGCTGTGAAGAGACACGCAGATGGGAGCAAGTCAGCCATGTATTTGGGGTTATCTATTCGGGCATAACTTTATTGTTTATGAACCGGACTTAATGATTCTTTTTGCGTTGAATTTAGCTAAATATATTTAGTTTGCATTGGACGTTGAACTTCAAAGATAAACAAGTGAGATATTGTTAGGCTCATGTCAATCCCAAAGCAAAGTAGACGTTTAGCTGACTATGGTCTGGTATAACTTTAATTTCGGAAGTCGGTGTCAAAAAACGAAGAAACAACCAAAATACCGACTTCCGACATTCAAGTTATTTTATACTTTGTAGTGTTTTTTATTTGGAAGTCGGTTGTATGTTTTTAAATTACGTGTAGATTATATTTAATGTAACGGATAGTTTTACATGAGTAACAATAAAAGCTAAACGTAACGAAGGAGCCTGGAACTCACAACACAGAGAATACTAGTGTGAGTTTCACGAATCAGAGTATTTTTTTAATGTAAATTGTTAAACAATAAATTATTCTTCTTGTTATTAATAACACGATTTTTATTCCCCCCTAAACTAAGCTTTATTGCCAACTCATACCAGTTAAACCGTTATAACCCTACTAATTAACCCTTGCCTACCGCGTCTCAATCAAATCGATCAGATTAAGGAAGTGGCTAATAGTCGCCCGGTAGCATGGAGGTGTTAAGAAATAATTACGAACGGTCACGCCTCCCCTGATTGGTTTTCGTAAGAGATCGTAAATCTATACAAAACCCTGATGTGTTTTTTATTAGAATTATAATAGTCACAAGTAGATGGGCGTTTTTGTGATGTAAGTGCTAAATGTGGAGGTGGCTTATAGATGGTAACTTATAAAATGTAGACTTGTATGTATGTGATTGCTCGGTATTGCCATGATCTGGAGATTGCTATGTTGAGTAGTTTAAAATATTAAATATTTGTATCAAAATTTAGTGCCTAAAAGTGAAATAGATCTTGGCTTAGTTAATGCCTCAGCTGATTTTGCTAAAAAAGGACTTCGTCACAATTTCTTTGCAGACAAAGCGTATCAGCGAATGTCGCAGTTCATACAGATTGACAGAATTCTGACACTGGCTGTGACAGCAGAAATTGTGACACAAATTAGTGGTACATCATAGCAATAGCACCCACCACCAAAAATTACAAAATTCCATGTGCCTATTTCAACGAGATATGATTTACGATTTAAAGTTGTCTAACATGCTCATACAAGTTCTATTATCAGAAATTAATCTGCACCCCACAAATTACCATATTAATAATCTACTCAAAAACTGCAAATCAATGATAATTACAAACCAATTAGACTATACCAAAACATTTTAATTAAGATTTCTTATCGCAAAATTGACAGCATAACATATCCTATTATATTAATCCTACTAATATCGTAAATATAAAAGTCAGAATGTTTGGATGTTTGTTAATTTATCATGCCACAACGGCTGAACAGATTTTGATGAACACAACTACAACTACATTTCATCAAAACTACTTTTTGTACTGGTAAATAAAACAAAAAAAAACACCAACCACCAACTTTGGATAAAACATTTTTAAGCGAGTGAAGCCGCAAGCAGAAGCGAGTTCCTAATATTTTTATTAAAATAAAATAAAGTCATGCGCATATTAAAATTATTATATAAAATATTCATACATAAATAACTAGCTAATGATACATTAACAATTCAAATGTACTCCCGAGGATATATTAGTGTATTGTTAATAAGATGATGCTCAATTTAATGTGTCCATAATTAGGGGTTAGGCACATTTAATAGGATAACTGTTGCTTATTTGCGCCGCCAATGGTCAATAAATCGGCATTCTCGAACAAAGTAGTCTAAATGGCACTTGCTTTTGTTCAGGTGTTAGTACACTGAAAGATTTACAAGCGATATTTAGCTTTATGGTAACCTGTTTGGTAGAACAGATTATAGGTACTTAGGTTTTCGATCCTGGAATGTATAGTGCAAGTATTTGTCAATAGAAGAGCTCATGGCTAAATAGTAACAGCCGCACGGGTCGATCTTCAACGTTAAGAGACGCTGCCAAGGTCAGAGACTAGGACTCGGAGACTCCTCCGTGCTTCTGAAAGCACGTTAAGCCGTTGGTCCCAGCTGTCATTTGTAGATCTTTGGCAGTCGTTACGGATTGACGGAAGCCAGAAAATCTGACTCCAGTCTTGCCAAGAAGTACCGTGTCACCCAGTTAATGGGTTGTGGAGGTCTGGTAGGCAGCCGCTCCACGTCAAATTCAGCATTCAGCTGAATCTGGTTTCACTGGAAGCCGAGCCTAATATAGTTGAGCAAAGGCTAGGCAGATGATGATGAGTATTTGTATTTGTTTGTGTTTGTGTTTGTTTCGTAAATAAATATAAAGTAAGTATTATCAATGATCACTTGATCATTGATAATACTTTTTGCTTAACGACTTATATAAATAACGCATGTTGATATCTAATGTTTTTGTAAAGTTTAAGTAGAATAATATCTGGCGTAAACTTAAAAAAAAAAATGCCTCAAAATTCATTTTGAAACCTTCTCAAGGAATGTGGAATATGAAAAATGATGATGCCTGAACGTGACGTTATTTGTAATGTTTAAAAAAATATATATTTTGAATATCTTCGCTTGCACTGTGTAAATGCTTCTATCTCAGATTATAGGATGCGTCGTAATTCAAGTACTTAAGTTTTCGTCGGTCAATTGCTCAATACGCTGTCCAACCAGCGAGGACAAATTCAGACTTATTAATGTTACTTATAATGCAGACTTTGGAAGGAAACTGATTTAATGTTAGACTAATTTTATTTTGTCTGTATGTCCGTGTGAATCAGTCTGATATGATTTGTGTATTGAAGGCAAAATATATGTTTGGTTGGGTTTTTATAAATCAACAGTTGGTAATTTCCTATTAATAAAACTGGACCTCTGGGAAGATAGGGGTCAGTTGTAGTTTCTGCTCTAGATCTATTATTGATAGGTTTCAGGAAAAATCTTTGATTCGTATCGCCATTTTTATTGTACACACTATTTTAAGCTCTACTCAGATCAGATTAAACAACCACTTAACATTTCATAAACAAAAACGCGACGCTTTCCGCTCAACGAAAGCAAAAAAAAGGCAGATGCATATCATCGGATGCACTAATCGGCCGTTATCTTAAACCGGTGTTTAGCCGGCTGGCTGAGCACTATACTCCTAGCACTATCAGCTATCTTCGCGTGGGAACGGTTCGCACGAACCGCTCCGATTGTTTGACGGACAAAATGGAATGTCAAGATGAACGTTGTGTAAGACAGTGTGTATGAGGGTTTAGTTTGACATTCGGACGGCTTGTATTGCCACATACGAAAAAAGATAATTCTTATTTTTTTATTTAATATGGGTTTGCTTAGGATTAGGATTTTATATTATTTTTGCATGCTCTGTTTGTGTTAAGGGAGCCTTGGGAGTATTGAATTCATTAAACTTTCATTATTTACAGATACATACGAACTTTTTAAATAGTATATATGTCACCGGAAAATGGCAAACGCCGTAAGATTGTAAAATATCGCCGGAAATTGTAATCAATTTTTTTTAAATAAGCCACGGTTATATTGGAAACCACTAAATTTCGATGGGATTTATTGTACCTATTCAAAACAGTTTTTTCGTAATATTTCGAGAAATTATAATCTAATGAAGATTTATTACAATATAACAGAGTCTGCAATTTTCCGGTGTCATATACAAGCTAATAAAAAATATATACAAAATGTACAAGCGGGATAAAAAGTGAAGAGGAAGAACATATAGGGCCTCGAAACCTTCGTCCACATCGCTGTCAACGCGAAAAGTGCCAACATTAACGTTTATTCGAGTTCAATTTTGGCAAGATATATACATATATTCATAAATACTCAGCGTTTTTGTTTCCATGTGGAATGTAGGTCACTATTGAGCAACTATTTTATTCTAAATTGCGATTAATTAATGCACAGACATTATTCAAGCACAAAGAAGTGATTACTCCATAGGCCATGCATTCATCTTTAAATTGCTATCAGAACAAGATTTAGGCCGCTACCAGTAGGCTGTAACTAGCCTACTTAATGTCTTAATAATACTATCTAATTAACATCTAACAAGAATGCCATCCGTCAAGGTGGAATGTAGATTCGAAGATATCCTTCAATCTGGACTCGCCTGCTAATGCACTAAAAATAACTACAGTCAACAGATGCAAATCACATAGGCAATTACAGTCACTCAATTTCACATAGAAATGAACGGCACAATACACCGAACCCTGATGATATTCATTATGTTAATATCCATCGCATAATTTGACGTCTCACGCACACACGGCACGCGTCCACAAATTGTGTTAGCAACAAAATCTGTTTTAGATTACACTAATTTGTCAGTTGTATAGCTGACAACGGTGGTCCATTCATGCCGCCTCGTGTGGGAAACGTTATGAAATTGAAAATGATCATATTTCTTTTAAAAGACACTAGGCGATTGCACAAAGATTCACCTAGTTTTCGTCGTTAACTATTCATTATTATGTGCCGTGGGAGATTTTTTGTGGCCGCCATTGTTAGTTTGATTGGCGCATTCCAAAGGATGTGGACCGTCTGTGTGTTACTCGGTCTGTGGCACGAAGCTACGAAAGGGAACTGTAGCGAATCTGTTCTACTATAATTGGGTTGTTTTGTTTTGTAATTAGTTTATTATTTGATGATGAGTGTAATAAATTAGATAATTATCTTGATAATTATTATGAAATGGAAACGTAACATAGTTTTTTTACTAGCTACGTACGACTTGTTGCACGCATTCCTTAGTTATGCTTTAGTTGCGTGTCAACTTTTATTTTTGCAAGACAGTGTTAACATGAACTTAAATTGATATAAACCATTGATAAAGTAATCTCTCAAGGAAAAACTTTTATATAACATGAGGGGACTTGGGATAGTTGACAGTGCGACATTTTACTATAAAACAATATAACTTCTAACTAACAACTAAGAATGTTTCGATGTCCTGTAAGTTCTTCTCCGCCACTTATTATTCCACTTGTACACTTTATTTTTTTTTATTAACTTGTTTATGCCACCGGAAAATGGCAAACGCCGTAAGATTGTAAAATATCGCGTGAGATTGTAATATTTTTTTTTTAATAAGACATGGGTATATTGGAAACTATTGAATTTGGATGGGATTTATTGTTTAAAAAAAAAAACAATATATCGAGAAATTATAATTATATCAAGATTTATTACAATATTACGGAGCCTGCAATTTTCCGGTGACATATCACACTATCACACTAATATTATAAAGGCAAAAGTTTGTGAGTGTGTGTATATGTTTGTTACTTCTTCAAGCAGTATGCAGCAAGCTGACACCCTGGATTAACACATAGGCTACTTTTTAAATATATTCTAAAACCGCGGGTAACATCGCGGGGCGCAGCTAGTATACAATAAAAGAAGTTTGTATAAATCTGTAGGTAAATAAATCTACTAACAACTCAATCCAACAACACGTTCAAACAACAGCGCGTAACAAGGGTGTCTACAAGTAAAACACTGCTCCAGATTCTGAAGGCTCTATGTAAATTTTGGCGTTCATCTGCGCAGTAAATACACGTGCAACTCGTACTATTAAAACACTAGTGTAATCAACGACACTATGCATAAATGAATCACAAAACCCCATGAGTTATAGTCGGTGGACGATGAATATTAAAACTGTAACTGGGTTAAGTTGTAGATAACCTATTTTAGTTGGCATGAACGTTTTAAAGTGGTATTTTTTTGGTTGGTTGTATTTTTGTTGGTAAGGTATGACGTGACACAATGCAACATTGCTATGAGCTATTTTTTTTAAATTATATTATTCCAAAGTTCGTTTAAAGTTGGTCTTTGTGTTCAATAGGTACCTATTTTAATTTAAAAAGACATATGTACCTTGTGCAACCTTTTTTTGCGAAACAATACCTGAGTTTTCCTCACAGCCATTTGCAAATTTTGTCGAACCGAAGTAACGTATATAGGTGTTTACATTTCTGCATCGGAATAAATATTCTAGAACAGAGTTCCGACGTACCAATACGTTTTGAAGTTTTGGACATGTTCTTCTACTGCTTAAAATACACAGAAATCTAGCGACAACGTACTATGTAAGTAAATTATTGTAACAGCTTATTTCAAAACACCTGTCAAAGTTTAGGTGCTAGTTAAAAATATTTTTGTAATATCACGGTAAACTGCTAGATAATCTTACAGGATACAATAATTAATATTGCGACATTTTATCAGTAAAAATTAATAAGATATCCGCGTGGATACGTAATTAATCACGATTTATCGTTTGCTGATTGCGTCGCCACTGAAAGTGTATTAAAATCAATATGGCGTCTTTAGTAATCTGAATGGAATCGCCACGTTGCGACCAATTAAGCTTGCGAAACAAACAATATCTGATTTATATTGTGTCCAGTTTCATAGTGTTTTATTACAATTAGCAACGAGACGAGTTTTCGTAATTGTGAATTAATGTTAATGTTCGCATAAGTTGTCAGTTAGCGGATAAGCCCTTATTTGGTAATGTAATATCGTGATACCAAAGCTAAATGCTGTATAAACTGAAGCAACTTTACAGATTACTCTAATAAAATGACGCGGCCATTGTTGAACTTAAAGATACTTAATGTCATTTGCTCCATTTTTCCATCGTCGACCACATCATCGCTTTCCATCATGTCAGATTTTGATCAAACGTGAGCATAAACAATACAATAATAGAAGGAACTAACCGAAAAATCGAAACTTGCATAGACAATGAGTAACATTGATCGCTACTCAAGCGTAACCACATTAATCATCAAATGAAGATTTAATAGTAAAGTGTAATCAATAGGAAAATCAGTAAAAGTTTTTAAAATACATATTAATGAATATATGTACAACTATTTACTATATATACTTTAATAAAAAAAATAAAAATAACTGACTAAAAATAGTCTAAAATATGGCGTCGAAAAATTCGTCCGTATCGCTGGCCACTAGTAAAGTACCCAAAAGGCTGGCAGCATTGTTAATCAATAAGAAGTCATTTAGCTCCTGGATTATAACTGGCATCTTACGTGTGACAAAATATGCTTCATAAATTTTCAATAAACTCGAAAATGAAATCGATAGTCGTCAAGCTCGTGCGTATCTGATTTAACTACGATGCAGATTATGAACAAATCGAGTGGAAACTATTGGTTTGTAATAATCGGTAACGGCAATTAAAAATCTGGTGTGACGCAACGGCAATTTTTAGCGATTTCTTGCGCCAATGAGAGTTTCTGACTTATTGTTAATGATCACGATAGGTAACGGCTTCGGTCTTTGTACTGTCAGCAAAAAAATAATATGAAATTGGATCGTGTAATGATTATGAAAATTATGATTCAATAGAATTTGCCGGATATTTTGTATTAAACTTGTTAATTCAGTTGGTCTTTGCTTTGAGAACTTATATAAAATCTGAATATTCATTTATGTGCAAAACCTTGATAACATCCATGAAAGAAATTCGATATTATTTAACGTTAAAAAGTAGTCTACCATTTTGAAAGTAGGTAGTTACATTATGAAAACTGCGGGATACTTTTGTTACTGACTGTACAAATGAAATTGCAAGTGATGTTCTAATCAAGGCCTTTTTTGTTAAACTACCAATTTTACTTTTTAAATCGAATGAACGGTGTCAGTGCAAAGCGTACCGCCAAGGAAATTCATTTGGAAATAAAACTGAGACATCTGGCTTATTTTTCTTTATTTACATATTATATCAGTCCGATTTCGACTATTCAGCACTAGAAAAGCAATTGTTATTGAAAATTATTTTAATTTTGCAGTTTTTGAACACAAACATAATTACAAACATAATTTTAGTCAATGCGTAGGTATACCTAATTGTAGTAGTAGTTCTAAAATTCTAGTTTTACAAAATTTATAAAGTTTGAACGACCCATTTTTAAAGTAAAAATTCTCACAGTTTGCGTCAAGTGATTCTAAAAATGTACGGTAACACTTAGTTTAATGTATCTCTTGAACTTACTTGGCGTATTCTAGTAGCAATTTACTGGTGACCAATAAAGAGACTCGTAAAATAGCGGGATTCTTAAGTGACAGCTGAAATGATGAGGTTTATAACATACTTTAAGATTTGAGTTTACGTATGTTAAAACTTATACTGAGAAGTGTATTATGCCTATTACCCAGTATTCCATAGAAACGAGAAGTAAGTAATAAGGATCGATAATAATTCTAAGGTCTGAAATGAATTATAGCTAGTGATAACTATAATTACAACAGCGTTTGTTGATATAGTTTGCTAAATCGTTGTAGATAGAGACATGGCCGACAGACTTATTTTTTATGCCTTGTTTGACCCACTGCTGGGCAAAAGTCTCTGCCATATATTTACGGACACTCTGCTTGCGGCTCCTGGAACCTGTAAGGAAAGATATTTTTTTCCTTTTGAGGTATCGAGCTTTAACTATAAGAGCGGTTACGTATTGCATCCGATCCGAACCCATAAAAACACGGATTTAAAAAACTTGGACCGAATTCGGATGTTGCTTTTCGTACTGCATCCGGTCGGAATTCGTGAAAATACGGATCTAGAGTATAAACACTAGGACCTAATTCGGATATTGCTTACGCACTATTCCGATCTCTGATCCAAATTCAATCCAATATCGAAATATCGAATCCGAGGTAATGCAAAAAAGTTCATACAAACAGTACTACGGCTACTTCGGTCCGTCAATATTTTTTTCGAGTTGGAGACTCACGGATGACACAGAGAAATCGGATGACGGAAATGAGATCTAGTACGTAAGCAACCATACAAATGGTTTTATGTCTACTTCGGAACGTATTTTCACGGATTCGGATCGGATGCAGTGCGTAACTGCTCTTAGCCTTCGATTACGTCTGTTTACTATTTTTCCAAAGTAACCGTCTATTTTCAAAAACAAAATCGTATATACCTCCGGTCAAAACCATCTCACACCTGTTCCAAACAAAAACACACTAAACCCAACAGAATCCAAACAGTAGCCACTAGCCACTAGCCCCATTGCCTCGGATCATAACAACAGAGCCCAACGTTGGCATTCATGTGTGCGAACATTTTACAAACAATGGCGTTCCCATGCACCGATTGCCATCAGTAGTAAACTTGCAATCGTTACGCAATGGAAGACGTATGCTGTAGATAACGAAAGCACTTTTTGTGTGTTTTAAACACGTGTGAGCGAGATATATGTGTATTGAGGTCTTAAGGTAAGGTACAGTACCATACTTTGTTGCGGATTTTGCAAGACGACAGTGCTAAATACGATGTTGGAAAAATCTGTGCAACTAAGTAGGTAGGTTAAGTTAAGAAAACTTTGAAAAGACTGGCTAGAATAGTAAAGTGAAATACAATAGAGCAACTTTTTCATTATGTGTCAAAAAAAATTTTTTTTAGCAAGGTTTAAACTCACTCAGTCACAAGGGACGATAGGGGTAGGTCATTTTAAGCTAAGTGAAAAAGTTCAAATTTAAACAGGGTGTCGGAAATAGTGATGTCAGTTTTGGCAGTGCTTGAAACCACGATATGAGATGAGAATATTGTTTCTTGTAGCTGAAAATTAAATTTAAGGTTTTAATTTTCCATACCATAATTGCAATACAAGTAAAATGATTGAGCCACTACGATTAAAAATACGATAAAGAGAGCAAGTTTCACGGTAATTTGTCAGATTTGAGACACCTACCTATGTATGATCATTGATCTACAAGACTAGTAATTATTGTCAGTAACTAATTAAAAAGTTAAATTGATTATTACTCATAGATTTTAATTGGATCGGAATTCAGAGAACAATTAATTAAAACACGGATATTCACAAAGAATTCTGTCAAGAAAATAAATTAAAACCGCAAATATTTTTAACAAAGCTTTTTATTTAATTATTAAATAAGACTTAGTATTAGATAAACCACACTTCATAATATTTAACACAATTTAAATACTGTTTATGTTTTATCTAACCACAACAGTTTTATTCCTAAGACCTCAGACACTGTTGAAGTAAACGTCAGAAGGGATCAATTTAAATCAATATAATTGAAGTGCATTTTTTCATAATTATTATTTGACAATTATGTTAACCATAATAAATGTGTATCACGTTGTATTGCGTGAATTAATGGATTAAGTATATTATCTCATAAGCAATAGCTTTGTTACATTAACTAGAAAAATATTAAATGAAGGTCCATTGGTAGAAAAGATGGTTGAAAGGAATATTGGATTTCCCAAGACAGGTAAAAGTGGATTCAGGTTTTTCTGTGGTCGGTACAGCTCCATTACTTGTGCATATTAAATACTAGTTTTTTTTTGGAAAAAAACCCAGATAAGCAAGACCCAGATTGTCCTGTGTGATAAGACCGCAAATTGTTCGCTTGTTTTATAAATGTTTATCCTGTGCTTATTGTAATGGCACACACGTAGCTAATTTTAAGTTTTACTTAAAATAAATTCAATATTTACACAGACAGCCAATTCTTCTAATTGCTTAGCAACGCTCGCAGTCGCATCTCTGGCGCGATCTGTTAAACACTCCTCTAATTTACTACAATTTTGACAGATTGCGATTGACACATGCGAATGCGAACGTTACTTATAAATTATTAGAATAATTGGCCCTCAGATTGTTTGTAAGAATTAATAAGGGCAAAACATAAGTTTTGTTCAGATGTTTAAAAATGGGAGATAAAAGTAGCATTTTAGACCATCCCACAGTTTATATAAACACTTATTTATAAACTCCAGCTAAGAATAACAAGATGAGCGCAAATTAATAGATCAACATTGCTCCTACTTTATGTACACTCGGCTGAACTTAAATGACGATATTAGAAACAAAAACTAAACTCAAGGTATGTACAAACGATGATTGAATTAATGTAGTATTCTGCAATATTGAACGAACACAGGAATTAAATTCCTTTGATATATTTTTTGTGGCTTTGAGGGTTGCATTATGTATGCTTGTAAGCATAACGATGCTTAGGTATGTTTGGAACTGGAAAAAAGCTCAGCTTAAATGTTCCCACAGAAAGGCATAGGATAGTCACGACAATGCGCCAACGTATTCATGAAATATTCTGAAAAGAAAACCCGTTAATTCCTCCAGAATATCTCAAAATAATAATATTTAAAGAAAATAACTTATTAACTAACTAAAAACGAAATAATGATTTTGATTCTATGAAAAGGACTGTCGCATCGTTTTTTTATTGTCGCGTCGTGCCTTTCTGCTGGAGTGTAAACCACGACTATGCTAGTCCTGCTCCATAGAACAATCAAGGGTGTAGACAAAATCAAACTGGTTGATTTCTGTATTTAAACTTTATAGAAATACTGTTTCTTTTTTGTGTTTTTATTTTTCTGTTAACTCACACACTGTTTAATTAATGGTTCCAATATTTGTAAATATGTGAGTACCATTTACCTAAATTTATTTAGAAAATGAATGAGTTTACCTCTGCTGGTAATAGTTTGTTCCTATAAATAGCATACTCTGGGTCCTCACATAATATTAAATTAATTTTTGGATACCAAATTTTAAAACCATTATTTGAAAAGAGTAACTATGGAGTTTCTTGTCCGTTCTTCTCCATAAGAATCTACCTTTCCGAATGGACAGTAGAGTCACTTTATTAATGTAATATTATTATTTTACTGAACTGTAAATGATGACGTTCAAAAGTGCCGTTTAATGGCCTAATTGAAATAAACGTTTTGACTTTGACTTTGACTGAGGATATAAAATTAATATAGCTCGTAGGTACGATTAGGTACTGGTATGATAGCGTCAGAAGTTTCAGGAACAAGTTCAATCAGCTGAGCCACTCGCAGTCTAAAGATTGACTGGTCTGCCAACGAGTCGACTCTCTACTTTAAAGGGCCTGTAAATGAATCTCCTAATCTTTATTACTTTTATAATACTACCAATTAATTGCTTCATGATAACAATTTCCTATATTTCTTTATATAACCAACTGGTATAGATTGTACGTCCCTTGGTTTTCTCCTCGCTCTATCAACTGTTATCGTAAGTGCAGAAAATTCCAAGTGGATGTCATTATTTGAGTGCTCAGTAATGAAATGTTAATTTATCAGTTAATGGTTGAAATATCTGGGCAGATACTTACGTATCTATCAACTAGTATTAATAGTTTTATTGGTTGACTTTCCTATTTTCAGGATCTCTCACCAGTTGGATTTAACAGAATATTTGAAATTTGAAATGCAAGAAGTTGTCAATTTTATTTACAACTAAATATCTCCGACCCATTAATTATAAAAATAAAAAGCGTCATCTAATTGCCTCTAAAACTTTCTAAGCGACAAAAACTATCGAAATCAGAACATCCTTCTACGGCATTTGTACAATCAGAATCGGCGCAAGAGCAAAAGAAAATAAACTAATCGATTCCTTCGATATTTCAATTCATATCTCATAAACATTAATATCGGAAACAAATGGTTTTCCATTTAAATGAGCTCATTTTGTTCGGTATAATTGTTTCTGTCATATAAGATATTAATGTAAATATTTAATATAGCGTAAAGATTTGTTCGCTATTAAGGCTGTATATCAATGTTGGCTCGTTAGCGGGCCGTGTTTATGGCACGACTTCTTCTTAATAGAGAATTAATCTTCGCCGGCTTTAGGCGATGACATCCTTATTTACGTCGATTTAAAACGGACGTCCGGCCGGTGAAAGGTTTCATTGTTTTATTGGCAAACGCTTACTTTTAATTGAAGACAATAATAATTCGAACGATTTTACTGTCTGGGCTCAATGCTTCGAAACTACATGACACACAAACTGCGTGGTTCGTATCCTTTGGAGCAAGGACCTTAGGGTTCTTAATTTGAAATTGCGGCCATATTTGATTAAGATTTTGTACATGGAATGCTATTGGTCGGGGTTTTGAAGAAGGGGCAGAAATAAATACATTCATATTTTATTTTATGGCATTGTCTAAGGCCAGCCGACTTTAGGCGACGACATCCTTATTTACGTCGATGTAAAACGTCGTCCGGCCGGTGAAAAGTTTCATTGTTTTATAGGCAAAAACTAACTTTTAATTGGAGACAATATAATCTGCTATATATTTAAAACGCTTTTCTTTTATTTCCATGTTTTTATTGAGCTTTCTGTTGAAGATTGTTAGTTAAGTTATATTACAGCAATCGTGAAATGGCTGATAATTTGAATTGTTGATTGTGTTGTGTTTCATAAAAGGGTTAATTACTTAAACGTTATTTGTAGTCAATATCAAAATTGCGTTTCGTAAATGCATCTAATACCAAAGCGACACGATAACATTCAGGTGTGAAATGTCCAAGTCAATCTAGACGTTCCTAGTTTAAGAATGACCTCAGCTTCGACTGCACATTATGAAAATGAATCTGAAAATTATACGCCACCGTCTACACTCCGTCTGCATTTTTCACAATTTGAATTTCATCTAAAGTGATGTACTTGAATGCAGAATATGTCGAATTTCCTTGAATTTTGATCAGCCAACTATGTCTGTGTCTTTGATCAGCAGGTCATGCTGCAAGCGAATATCGACAATTTTTCTACGATCTATTCGTTTTTTAGGACGGATATTGCTTGATGATTCTGGTGTGTTCACCCCTAAAATAGAATGTATTTATCGTCTGCATCGTGATTCATGTGTCTGCTGCAGTAGACGAATACAATTGTACTTTGGTTGAGACAGCCATTTTTTGAGGTTGAATGCTCATTTTTCTTGTCAGTGCAACCTGTCTGTTTTTTAAACTGTATTACACTGGAATAAAAACTGAATAGGTAGATTGAAACAGGATATTCAATTTCTGCATTTTGGTTAAAATGTATTTCTTGAATTATGTAGGTACCATATTTTGGATTGTGCAAGTAGACCAAAATATTCAGAGCAGTTTTATTACAACATGAAGTGAATAAAAAACACATTTTCCGAATAAAACGACAATGAGATTCTATCGAATCTTGTGGTTATAATAAATCTGCATGTATTTAGTATTTTTATGAGTACCCCTTTTTTATTTCAAGATGTTATAAGTCGGCTTTACATGACAGCATTTTCACCTATTATGCATGGCTTATGATTTGCTAGTAGACAGGAATGAATAGGCGGTACACGTTCCAAAGACGTTAACAATTTTACATATAGCGTCTTCTAAAAAGTGCATTCCAAAAAACAATTTTCAATTAACCGAGCTATACTTATAGAGCAAATTATGGCAACAATGCGCCACATCATCACCCATTCTCCACACTAGGAAGAGTATAATCGTCCGAGATGCCATTCTACGGCGATAATTAGAAATGAACCGCAATTATATGCAAATGCGACGCGCGACAAAGTTGCCTCGTTTTGAAACCAGCCATTTCGAAGCCCCGCCCACTGGTACTTGTAATGACGCTCAATGCTTCGAAACTACTTGACATACAAACTGCGTGGTTCGTATCCTTTGGAGCAAGGACTTTAGGGTTCTTAATTTGAAATTGCGGCCATGTTTGATTTAGATTTTAAACATGGAATGCTATTGGTCGGGGTTTTGAAGAAGGGGCAGAAATAAATGCGTTCATATTTTATTCTATTATGCTAATTTTCATACAAAGCCAAGTAAAAGGGATCTCACTTTGATTGAAAAAATATAGTGCGTATGTACTTAGGATATATTAACAAGCAATAAAAGTTTTAATGCCATAACATTAAGAAAAGATAACAATAATTGAATACCAATTTGAATTAACGATGTTTATTAAAAGGCGAGAGGTCAATTAAACTTTAACGTTATATTTATCTAAGTCATATAATATTTAGTACCGCTCCTATCTTAGTAACTTAATAAAGTAATCATAATTAGATAGATAGCCATGGCACTTAAATAAATCCTGTCATATAAATTATTTTATTTTATTTTCAATCGTTGAATTTAGAAATAAAGAAAGTTACTAACTAACTATTAGAGAAAAGCTGGAAAGTTATGCATATGTGTAGTATAATAATACAAAAGAAACTGAAAAAGTTAAACTTAATTTTTGATGCTTTGCCTGCATTTGCAGCTGAATTGCATTGAAAAACACAGATTTTTATTAAATAGCGACATAATATTGTTACATGCTTACATGTGTGATGGTGATCATTTTTCAGTAGTCGTTTCGGTTCATAGATAATCAGTTATTATATAGAAAATATGTGAATCGAAAATTTTTATTCTTCAAATCTACAAAAAAATTATAACAAATGTAAAAACATAATCAGCTCCTAGTAAACTACTGAAAACAATTAAACAACATACAGCTGGACTCTTAAATAATAAAAACCTGAAAAAAAATATTCAGCATCAGTGATAGTCTGAATGATCTTATATCAGTTTTGTTCTATTCTAAAAACTAACCCGTAAACTTTTGTATAAAATACGTAGCTACCAACCTGCCAGTATCAAACAGATAAAAAAACCGGCTATATGTCGTTTAAGTGATCGATATAAAATAAGACTGGTCTGTCAGTTATCTAACTCTACGCACGTATTCTCGTCAGTGAAAGCGAACTTTTTAATTACTTTTTTTTTACTACAACACATGACACAGCGTTTCTTTTTAGATCTATTTTTAGGGTTCTATTTGCAATTGAAAATTTTCAGTAACTTTATTGTTTTTTTAGATCAAACAAAGCAGTCAAACTTATTGGTCGGGGGTTGAAAAATAGTTGTGCTTTACGGATTTTGAAACAAAATGTAAAGGATGACGAATAATTTTAAATAACTTATTTTTACAGTAGTTTCCATGGTGGAAATGTACCTACTGATAGTATATTACGTCGAAATTTATCCCGTATCCGATATATTCATAACTGTATCAGCTACGGAACCAACCACAATGTAACAATACGCTCGCATTATTTTTAATGACAACAGAACACAATCTTCTCGGCCGACGTGAAATGGATATTAAATAATATTAAAAACGAACGCGATTGGCTTTGGCATGAACAAAACAAACCTATATTGATTCTTTGATTAAATATACGTTAGGTTTTTAAATAAAACCTCTGGTTCACAATATTTAAATTAACAACCAAAGGAGCAATAAGATTGTCCGTATTTTGTTCTTTAATATCAGACCGGTGTTCGTTTAGGTAATTTAAATGTAAAATAATCAATTTCGCTTCATTTAAATTAGTTCTAGATGCCGTAATAAAGTTTTACAAAAAGATTGTAAAGATGTTGATGTGTTCACGAATGTATTTCTTTTTAATAAAAGTAAAAGTAATAAACTAGAAATGAGTCTAGTTTGTAAGTGAATTAAATAGAAATTTTAAAGTCGTGGTAAACGTAGAATCAGTCGGACATATACTGTTAAAACAAAATTTTTGTTTTGTTTAAACTTACTGGTTTAAAGGCATCGTTTTATAAAAATACTTACAAAATGAGAGGTTTTTAGCACGAGAACCTTTTTCAAATTATTACTGTAATTGATAAAATTAAACTTCTAACCACTTTAAACTCTATTGCCTGATAAGCCACTGGTATCTGAACGGGTCCGCTCCCAATGGAGCATAACTTGCTCGAATAATTGTTATTTATAATCAAAATAATAAACTTCGAATTAAGTAAAGAGGTTGAATTGCTCCGCGATCGCTTTTATACTTTATTTATTTTATTGCAAATTAAACATTTTATGTTTTTATTTTATTAAATGTGGAGTATAAAAATATTTTTCGTATAAACATTTAAAGTTTTAACAGAAGCTGAAATGCTTTGATAATAAACATACGTTTTTATTCAAACCTTCGACGAAGTGATGTAAGGTACGATAAGAGTAATTTCGCGAACCCGGTTACAACAGTTTTTTTTTGGTAGCCGCCCGAGTAGTGAATGTCTTTTAAGGAGCTGATACATGTGAGAAATACATTTTATGGCCTGTTACACATTTAAAATCGACAGCGATCCAGTTTTCGTCACGTATTCGCGGTACTCTTTTTATATCTGCCCACTGACGTATAGTGGGTTGCTGGATTGCGTCGGTTTGGCGTGCAAGGATTTTGATTTTATCTGTAGCAAAATACTTGGTAATAAGTTGCGGAGATTTATCTGTTTCAGCAGTTAATAAGGAACTAAATAAATGTTTTGCAACTCCGAAGTTATATTCAAGTCCATGAATGAAATTAAACTAAAACGCCGTCTGCATTTCTGATAGACTTTTTGAACTTTTTACGATTGCGACGGTTCAATCGGTTCAATGTAATTAGGCGATTCGTTAAACCGAGTATTCCTCAACAAAAAGGATCGAACAGGTTACATAAAAACTGTCAAAAGTATTTTAAACATTAATCCGCAAAGAGCAATTCATCTTAAAAACGTCAATCGTTTTTTAAATTTAAATTGCGGCGTGAAAGCATGAAGTGCGGTAGACGTTTCAAAACAGGATTTTAAGAGCATATGTGAGTAGAGACGGACAGCGGAACAAACGGACACGAGGTGCAACACAGGATGATTAATTAATATAGAGTAGGATACGGTTATGATGAAAAGACTCTTAAGGTTTAAAAAGAACATCCTTCGGAACCATGAATGACAATCTAATAAGAACGTAAAAAAAATAATTAAAGGCGACGACAGTAAGAATCCGTGGGATTTGAAAACCTTAATTAAAGTGTGTTATAGTCTTTATAAATAGCTTATATTAATATTTATATTGACGGTGGTTAGTTTAACCCATTTGTGTTCGGTTTTAAGAGTACAGTAGACCAGAAAAGTTTTCAGATTTAAATCAAATTGTTCAAAATCTCTCCGATTACCTTTTATTGTAAACCTTTTATTGTATTGTATGTATTAAAAACGATATTGTATCGTTATCGTTGTTGATATCGTTTTTAATAAATTTATACTGAGTTTGAAGTGTCACCTTCATATTTAAATAAAGGTGGCGTAAAGTTACTGTTCAGTGATAAAAGAAAAAGAGTCTTTAAAATTAAATTAAACCCCTGTAATCATTCTTGGCAACACAAAAGCCGAGAAGCATTTATAACTGCGCTAACTTATCAATATCGAGCACCACTGGAGCATAATGAGTAAAACTCGAGCAAAAAAGCGTTCGCCGACGGCGGGCGGCGCCCGGCGGCGGGCGGACTAACTGTTTAGTTTCTTTACTAGGTCGAATTATTGCATTTAAAGTATTTTTTTACTTTATTTGTTAACAGTGAAATTGCTAGTGAAACCGCCCTTCTCTTTTATTCAGTAGATTGTGATAGGTCAGGACTTATTTAGGACAAAATAATTGATTATGTTATAAAATGTCAATGAAAATTACCTGAGTATATTTTAATTCAACCAATAAAAAGGCTTAATCTTGATTTGCTTTGATTTAAATAAATGATGGTTTTATAAATCGTTTTATTTGTTATGTTTTATATTCAAACCTAATTTAGTATTTAAATGAGACATCCAAAAGAAAATAAAGATCAAACAGATATATTTAAATTTATGTTAAATTTTATACTTATAAATTAATGATCGTTTATTGGAACATCCAATAAATTAGTCCTTATTTATTCGGAATCATAAAAGAGTCAAAACGGTATTGTTAAAGAACTTTTTTATTATAAATCTATTCAAATTGGATTAAGACGTTTGTAAGTTATTTATTTATTCTGAAATGCGATTTTACACATGTTGTTTTATATACTTAAATCATTTTCGGATCATTAATGCCTTATAATTTTCATTTCTATCAACACTGAATATATTAAAAGATAAAACTTAAAGCTTCCGAAATATCTGCGCAAGAATTAACGAAATTGAAATAAGTTAAACATAAAATATTTATAAGTTATAAATAATTGTTCCATGAAGAGAATATTAACACATTTAACTATTTTAAATCATAAATAAGAGTTTCTTTAAAAGCGCGGCTAGCGTTAAAAACAGACACCTACCTGTTACAGTAAAGTTAATAATTTCAGCTGATCCTTTTCAATATTGCTTCAGTTTTTCTTAAAATCTCACAAAAAATAATTGGTTTAAAAGTTTAATAAAAAATATCCTTTCTTGCAGAATATTATAATTACACAGAGTATCGGTTTCACTTTCTCATTAACACTTATTTGGTTCAAACAGTAAAAAACACACAATATGAATTGAAAAAAAAAGTTACTCGCGATCAGTTAACCACTGGGCACTTGTCCATAAAAAATATCCATTCCATCACTGGGGGCGAATTATTTTTTTAAAGTGTCCGCGCGAGCTTAAAGCTGCGGAGCGTTAGTATGTGCGCGTGCGCAGGTCGGCGTGGCATCGCGTTATCAGCGCGAGCGGCGCGGCGCGCGACAACAACAGAACTTGAGAGTCGATCTCAATAACAACAAGAAAAGAAAACGGTCCAGTTTCAGCGGGGCTTCCGGATGGGTCGCGGACGGGGCGCGGGCTGGTGTTGTCCCACTCGCACGTAAGTCGCCGTTTCGCTCTCTTTGTCTAACGGTACCGATGCGCGCGTCGCGTGAACGATAGCGCGCTAGTCGCAAGCGCGACGCCGCCCCGTGCGCACCACAGCCTGCGCAGGCGTACCCGCTTGTTTTCCCGCCATTTTTACGTGTATGAGATCGTTTCCTTGAAAAATCTATGAACTATCATATCATCTTTAGATAGTTAAATTATATTGAGCAAGGAATCCATTGTAAATGCAATACGTTTTATTACATTTTAAATAAAAGTTCTCTTTTATCATTTAAAGACAAGTTTTCTTTTATCAGTTAAGCATATCTCAGCTGCTAGTGGTTTGCTACGATTTCGTTACCTGATATTATTTATATATAGGCTACTTTTAACAGTTTTGTGGATAACCGTTACTTTTAATTTATTCTGAGGGAAAATATTAGGATTTTATTTACGCGTTGATGTCTAATGTATGTAAAATACTTTTCTGGGCGGAGCTTCCTTATAAATTAGTTTCTTTTTACCTGACTGCTCCAGAGCGTTTGATTTGAATGGCGTGCACTGTACCTAGCTTCGAATTTGTCCGTGCTATATTTATTATTAACTGGCTGTAGATGTGCTGATGCTGATAGAGGAGCTCGTGGAGGCCGGTCGATCTTCAAGGTTAAGCGACGCTTGCTGAGGTCGGTCTATGGATGGGTGACCATGTTAATATAAAGAGACTCCTCAGTGCCTCGGAAAGTACGATAAGCCTTTGGTCCCGGCTGTCATTTGTAAATCTTTGGCAGTTGGGTTGCCAGAAGCCAGAAAATCTGACATTAGTTTTGCCAAAAGGTACCGTGTTACCCAGTTACTGGGTTGTAGAGGTCTGGTAGGCAGCCGCTCCACGTAAAATACTGGTATTCAGCTGGATCCGGTTTGAATGGAAGCCAACCCGAATATACAGTAAACCCGTTTAATACGATCACGCTTAATACGATTTCCCCATAATACGCCATTTTACGTCATCCCCCACATTTTGAAGCATGTTTTCTCAAATTTTACCCCATTTAATACGTCATCTGTACTCGCATGTTATATTACACAGCAAGAGAGACACTTGCCAGGGTGGCGAAGCAAGTAAAGAGAGACTGACTGTCCTGGCCTGAGCGAATTTTGATGGGTTCGGTAAAGTTACGTTTGATTGGTATTAGTAAGGCGAAAAATCCTCGTTGCTTCAAAAACGTATGATCGCTCCCGGTAACAAATGATGCACAATCTCGAGCTTGGACGTGTGGCTTTCTTTTCATCAACTAGTTTAAAGTATTGATCCAGATTGAACGTAACATCAAAATAACTATAGTAATGCATAATTTATTTTGCCCTGACCCGCGTTTATTTTTTTAAAGATTTACCAGTAGCTCCTGTGTATGCTTTTTGCGTGTGTTTTTGTCTAGGTCCCTTTAAAATCAGCTTAAACGGGTTTTACTGTAGTTGGGAGAAGGCTAGGCAGATGATGATGGCTGTAGATATGCCGTTTAGGGCACTGGTGCCTTAGCAACAACGACTGCACTTTACTTCGTGTAAATTATTAACTTAATAGCACAACTCTCAAAACCGTGAGGGACACACAATGTTATTTTTTGTTCTTAAAATAATTCGATGACGTGTGCAACCCACCGTTCCCGCCGGACCAGCTTTGTATAATACGAGTATAATAGTCCACTCCTTTACACAAGGAGAAGGCTTGTGTCCCCGTACTGGGACAGTTTGGTCAAATTTTCTGTTTCATATTAAATACTACATGTGAAACTTGTAATTGGCCATATTTTGTTTAAACTTTTACTTACTATATCTGTTTACCTGTAAGTTTTCCTAAAATAAATAGACTTTTCCTCGCTCATTTTGTTGGACAGAAAAATTATCCGTTGGCAACACCTGAAAAATTTAGGCGTAAAATTTAAATCACCTTCTTATTTACAACACAATTCACTTCACACTAAATACATAATAAATCATCTAAAATCAGAGGCCGTTCACCGAATTGCAATATCAAAACGAAAATTAATTTCAATTTGAATATTTTTCACATTAGTTATTTTGGTGCCCATACTTTGGCGGATAAGCATATCTTGGGTACAATAAATAACGAGGGCGAGCATGATTTTGTATTAAAAAGGCTCTTCAAACAATAAGAGGGAAGGGAGGAACGCCGGAGGGCCTCCGTGCGGTACCGGACGAAGCCTTATTAAAATGCAATAACAGTCATGACATTTAATCGTTTTTCACGAGAAATGGCCAAAATTCTACGTGCTTGTAGTGTTACACACTGCTGTTTTATTTGGAAAACATTATACATATTTCATAATCCTTGTTTTTGTTTAACATCTGTTTCTTAGAGGGTGGAAGGTAAAACATGATTTCTGAAAAGCTATGAAAAAAACGATTGCCTTAGAAAGAAAAAAATAAATATCAATATTAAGCACTAGCTTTTGCCCGCGACTTCGTGTGCGCAAATTCGGTTTTTTCTCGTTCCCGTTGGGATTTCGGGAAATTCTCGCTCAGTGCTCCCTACGGAGTGTCTCTACACTGCGTAGGGGAGCGCGGATTTTCCTTGGCATGTAGGTTCTCTAACCTACATGCCAAATTTCAGCATTCTACAACCAGTAGTTTCGGCTGCGCGTTGTCTGTCAGTCAGTCAGGTAGTAACGGAAGATTTTTATTTTACATTTAGGATTACATTAATTATGGTCTCCTTCAAAAATAGCCTTTATTGTATCTTTTAATATTTGTTATGAAATAAAGCCTGTCTATTACAGTTTTTGCATTTAGATAAAGCTTTGAAACTGCTGCATGGATTAGGCATTTTAGTCATGTTCATTAAGATCACTGTTTCAGAATAATGAAGTACTTATAACTATTTATGATGGATTCACCAGAGCAAGGCCGAGACTCCATGTTGTCAGTTCACTAAGATACTAAATCGTAGGCATCCCTTAACTAGCCAAGTGTAAATCTTCGTGTTATCTCAAGTTTCTCCTTAAGATAGATAGATAACACGGATAGTACGGAAACCTCCTTTTCTTAACGGTCGAAGATGTTAGGCCGCTGTCGTCCCGAGTTTAAACCTGAACCTAACCGTATTAATGAACTGGCCGCTTTGATTAAGAAGAAGACTTAGGGGACATGAAATGTACGAAACCGGTTCCGAGCGACTTTGTTTGCTAACGGGTTAAATGGAGCATGCGTTGCTTTGCAATGTTCAGGTAATTTACCTACTAATTACAATATTATTGGAAGATTTATGGGTCGTGCTTTTTGGTCTTTTTGCTTTTCCACAATATTTTAACTTGAAACATAAAAAAATAATCATTATACTCTATTAAAAAAATCCTATCCTAGCTTACATTATAAATGCGAAATTGAGTTTGTTTGTTTGTAACGCCTAAATTGCTGTACCGATTAAGATGAATTTTGATACAGAAATAGAGCGAAGTCGCGGGAAAAAGCCAGTATTTGTATATATTCTCAATAACATATTTTAGATCAACCCAATCCTACGGAATGTTTCCGTGGGATATTTTGTTTTTTTAAATTGGGGTTGTTTAAAAAAAAATTAGGTCCTAATTCAGGACATGGCCTATCCATGCGGCAAGATAATCTAAATCCGTTCTGGTGTTACAATGTGAACAGTATGTATACCACATAGACAGACAGACAGAGTTTCTGCTGAATTTATAAATATGGAAGGATTAATTACAGATTTTCCAAAATATTATTCCGTTCGCTACAACAGACGTCAGTGTGTCACTAGTTTTTTCTTGCCTTTTTCTGAAATTACTCAGTTCATTATGTTAAAATCAACACCGTAGTAACTCTTCATTAAAGCGGCCTCGGGTCTGCCCAAAACGTACGCCACAATTTATATCGTTTTAATCTTGTACGGCTGTGTATGTGTTACAATGTTGTACGATGTGTTATTGTGTTTTGTTTTTCAAATAGTTGTTGAGTTTTTGATGCCACATATACCAGTCACCTTCTAAGATTTTTAGCTCAGTGGATTACTGATTTCTGGATAAAATCGAAGGAGATTTCTTTTATTTTATTCAGCTAGTGAATATTTTTTGTTTTTTATTTCATGTGAGTCCTTGATTTCGTCCGGTATTAAATTAAAATTAGTATATTTTATTTCACATGAATCTACGTGAGCTCTTTTGGAAGGTGAGGAGTCAGGCGTACGTCAGCCCTATTATGCGGTAGGGTACCGCATAATAGGGCTTAGTACGCCTGACTTTGAAATGAAATGAAATGAAATTGTTTATTGCCAGATTAATATCCAAATAATACACATAAATAAGAGTAAATAATAAACTTTAAAAGAAATTATACATAAAAATAAATAATAAACTTTACTGAATTAATCAAAATTAGAGCTTAGTGTGAAACTAAGACATACTTTTTGGGCGTTAAAAGTTCAAATTTTATTTGTATGCATAACTTACTTACTTGCTTGCATCATTTTAAATCAAACACGTTCATTTCTAAGTGATAACCCTAAAAAAACTGTGGTTTCCTCAACATTTTAATAAATTGTCAGTCGCCTCATCATAATTTAAAAATAAACGATAAATTATGAAAATTCTCTTAAATTATTCATCGTGCTACCATTCTCGTAACATCTCGGTGACCGCTCTCAGCCCGTACGTACCGTATCGTGTGAATTACATCAATAATGGACCAGTTCAAGGCTTTGGGAGATTCTCTGCATTGTTCCACCAAAAGATATGTACTCCTTTGTATTACGCTCTGAACGACCTTTGAATTAATAAAGATGCTATTTTTTACGTATGATGGAATTGGAGCATTATTTTAGGCATTTGGAATACAAATGAAACAAGAAGTATTATTCAATAGATTAATAATTTGTGACTTTCAGTCAAAAATTATTTAAGAGCCGTTTTTTTTTAAATACAATTTCAGGAAAGATTACGGGCTGAGCTTTTTAATTTGTCTAAATGTCTTACTTAACATGTCTACGAATATATACATAACCAAACTACAAAAATATGTATATATACAAAAACAAAATACACTACTACTAAACGTGCTAATTTGTTTACTCGTTTCCTACTGGCGAAAAATGGGTGTACTGTACAAACCGGACGGCATGTCGTTATTTCAATGGAAGATGGGTAAGCCATTAGTGTGGGACGCTACTGGTGTCGATACTCTTGCGCCATTCCATCTTCTTAGCTCTTCGTGCTGTGCTGCCGCTGCGGCTGCGGAGAACCTCAACCTTGTTGGTACCTAGTTATATTATCTAGACGTTTGGGGTCGAAACTCTCGGGTCGTGGGGTCCGAGTGCGCACAACTTGTTTAAAGATCTCTCAAGATGCGTAGGTGACACTTCGCGTGACCAAAGGGCTGGTTTTTACCTTGGATAAAGAATAAGCATTGCCATACAACGTTATAATGCCGCCAGTCTTTTGGGTACAGTTCCAGTCGATAGCGATTCCTATGAATTTTTTGACGCCATGTTTTATTGTTAATTTAGTTAGGAGTTTATAATTCTATTTTATTTCTAGTGTATATAGTTAGTTAAGTATTTATTAAAACAGTTGTAAATATCTATGTAAATAAACTTCATCTATACAAATACATCTCTATCAATAAATTATTTTGCTTCAAGCTTGTAGCTCTTCTCCTTTCTGTCAATCTACTACATCTGATCGTGAAAACTACATATAATGCAGCGTATTCCACGGCAAACTAAACGCAATATTATGTAATATAGTGTTCAGGTTTCATTTGGGGTGCTTTACTACACGGACCTTGTAGAAACTAGAGCAAATTTTTGCGGTAGATACCATTCGAATCAAATGTCACAGGTCACAATTTAGTACCCAGTAATAGTTTATTTTAAGCCGTGGTGCTTGGCAACTACGCTTACCCCAAGTGTAAACGTTCCTTTGTTGCTTGATAAAAAGGGACTAGGAAATAACGTTTTATTACTCCTCCGTTTCTATTTTCTGGATAATTTCGTTGTCAGAACGAAGACAATGGAATCGTATCTCCGGGATTGATTATGGCTTTCGAGAATTGCAGTCGTTGTGAATAGTTTGTTTTTTGTATTACTTTCCTTAAAAAAAAAACGTTGCCCACTCTCGTAATTTCGCCTGTATCGAGGGTGCGTTTACAAACATACACAAACAGTCAGACCCGGAACAACTATCGGAAATCGAACCCGCGAAACGCAGCGCAGCAGCCAATCGCTCAATTACTGCGCCAATAGTGTAAATAGTGTTTCGCGCTTGTCCAGATTAAAAAAAAAACATCTCTACAAAGCATAGACTTCGCTTAAAATCCGCTGAACATAATCCTATGCGATCCGTGCATAGCTCATCTTTGAGCTTACCCCAGTTTTCATAAGTAGAGATAATAAGTAATTAATTACTTCTTAACTTACCCCAAGATATCAAGATGTCCTTACTATGCTAATGTAAACTTTGATCTATCTCTTTGATCAGCTGTATCTTGTCCACTGATCACATCTATTACCATAAGCGATCAGACCTGTTGACCGCACGACAGCGCTGTGTCACTATTTTTCTTAGTACCTACTTAGCCAAGTATTTCTTAGTCCCATTAGCTAAGAATACAAGTTATTTGAAGTTGTTTGTGTTAACCACAAAACAATATTTTGTCGCGCTTAATTTTAATATGGTCGCTATGAATGATCGTTGAATGTAGAATTAATGTTTTACTAATAATGTCACATTTAGGAATTGATCGCTTAATTTCCTAATACATCTCTAGTTTTCTAAGCACTTTGACTGTATTTTGTAAGTTTTTGACAGTTGATATGGGTAGTCACCAAATTGGAATTCCTAAGCCAGTCTTGTCAAAGGGAAGCGTATCATCCAGTTCTGTGTTCTGTGGACTGCCCGTTGGGGCAGTCACTTTTTGTAAAACATTTTTATTAAGCTTTATCTGTAGAGACTGGGCACCGACCTCAACATAGTTGGCACTGCACTGCATAGGGTTGCGGAATTTCTTCGAAAGAATTATGATTGTGCGAATGATGTTGTGATATTGCGGCTCTGGAACGCAAAGGGCATTTGAAGGAACGCGGATGGGTTTTAGTCATCAAGTAAGAATCTGCTCTTACTGACTAAAACCCATCCGTGTTCCTCCTCCTCCTCCTCTCCTTCCACTCTGGGAGGAGCAGAAGGTGGTGTCATTTAATGATTTCACACCAATAAAAAAAAACATAGTTTGCATCGTTTTCATGGACTGAAGGGAGCTTCTCCATCGTATCTTACGCGTAGAATTATCTTTATTGATCGATAAACCATTCAGGTCTATATTAACATAATATACATATGATCATATTATCCATACATATGATTGATATTTACATATCAGACAGTCACAAGTCCTTAACCATATCAGCAATTTACCACTTAGTCAAAATATGACAGCCATCATGAGACACTTCTGTTGACCCAATAAAATCTTCTTATTCATTACCATGTACCGTAAAAGTAACTTTTAGCCTAATTAATGCAGTCCAACTGAGTGAAATGTCAGATATAATTGAACGAATTATATGAAAATTATGCTGCGAAAGGGAAAAAATTGGCAAGTCATGATGTGAAATGTCGCAGGGGTTATGGTGAAGTCCTTGTTTTGATTTAATTCCTAGACTGGTATAGGTAGATATAAAATAAATTGTAACACAGCTCATAAAAAATGGCATTAAATAGTTACTTTCAATTCCTTTTTTTTGTTAAAAAAAAACGTTGGCCCACACTAGGATTTTCTCCTTTATCATGGATTCGTTTACAAACATATAAACTCACATACACAAACGGTACACCTGTAGGCAATACAAATATTTGTTCCATGTGGGGATCGAACCCGCGACACGCAGCGCAGCAGTCAATCGCTCAACCACTGCACCAACCGTGCCGTCCAAATTATTAATTACTAGCGGACTTTACGCGGTTTCACCCGTGTAGTTCCCGTTCCCGTAGGAGTACGGGGATAAAATATAGCCTGTGTTACTCGCTGATAATGTAGCTATTCATTGCTGAAAGAAATTTTTAAATTCAATAGATTTTAAGTTTATTCGTGATATACAAAAATACAAATCTTTCCTCTTTATAATATTATATAGTATAGAAGTATAGATCAAAATTAGAGTAGGCTCAAAATTACTTTCAAATTATAATTGTACGCATTAGCAGGTCGCCCGTGACTTCGTCTACACACATTTAGTATAAACGATTTTTCCCCTTTTCACCCCCTTAAAGGTTGAATTTCTAAAAGTTCTTGGTGCACACCTACATTATATGAAAGGAAACTTTTGGAAAAAATATGTTTCTAGTTCCAGTAGTTTCGGCTGTGCGTTGATATGTATGTCAGTCACTTTCCCTTTTATATAAATATAAAGAATATTAAGTGAAGAAATAAAAAAAAAAATATTTTATTTATTTATTTATCAACAGCTACCTAACATTTTATCAAAAAGACAGACTTTAATAAATAAAATGGATTTATTTCTTCTAATTTCCCCGTTTATACGAAAGGTTTCGATTTGATTACCACATTAAATTATACTACGGAATTCCTTGATTCCTATTGATCTTCTACAACCTGCGACACATATCCCATCTTGACACAGTAAATCACGTTGCAAGAGTCGCTATCTTAAAATCGCCATTACTTTCGGTTTCAATTAAACACGACTTTTATCTTCAACATTTTTTTAAATTACATAACTTTCAACGGCGTGTCTGTTATAAATTTCATGGCTTTATTACCTTATTTTATTGCTATCGTCACACACATTGGTTTGTTCCATTATTTTTGGTGTAATAGACTTGTTACGCGTTTCTTGTGCTTTTATGTAAAGTGAAGCATGGTCCTGGGTTAGGCAACGATATGATGTAATGGCATGAGGCTAGTCCGAGAGCGGTTCCGCACTGCATCCGATCCGGATCAGTGAAAATACGGATCAAGAATCTAAAAAACTCGGACTGAATTCGGATATTGCTTAGGGTGTTACCACACCAATCGATCGAAGCCATCGATCGAAGCCATCGATCGATGGCAGTATGGTTGTAACACCCTAACGCACTTTTCCGATCTCTACCTTCAAAAGCCACAATCGTATTTCATTTGTTTCTGAATCCAGTGTACATACACCGGATTCAGAAACAGAAACAAATTAAATACGACTTTGACTTTTGAAGGTCTGCTATACGAGCAATTTAACTAATTGATAATATAAAATTGCCTGTACCTAATTGGTGTAATTGAAATAAGGCTTTGAGTTCAGCTTCTAGTCTACTCCAAGCTGCCTTGTTTAATTTCCACTCTGCGGTATAAATCAGTTCCAAATATCTGTGTACATAGTTCTCACAGCCAATGAAATTCAGGAATGTATGTTTTATTGTTCAACATATAACCAAAGTGCTCAATAATATCATTGCATTCCACGAATGTTTTAGAACTAGGATTTCAACAAGAACCCTGTCAGCTACAGAGATAAAATAACAAGAGACAAAGAGCTTGATAACGACAGAATAATATGTTATAACAGTGTTCAACATTACAGGCATATCCAATGGGCATTCAATTACTTGGTAATTGAACTGACAATCTTAATAGTAAATAGTAAGCCTTAATACCGATAATAGAGACTGTTAGGCTAGAAGCCCTAATTAAACTTTTAAGTTTTTAAGGGTTCCGAACATCCGCTAGAAACGGACTTATAGGATCACTCGGTTGTTTGTCTGTTCGTCCATCTGTCACAGCCAATTATCTCCGAATGCACTAGACCAATTCTGTAGGAATTGAAAGAACACATGAACTTCTGCGACCCAAACAAGCCAAGCGTTACGTAAATAAATAAATTTTGGGTCACTTTTGGGGGACAAACAATATAAAAAAAGGTTTTTCAAACTATATGTATACGACACACGTATATATATACGTGTGACATATCCAATGAAAGGGCTTATCGTGAGGGTTTTAAGTTTTTTTTTCCACCCTTTTCTCCGAAACTACTGTGCCTAAAATTTAGAAAATAATGCAGGCAATATTTCTTCACCTATAAATAACAGAAAAACCTGTAAGAAGTCTATAGTGATAAAATTTAATGTTACAAAAATTAAATTCGTTCGGAACCCTTTGCACGCGAGTCCGACTCGCACTTGGCTAGTTTTTTTAAGTGACAGCAATCGATCAAGTTACGTCTGTTGTGAAGTTTTTTTGGACCTGTTTACTGAGATATATTTTAATTAATTAGAATTGCTAGAGTTTTAAGGCTTGCACCTGATTTGCTCGTACGGTTATATTCAAAGAATCGGCAAAAAGGGCTGCTTATTATTTTTATTTCATTTACTGGCAAATCTGTATTTGGTGGTTTGTAAAACACTATTTCCATTAAAGAGTGAAACCGTCAAGATTTTTTTTATTGGCATCTAACAAGCGACAAAAATCGAAACATAGTAATAGAATAATGCATTTATATATTATCAATAAATCTATTATATAGACCACCAACTAAATAAATAATTACAGGTATATAATGTAAATTATAAGCATTAGCACTTACCACCCGATTCACCCTTTTGCAACGACAGTAACTTCTCAAGGTCTGCAATTATCTTAAAATCAGATTTGATTTGATTGATTATTTGATTGATATTATTTATTGCTAATAATTAAGCTAGGCTGGACGTAATGTCATAATAATTTGCACACTTATTGTGCTTGGAACATTCAAATTTAAATTGATGTTTACGTAAGATTGTGCCAATTGTGCCAAATAATAAATAAGTAATTTATTGCGACCAAGATTAACTGGGGAGATATACCAACCCACTGTGTTTCTCAATTATTAGGCCTTTAATATTAAAAGCTTGATTATTACCTACAGATGATTGATTACGCAAGCTTTTTGGGTCTGTTAGGGCCAGAGCCTGCCAGGGTTGCGGAGTTTGTTCGAAAGAGTCACCGCGGCCCTGGGACGCAAAGGGCTTTAGAAGGAACACAAAAGGGTTTTGTCAGTAAGAGTCTGACACGCCCTTCCGCTCCACCTAGAGCGGAAGAAGTCATTTGGTAATTTTCAATCCTTTAATAAAAAAAAATAAAAAAATGCCAAGCTTCTTAGGCACTTATTGATTGTATAGAAAAATGTAATGTAGTATAAGAATGACTGAAGTTTAACAAAACCTATCATTTCAATTATTCATTTCATATTTTAAGCTTATGTCAGCCCCTTCCGACATTATAAAACAATGAACGATTCTGTAGCCTGAATGCTAAAATTAATTTCAAATTATAGTTACACCAGCACAAAAACGTTTTCACATATTAAATCTACGCATGCTAAGCCCCAGGCTAGTGGCTACTTTACGATAATTAAACAATACATCTTATTGAAACACATACCTACATAATTAACGCACACAAAGAAAGTCATTGTGCGTGCCTATTATATAAAACAAAAAAAGTTCAAGAACAAAGTCGAAAGAGAAACCTATATATCTTTATCTGAACATATAAATCAGTTTCGTGAGTGACCCTCTGACTGACAGACGACAAAGAAAAAATTGCTGAATTAAAAAAAATAAAACATAATCAGAAATTATTATGAAATAACATCTCCATACCTACATATTTCAGTTGCTGATAATAGCGTTGCTATGTTCCGGGTTGAAGCCTTTTCTCAACTACAGCGGAGTTGGCTTCAAGTGAAACCAGATGGAGCCGAATATCTCTATTTTTAACCGACTTCAAAAAAGGAGATTCTATGTTCAACTGTGTGTATTTTTTTATTACATGAAACGGCTGTTTATCCGATCTTCACAAACCAGTAACAGGGTAACACGGTACCTCTTGGTAGTACTGGTATTCAGATTGTCTAGCTTCTGACTATATATAACGACTGCCAAAGATCTGCAAATGACAGCCGGGACCAAAGGCTTAACGCATCTCATAGTAATGGTTCCGGAAGGTTTTGCAGAAGTGAATAGTATCGATGAACACTTTTTTTTATGCATGGGAAATCATCAAATGACTCCTTCCGCTCTGTGCGAAGCGGACGGGCGTGTCAGACTTTTACTGACTAAAACCTATCCGTGTTCCTCCTAAAGTCCTTGCGTTCCAGGGCCGCGGTGACTCTTTCGAACAAATTCCGCAATCGATGACAACTACACTTACATTAGTGACCATTGCGTGGACCAGCTACGTCTTAGCCATTTGACTATAGGAATTCTTGAAACTCCATCCTTGAAAGAGTCAAAAAGAAGTTGACAGTTTGTTGGTATGCAAACGAAAACGAAGTCGTGAGTAACACCCGGTCTTTATAGAACTGCTACCATTTGAACTAGTGTTACGCAAACAAGAATTTAACCAGTAGTTAGTACCGGATGGCGGCGCTAAGGCTTTTTTCTTTTTCTCTAAATTATAATAAGGCATCAGACTCATTATAAGCTGTCAATCAAACTGATGCTATCGGGTAAATGCGAGTTTAGTGAGGACGAAGCCTTTTAAATGTGATTCATTGGAGGGAGTGAGTAATTTCTTGGATTCGAGTAAACGTAGTGAAAGGTCTGTGATGGTCATGTTTTAAAAGGTCGACTTATTCATGCACTGAGTGTCTTGAGGTGCAAATTGGGCCTATTTGGGCTTATTTTATATTTTTATTACATGTTTTTTACTGTGTTGGGCAATCGGAGAAATTGTAAAAAAAAACCATAAGTTGAGTAAGATGTATTGGAAATAACAATGTTCCTTATTCCTTTGTTACATAAAATTACCTATGATAGGCTCGGTACAGTTAGTAAATTGGCAACACGTAAGTTGTCAACAGATTTTTGTATTGGGGAAAGTTCGCTCATGGAAAAATTTATGAAATTGTGCGTGTGCGAACTTCCCCCACTACGAAAATCTTTGCCAACTTACTGCCGGTATCTATACACATGCTGTTTTGCTTATTGTTTGACACGTGTAGCTTGGTGCACTTAAAAGCTTGACATAAATCAATAATTATCGTAACTTGAATACGGAAGCATTATAGTAGGTGCCAGATAAATGTGGAATAAAGTATATTGACCTTTCCCTAATAACTGTTCATAGGTACCTGAACAATTAAATATGAATCGTTTTTCATTATTAGACAATGTTAAGGATCACGAGAGATGATGATTCGGGACAGCTTTGTGTCATTAATTCCGTTTTTCAAATTAAAAATGTCAATAATTGTAGGTGGGTCAATGACCGTTATTCCACGATTATCTGGCGCCTACTATAGTTAAAGACAATTGTTTCATATACAGTACATCAAATTGTCACCTCGTATAACACAATATTGACAGCGAAACTGGTTTAGATGGCCGATTCACCCACCATAGCTGTTTCTATATCAGTCTAATCCAATTATCAAACTCACAAGGGCAAGAAATATGCGTAACATTTAAAGCTCTAACACGCATGCCATTTTATGTGCCTAAGGAACTACTAATTATTAATCTGAGCACTCAAAGTCAGTCCGTGGAGGTTTTACACGGGTCGATTTTCGTTGCTCAATACATCGCCTCACAAAATCGCTTAACTTCCCCATTTACTTGGCTAAAATCGAAAACGACGAGATAGGTTTTCAAAAATAAATAACTGTAGCGCAAACAAATCATACCTTTAAATGTCGAGCAATAGCATGCTACTAAGAACATACACGGTCGATTTATTTACCCGCATGCAGCCTGTCACCGCACGATAAAGTCGATACTCACTCTACTTTAGCATTTACAATCCTGCTGTTGATTTTCACCATGCGATCGTCGGTAGTCGTGCACTGGAAGTCGGCCCGTGTAAATCGCCCATAATAGTTGAATGGTAGGCTTTGGTAAAGTTAGGCGTGGCTGCGAGACCTTAGTGAACGGATGTAGCAGCCTCGATCGCAAACGCCTATCCAGATCGACGTTTGAAGATAACCAACATCTGAAATAAATAAAAAATAAAGCACTTGAGTGAAAAGGTCAGTCCGCTGCGCCGAAATTAAAGTCCAAAATAATAATCATTAAAGCCACTACCTGTTGGTAGGTAAAGATATTTTGACAGGTTAAAATGTCGACCGTCGCAGTCTCGAGCGATTCTGCTATCAACGGTTTTCTTTTGCCAAATTATGATATGGTAATTCATGTGTACCAGCAAAGTTTGGGGAGATTGTATCTCACAGTTTTATAGCTTAATTTCGATGATGTGTAATTCTCACTACAGGAGAGCAAACTCATTTTTGTATCCGACGTAATTGTTTATTTAAAAGGATCTCCACTTTTTACTCAGTTTCGCAAATATGGCGAGTTTGAGTCATAGCGGTGGTAATGTGGACAAATGTATGGACTAATTACGGCTGTGAATTTATTTGGTTTACAAGAATCCAACTTTAAAAGCTATTGCCATAGTTTTTGTTGTCGTAATGGGCTTTTAAAGAGCTTCTTTTTGTCCGTTGTCAGGCTTTTCTTAAGGGATGATTGGTACTTTGTTTTAATGTGACTATTTTCTTGAGATTAAGCCTCTCTATTACTGTGGATCAACACACTTACTTGCTTATCGGTGTGCCTTTCTTATATCTCCACTAACGAATGGTTTCACTAACCAATGATCGTATCGTTTTATGAGCAAACTAGTTCTTTTTTTCGGCTGTTATATGAAATGGCCTAATACGAGTCTGTAACTTAGGCCCACTTGCGCTGCTCCGCTTAGCCCTTTTTTTTTTTTTTTTGATCTCGGGGGGAAATCCTTATGGAAATCCTCCACCCTGGGGCGGGTGGAGGGGTCTGTCAGACTCTTACTGACTAAAACCACCCCGGTGTTCCATCTTCCACCTACGCCGGGGATCGCGGGAACGTATGCGACTTCCGCAATCCCCGGCTGGTGCCGGCCCGCCTCTGCGGGCCACCTCGCGTCGGCGAGGGGAGTGAGGTGTTTAACTCCCCTCGCTACGTCAAAGAGGGGCGCACGGGAACACCACGCGCCGCCACCTCGGGTCCGGATGAGTGGGGGGTGACGGACATCCCCAAGTCCGCCGCCCCTGGACCCAGTTAGGGGGGCCGGACGAGGGCAGCGTATGCCCTCCTCCGACGTTCTAGTCCAGGGTCAACATTACTTTGCGGAATAATCTTGCACAGACACGATAGTTAGCCCTGGCTAAAACTGTATTTTAGTTATTTCACTAGCGTCTCAAAAACAGTTATGTCAAATTGACATGAATTCTACCAATGGACTAAGATCCCAGAACTCCTAGTTCTTACTTATTTTCTCAATATCAAAATAAGTGTGGGATAGAGTAGCGTTACTATGTACACTTTGTATTAGAGGAGTGCTATGTATGTATGTATGTACGCATACCTGCAGGCTTGGGCCGACGGCCTTAAATTTGACTGGCCTGTTGGTCGAGTGGTTAGTGACCCTGACTGCTAAACCGGAGGTTTGTGTGATGAGCATGATCATTTGTCCTGTGTCTGGATCTAATTTGTCTATAATATGTATGTATTTGGAAATATATAAGTTTGTTTATCAGTTGTCTGGTTGCCATAGCACAGGCTCTGCCTAGTTTGGGATCGTATAACTGTGTGTGAGTTGTCCCAAGATATTATTAAGATATTAGATATTATATACAGTAAGTTGTGTAAAATTTTCCCGTGAGTTTGTTTTTGTGTTTCCTGTAATTTCTAACGTACAATTGATTTTATTTATAGGTATGTGTAATGCATAGAAATACGTAGACTAAATACTAAATATATTAATAATTATTAAATTGTATTTCTTTTAATTGTTGTTTTCGCATGTTTTTGTTTTGATTTTTGTGTCCATTTTTTATGATAGTACTTTAATTTTATTTTATTTTAGACTGTAAGCATTAATGTTGTACATTTGGTGTAAGCCGTGAATACCTATAATAGGCATACGTACCAGCACTCATATTTTGGTTTTTGTTTTTTGGTCGTAATTGTGTATGTACTGGTGTTGGTGTACCCAATAATAAATAAATGGTACGTACATCATTGTTACGGACAAGTAGTAGTACCTATCACCTATAAATAAAGTACTTTGCACTTAATAATGATCTACTATAGTAGGCGCCAGATAAATGTGGAATAAAATACATTGACCTTTCCCTAATAACTGTTCATAGGTACTTGAACAATTAAATATGAATCGTTTTTCATTATTAGACAATGTTAAGGATCACGAGAGATGATGATTCGGGACAGCTTTGTGTCATTAATTCCGTTTTTCAAATTAAAAATGTCAATAATTGTAGGTGGGTCAATGACCGTTATTCCACGATTATCTGGCGCCTACTATAGGTCTTCCACAGATTTTATAAAATGCGGATTTATTCATGAAAGTGCGTTTTGAACATTAACTTATAGTGATAATAGATAGAACAATGTTAGAAAAATAATTTATGTTTATGGTGTCTTTGGGACTAACTAAAAAGTTAACTGGAGCTAACTAGACTGAACTTGAAATAGCGCCAATATATATCCAAAACAAATTTCTCAATAAAAAGTTAATTACTTAGCCCAAACTAACAAATCTGGGCTAACTATATAATTAACTTATTTTTGCGCAAGCGGCCCTAAAAGTACTCTCAATTTTTAACCTTATCTTATTGGAAACTGTAAAAAATTGTCCACTTTAACTTGCCCATTTTTACACTCATTTCAACACACTGCCTCAGTTTCACTTCACATTTTGCAGTAAATTATATCAAAACGCGATCGCTCATTTCTTTTTGACATAAGACCAAACGAAAGTTTCACGTTACGTGAACCATATTTCCTAAAACCTGTACCGGACCATACAGGTCTCATTTTACGCAATCAAGTAATTTCTTTCTCTTTAACAAATGTCAATATTTCGCTCTAAAGGGCAAATAAAGTGGTTCACTGTATTTAATATTTTAATTGAATAACAGGGAAATCGCCATCATCGTTTAATGTCATCATTAAATTAAGCTTTATTATTTTACAGATACAGGCTGGTCTCGTGGCTCATTCTACGTCTCTGGATTTTAATTTTGAATATTGACGAGTCCGCTATAGCAGCTTAGTCCAATAAGATTATGTCATACAAAAAAAAATTCCTTCTAAATTTGTTTCGGTGTTACTTCTCAGGATAGTTTAAACTGGAAAAAAAAGATTGACGTACTCAATACAATACCCAATACTTTGATTGCATTCCACACAATTCTTAAGTGGTAAAATAAAAATTATTACAAAATAGTTGTTATACTTAGATAATTTTGTTATTATGTATCTCCGTCAAATCTCATCAAAATTAGTTGAGCAGTTTAGCAGTAAACACCATTCAAACAGGCAAACATACTAACTCACCATAACATAAGATTAGAACGCATAGGAAATTAATTATGTATACAGTGAAATACGTTATGATGTTACAAATACATAAACATTGTCAGGTTTTTGTCAATGAAACAACAGTAGAATTGAATCACTAATTAAATTAATTATTAATTACACCGCGTCCGCCTGGTTTTGCCTGAATCATAGTCACCTACCAACGTATTAGATCCGTCTTAAGGAATTGTTCTGATTTAATTATTTATTAATGTTTATAAGGTAGGTACCACGAATCAGTCGCGGATATAATGTCCTTCGTTGCTTGTCAAACGAATGTTTTGCGATCATTACTCAGATATTGATAAGATTATAATAACTAGTAAAATAGTTTAATTATGTTATTGTATTTTTGTATCCGGATAATGTGTTTTTTTGTCCAAATATCATGAGTAATTTTACAATGAATGAACAATGATTATAAAGGTACGCCTTGCAGACACATTCGCCAGTACGACAACAGTGCGGCAACCTTTTTAAAAACATTTATTTCTAGGAAAACGCGTAGTCGCATCGTTGTCACATGTCTGCGGGAGCCGCATCGTTGTGACCATCCTGAGGATGCGAGTTCAAGTTGCAATCTTGAACAAGTAGTGTGTTTGTTTATTTCACCACATCAGTGACGATGGCCAAGTATGGAGATTGATAGACTATGAGAAGATTTGATTGACGACACGGTTGGTGCAGTGGTTGAGCGATTGACTGCTGCGCTGCGTGTCGCGGGTTCGATCCCCGCACGGAACAAATATTTGTATGGCCTACAGATAGTTGTTCCGGGTCTGGCTGTTTGTGTATGTGAGTTTATATGTTTGTAAACGCACCCACGATACAGGAGAAATTCCAGTGTGGGGCAACGTCTTATTAAAAAAAAAAAAAACAAAAAAAGAAGATAACTTTTCCTTGTAGAATAATTCTAAGAATAACAGGAAAAACATATCATTAGTTGATTGATATTTAGAGTGACATGCATCCCACCATAATTTCAACTGAATGACGTTCACTGTTGGTCATAGGGCTCCTCCAAGCGTCACACACACTCTCACATCGACCGGTCCTGTGACGTTTTTGACCAGTTTCTATACAAAAAATAGAATCACAAAGTCAGTACTAAATCAAAGGTGTAGATAGGTGTCATATAAAAACATTTACCACGATCAATTTACCTGTCCAACGTAATAGTCGGTGTAATGTATGTAAATATTAAAATCAGAGCTAATCGATCATGTGGTTGCCAGTAGGTAATGTTTTATGGACATGTAGTTCTCCTTACAAAGTCGGTGCCGCAAGTAAACACAAGTTTTTTCATCTTTTTCAATCATATGCATACATGATAGAGTGGTACCTACAGCCTATGATTAAGGCGATGCTACACGGAATGCGAGGCGATGGAAGTTGCTATAAAGGTACCTACACTCACGCACTTTTCGTGTAACCGTTTTCTGCGACAGTTTTTCACAAACTTTATATTTTTATCCTGATATTTTATCATTTATTATTTTATAGATTATATCAGAATTGTATTACGGGGTTATAATATTAAGCAATGAAGTGGACAGTGGATCATATAAAAATCATGGCAAGCTGCTAGGAGTTTCCACATTGTTTAAAACTTGCAAAATCAAATCCTACTCTCAAAATTGAACAAGAACAGCGATAACGAGTGGCAAAAGTAAAATTCGGCAAAGTTTCAATTGAACGCCAGCCAGATTTTGAGCAGTCACAATCAGAAACATAATCTCATCACCTCTTTCCGCTTGATGTGTAACACAGCCCTAATCAGAGTTGCACAAAAACGAACTTGAACGCGATCAAATACGGTGTACCTACATATGTTATTCAAACATGGTGCATAATTTTAATCTTCGACTCTGAACAATGGAACAAGAAGCCTTATTGCTCAGGTACCTTTGGCTGTACTTAAGAGTCGCTTAGTCGAAGTAGTTAAACCTCTTCTTCCTTCGTGGCTGCGAAAGAAGCTAAGTCTATGATTAAGGCTGCTATGGCGGTTGTAATGTGATGGTAACTTTTGCGAGGCAGTAAACAAGAAACTGGTTCAGACTATTCCATGGCTTTACAACCTCGTAATGAGTTACGGAACCGAAACGTGGACACTCACCGTAGGCTTGGTCCACAAATTCAAAGTTTCTCAGCGTGCAATGGAAAGAGCAATGCAATGATTTCTCTGGTGGATAGAATTCGCAACGAAGTCATTCGCCAGAGAACTAAAGTCACCGATATTGCGCGTAGAATCAGCATGCTGAAGTGGAAGTGGGCCGGCCATGTCAGTAGACGGACAGACGGTCGATGGAGAAGACATGTGTTAGAGTGGAGACCGCGTATGGGAAAACTGAAGATGGATCGATGATTTGAAGTAGGTGGCTGGCAGCGGACGGATGTGGATCGCTCAAAACCGGGATGGTTGGCGCTTTTTGGGGGAGGCAAGGCTTACGTTCAGCTGTGGACGGTAATTGGCTGATATGATGACAACCTCGCCAATTGTTTTTTGGAAAATAATAAAAATGCTTTTAACTGTGTGCCTACTAATTCCCATGAGATGGTTTCGGCATTTGCATTTTCTGTTAATTATATTATTATGATGATCATATTAAAGAGTGTGCTGGTAAAACTATATATTTTTTACTGAAATAATAGGAAATGAATATGTTTTATTACGTAATAGAAATCTATTCCATAATAAAATACTTTCTTTCATGGAGATAAAAAATATATTATTGACAAATAATTAAGAATTAAACACTACATAATGTGATAAACAAAAGAAAACTGTCCATGTAGAATATATATAAAAAGAACTGACGCCTGCCATCGTCTGCCTCACTCATATTTGCAACGCACTTTAAACCTTAAATATTTTTCTCTTCCATCTTCATCGGTTACCCGGCACCCTAAGGTTTACTTTAATTGCACGCCCTCAAAGGTCACCGCAGTAATCAGTCATTTAAACACCGTTTAACTCAGCTGTCCGTCCGTCGATTGTTATAATTACTCGTTTAATTTGTAATTTACATGTTCTTGTATTAATGAAAAACATGGGAATGTCTGCTTCTTGTCGGCGGAGGTGAGAACAAGTTTGAAGTGTTGATAATGTAAATATAGCACTATATAAAGATTAAATAAATCAATAATATTGGCTACATGGATACGTCATCACACCTGTATTGGGGAATACAGACGTAAAAGGATAAGGCGGAGGTGTCCTGCCAGGATTGCGGAATTTGTTCGAAAGAGTCACCGCGGCCCTGGAACGCAAAGGGCTTTAGAAGGAACACGGATGGGTTTTAGTCAGTGAGAGTCTGACACGCCCTTCCGCTCCACCCAGAGCGGAAGAGGTCATTTGATGATTGGCAGAGGTGTACCTAAAGTATTATATATACAGTGCCTATAGTCATCAATTTGGTACTAATCTGGACTCCTAGCTTCTAATGAAAAACCAGATAGGAATACTTAATAAATAACACTTTGTATGACCCGGGAATTGAACCCAGGACCTAGTGATCGGTAGTAGGGCTAGTAAACCCTGAGAATCTCTTAATTAAAATATAACATTATTTTTAAGTACCTACAAATACGTAAATCTGTGTTGTTTTCCATTAAACTGTGCATTAAATCAAAAAGCCATCATTTAAACAAGCGACCACTACCTTCAGTCCTTTATTATAATCTTGACGCCAGCTGTGATACTGAATTACTGTCCCTAAACTATAGTAAAAGTATTTTATCCAGCTAGAATGACTAACACAGTGAGGATATATCTTCTTCACCGCTGTTCCAATGCGTGTCAATGCTTACGAGGGGTATAGGCTGGTAGATTTTTTTACCTAAGTTTTGTTTAATCAAAATACGCTGTATACGCTCCCAAAAAAAGACGTAAGCATGTTACAAGGAGCCACTACATTGTATTTTAGTTACACTAAGAAGAACGTTGGCGTTCGCAATGGCACGCAATACGGCAACATAATCCTTTAAAACTCATTTCTGATAACACCAACCAATTAAATGAAAAGATGATAACGCAAGCTAAAGCACCAATGCCTAGATAACCCGCCAATCAGGTCGCTACGTCACGGAAGCCGGTTGTAATTGGAAATATTTGTTATATCATAGCCTTTATAACCCATAATAATACATTACGGACCAGGATACGTAATGGTTAACAATTGAATGTATCGATGTACCAGCATAGTTTGCATGAAGCGCGGGCAGGGTGCGAGGGGGGTGCGGGAGGTGCGCGGGCGCGGGGCGCGGGCGTGGTCGGCGCCGGCCGCTCTCCTTGACTCCAGCGTCAAGCATCGCATGATCTCTGCTGGTGTGAGTGGATTAAACGGTTTTGGTAGTTTAGAAATCAGGTGTTGAAAGCTCTGATACATACATACATAAACTAACAGCTTTTGCTCATGAGGGTTGGTAGAAACTACAAAATAACCTTGGTTCAATTCTACTGCACTAATCTTTTCTTTCATCCATACAAACATGGTCACGAGCGTAACGAAATACTTGTGTTTACATTAAATAAACAAAATCAAGTCAGTTTTTTAAAAAAACTTCATTTGGTTCAGTTAGTTTCAAAGAATTGTTAAACATTAACCTTCTGTAGTTCTGAATAGCTATTTATCTACTATCAGGAATCGTCCACTCTACACAACTTGTATTTATAGCCAAAATGTGATGTTCGGAACCTTGTTTCAGTTCCTTTCATAGAGCACTTTTTTTAAGTTTGGCAAATCATCAAATGACTTCATCGGCTCTGAGTGGACCGGAAGGGCGTGTCAGACCGGTTAGACTCTAACCGACTAACTAAAACTGACTAAAACCCATCCGTGTTCCTTCTAAAGCCCTTTGCGTTCCAGGGCCGCGGTAACTCTTTCGAACTAATTCCGCATCCCTGGTCCATTGAGCACTTGTGTTTATGAATTTTGATTAAAAATGGCACTTAAACTTCTACTTACTTTATCATCATAAACGGCCTTCATGGTCATCACTTATTTATTTAGTGGCCAACAAACAAACGTACACAGGTGAATGTCAAAAATCTTTTTTTTCTATCACTTAAGGTTAGTTTTACAATTAATTATAGGTTAGCACCACATACCCCGTGAAATTAATAAGTGTACCTAGTAAGTTAACAATTTCATTCAATTGTAATTTTACGAATTGTTACTTTAAGCTTACTTTAAGCTCACTTCACCTGAGAGCTGTCAAATTTAAGTGTAACTAACACTTAAATTTGACAGCTCTCAGGTGACATTTTTACAGAATTGACCAGCAGGATTCAGTATTAAACTAACCAAATCATCTTAATTTCTGAAGGCAATGGTTTCCTTTCCACTGTTATCGACTGACTGTGTGACTCTTAACAGTTAAAAACTCTTCATCCTTCACACTAAATCCAACTACCAACTCCTCTCAGTCGGCGTATATTCTCAGTGAATGTGGCGACTGTACGAGTGGTCGCGGGCGCGGTGTGATAACGCGTCGTTATCACAGCCTGTGCTAATGCCCGCTTTGTGCTCTGCTGTGTCTACTGCTTTTGTTCTTTATTGGGTTGGCTGCGGTGTGGGCGATACTGGGCCATTGGTTTTACATAGTTTTACAGCCTGTATTGAAGTAAATTGAAGGACAAAGTCTTGAATCGTAAAGCTTTAGTTAACGTTTGGTAGTTGGGTTATTTTACTTTAGATACAGTGAAGTAGCTAGCCGCACAAATCCTTATAGGTAAATTGCAGAAATAGGCCTATTAACTTATAAGGATTAAGGATTAAGAATTTTAAAAGCCCTATATTATCCGCAAATACACGTAACGTATAAACAACTGTGCTAAGAAAAGTCGTAGTGTAGATTTGTCTGGAACTGGAAGAATTACATTCACTTCAAGGAATTTCCTTTAAATGTAGACCAACAAACCCAGCACTCACAGCAACCTTGTCATTTGCACTGCCCTATTAGAGTTCATGTACAAAAACCGACAGTTATGATATTGTAAATTATGTAAATAAATAAATGAATAGTTAATTTCAGGGTCACCAGTAAAAAGTGCGTTGAATAGGTACTTGAGTACGCACTAATTGTAAAAACGATTGGTTTGTAACCCATTTTAGGGCTTCCGCCTTTTATGCCTTCTATTTCACAAAGTTTATAGTATTTTTTTTTCTTAAAAACACCATCTTACTGAGAGGCCTCTCTCCAGAAATAATATTATTTAAATAAATGCTATTTCCAGCTTTCGTTCTCCTAACATTTCATACTGTCACTTAATATACAGAAAGTGTATTCAGAATGGACGTCAAAAGCAATGTCTTACTTATGAATGCTAAAAGCAATCCGAACGCCGTAAATTCCGATATCTGAACGCTTAGTATAATTTATAATATTTGCTCAAAACTTAATACGGATTCAGCTTCTATTCAGATGTTTGTTAATTTTGTTATTGAGGCATTTGTCGGATTAAATATTACTTAAGTGAGGATTAGTAGCAAAAACCTAGAATATTTTGTGTTTGGCTAAAGGATTTTTAGATGGAAACATATGGTGGAACATTTTGGCAAGCTTTTAATTTTTATTCCGATTAAGTTGGTTTCTCAACCTATGACTTCCCTTGACGTACGGAGACTAAGCTCCCATACGAGTAAATCAAAATATATATGTATGTATATTACCGGAAAATGGCAAACTCCATAGAATATAAAATATCTTGAGAGATTGTAAACTCTCGACAAATTGTCAACTGAACATTTGGAATACGTTTTACGCATCAAAATTTGATAGTCTATAATTTCTCGAAGTCATTCCGAGACATTGTGGACTGACATAAAATGGCGACCAATCAAAGCACAAGTCTACAATTTATCTGTTTTCGTGTGACAGTAAACCTGGAAACAAGGCTCTCATTGGTCTATTCAGAGAAAACTTGGCCCCTCATTGGGAGAAGCCAAGTTTCCAATTATCAGTCCACAATTTCTCGGACCGTCACGGAGATATTATAGAATAGAAGATTTTAATTCGTATAATTGCAGAACAAATGTTTATTTGACAATTTATAGAGAGTCTGCAATCTCTCAAAATATTTCTTTTGCATTTTTTTTGCATTGTTACGTAGTTTTCTATTATCCGGTGACATAAAATGCTTCCGTTACTGATTTACTGACTGAGTGCCTGAGTGACTGACAGACAACGCATAGCCGAAAGTACTGGTCGTAGGAACCTGCAATTTGGCATGTAGGTTCATTGGGGAGTGCAGGGGAGCACTAAGAGGATTTCCCGAAATTCCTACGGGAACGGAAACAACGGGATATGCGCGTACGAAGTCCCGGGCAAAAGCTAGTTGAGTATAAAGTATGAGGTCAACCCATTATAAGTAGAGTACTAAGGTAAACTGTCGTGTCACTTCTGCCTAGCCTTTTCCCAACTACGTTGGAGTTCACCTTCAGAGCAACCGAATGCAAAATTCCAGAATAATAATAATACTCACAGTTACTAGACATGCAGGTACAAGAGGTATCCTGTTTGAAAACCCTTGGCAAGAATGACTGTCAGACATTTGGGCTTCTGACCATTTTCACATAAGTAAACCGTCTTAAGTTCGTTTTTCAATCCCAGAGACTAATTTGACATGTGCAAATGTCAAACTCGAAATTGAAAAAATTGTGAGCCGTCACGGGACGCCTGGCAGATGTGAAACGTCGAAATAATTTTGTACAAGTAATATGCATAAAAGAACATATTACGACAGGAACTAAATATGGCATAATGAAAACAATACATATAGACTGTATATTTATATACCATCGTAAAGCGTGGCGACGCGTCGCCACGGCATGCGTCGCCACGCCAACAATCGGTTTTACCAGTGGCTATAGATGTTTCACATCAAAAACAAAGATATCAAATTAGTCTCTGGGATTAAAAAACAAACTTTAGCTATCATAGATTTTTTATTTGAGTTAGCTTTACCATGTGTTTTATGTGAGACCTATTCAAATCTTATGATTATAATATTCTAACGTCAAGTCAGTTCAAACAAAACCCCGTATATTTCCGCGCAACTCTGCAGCGGGCCTCAGCTTTATCAATAAAACTGAATATCTAACGTCCAACGTAGGCGTAAACAAGACTGATGCCTACTAAGAGGACTTTAGCTGAATTTGTGTCCGCAATACCTATTGATAGCCCCTAGGACCCGGTGTGGGATATGTCCTACATTAGGGCCTGCTAAGGTATGCCTAGTCGACAGTTAGGCATTGTGGAGGATTATGTAAGTGTATTTTGAAGTGAGTAGACATACTAGAGTTAGACAAGTAATTTTGAACGGTTTTGTAGTGAGTTTTGGGAATAGATCATTGTTTAAGTTCGACTTTTTGATGGGGTTGGTTTTACAGTTTTAAATAAAGTAATCCAATAGACGTTGTCGTATCCAAATTTCTTAGTTACCTAGAATCCCATTGTAAAAAGTACTAAAGGTAAACATTTATTTGATACTATAGGGGTTGTTTAAAAGAAAGATTCGAGATTTTTTAACCGACAAGTGTATTATAATATAAATGACTTCTTGAATGATGATTTTATTTTACTGAATTATCAATGTTTATTACTGACACTATACTTTGATTGAAGTGCCTTTAGTTATTTTTTAATTTATAATTTAGTTTTTGTTAATTTTATCGAATTCGTACGCCTTACGGGTGAAACATGTACGTACGAAATATTAATATTGTGAAATCCTGCATGCTAAATTTGCATGTATTTTTTTTAATTTAATATGGGTTTGCTCTTGACTCTAGTCTAGGTCATAGATGACAGAGACAAAATCGACGATGGAGCGAGCTTACCCAGAAGAAGCCTGTTCACTCTAATTTTGAAGAGATTAGGGTTGTATGCGTTCGGAAACACAAACGCAGACAGAGAGTTCCACTCCTTTGCTGTGCGCATTATAAAAGACGTTTGGAAACGTTTAGTGCGAATTGGTGGAATAGCAACAAAGTAGGGATGGTAACTTGTAGTGCGTCTAGATGTCCGATGGTAGAAGGGGGCCGGTGGGATGAGGTCGTGGAGTTCCTGGACAGAGTGTCCAGGAACTCCACGACCGACAAGCACACATCTTCTACAGATTGTACTTCGGAGAGTTCCCCGAAGTAAAATCTGTAGAAGACCGACAAGCAGGCAACCTTGCGGCGATGAGCCAAGCTGTGAAGCTTGGGATCCACCAGTTTTACGTCGCCAATGAGCCTTTTAGCTCTGCGTTCCACCGAGTCAAGCGCGGCAAGTTGGTATTTAGCATGTTTTGACAAATAAAATTATCTTTCTGCGGAATAGGAAGTAAAGTCCCGCAAACCTGCATTGAAAAGGGAGGATCCTCTGACCAGACGGTTGCTCTCTGGTGGGCAACTGCCCGATAGTTAATAATTGGGCTGTTGTATATGATCAAATCCTGCAGAAAACTTTGATATCGCGATGCAGGATTTCGTTAGTAATTCGCTGTTAGCAGAATAGATGCGGTTAATTTTTCTTGTGGTAGCATTGATGCTGCTACACGACAATAACAAATATACACAAAATCATAATTATATTAGAAAAAAAACAAACCACTTAAACAAAAAAAAAATAAAACGAACTAATATAAAATAAACACGTTGAAATAAGGAAAGTGACATTATGACAAAGGTAAATCGAAAAAAAAAAATGTTTAAAATACGTTATAGTAAATCGATTTATTATTCATATTATTTTTTTATCTGTTTTCCGGAAACTTCTTCATTTATAAAAACCCTATTCGTATTATAAACATCTATACTGCATATAATGAAGCTGAAGAGTTTGTTAGTTCGAACGCGCTAATCTCTGGAACTGTCAGTGGGACTTGGAAAGTTCTTTTTGTATATGAAAGTCACATTCATGAGAAAGGCTATACAGGAGCGGGAAATTCCTACGGGAACGGGAAAAACGGGATAAGCGCGTACAAAAGCTAGTATAATTTTTATAACTAAAAAGATTAGTTGCCACAGTTTATAGGAAAAACCTGTGATCATCTTGATAATTTATCGGTATTGACTATGAATATTTATTTATTATGTGGCTCCTTGATAACTCATTGATTTAAAAGTAAAGTTAGCATAAATAGTTGGAAATAACTATTAGAGAGTTCGTAGTAGTTGGATTAGTTTGTAGTGGGAACTCGTGATTTAAAATTTAAATTGCTATGGTATTTTTAAATAATCTCTGGATTCTTATTTAAAATTTCCAATCAAAGGAAAATCGTTTTCCTATCAAATGAATCAGTTGATCTCCGCAAAAGAGTGGAATAAGAGTCCAGACATTATTTTATCCTAACTGGAAATTAATGCAAAATTGAGTTTGGTTTTTTGTTTGTTACGCTTTCACGCCTAAATAGCCGAATCGATTTTGATGAATTTCGGTACAGAGATAGATGGGAGCCTGAAGACGGTTATAAGCTACTTTTAAATATGACGACGCAGTTCTGGAATACTCTGTATACACCAGCCAGTCGATTCTGTAAACATGTCAAAGTGAAGGCTTGGGTGAAGTGATTACAAGGTGAGCTGTCAATCCATACTTATAATCAAGATGGAATGACGCCTCACTTCGTGATCACGTGACATCTTGATTATATGGATTGACAGCTATAAAACTAAAACATCTACATGATTTGAGGCACAAACGCTATCTATATATTATACCATCTGTATTGTGGAACATAGTTCGCGACATAGCGTATCCACCACACTTGCTGCAAAAATCCTTCCTGCTAAAATCGCGAAACAAAAAGAAACTACCCGTACATTTTTGTTTGCATAACTCTACAAAATGTGCTGAACTGTTGGTCTCATAGTAAAAGCTGTTTAAAATGATGAGTACAGTGATCCCTTTTCAGGTATTGCATTATTTCTGTTACTTTGTATAGGTCATAGGATTTTCCTTAGGTAGGTATTTCTAACTATCGGAGCTAAGAAGCTACAAGAAATGAAAAACCCATTGGTATACACCCGGATTCAAACTTGCGACATCATGTTTCGTCTCTACAGTGTACTAAGAAGTTTTGTGATTGGAATATTTAATTCAGTCATTTGGTTATCACATCGGTTTTTCCGAAATTGGATCACACACGGATTACACTCAAACGGATCAGTGATTATGGTTACTCTGTAAACAACTACAATTACTTATTTAGAGCTTAGTATTCTCGGTATTATCTCTTTGTTCCTTTTACGACACATAGGAGGAACTTGCAGCAGAGTACCTTTGTGTGCCAGCTAAAACATCTGCAGTGCGATTCTGTAAACATATCACTGCGTAAACTTAGGTGAAGTAAACGTGAAGTGAGCTGTCAAACCATACTAACAAAATGGAATGACAGTTCACTTCATACCCACTCCACCTATGTTAACACAGCGAGATAGAATAATCTGGCAGGTAGTGTCCTGGTGGGCGTTTTGAGGGGGGCTATCTTCTTTGTTTTTGACGTGCAGATTCTCAGCCTAATTTGTATAAATTGCATTTGATTTGATAAATAACCTCACATTTGCATGGCCAGAAAACATGTTAACCTCTTTATTTAAATGAATGAACACAGTTAGAATTAGTTGGTTTATTGTTACCTACTTTTTAACCGACTTCAAAAAAAAGGAAGAGGTTCTCAACTCGGTTGTATTTTTTTTAAAGTTTGTTACCTTATAGCTCCATCATTTATGAACCGATTTGAAAAACTCTTTTAATTTAATGTGAAAGGATATACTTTTCGATTGGTCTCACACAAATTTCATCAAAACCGTTTCAGTTGTTTAGTTTTTAAATCAAAATAGCTGAAAAAAATATGTCATCCAAGTTTCGTAAGTCAGAAAGGTTTAACTTTCGGGTATGTAATGTGCCTTTGGTAGGTGCAGAATGTTGCGGAATTAATCGAAAGAGCTACCGTCGCCCTCGAACGAAAAGGGAATTGGGAGGAACACGAGTGAGTTTTAGACAGTAAAAGTCTGACACTCCCTTCCACTCCGCCTAGAGCATTAGGAGTCATTTGATGACTTTCTATCCAAAAAAACGTGCAGAATAAACAATTATTCGTTTCTTATTAAAAATTTCACCAATAAACACTAACCCACGTCAATATTTTTCTTAAAATATCGTATTTACCTTTAACACAAATGCAGTCTAGTTAATACAGAACAACAAGCTCTGCCCATATCAGCAGCATTCGCCTTATCGTTGAGCCATCAGTCAGCACCTTCCGCGTTTGCCAATTACAGAATTCATATTCATTAATCCTTGTCAGTATATAATTACGGGAGAAGATTTTGAATGTAGATCACTGGACAAAGAAACTGCATGCAAATAGCATACGCACACACAGTGGTACAGATGTGTGAAATATACAGACATACGAGTATAAGGCTGCCTGTCTATTGATGCGGAGCGAGGCAGTGGAGCGGAGCAACGGAGTAATGCGGAGCGGAGTTGAGAACTGTGTCTGTCTATTGATGCGGCGCGAGGTAGTGCGGAGCGGAGTTGCGGACTGTGCGGAGGTCACGTGATAAGTTATTTGAGCGGGCGGCCGTTTTTTTCCGCATCCCCGCTCCGTTTCCCCGCTCCGCTGCCTTGCTCCGTTTCCCGGTTTTGTATGATTTTTAAACTTTTTCACAAATCCCTGTTCATCGGAGCCGAGCGTAGATTTTATGATTGGTTAATATTGACACAGCTCCACTCCGCTCCACTCGTCTCCGCTCCAATGGACAGTCAGCCTTATAGATACCTCGGTACTTTTGGTTTGAAAATATAACGTTTAGTAGTAAACTAGCTTCTGCCTGCGGCTTCGCCCTTGTACACTATAATCTAAAGTGCACATACTTTCGAGAAAAAAAGTATCAAGAATTATAGTTTAGGATTTTAATTTTTATGCAAACACGTTAACACTTTTTATTTTCTACCATTCTAGGACTTAGTCTCCCGTATTCCAAGTTTCGCCCAAATCTTTTCAGCCGTTAAGATGTGAAGAGGTCACAAAGAGACTGACAGAGCTACTTTGAATGCGCGTGAATGTCGAAATGATCCCAAGGGATTATACTCCCGGGATAAAAAGTATCCTATATGTTATTCCAGACTATAATCTACCTCAGTACCAAATTTCATCAAGATCAGTACAGCCGTTCTGACGCGATTGAGTAACAAACATCCATACATCCAAACATTCGAATTTATAATATTAGTATAGATTATTAGAGTCTGGATAGCAAAAGCTGCGTGTTTTATACATCCACAAAAAATAAACGAACTATAGGTAATTAATTCGCTTTTAGCTGAAATACAAGTTAGTATGGTTTGTTGATTAATCGTAAGTTTTGATTTATTGTAATTTTGGGAATCTTCTTTCTGTAAAGAAAGTAAAATTATTTTTTATTAATAAGTACTCATTTAAATACTAATCTAACTATATACACTTAAAATAAAATTAAAAACCAAACTAAAATATGGCGTCAAAAAATTTTTACCATCGCTGTCGGCTGGAAATGAGCTCAAAAGACTGTGGCGGCATTGCAACGTTGTATGGCAATGCTTATTCTCTGTCCGAGGTAAAAGCCAGCCCTTGGGTCACGCGAAGGGTCAACTTAGCGATAAGCAAGTTCTTAATATAACGCATGAGCACTCGGACCCCACGGTCCAAGAGTTTCAACCCTAAAGAAAGAAAGTTGAATGGTATTTTCAGATTCATCCTTTTATTTCTTCGTATTTGGCGAGTAATCAATATCAATTATTTCAATTTTAACTTAAATATATTTAAAACTGTCAAAGTCCTTACCTTCCTCAACACCAGTACTGCCAGGAACCATTCTGGTCTAGTTATTATTTTTCTCACTAATAGGTACTTCCCACCCATGCAGAGGTAGTTACAGCTAATTACCAATTCAAAATAACTGAATATTTATGCATATACATTTATTAAAATATACATGCGTCTTCGATTGAGACTCTCTGCCTTATATGTAATTAGTAATTACATAGATATACATAAATATCGCTATTAGTTCTAAAAGTTAGTATTTAATTGTTGTAGACGTCGAATAAACAGGATAAGTAATTAATACCTTTGAGGGTTTAAGAGGTATTTAAATGGTGTAGAAGTGTGTTTATTATTGTATTTTATTGAAATAATTTATAACAGGAAAATACTGAAAAGAACAGAATAACACTTGTTTAAACATGAATTAAATTGATACTACTTTAGGCGAGCTGGCTTTTGTCATTCCGATTAAAAAGTAATTAAAAATGCTCAAATAGTTGCTGGCCGGTTGCAAATTAAAACGTACCTATCATCGTATGCAAAGATCACAGTAGATATATTTCGCGTTAGGTGCTACCTAACGCGAATTTTTCGAACCACTAATTCAGTTAGCGCCCATGAGAAAAACAAAAATATCCAAATACAATGGAAGGCACTACTGATGCAAGAAAAATGATCATTTCACAAAAAAAATCTTGGGTACAAAGATTATTTACTCACTCTAAGGGACAGATCAGATCACAATGGAAAATAACTCCCATGCATATCAATCAATACAGTTCATAAAGACATGGGAAATATAAAAGAACGAATAAACCAGACTGATGTCAACAGACGGAATTCCTTCCCATGCGCCTACGCATGTTTTGTTACTATGATAGTACGCATATTGCAATGGCGTATTATTTGTATGGTGGTCCTTGCTTCATCACATTTGGAACATAAATGATTTGCTCATTTAATTTTGATTCGCAAATTGTACAAATAGATTGATTAGTGATATAGCTGTAATTAAAACTAGATAATTTATATTACAGTGCATTTAACTGAAAAAAAAAACCAATTAGTCCGTCAGATAGATATCCAAAAAATATTGGACACGTATTTTAATTTATATATTTCGTATTTTCAGGTATATCATTTTTAACTGGTATTGAATAAATAGTACCTGGATGACCTAGCTTTGTTCGGTTTTTTTTTTTGGTAGACGTTTTCCAAAAATGAAACCTAGCTAGAGCGAATTATCGCCCCCGAAACCCCCTACATACTAAATTTCATGAAAATCGTTGGAGCCGTTTCCGAGATTCAGATTATATACATATATACAAGAATAGCTCGTTTAAAGGTATTAGATAGATAAAACTAGGTTATAGATGATCATATTATTTCAAAGTCAAAGTCAAAGTCAAAAGTCAAAGTCAGTCAAAGACAGTTTTGTTATTAATAAGTATGATAATGTTTGGCATCGCTTTTCCAATTGCGTCAATGTCCAATAACTCAGGGTCAAAGCTAGCGTATTACGCCTTGGGCCATTTTCTGTGTTTTTCACGGGAAACTCGAAACTCGAACTCAAAACTTCGTAGAGACAAGCAGAAAGGCTGAATGTAGAAACCCCCCTTTCTGCTTGTCTCTACGAACAGAAATGTTAAGTGTGGTGGACAAATGGTACAAATGAAAGTGGTCTACATCAGTAATGTAGTATCCCGGGATAAAATAATGATGATGCTGATCATCTTTCCTATGTAACCTTGTCCAACCTTGAGGAACATCAACATCAGTTAGTCAACTACCGGATTCTGCAGTATGTTGTAGAATGTGTACTTATAACACTACTAATACCCCTGATATACTGCCTCAGTAACCTCATAATCCTCCCACACTAACAATAACGTATGATAATGTTTGTAAATTATAGCATATCAACACTTAGTATATTTCCTTATGTGTAGTTAATTAGAAGTTATTATGCTTCTATTGTGGTCTAGTTGAATAGGCAAAATAAGTCTAGATATTTGATTGAAATAGGTCGTTGAATGGGTGCCAGAGGATGGACGGCGTCGCCGAGACCGGCCCAGAAAGCGGTGGCGAGATGCTCTGGATGCACACCGCGAAGGCTGGTTCGAGGTGGCGCAAGAAAAGAATGTCTGGAAGGATATGGGGGAGGCCTTTCCCCAGCAGTGGGACACAATAGGCTAAGGATAAAATAAAGAATAATAAAAGGTCGTTGAAGGGACTGTGTTATTAGAACAAGCAATGTTATTATCTAAAGAAACTGAACTCTACGAATGACTTTAAAAATCCAAAGATACATCTTTGGATGTTTCAATCACGACTAAACGGCTAAACTGATTTAAGGCAAAACATGGCACACGTGCACACCATGGCTTGGTTTAGCCATACAATTTGAAAAACTTGTTTTCCTCGGTCATACGTTTCCGTTGGAAAATACATAATTTCACGCAGGTGAAGCTGCTGGCCAAAGATGGTAATAATATTTATTTTTAACAGTTTCATTGGAGTACCTACTGTACCTAGCCAAGTAAATTAACTTATTAACTAAGAAAAAGTTACAAAGTTGGATAAAACTCACGAACTGACATGTTGAAAACTGTTTTGCAAATTTTTAAGTAAGTAATCTTTAAAACAAGGTGTTAACGTGTTTCTGAATTAAAGGCGTGCCTGGCAAAACATTTTGGGCTGTGTTCATCACATCCTGCCCTCAGGCTTGCATACTGTATACACAACACATTAAAAACAAAATAAACTCGAATTTAATGAAGCGCTCTTCAAGGTCCCAAGATTCTTAAAGGATAAACAAAAGAATGTCACGACTTCGAAGAAATTGAACAATAATTGTAAAATAATAAATGTTCGAAATATCTGGCAGGATACTCATGTTATAGAAACTGAAGAGTTGATTGATGACAGATGTAGGCATTTTCGTTATGATACTCGAATCGAAGTCCAAAATTTTAAATAAAATGGTTATAAAAGTTGACTGTTGTCTGGGGGCTTTGAAAACCATGTACTTCTCTCTACGAGTTCTATCTGCGAGTCAAAATTTACCCCGTGTACCTTGAGAAAACTTGAATGCGTTTTTTCATACGGACGTGGATGTTCGGAACCCTAAAAAAACGAGTTCAGCCACAAAACTTTACTTTGAATATTATGAACCCATCAAACTTGCCCCTAAAACACCGTACTCTGCAGGCCACAAATAAGTGCACGCTCATATTTCCAAAGTATTCGAGCTGAACCCGATACGCATGAGACGCCTATTCCGTAAGCGCGATCTCAAGGCCCCGTGCAGTATCGTCGTCGACAGGCGATCTGACGGTGTCGGGTGACGCCGACGATGCGATCGACTTACCCATCGACCGATCACGAGCCGAGAATGTCAATGCACTTGTATTGCACTAATTAGCTGCGTAGTACAACAATTAGGTCATTATGAAACTGTCGAACACCTAGACCTAAGAATTTGCAAGATTAAATTGACGCAGCTGCGTAGGTTTTTGTAGTTGCAGCGGAAAATGCAGCAGATTGCACCAATTTGACAGAAAAAGACTACACAGTAATTAGTCGACGGTAATCAGCTAAAAACTATTCTATCAGAATACCTCGCAAACTAATTAACAAGCAGCAATTATAACAGACATTGCAGCAATAGTCTTCGCATGTCACAGCGCACTCAACAAAACCTTACACATAACTTTTTATAAGTTCGTGGAGAAATCCGCATTGTGGTGCCTTTACAACGTTTAATGTGATGCCGATACGTAGTAAGATTGCACAGTATTGCACCGCACGGAGTGGGCGGGACACGCAAGTCTCGCGGTCCGAGCCATGCAAATGCTTGGTGTACACAACAACTTGGCCGATAATGTATTAGGAATCCTGTTTGATTTGTGTGGGCATTGTCGAGCCTTTGTCCTGTTACCTACCGAGTTTGTTCCCTTAATATTGTTTGTACGCACATTTTGAACGGGATTTGATAACATTCAAACGTCCGTAGCTGTTATTTTTCCTGTTGCTTCTTCCGTTTCAACATCGATGATTCCAAGTTATATCTTTTTTACGAAAATTCAGCCTAGTCGACCTCGTTAGCGTTTGCATCTAGCACTATGAGAACTGACGCATTATTTCATATGTAGCTCCTCAGTAACAATGTTGCTCGTTGAAGTACCCCCATCTGAAAAGTTGAGCCTGCAGCAGTCCACCGGGCTTCGTAGTCGGTTGAAGGATTTCCAGGTGGGCCATAGCAGTAAGTGGCCTGCAGGGTTTTTCTCTACGGACTCAACATATCCAGTTGGAGGGGAATGTCTGAGGAGCCACAAATTTATTTGTGCTTCACTAGAGCTTTTGTCACTTATTGGTTTCGTCAACGGCAAAAACTGTCCCGACTCTTAAATCTGCCCCTTGGGTTCTTCCATAACAAAAGAACAGCGCCTGTTATCAGGCTGACGCAACGGGTCTAGGGGCATAGATAATTAAGTCGGCCGCAAGTGTCCGCGCCGCCGCGCCGTATCGCGGCGTTCGGCGCTCGGGGCTGGGTACCGCGCTAATGTGCAAGCGCATCGCTTGCATCGCTGCGGCTGCTTCACTGACGGATTCTACAATAGACGTATTTGGGATGAATTGGGAAGATAGATGTAGCATGGCAATAAAGTGTGTTAAAACAAATGCTTACGTTACACAATTCTTTCAAATAGGTCCTTCATTGTGTCATTAATGATGAAGTTTTCAATTCAACCTTGCGTTGAAGTTATGCAAATTAATGGTATCTTCAAACGCAGAATGTTTGGAGATGCCTTTACTCTACAAACATTATAAAGTGAGAAATAACAAATGATTTTCTGCCTGGCTTCAGAGAGGAAACTGTTGTGGGAGCCTGGGGTACTATAAAGTGTACAATACCCATCTCCAATTCATTGAGAATCATCGTTTTTGCAGAGCAGATTCCAGCCATTTGCATTCGACAGCTCCTCGCAAGTTTAAAGAGGTCGTCCGTCTATCTGACTAATAATTTTCCATATGGTAAAAGTGTGCTAACACGGTTAAAAATCAGTTTTATTAGAAACATCAAGTATCAAGTTGGTCCATTGTAGAGGAATCAAAGGCTAGCGATGCCCGCGGATATGTTTGACATTAGCCCGGTATAAACATTGATGATTCGCCCGGTTCATGTTACATTACAAACGAGCCATCCGACTTTCTACTTAAATTGATGTTACTTATGCAGTTATTGTGAAATGCCAAGTACCGTTATAGCGAAAACGTTACAAAACGTTGAAAAGCTGAGTCCAACACGTCTATAGTATGAAGCTGGCGAAATTGGGTGTCATAGTGCGACATAGCGCCTTAAGAAGTTTTCACTTCAAAAACGTTCCTTTATTCGTAGGAAGTCCTTCTGCAGGAAAAAGGCCGATTGCATTACACAAATTGGAACTATGGTATTGATGTTGTAAATGAAACAAGTATATAGTTTCTTAGAACCACGACAAAGTTTTTACGCATCAATTTACGCAACATCCAAACGGTCACCGATACAGCTAACCAATTCTCTCATCCTGTGTAAAAAATGCTCGGTATCTCGTTAGGCGTTCATTTCCCTAGAGTAGAGTGGAATATATCAAGCGAGCTGCAGGAAGCTTTAGTTACGAAGACCTACTGACAACGCGCGGACTGTTAACGGGAGTGCCCTGACGATCGACAGCTGTTGTACAGGCACCAGCAAAAAGTTTACTTAGTTGAAGAATCTTTCATTTAAACAAAAAGTAATGGTCACATTACAGCCTTATTAATAAAACAATATTGTAACCATAATTATGAGTAGTTTTTAAACTTAAATACTAATTGGTCGATTTTTAATTCATTTTTCATAGAGAATTAGAATTTTGAAACTACTAATCAGTATTGAAACTCATTATATGGTTAGAACATTTTTATAAATATTAAACGTTATGGGAATACAGGGCTAATGTTGTTATTTTTCAGCTGATTTAATTAATAAGTGAGTTTATATTAGTCGCATGTGAGGAAGGTAAAACAGAATCAATATTTCTAACACAATAAAGTGTACGAGTACCTAAGCTATTTTGCTGTAATACTTTGTAAACGAGGCTTATGCAATAAATGCTTTGAACTGTACGAAATATGATATTGGAATGATGACAATTTGTTGTCACACAGACCAATTATTGCATTCCGTAAAGCACGTAAAATGTTAACAGTTCCAGCACTGGAACTATTAAAATTTTATTATGCTTTAAACATACCTATCCCTTGCAGGGCGAGGTATGAATCATATTTAATTACCACCAACTGTCCCCGAACATTAAAGCCTGAATACCTAAATGTGCCTGTCTAATAAAGCTAACTATGTATATTAAATACCATTTAGGTAGCAAAAATCGGGAAGCCCTTCACGCTTTTGTGTTAACGAGTTTAAAAATAGGGTGTTTTTTATATCAACTACTTTTTCAAAATGCCAAATCTAATACCAGCCAACGACTGTTTGTCTCATAAATATTTTTTTCTCATCTTCAAATTCAAGTGTAGATCTCCTCTATTTCACGCCACTTTACCTAGTCTTTGACATACAACTTTTGCATACTGTGTCATACTTACCTCTTTTAAATTCGAATGTGTCTTCAATTACAGCCAAATCTATTTTCGTTGCGTCCTGCATACTATCAGGTTGTTTTCAGCAGACAGCCTTCACAAACCTATTTTCTCAAATTCCTAAACACTTTTGCGCACACATACCCAATCCGCCGGCGTATTTAATAGCGGGAAGCGGGCACAAATTAAAATGGGTTCGCGTCAATCCAACGCACGTCTCCGCTCGTTCGCTTGTCTAGTGAAAGTGAGAGATATTATCTGCACCCGCGCCGGTAGACCGTGTCAACGGATTTTGATTGATTTTCATTAGAATCGCTAACTAGGTAATTAACAGATCTGCGTGGAATGTAGGGTTGGCACTTAGCAGGTTTGATGTGAAACTTGAGTGGAAGGTCGTGGGTGGTTAAATATAGACCATATTTCAAGTTATGGTTGTTTAATTACTTCACCTGTTGCATCAGAGATCTTGAAATAGGATTTGGTTAAAATACTATGGATGATTCGGTTGAAAACGATCTGTTAGATTTTGATCTTTTTCCTTATCATTATTTTTTTAGGTTCCGAATGAGGTCATCCATCGGGTGAGGGTGGTCTACCCTTCTTAATAAGCAAAGTCTTCACATACCTGATAGGCTATATAAATAAAAGCCTAACAGGCTATGTAAAGACATAGCATGTGAGGCAGGACAGGCCTCCATGTATTCTTGAATAGGGAGCAGAAGCCTGACTGCAAGTTTTCAAGAATACTCGATTGTGTTAAAGAAAACCTTCACTTATGACAATTTGTAAGAAGAAGAGGTTTTCCGGTTTTTCACCAGACGGCGCTCACATAGAAAAAAAACAACGGGTTGCACTCCGGGAGTGCCTCTGCTGGCACTCGGAGTGAAAATTTGAACATTAACGCTGTGCATTTTTGATATTTTGGAATGGTTAGGGAATAATTTGGCACGAATTGCTTTAATTATCAGTATAAAAGTACTATCATTTATGTGATAAAATACAATATTAATTTATTGCGCTATCGTACACAAACATGACAATGTATATTACATAAAAAATTTAACACTTCAGAACTTTCCCTCCGTCTTGCGAATTTTCGGTCAGGTCACGTGTCCTGACGCGAGTTTAATATTTTTACCAACAAAAGTTTTAATTTCAATAAAGTGGGGTTTTTGTTAAAGTGATCGAGTAAGTTTAAAAACTCGCAATAGGGTCACTGAATTCTTTAAGGTTAAGCAACTCTTGCCGAGGTTAGTCTGTGGATGGGTGACCATCTTAACATACCGAGACTCCTCCGTGCCTCGGAAAGCACGTTAAGCCGTTGGTCCCGGCTGTCATTTGTAGATCTTTGGCAGTCGTTACGGATAGTCGGAAGCCAGAAAATCTGACACCAGTCTTGCCAATGAGTACCGTGTTACCAAGTTAATGGGTTGTGGAGGTCTGGTAGGCAGCCGCTCCACGTAAAATACTGGTATTCAGCTGAATCCGGTTAGACTGGAAGCCGACCCCAATATAATTGGGAAAAGGCTAGGCAGATGATGAATAGGGTCACTGAATTAGTCGAACCTTATTGAATTTTATTACCGACGTAAAGAAACATGGTAATCCAAACGTCGTGCATTATCAGCTGACTCTTAATTCTCCAAACTGCATCACAAGTCTCGTAGTTGAAAAAGTCCCCTAGTTACATCTAAAGTTCTCTTAATTCGTCGGTAGATAAAAAACATCCCATTAAAGGTTAAAGTAAAACCGACAATAACGAAGGTAATTGCAAATATTCGTCTTTTATTTTTACGCGTGCGCAAGCGCATACGGCTTTTAATTCGCTGTTGCAGCTTCTTGAAACTCATTCAAATGAAAGAGGAAAAATAACAGGAAAGATAGTCCTCATAAAGGTACTATTTTTTAGAAATAATAAACCGGGATTATTTATTACTTTATAAATAGCTTGTTTGGTAACTTTGTTGCATTTCCGAGAACACTTCCGTCTCGCATAAGGAAAGGTCACGCCAAGGTTATAGAAAGTTTGTTTTTCATTTGTTTTTTTGTCTTCAGGCGATAAGAAAACCCACACAAATAGCGAAATAATCACCTCTGCGGTCAAACTGACTGGTTCAGAGCGGGTTTTACCGGAACTTTGCCGAAATGACCTTGCAGGGTTTCGTTTTACCCTTAATAATTGCTGCAATTATTTTATTTGGTTGGTATTTCCTAGGAAACAGAAGGTAGTATTTTCACTTTCTTATAATGTGTTGGGGTTTGAAAATTCCTGGGAATCTCATAGTTGAAGTGGAACTTTAAATAGCTCTGAGGTCATTCATTTCAGGTTAAAACGAATGTTTTTCCCGGTCAAGAATAGATAGACTTGCCTTATTATATTCCACTTGTTATGGTAATTCCCATGATGGATCAAAGTTGCCATTGTAAATAAAAAAAACTAAATTTTCGTAATTTAAATTGCCTGCAACAGTTTAAGATAGTCTGATGAAGGATAATTTTAGGGAAATTAGAAATTGCTCCTTTCTATGCAATTTTTCTTTATTCAGCTTATACTGTCCCACAGTAACAAACACTAATCCTTCCAAGTTCCACCTTTAACCAAACTTTGCAGTAGGCGTCTAGGTCGTCTAGCCACCTCTTCCTTAGGCCGGCTTCGGCGGCGCCAACCATACTCAAATACACACTTTGTGGAGACTGTGCCGAGATTAGCATGAGCAATATATAACGTGTAACAGAATAAACGCAATACCTCATAAGGGGTCACTGTACTCATAATTTTGAACAACTTTTACAATGGGATCAACCCCGTACTCACGGAAAAAAGCAGTTCTTCAGGACATTTTGTTGAGTTTTGCGCACAGGTTTTTCGCGATTTCAATGTTGGTCCCATAGTAAAAGTTGTTCATAATCACGAGTACAATGACTCCTTAAAAGGTATTGCGTTTATTCTGCTACACGTTGTATATGTCACCGGAAATTATGTCAGTCCACAATTTCTCGGAATGACTTCGCGAGATTATAGTCTATCAAATTTTGATGCGTAAAATTTCCAATTGTTCAGTTAACAATTTATCGAGAGTTTACAATCTCTCAAGTTATTTTATTCTTTCGGTTTCTTACGGAGTTTGCTATTTTCCGGTGACATATAGGTATACCCGATAAAAAAGTCAAAAATGACCATAACTCGTCAAACAAGATATCCTGCTTGTTTCACTTCCCTCGATCCCTAAGCCCCTTTTTTTTTTTTGGGGATGGGAAATCATCAAATCACTTCTTCCGCTCTGGGTGGAGTGGAAGGGCGTATCAGACTCTTACTGACTAAAACCCATCCGTGTTCCTTCTAAAGCCCTTTGCGTTCCAGGGCCGCGGTGACTCTTAAATTTCGAACAAATTCCGCAACCCTGGCATCCCTGCCCCTATCACCCGTACCTCTAAACAATCCGTGCCCACAACTCACTAGTAACATAAGTAGTTAGTGCATCAAAGCACCTGCCTACGAGCACATTAATAACTTCATCTGTAGAGAGTTATAGCCCTCGCCGCCGGTACGATGTCGGCTTGTCTGTCTGTCTGACGCACGGTTGATTTAGATGTCCTTACGTATTTCCTCTGTGGCTTGGGTGCAGGGAAAGCTGGGTACTCCTTGTTCAGCTGGTAACGTTATTGTTTAAATATTGGGTTATTTACTATATTTTCTCACCGAAATTGTCAATCAACTCTTCTAATATTGGCGTTTGTTAATAATGAAGGGTGGTACTGTACCTGAGCTGTTCATGAAAATCGTTGAGTTGGTGGAAAGTTCGACTCTGCAAAGTCGTTCATCAGAATGTCTGGTCGTTGGTCCATGGGTCGCTTGAGGGGTTGACGTATGGACTTATGTTGTGTCTTCAGTAAAATTAAGATATAGTAGTAGCATTTCGTCTATTGCTTAATTGTTGGCACTATTATTGTGTTGTGTTGTTTGTGTATTATTTTATTGATTATGTGGTACTGTACCTCTCGGTGTTATAATTTATCATAGACTAGGTGCCGCCCGCGGTACCGCCCGAATGTTGAAAGTTATCCCAAGGAAACATACTCCAGGGACAAACAGTATCCTATGTGATATTTCATCGAAATCTGTTCAGCCGTTCTGACGTGATTTAGTAACAAACATCTATCCATCCATCCAAAAACACACATTTCGCATTTATAATATTATTTATACCTCTGGTATATGTAGTATAGATGATAACTGTCCAAAATATTTATATTTATTTTATTTTTTCACATGCGATATCGAAATGTCACGTGGCCAACCCCTAGATTTTGGTATTTCGACAATCACTGTCAGATTTTGCGAATTTCTAGTTTTAGATTAATAAACAGTGCAACCAATTACCTACAAATTGCCGCTAAGAAAGCCATGAGCAGATGCTAGTCATAAAGATCTAAAAATAAACATCAAAATTGGATTATCAGACTATAGCGGATCAAATTCATTAAAAATATGATGAAACCCAAACATGGGTGTGGTCAAATTGAGCAAAAAATCTCGATGTTATTATTTTGCAGGCAATTTAATTGGCCATAGCATAGTTTACACGGCTTGTTATTTTTTCTAAGTTTTATAATCTGTGTATAATTATGGGCGACGCTTAATACGGCCATTTAGGATTTACGATATGTGCGCGACATTATTATTTGATATTTTAACATAATAATACTGGCAATCGAATTTACTGGTCTACTCATTTTGGGTGTTGGTCTAAGTTATAGCGCGAAGCGTTTTTGATTTTGAGTGTAACAGGTTTACTGATTGTAACAAATTAATATGAGTAGTACAATTTATTAATTGAACGAGCAGCTCGGTTTTTTCTCCTACTTGCTAAAAGAGGAAGTGATAATTATGTTTTTCTGTCTCCTCCACTGTTCTTTTCTAATAATTATGAGACAAGCTCCTGTAACACGGGGAAGTCTAGTGTGGGTCTAGGGTTTAAATTTAGTTTGAAATTTGTATTTATGGCATAATATATTTTTTTAATTTCGTTGTGGTGTCCGAGACAGTTGAATTGTTTCTCAAAAACTCGTTGAGCTTCATTGACTGACTCGGCGTTTTTCTGGTGGCCGCCATTGTTCATTCTGGCTCTCAGGAGTTGCATTAGTTGGGAATAGTGGGACGGGCTATTTGACCGATAACACCGAAATAACTTATTTGAGCATTCAAATATTACGATGTTTCTGTCATTTAGTAATGGGCCTGTGCCCTGCAGTAGCAGTACAGGCTGATTTTTTTGGGATTAAAATATTAGGGTTGATTCATTGTTGAGGATGTAATAATGGGCCCTGAAGTAGTTTATTTATCTGGCATTTATGACACTCAGCGTCCTTCCTGAAATAGAGGTTCATCTTTTCATCTGTTCCTACAACAACTAAGTATGCTGTTGATCATCAAGATCAAGATGAGAGATCCTCAGATACGACTAGGAGGATCGGAAGATTATCCTAGCTATAATCAATGTCGGTTACGATGCCATGATATCACCTTTGAAATTTCCATTTCTCACACAACTTTTCCAGAAATGCGAATTAATCTTTGCAGTAGGAGTCGAGCAGTTCAGTCCAATAAAACTTATTTAAAAACGGTTCTCATTTAAACGGATGCAAATAACAATAATCGCCAACACTACAACCCCACATTTTATTGAGTAATTCAATAAGGCAGCTTCCTCCAAAGAAGCCGGTCCAATCAAAGCTCTGAACCAACTAGTCGTACATTTATATTGGCATCCGCAATCAAACGAAATACTAATAAAACACATTACCCATTGAGAATAATTTCTAATTAAGATGTAGAGCAGGCTTAGTTAATGAGGGAGCGAAGGCCGAAGATCAGTAAAACATGCATGTTTTTGTTTAAAACTCGTAATGCCACTCAAGTTATATAGTGTAAATGAAATATGGGAGTATTGAACATGAGAAAAAAAAATGGACATGTTTTTTTTTAATTTCATTATGGTTGGCAAAGTCAAGACGATCTAATTAATATTCTTTTGAGGATGGACTCTTATTTTAGTTTTGCAGAATTACAATACACTGAAAACTGCAAAGAAGATTCAAAAACAATGTCAGATACAAAGACTCGTAGAAGCTTTCTTTTCCTTTCGAAACACAATAGCAGCAGGAAGTGTAGCAATTGTTAGAAAATTCAATTAAGTTTTATAATAAGATGGTCTAGATTTGATTGATGTTTCGATTTCGGCAAATTGAAATTGCAAATAAATATAGTAACGTTCAAGTGAAATAATGAATCAATTTATTTGAAAGTTGGTTTATGTGAAAATAGCACATTTCAATAATGTTCAAACCCACATTTACAAAGAAAAAGATTCGTCAGAGGTCTAACCGGACTCAGACACTTTTTGACGACGAGACAAATAAAATATTCTGCTGCTTTTGTTACATTCATCGTTTTATTATACTTTATGTTCTTTATATTTCCTAGCACGTACTGCCCTATGGGACTAAAGCCTCCCAAAGTCCATATTTTCTTGCGCCAACACCAATCACCCCTCGCGGTAGGTTCCTACGTCATATCACTACCTCTTCCAGGGTATGTCTTGGCGGCACCGTCCATCTTTAGGTTTCTTTCTTTCTTTGGAGACTCTTTGGTACTGGTCCGTACGTGTTTCTTTTTTTTGGTAGCACATTTCTCGGTTCGTTGAGTAAAGGCCTCTTTTTTCTCCTTTCAAAATTCTCTTTCTTATCTGATTTCTGGCCAATTTTGCACCAAAAACATTATCAAATCGTCGCACTACCTCCACGGCGTCCACCCTCAGGCATCCAGTGAGTGACGATCTTCGCCCATCTCTCCGGGTGCATTCGTGCAGGAATTAATTAATAAATTACGTCTATTTAATTATGTGTAGCAGAAGCATTAAGTTCTAAGATTATAGTCAGTCATTACAGGTAAGTCGCCCACAAGTAAGTCAGTGCTTTGTTTTATTAATCACGACAAGCTGAATCATGAAAGCCTACGATTGACAATAAATTAAGAAGCCAATTTGCTTGCCAAATTAATTGTTTCCTGATTGTCTAGTTTTTGTTATAGATTTATGTATGTGTATGTAGATATTATCGATGTGTAACTACTTAAAAATAACGTAGTAAGATAATAGACAATTGACTTGTTATTCAATTATTATAATAATATGAGATCAATACCTATAATTATGTTAAATCTTTTGAAAACGATTTACCCTAATTTTGTAACAACTAAGTCGAAGATGACGTAGATATATAATCATATTTTTAAATAATGTGTTTACCATAAATTTACCTACCTACTTGTAATTACATTAGTTAACATTATGAATAAATTAAATTCTTCGCTAAACCGTAGGTACCTGTTCAAACTACATATAACGTGCTCCAACCAGAGTTCAAAGTACAATCCAAAACAAAACCCCATCACAAATCCAAGTGATGTACATTCACGTACACAAGTTTTTCTAAACGTGCCGCGCGTGCGCAGAACGTGCAAAAATTACAGCCGCGGCGCCCGCGCCTCAACGAAATGTAAATTAGATGGCAAGCGGTAATAGTTCGTGGTTCAGAGGTAAGGTTACTGATGGCCGGCTGTTGCTTACATTGTTGTTTAACGGCGATGCAGCGCGAAAACGATCGGCTGTGAATGACTGTACATTAGTTCGCGTAATTCTTGAGGTGTCGAGTTGTAGGATGGAATTTTGTTGGGATTTAAGAATAGGTTTTGTTTCTGTTTATTTTCGGGATTCGGATGACTGCCTGCCTAAGTTTTTCATGCCATTAAATCAACAGCTGCTATTATGGTTTCAGTTCTTTCACTAAAATAAGCATTAGTAACAGACTTCTTGATTACTGGTTTCGGCCATGGCGGCCAATCTCAATTAGCCATCGGCGCGGGACATATTATACGCACTACAGTATGCGCATCTGGTACTTTTACATAGTCCGATGGGACGGCAATACGACACGACTTCTGTTGCAGCTACTAGTTAGGTCTAGGTTCCAGGCTTTTGAGTTTTTTACTGACTTGGATGGTTCTTCCTCGTTGGTGTCTATGGCATGGTTTCAACATTCTTAATACTCATAAGTTTGACATAGTTGGGTTAGAATTAGATTGCTCTGCTCTGCTAATCTATCTAAACCATTAATCGGGAAGACGTGATTATTTACGATTTGTCTAACTTTTCTTAGTTCTCTTCAATATATCACAAAGTCAAAATATCCAGAATAGTGTTCAGCTTGCGTGCGGACACAGGTCCGGGACACAATCGAGACGACACATCAGCTATTTAGCACGAGAGGTGTCGCCGGGACGCTCTGACCTCGGCTAATGAAGTGATAAACACTGAGCTAAGCGCTGAGCCATCTCTGAAGGGGATCTCTGGTTAGGTGTTAGGGAAAAAAAAGAAATTGTTGAAAAAGAAGAGGTTTTCTAAGGAGATTTGAATGGAATTTATAGGTGTCTTATGCTAGTTGTCATGAATATCGGAGATTTTGGGGCCAGGACTGAGGAACATATATCCTTACTAATATTATAAATGCGAAAGTAACTCTGACTGTCTGTCTGTCGCGCTTTCACGCCAAAACTACTGAACTGATTTAAATGAAATTTGGTACACAGATAGTCTAGAGCCTGATAAAGGACATAGGCTACTTTTTAATGCGAAAAAAAGTGTTGTAAGGGGTTGAAACGGGGGGATGAAAGTTTGTATGGAAATATGTAAGGTTAATGAGAATGTTTTATAAGTTTGCGATAAGAGACAAAATATTAGAGCTACTCTGATGTAATATTTTCGGAGTCATTAAAAAATGTGAAATAGCCTAAATAATTAAAAATGTTACCCAAAGACACTATTCCACGCGGACGGTAATATAAATTGAAATAAACAAATTACGTCGGAGATACCTACTTAGGGTTCCCTGTTCCAATATGTTGCCACCATATTTTAGTTTGAGCTATGTTGATTTTGGTTTGTGTTTTTTCAGTTCGCATTCTCTGTCTCAGGAGCTTCGAATGGAATTTCAAAACGTTAAATTGAGTGAGGGGCGCAGAATGTATTAAGTTTGACCAATTATGATTCACCAAAATGTTACCAAATATCTTCAAAGTTGAGCTATTTGTTTCATCTACCTATACTTAAAGTGCTAAATAAATTCCTCTGTTTCCTTCAGTCTTCCTCCACGTTGGTGAACTATTACACGTTAAAATTACATCCATCCAGACTCATAATGAAAAGTAATTTCCTTATATCAATAAGGAAACGTTCTAAATGTGAAATAGTGGCTATAAACATCATGTGTGCCTGAAGGCTGGTGTAAATTCATAGGCTTCTTGCTTGCCATCAAAGAGATTGGCGATTATTGAACCTGTAGTTGTAATGAGCACGATCTGATCGGATGGGATTTGATTTGAAGTTTCTAACTTGCTGTCTAAATATAAGGTGCAAAGTCGGTTTGTTGAGAATTGACCGCATTGTTCTATGGAACAATTTTATTTTAAATATAAATTAAAATATATGGTACTTCCCTGATTAGATAAAGAGTGATGGAAAGTCGAGTCGGTAGTATAATCAAATGTAGATAATCGATTTTTCTGCGGTACCTTTCGTGTTTTTACGGAATTAAAAGTTTTCTTATACCACTCGAAGTTAGTGTAGCTTTTAATCAATGAAAGAATATTCATAATCGATTTCTAATTCCAGATATTACATCTTTCAAACTTCAAACAAACCAATTAACAAACAATTTTACCTTTAGTAGTAGTTTGTGTATATACGTCACTAAAAGTTGCCTTATATTGTGATGGCTTTTTTTTTTAAGGATGGGAAATCATGTAAAGACTCCTTCCGCTCTGGGTGGAGCGGAAGGGCGTGTCAGACTCTTACTGACTAAAACCCATCCGTGTTCCTCCTAAAGCCCTTTGCGTTCCAGGGCCGCGGTGACTCTTTCGAACAAATTCCGCAACCCTGGCCCCGTCTACGCGCCATCGACTACATTGTGATGACTTACATCCTTTTTGGGCTTTTCCTAGAGTCAAAATATCTAGATATATTTCTTTAAATAAATTAGTATCCGCAAATTGAAAAACACTTACTATGTAAGTATGTCAGTGTTAAACAAACAAGAGTGTCAAATTAATTGCTCAGACGCAACTTGTAATACAAAATGGGGCTATCAAACGATTAGCGGAGGATCAATTAAATCAATTGGGCTTGTACCCACTTAGACGGTGTTATGCTTCATAAATTAATAGTACAAAACATTTTGAAATAGAATTTCTATTTTAATGCGCTATGAAGGAGAACAATTTCATGTCTGTATCGTGATCGTTGAGGAATTGATTAGTCTGGAGACAATCCTAGATATAGAATCAAGTCATAAATACTTATTTTGGGTAGCCTTTACGTAAATAAAATTACGTGCTTGTACTGGTGACAAGTTAATGGTCTGGTAGGAAGCCGCTACACGTAAAATACTGGTATTCAACTTATCCGGTTTGACTGGAAGCCAACCCCAATATAGTTGGGAAAAGGCTAGGCAGATGATGACTTTGAAGAATTGCTTCGTCACTTCATATTGATCACATAAAAATAAATTCTATGTAAAATTTCAACTCTGTGGGTTAAATGGTTCAGCTTGCAAATTACAAAAGAGCTTGTAAAAATCATTCTCCTGAGTGCTTAAATCACAATCGATCGTTGGTATGTTTGATTATAGCCTATTAAAATTACCTTAGTATAATCAGATGCATACATTAAAACAACAGTCAATATATTAGAATCGTAAACAAGATAATTGTTGAGATTTAAGATAAGAATGGAGGAAGTTAACTAATAATTTGTTTTGCAATGGTCGTTTCATTCATGTGGATTCCATTTTGGGTGTCAATTTCGTAAGTTCAATGGGAGGCCTAGTGACATAGTTTGCTTAAATACGAGTTTTTAATTGTTTCTTCTCAAATTTCTTTGAATAATTATAAAACACATTAGCTGATTAATGATCATTTCAAATGCTTTTAAAGTGGTTTGAAGGACTACGCAATTAAACCATCCTTCCAGGTTTATAAAATAAATCTCTGCACTATGCACTACTGTTGCCACCTGAGGCTACGCAGAGCTGAAACCCTTTTGAAAAAAAAATGATATTCTATTTGCAAGGTGTTTTTTAAATTTTTTACGTGCCTATAAATGCAATTTTCTTTCTTTCTTTTTTTTCTTTCTTTTAGATGCCCAAAGTTCCAAAATAATTGCTCAGGGTTAATGTTTTATTTGAAAATCAACTTGTTTCGTATCTGGCTTTCTAGTAAGAATAAAAACAGAACCTTCTACCAGCTAAACTAAGTAAAGCCCTACACGTTTACAGGATAACCAACGCTCCCAGGTAAATAATAAAGGATGAATGGCAAAACTCTTGATATAATTAGCAGTCATAAAACTACACTTACAGTCAATATTTCCACATTATCGGTAAAAGCCCCTGGCGGTAGCATTTGGTCTTCTCTTCAAGCATTACATAAGTAAACAACGAGGTTCCACTTAATACATGATATCAAGCTCTGCAAAGATTCCCTTCTTCGTCCACAATCAGCAATTACGAATTTACGATAAATAATGCGTTTGGCAAAACCTTTACAAATACCAAAAGATCTGAAACAACCCACTGATCAAACAAGAACCAACCTTATGTTAGATGTCACAGAGTTACAATTTCCGTGTTAAGGTGTATCGTTATGGGTCGTTTAGATGCAACCTGCTCCCGTTTTCAGATTGTTCCAAAAGATAGGTGGTGGTTGCATGCAAAATACTTCCCGTTGAGATATGGGGATCGTCCAGCAGCCAAGTATTATATAAACGGTTTATATATTATATGTCTGTATGTATGAAGTATCTGGGGATGCCACACACGTCGCTACCGTGCGACTAGTACCCATAAAGGTTTACTTCAGTTTGTTAAAGAGAAGCTTCCTTGATTTTATGGAACGTGCTTCTCGAGTTCTTGCTTCTAGCCTTGCTTAAGTTATGTTGGTGATCTTTATCATGATGGAGGGCTTTCATTACCATACAGTCCACTTTATCAGCGACTTCAAAATAAATACTAGGATTTAGCAATACGTAATTTCAATGGTAGAAAAAAAAAGGTTCAGTGAGTTACGTTGAAATACAAAAATCGTGTCCTTGTTTACTCAACTGATGCCGGATATGGAAGCCACGTCAAACACCTAATCTATCATCCTTCTAAAAAACCAAAAATCTCAGTAGCCTGCCCAAATTAGTTCTAAGATAGACCACCCATGACCTCGGAAGCGGAACCACCCACACAACGTCACGAGTCGCCTATCTCGCCCCATCTTAATTATGAACGTGGCGATCATCATCTTAAATTTTCTACCTTAAAAGGTCTATAAAGAGTCAGTAAGTGTACGCAATTTATTCTAGATTACAGGCGCCCGTCGACTTATGTCACGACTCCCGAGCGGACACTTCTGTTCCATGCGCTCGGCTGAGGCACGTGCCGTTCTCGTGTCGAAATCCTTTACAGAACTCAAGTTCTACGACAAATTCTGTCTTACGAAACGTTGGGGAAATGCACTTAATTGTTTTCATTAATTTTGGACAATGTGATTAGCACAGCCCTGCTTGGCATTTGTTAGTAATTAGTTACGTAAAGCAGCAATTGCAGCTGTGATTTATCATGACTTTTGTGATTTACTCAAAAGACTTTCAAAGTGAAAAAGGACACATATTTTTAATTACTTTCTAAAAAGTCGACAGCCTGGGAATAACGTGTTGACAACAAGCACAGCAATATATTTATGAGCGATATGACAAATAAGATTTGAAGATAGCAAGCAATTTGATAAATGTGTATTTTTTTATTTTACCAAGCTTGTCGTAACACAACTTAGTAATTGTTGCTGAGCTGGTCTTCATAATCTAGTCTACAGAGGAATCCTTACCTAATTGTGTGAGAGCTCTAGTGGCGCTAAGAGGGGGACTGAGTCAGTAGGCTACCAGCTGGTGACATAGATAACAGCTTTCTGAGCTCTTTTGGTCAGAATTTTCACATTCAGGCAGATAGATATTACGCTTTTATCCCGTTATTGACACGGATCGACTGCAATCTAATGTTTTCTTCCTCCCTTCCCTAATGAAGCGTCTACAAGAAAGAAAGAAAGAAAAAGAGTATATTTGCGCCAAGCATGACGCATACCAAAAAATAAAATAAACAAAATACCTACAGACTTACATACCATAAACTTCTGTAGAATTTTCTCTGTGTTACTAAGCAGTGCAGACAAATGTCGGTGTGATAGATTTTTTAAATTAATTTATATAAACTTTATGTACGATAGTGGTACATGCGCAGACTTAGAGTATCAAGGCATTCTCTACACTGGTGTAGATAGTAGGTGTAGTGTAGTATTTTTAACGAAAAGGTTGACTGCAACCTTTTGGTTAAAAATACTACACTGCGGTAGGTACTTATACAACAAATAAAAATAAAATTTCAAATAGCATTTGTTTCGGAAAGAATACACAAATAATATTTATAATACTAATAAAATATCGTACATGTATGTATATGCTAAAATAATAAACTAATAAATATGATATATAACAATCTTATTGATTCATTCAGAGTTCATCATTGTCTGTGCAGACAAAAGTCTGTATCCTGTGGACCCACTAGTAATGGATTAAACGACTTTCGCCGATCGGTAGCAGAATTAAGGTAGCTTACACAGATTACACATCTGTGTTCTGCAGAGCCTTCGAACCAAAATAATTACCTTAGCTAACGGTAGTCCAGGCCAGTGCTATAATGGCACACGTGTAAAATGACGCGCGCCGCGCATGCGCCCGCTATGGTCACATCACGCGCTGCTATCACTGTTATAACGCGGTTACCTGCGCGAGCGCCGCCCTGCAGAAACGTAGGCACTGCCCTCTGCTATGCTGAGGAAGAGGTCTTGATTTTTTTTCCTAATTAGCTAATTTTGCTTTGCTTTATCTGTGTCGCAAATTAAGAAGGCATTAAGTACGTGTCTTCGACTTGTTATTCTTTCATGAAAACCATTTAAAAAAGTCGTCTACATAATTTTTTGCAGATTTTTTCCACCCGCTGCGGATTTTAACCTCTTCTTCTTCATATGCCATGCTTGCCTGTGAGACTGGGGAAGTATCGTACTATATACACACATAGCAATCTATGTCTTTTTCGCCATCTATCTAAAAAAACGTGGAACTTGAACAGAAGCATCGCCTAATAAGTTATTACTGCGCCAAATTAGAATACTGGTTATTTTAAAACACACAGAGACTTAAAAAAAGGTAAGAGCTCCGATTTTTTACGTTGGCTCCGATAAATATGTCAAACAAGTCTTAAATTAGCATTCCAAATTCACACATGATGAACAACTATCAGAAACATCGCCGACAGAATTATAAATTGCAGTAAAAGATAACAAGAACTAATAAATAAAATCATATTAGTACGATCTAGACTAATATTTATCATGCGACAGAACAATGGGGCAAGTATCAAAACTTATTGGCCGGCGTCGGATCGGACCGGGTGTGATTGCGGCGCGGTACAGATAAGGTAAATAGCTCATACAATTGTTAGAATAGGAGGCTCCGGACCTCTTTTGTTAAGGAAGTGGTCTAATGGGAGAACGTAGCCACCGGCAAGACTTACATGGTGTCAATTGCTACGTGCTATAAGGCGAACCGCACAGAGGACCAAGAAAGTTGTCGAAATAAAAACATGGCGATATTTGTCAAAAAGGTGACGCACCCAAACAAGATGGGCTTGGTAGACACGGTCAATACGGTCATGAACTGGATGTGTCACGACCTGAGAAGATTTAAGTAGACATGGATATTAACTGCCTTATCAAAACAGTGTCGAGATATGGACGAGATTTGTCATTAAAGAAAGGGCAATTAAATTGAAAGTATCGGTTTGTCCTTGTTTGATTTAATCAAAGCAATCATTAACCCTTCTACAAGTGAAGTAAATGCCTACATAAATCTGCTCCAAGATATTGATCTGTATGACAAATCGCAAGTTCAATAAAACACATTTACGGCCTCACATGAGATTTCTTAGTTCGACGGCATAGCTCCAGAGAAATCATACATACTTGCCCATCTTTACGCCCGTCTTGCCTTTCTTGCCCATTGAACGATAACCCTTAAGACCAAAACGGTGTGTGGATTGCCCACTCCTTTGCCCATTCGATGACCAATAGGCAGCTTCCACAGTATAATTTGAATTTCGTTTATATGGTTAAACTGTTATTTGATAGCAGTGGATATGAGCGGTGTTCAAAGGAAAACATTTATTTATATTTCCTTTATACTTGTATATATCGCATCGTTGTTTATCGGTTTCTCTGTCTCGTGGAAAGTGTGAATTGTTTTAAAATGTCAGATTTATCAACTGATTCTAACTCGATTATTTAAATCGTTATGGGTGTCGGGTTTTCTGGAAACCTGATTAAGTTTCTATTCAGTAAATTAGATGGCAATTCTTATTTAGCAATCAGTAATAAGTTGTGGTTGCCTGGCCAAAATAACTGCAACCAATTTTATAAGTTGAAGTAAGTATACAGTAAACAAATCGTCTCAAATTTTGGTCAATTTTTATTACTTTTCGGGAAAACTGCTATCTTTTTTCTGAGATTTAGTAATTCGTGTACTATCAAAGCAAATAATGGTCTCTAACGTGTTTTAATGCGTAATTACGTAAAGTTATAATCTACTAATAGCGGCAGGAAAATGAGGAGCTTGTGGCTAAATATCAACAGCTGCATGGGTCGATCTTGGAGCTTAAGCAACACAAGCCGAGGCCGGTCTATAGATGGGTGATCATCTATTATTAATCGAGCCTCCTACGTGCCCTAGAAAGCCCGTTGGTCCCGGCTACCGTCACCACTTTTGCCAAGAGGTATCGTCCTACCCAGTTACTGGGTTGTTTAGTCCATGTAAATATACTGGTACTCAGCAGAAACCAGTAAAATTCGGTTAGTCTGGAAGTCGAAGTCCCTACATAGCTGGGAAAAGGCAGATTCATTGATACTGTTAAAAAATAATAAAAGACTGAATATAATATTATGTTTAATAAAATTTGACTTACCTACATAAATATTACAATCTCCAAAGCTAAGGTGAATTGCGTTTTACTTCATATTTCATTGACTACCTACCTGTGGATTTATGTTTAATTGATATTTATTAGTCATTATTAATTTAATACAATGTCCTTGACAAAGTATCGCGTGATTTGTAAAAGCCTTATGAGTAATGCTTAATGTTGTTTTATTATTAATTTCGGTGATTAAAAGTATGTACTAATTGGTACACAAAAAAATACTTGAATTTGTCGTTACTGTAGTAAATTATAAGTACCTTTAGAGTTACTAAATATAACTACAAAAGTGTAAATCTTATGATAACCAAGTACCTGACCATTACAACACTTTTAATGGAACTCAGTCTACTCGAAAGGAGAAAAGAATTCATTTAAAGATCTTGCTAAACGCTTAGTTGACACTTCGCGTGACCCTAGGGCTGGCTTTTACCTCGGACAAAGGATAAGTATTGCCATACAACGTGGCAATGCCACCAGTCTTTTGGGTGCACTTCCAGTGGACAGCGATGCGGATGAATTTTTTGACTCCATATTTTAGTTTTTAGTTAGGAGTTTTTATTTTTATTTTAAGTGTTAGTAGTTAATGAACTTTACTCGAAGTTTTTGATGAGAAAGCAGTTAATATAAAGTGGTTACAAAAAATAAACAGTACATCGGTATTATGAAATTAGAATAACTTCATTAGTCTCCCAAAAAACTACTGATTACGGTGTAAAATGCCTATAGTAAACTTGTACGAGCCAGACATGACAAAAAAACCTTTCCAAGTAGAAATACTGCTGCAATCCTTCATGAAAATTAATACCACCAGTATATTGCCTCAGCTAATGGCATACTTCGTTAGAGCATGCAACTGCAATGTAATTAAATTTGCATAGAAATCCCCCCAAATTAGCCCTTAGCGATCGGCCGCCAGTGTAACGATATAGACTAGACTGCTAGATGGAACTCCTTTTATGTGCTTGTGATAGGTTTCTATGCGTACTCAGTGTCATTTGAATTGAGCTTGTGTTTAAAATGAATTGATTCGAAGAATTAATACACACGTCAGTTCATCATCAACATTTCAGCTGGTCATAGCATCATCCAACGTTGCCACATTGACGAGTCCTGTGTATCTCGCATCCATTAGATTCCCAGTGTCTTCACCAGGACATCGGACCGCCTTATACCTCCCAACCCTTCGTCTTCCGGTACGCTATCGCCACTACGTAATATTTAAAATTCTGGTTTTGATGAAAAACTTGAAATATTTTATCTGTTTAGTTGCTGGCAGTCTGTAGAGGTATGCGGTACAGAGAGTAAAGTCCCGCATACCTTCACTGAAATGAGAGGATCCTCCGACCAGACGGTTGTTGTGTCTGGAGGGCAACTGCCCGATAGTTGATATTCGGACTGTTGTATATGTTCAAATCGCACGGAGAATTTTGCTTGCGCGATGCAGGAATTCGTTGGTAGTTCGTCGCTGACAGGATAGATGGCGTTGCGGTTATTTTTGTTGTCGTACAAATTTCGCTTCGTTAGTTTGCCGCTACAAGCCTGCAATAACCAGCTTGGCAAATTTCTTCCCAAAGACTTCGGTGAACTATATACGGACCATTATTTAATGTCCCACCATTTTCTATAGAATCTACCGTGAGGCCTTCTGGCTGGGCATAAGTGGCTTTTTAGCCTTCATCATATTGGGCTAACCATAATAATAAACATTGAGTAGGTTCACCGCCCCCCATTTGAGGGAGGCCTATGTCCAGCAGTGGACGTCTTTCGGCTGATATGATGATAATGAGGTTCACCACGTTACCTCTAGTTGTTCTAATCTAGTTAACGAAGAGTATTTACAAACGCCTCCTTCTAGCCAGGATTTCTATCAGCAACTTGCTTTGAAACACTCTTTCCTTGAATCTGAAGCGTCGTACTACAGGTATGTGTCAGATCCAGTTCTCGAGAATATGACTTTAAAAGATACCTACATCTGACGTTTAAATATGACAAATCGGGCTTAACCGAGACGTCGTTCTTTAAGACCGAACAATCATCGTATCTACCTAGCCTTTTCACAAGTATATTAGGGTCGGCTTCCAGTCAAACTGATTTAAGATGAATACCAGTATTTTAAGTGGAGCAGCTACCTACCAGATCACCAAAACCCATTAACTGGGGAACACGGTACTCCTAGGCAAGACTGGTGTCAGATTTTCTGGCTTCTGATTATCCGTAACGACTACTAAAGATCTACAAAGGACAGCCGGGACCAATGGCTTAACGTGTTTTCCTAGGCACGGAGGAGTCTCGGTATGTAAAGATGGTCACCCATCGACAAACCAACCTCGGCAAGCGTTGCTTAACCTTAAAGATCAACCCGTGCGGCTGTTATTATTTAGCTACGAGCTCTCTTTAAGACCGAACAACCGATGAACTGATGTCCCATACTTACCAACCACATTAGCAACCTGTACCTACAAGTAGCTGTTTCACACTGTTTTTCTATTCCATTACAATATAAATATGTATAAGCAGAAGCTGCAATGTGGAACAAAGGCGGTCGGTACTGGTCACGACTCTGACCGGTACACCGAACCTACACACCGTTTTGGATGCCCGTGCGCCGCCCAAGAAGTGTCGCTGATAACCATAAAGCTGTGCTAATGTCACCGGTTTCATATTTATTAATATTATCCCTATACTTATATGGGTATTTTATAAGTATCGTAAATAGTTTGCAGCTGGTTAAAATCTTGATACTTGCGGTGATAATCTTAGATTTTGGTCCGTGTTATTTTTGGAGCACAGTTGAGCGGGGCCAAAATCATCATGATTCCTTTGTGAAAAGAGACGAAAATATACAAGATGAATAGCAGTATTCCTTATTTTTGCAATAGATTTACAATGGCAATTAACGTCATAGTAGGCTGTTACAAATAAAAGAGAAAGATAGAGAGAATCACATATACTACAACTTATTTGGATACAAGCCATTGCAGTCCATTGATAAATATATCACTTTCAACTAATACAGAAGAAGAGATTGTCTATAACCACAAAGTTCGCCGAATTATACACAATATTAGGATACCCCCTTTTCATTTTTCACTTGTGGGTAGAGCATCTCAACAAAGAGATCAGATAGTGATTGATAACCAATCTGCAACTATTTCGACATCACATGTGTTATTTATAAATGTTCACTCGTTTTGTTCAATCCTTTAAAAAAATATCTCATAAAATATAAAACAACGTAAAGTAACAGAATAAATCCAAAAAGCAAGGATTTTTCGTAGCGTCGTAGTAATCTGCACGTCATTTTGACAACCTTGACAATACTGCTGCGTCACTCGTGCACATTAAAAAAACAAAGGTTACAATATAAACTCTGTCAAAACCTAAAGTACAAAAAAAAGCAAAACCTTCATTCTTCTTGGCCTTATCCTTTTTTGATCAATATCTTGAAACTTCCTCTTCACGTAAAGCGGACAAGTTAACATATTTCGTAGTGCACATTCCAGCAAATCATAGTTATCATATCACACATGGCCGCTGCGTCACGATTGTCGCAGGCGCACGCGATAAGAGCAACATTAGGAACGTTTTCAAACAACGACAACTATCGAGATCCACGAATGCAATAATTTTGTGTTCCGCAATAAACTTTATCGATTCTCTTATTAAATTTAATATTTGTGCCGCACACGTTGTTGTTAACATTTTCGAATTTTCGTAAATCCATTTTCATGTTTTGTGATATTTGTAAAATAAAAAATGTGTTTATTTGATATGTGGGAAAATCACTGTGATAAATAAATAAATAAAATAAAAAATCGACATACACAACATAACAGCTAAATTCACAAAGTAAATGTTCCAAAGAATCTAGAAATATTGTTATATAATGAACTTCAACTTCTTTTTTATTTCGTACAGTGTGATCTATGCAAAATACAACCATTGTTATGAGGGTAAATTATATCTAGATGATTCTTAGTTTCATGATGACAATGTTGAACTTGAAAAATACGTCACTTATGATGTTTTGATCTGCAGTGCCAAGAGAACAGCCACTAAGATATTTTGATGGCAAGGAATGGAAGCTTATGAAGCCTCGTCATAATATTAGAACGAGAGGTAAGAATGTTTAGTTATGGTGAGAAAGTGATTTTGTTGTGTGATTTATGCAAAAAACACGATAAAGTTAGTGACCCAATTAACATGGATTTCTAGTCGGTAATTTTAGACACCGTTACTTGTAGTTATGATAATCATTGTAAGTAAATAACCCCCTAAAAGGATATACAATTGGTTCCTAGCTTTGAACCTTTCTTTACTATCTTGTATTTACATTATGAAACGCAATGAGATGAATATGAAAATGAAATTCCACTCAACTGAAATTCTTAGGTTTGCCTACTAACTACCGTGGTATAACCAGGGTGCCCAGCATAAATTAATCAAATTAAGTCACAACCCATTTTTCAGTTATGATTATGTAAAAGTAAAACAAAATATCTCTGACCTTAAAATTACGATTTCAGCGCCAAGGCATTCGAGCATATCAGTAGATATAGACTGGGCTGAACTCATTAAAGAAATGAAAGGATCTGAGTTTGAAGAAACTACAATGCCTAGTTATAGTATTTCCCTAACTGACACTACAACGGCTACAAAAAAGGCTACAACTAAAAGATTGAATACAAAAACGTTTACAACTAAAACAGAGAATACAAAAAAGCTTATATTTAAAAGAGCGAATACAAAAAAGCTTACATTTAAAAAAACTACAGCAAAAAAAGTGTCAACTAAAAAAATTGCCACACCAAATATTATTATAAATCTACTTCGTCGTAAAACTCAACCTACTACAACGACAAAAGCAAAACATCGTCAACCTGTCTGTAAACTAAAATTAAAATCCACTACAACCACGACAAATCATCCTCAACTCATGCATTTGAAAACAACTACGAGTGGAGACTGGAGAATCAATTGGAATTTTCTGAGACCTACCATAAAATACAGTCCGGTAACGTCAAAGATATTTACTTTGAAAACGACTAAGGTGTTTGTTTTACAAACGATCAAAAAAGTTCCTGCAACAACAACCAGGAAGCCTACGACGACTACCAAAAGACCTGTGATAACAACCAAGAAACCGCAGATAAAAATGGAAATATCCTGCCAGCCTGTAAAATTTGCGGGAAATCAAGAAGACGGTACGGTTTGGACTTTCTTCTTTCTTATCTCATTACAGCAGCTGCTGATCAATTTTTCAGCAGTGAAACCTCTGTGTGAGTTATTCAGAATAAATTTATTTATTTATTTAACAGTTCATGTACACACATTTAACAAATAGATAAGAAGAAGGGAACAGAAAATAAGTACAAAGGTGATGCTTATTTTTAAAGAAATCTCTTCCAGCATACCTGCGAAAGGAGAGTCGAATAAAAGAGATGTAGACATCGTGTGTGAAAGTTATGCTAACATAAAAAAAAGACAAAAAACTTTAAATTTAACATACTAGTCATTTTAGTCATATTTATGTAAATATGACTAAAATTAATATCATATCAATACATACTACTTAAATAATAAAATAAGATAAATAATAATATATACTTTAAATGTGCAACTATGATGGTACCGAAAGGTAGTGTTCTTTCATTCTTCTTTTAAAAACTGGAAGAGTTTTGCAGTCCCTAATTTAGTCTGTTGCAGTTTATTGCAGGACATAAACTTAGGCCACAATACTCGCTTTTCAGTCTTCTGTAGACAACCTGTCCCAGTTTATTGTGCGGCTTTCGAAACTGTTTTGAAATAAATTTTATTTTTCCTACTATTAACATTTTGTATCAATAAATACTTTTAAATTTTTGTTTTGTTTATTTTAAAGCGTAAATTTGTACTGGGCACCCTTTTTAGTTTTTTTTTAATAGTCATAAATAAATAACAAGCATATTTTTAGACTTACTGAACACAAAGGTATACTAGACCTTTGTTTTCAGCAAGTCTAAAAATAGGTTTTCAATTCAATCATTTGATCTGACAAAGAAAGGTTTTACGTATCACAAAGTTGGTAACACATCAAAAATTATTCAATTTCACAGACTAATTATTGTAGGAATTTCAGTATAGGAACAGAAGCATTCCATTTCAAATATAATTTTCTTTTTCAGAAGCAAACTCGCCTGCAAACTGGTCAAACCTGCTGAAGGAATTTCTGAAGTTTGTAGAATCAAAAAAATGTCAACGGCCTCGTGAGTATGAGAATCACAATTCATAAACCGAGGCGCCAGCTCCACGAGTGTGTTTTGTACGATAGCGCCCGTTGAATATCGATGAATATCGTGTGGAGACATTCGTTCATAGATTTGTTGAGAATGAAGTGACTGACTATAACATCGCTCATGTAGGTGGCGCCTAAGTAAAAATTGCTTCGTTATCGCTGAAAATGCGGCGCAACCGTTGTGTACTGATGTAACTATTAATTATTTACTCTATCTGACATTTTATTATAAGTTTTAGATAAGGAACAAATTCACTCTGTAAGTATGTTGGGCACAAAGTTCACAGCGATATTGAGTGACATTTTGATGTTCTCAAGTTGATTATCCTTAATTGAAAAGTAGATGTTTATCAATCATTTATGAAACGAAATGACCAACTTAGATTATAGCAACCCGCCGCTAGACAGGGCCTATTTGACTTGTACATTCTAATCAAAATTTATTTACAGCATGTGAATCTGTAACTGCAACAACCACTGAGTCTTATTCGGGATACCAGCTTGCTGAAAACCGAAAAACTATGTCAAACAATGAAGATTTTATGAATATCATGATGGATGGTAACTTTTTGGCAGACACTCGTAGACTAAAGCTTAGGGCAAGCGTATTGCGTTCTTTACGGTTGATTAAAAAAAGTTCTGTTTCGCATAGAAAGACGCAAAACCCTCGTCAGCAGCTTGTGATTGCGAAATATTTTTAAATCTTTTGTAAGTAGGGTAAGACAAACGGGCATTGAAACAGAATAAGAACAAGAACGTTATTTTCTTGAGATTCTTGACACTTTAAAAAGAATGGATAAATATAAGCTTATCTGACTCCATTGTATCATCATCATAACAGCCAAAAGACTGTTCATTGTTGGACCGAGGCCTCCCCATGAAAAATCAACTTCTGGTGTCTGGTTCCAATCAACGGTCTTGTGTTGCTCTCATCCAAATATTTCGCGCAGTTCTCATCAGGGCATCAGTGAACTAACCGTGGTTGGGTGAGGATAGAATGCGCATTCACTCAACAAATAAGGTTGGGGCACAGTATGTTAAATAACTAAAAAGATAATCTCCCAGGACTTGGGAAGGAACATTTCACCCTGTTAATCATATTTAAAAAATTAAGGCGATTTTTAAATAATATTTAAAAATCGCCTAGCAGGTATGCCAACGTTCAAAGTACATACTAACACTTCTTTATCACATCATCATATCGACATTTTGTTACTCCGAAAATAAGTAACGTCTGGGGGCTCTACTGTTATTATACATGCAAGAAACAGATTTTGCATGAATTTTTCCGTAACTTTTTGCTACGGCCATATTTCCAAATATAAAAACTATAAAGTATATTATTGTCATGTTTATCGTGAACGGTGCATTCGAACTAATGACCTATAGATACTGCCGCATTACAACGATGCCCGATGACTTATCTCGATAAAAATCAACCTTCGGATACTTGCAATACTTGAACATTTATTTTAATGAATGTCTATTTTAATGCTACAAATGTAATCGTATAGATTCAAAATAGTTTGGTTCTATGGTAGTCATAACTTGCTGAAAATTATTTCAGACTAGTGTCATAACCTAATTCAATTTGCGTTTTTCATTTAATGTAATGAAAATAAAATTGATTTCCAAGTAACTTGTTTTTTTCGTGGTTAATATACCCATATATATTAGTTTAAAATAAAACTGTCTACATATTTAGTTTTGAATGATCGAGTTTTCTTATAATCGAATAACCTATGACTTCAACTATTTTCGCCATATTTATAAGAGGCATGTTGTTCCAGGTGTTGAAATAGATGAAAGACTTAACGAAGAAGACAATGATGACACACTAATTAAAGATACGTTAGAATATGAAGGAAGAAGGTTAAATTATGAATCAGTAGAAAGTTTAGACTCAGGAGACTCAGGAATGGACTATGAACAAGTTCTAGATTTTGAGTTACTAAAAGATTCAATAGAAACTAGACGTGATTTTCATCAAATCCCCAAAAAAATGTCATACCTAAAAGAATTCCAAGCAGAAAATGTAAACAAAAATTCTGTAACTTCTCATATCAGAGAATCAGGAGTATATTTAGATAAATTAAAAGATTATAATTCCAATGAAGATGATGAGTTTTTGGAAAACGAAATTAAATCTCTTTCCGATGAATTAAAAGCTAATCTGGCCGAAAAAGATTTTTTAAGTTCTCCAGTTAGAGAATCAGAAGCAGATTCAGATGAATTAAAAGACAAAAATACGAAAAAACAAGATGAAGTTGTTCAAGATATTGAAACAAAAGCTTATTCAGATGCCTTAAAAGATATGCGTGCCAACAAAAATTATAGATTTTCTGAAATCAGAGGATCAAAAACAAATCAAAATTCGCAGAATAGTGAAACAAAATCTTATTTAGATGCATTAACAAATAATCTTACCACAAAAGATTATTTGTTTTCTGGAATTATCGAACCAAAACTATATTTAGATGAAGTAAATGACGAGATTAAGCAAAAAGAAGATGAAATTTTGCAAGCTAGTGACATACAGTTTAATTTGGGTGCAATAAAGGGTAAACATGAAAAAAAAGATCATGTTACTTCTCGAATCAGAAAATCAGATATAAATTCGAATAAATTAAATTTCAAGAATACTCAAAAAGAAGATGAAGTTATAGATGCCAATGAAATAAAGTTTTATATAAACGCTTTAAAAAACAAGCATGCCAAAAATGGAAACGAACCTTCAGAAGTTGTCGAAAAAAGAATAAAGTACTTAGATACAGAAAATAGTAGGCAACAAGATAAAGTCAATTTGGAAGATGAATCTACAGAAATATTCAACTCTAAGGAGGTAAATGAAATTACAGATTACATAGCGTCTAAGCCTACATACCCGATAAAACTTAGGAGTCAAGCGAATAATGAAGGATTACAAGATAGCGATATAACATTCGATTAAGAATCGAGAAAAAGTGATAATGGAAAAGCTGGAAAACATAAGAATACAACGGATTCACAAGAAGAAGAACTAGAATATGCAGGCGCAGTCATAACCTAAGTGAGCAAAATTATAACCCCTTAAAAATGAATATATATTTTTCTATTATTGGATTTTCAATAATTATGCCCATAACGAAATATCAACAAGGCTTACAAGCATAATGCTGCCTTGTATATTTTTTTTAAATCATTTTAACTGATTTACAATCGGAAAGCTGAGTTTACTCGTTTTAAGCAAGAGCTCCGTGCTCTGAATCTACATTACCTTATAACCTTAGTAGTGTGCCTTTACCTTAGTGTAAGTATCTTAGAAAGTATGTAGATTTTTAAAATTATGATATACATTTTGTTTGTCTTCTTGGTGATTTAACAATGCACCTGTCATACTCTTCACCATTGACTGACTGGTAGAGAAAGCCTTGGGCATAAAGTCCGTCTTTGTACATAAATAAGAGCGTAAAGAACTACTGTGAACTATTTGTAGATAAATTGTAGAAATAGAAATCCTAACTAATAAGTATTATAAATACAAAAGTGAGTTTGTAGTTTGTTACGCTTTCACGCCTAAAACACTAAACCCATTTTGATGAATCGTTACCTACAGAGATAAAGGGGACAGGTGATTATAGGCTATTTTAACGCGGTCGAACCTGCTGGCAAAAACAAGTTTGAAATAAATTATATCTTTCAGAATTATATTTATTTAATCATACTCATAGATTACTGAAGTTGCTTCGTCATGGTATTGTCTTTACGTTTTCGTTTTCCTTTGCATTTTCTGTATTCCGTCTTCTCTTATTGATTCATGGCTTCACATATTTTTTCCATTATGAAGTGATTTTGATAACTTTTATGGTTTTTGTAATTTATTTTTTACAACATTGCCGTTGCATAATATAATTTTGAACTGTAAAGTGAGTTATACTCACTACATATTCTATATGTGCCATATACCTTCAATTTTCTGGTGTAATTATGGTCAAGTGACTTTCTGATGTCATGTCTTCAGTTATGACTCTCTTTTTATTTTGGATTATGTTTATTCACAAACAAGAGTGCGCTGTTAATCGTCGTAAGTAGTAAAACATATAAATAAATCGAATACATAGTAGTAACGGGCACTATGGTATTATTTCTGAGATTTTCGTTTTATAATTTTATCGCGACCGAGGTGTTTTTCGCATTTTAGTTTTTACTATAAATTCACATTAACGAAGTAAATGGTATTGTATTTTAAGCGGATCACTTTAACCGAAACGCTTTTGAATACGTCATCCAGAAATACATGAATCCACTGCGAAGATTATCAGGTATTTTTAAACTTTACTATTAAATATTTTTCATTCAAAATAAATAAATGTGCCTGTAAAATACTGATAACATTTTATTGTCTTGTTTGCAGCGGATCTACCAAACCATGCTATAGAAATGGAAATAGAATTTCATGGTTCCGTTCCAAGGGAAGTAACACATATGCCCCAAAGACGAGTGATTCGCGTTGTGAATGCACGTCATCCTAAAAAAGGTCAGAGAACATTTTTTTAATCCTACTAATATTATAAACGCGAAAGTTTGTAAATATGGATGGATGGATGGATGTTTGTTACTCTGTCACGCAAAGACTACTGAATGGATTTTGATGAAATTTGGCACAGTGGTAGATTATAGTCTGGAATAACACAAAGTCAAAGTCAAAGTCAAAGCATTTATTTCAAATAAACCATTATCAGGTACTTTTGAATTGTCAAAGTCAGTCCGTCAAAAACATTAAGCTATTTGCACGTTCGAAAACGTAGATCTCTAAGGAGAAGAACGTGCAAGAAGCTCCACGGACACTCTTTCAAATCATTTTATGTTCACAAAAATCCTGGTTACATAAACCTTGTTGCTTCTATATATGAGAACAATGTAAAGAAAGAAAAATCAATTTAAAGTATGAAATATTAAAATGGGGCAGTGGCAACTAAGGGATGACCAGTCTCCACTGACGGCGCCCGTTCACGAACATGACGCGTGCATCAGCACCATTCAGCTCAACCATTTTGAAGGGAACTGAATGATCCGATACACGCGCCACCATCAGCGAGACATTGGAGTGAGCATGACACACCCTCAACTGCCCCTGCTATTTCCAGGTCCATGGTCCTCACATTTACAAAACTTGAAATTAAACTTGCTTCTACATTATATAAAACTATGAATATCGATCTGAAAAGACAGCAAAAAGAAAAGTTTATTCCAAACATAATATAAGATTATGCGGAATAGTATTATTATTAGACATAAAAGAGGGTGAGCATCTCTTCCAAATATAATAGGATACTTTTTATCCCGGGAATATGTTCCCTTGGGATAATTTTCGACAATCACGCGGGCGGAGCCGCGGGCGGCAACTAGTTACTTATAAATCAGTGATTCACATTGTAATAATATTACTTTCTTTGTTTAGTTCTACGATCTGAGGATGAAGCGGGTATGTTTTTTTACAAATATTTCTTATTCACGACTTGAGTGTGACGTGAATAGCGTGTGTGTTAACTTTAATCTTAATTTTATGATTCTGTGTCTTCTACATACTTAAGCGGGCTTTTATCGGCACAGCCGGATGGCATAATCGAAAATCGAAAAAAGGGCCACCCGGCTATGCCAGTCGGGTTTTGGCGATCAGCATAAAAGTTTCGATTGCTCCGAATGATGCCGAACCAGCTCACTGGACACTCAAATTTGTAGCGCCCCTGACATACTTACGACTGTAAATGTATGTACTATGGAGTATTTTCATAAAATTACAACAATTTAGATCCGGCGCCACCGGACGTGGCACCACAAACAACTCTAACAGCAGAAGAAGACCCGCAGCCTTCAGTTCCAGCAACTTCACCACCACCTGCAAATCCAACACCAGTAGTACCAGGTAAAATGCATAACATATTTACTAGGCATCCTTGTACAGTACATATGTATCAGAATAAACGCAATACCTGATAAGGGGTCGTTGAACTAATCATTATGAACAAATGTTACTCTATTGGACGCGAAAAAAAAAATCAGCTATTAAGGTTTGTTCAGTATATTTTGTCGAGTTATGCGAGTTATGGGGCAGTCGAGAGTGACTCGCGATTTCAGTGTTGGTCGCATAGTAAAAGTTATTCACAATGATCCCTTTTCAGGTATTGCGTTTATTCTGTTACACGTTGTATAATTTTATAAATGCGAAAGTAACTCAGTCTGTCTGTTTGTGTGTTCCCTCTTCACGTTTAACGGCTGAACTGTAAATCATTGCCTGGAATAGAACATACGATACTTTTTACTCCCATGAAATTATCGAAATCACGCGTCTAGTGTCGCTGCCAGATGCTAGTTTTTTTTTTTTTTTTAAAGGATGGGAAATCATCAAATGACTTCTTCCGCTCTGGGCGGAGCGGAAGGGCGTGTCAGACTCTTACTGACTAAAACCCATCCGTGTTCCTTCTAAAGCCCTTTGCGTTCCAGGGCCGCGGTGACTCTTTCGAACAAATTCCGCAACCATGGCAGGCTCTGGCCCTAGCGTCTTTTATGCTGACATCTCTTTGAGGCGCGCGTGAAACACAACGCGCCATCGACCCGGGCCTGGTGGTGATCGGACGGCGAGCCACCCAATGCTCGCCGTCCGCAGACCCGCGCCTACGGTGGCCGGGGATCGCCCTGCGACTCCCGACGCCCGGGGTGTCTTCTCCTGTAGCGGCGGTTGGGGCGAAGGCCTTGCCTTTCCCTCGCGCGGCCCGCCTCCTCCTTGGCTAGCATTACTGCTTCGCAGAAGGAGGTGACCGCTTCCCAAGCCTCCTCGCTCCGGACCATGGATTCGACCAGGGCCGGACGCGAGAGGTTGCCGCCGCCGATCGCCTCGACGAGGACACGGCGGTGCTCAGCCCAAGCAGGGCAGATCTCCACCGTATGCTCCACCGTGTCCTCCGGGCGATCCTCACAGTGCTGACACCCGGGCGTGTCCACCCGCTTAATCCGAAACAGGTACCTCCCGAAACAGCCGTGTCCGGTGAGCACCTGCGTCAGGCGGAAGGTGAGGACGCCGTAGCGCCTCTCCAGCCACTCCTCAAAGAGGGGTCTTATCGCCACAATTGTGGCGTGCCCAAGATGCTAGTATTGGATATGATAAATTATCATTATTTGTATCTACAACTTCCAACATTCCAAAAGAAAAAAAAACGTGGAGCCGCACACTTGATCGTAGAGATAGAATAATACTTTTGAAGTTGCTTCAACAAGATAAACAATATTGCTACAACTATAGTAAAGGAAATTTAAAAAAAAACAGTCAAGTGCGAGTCGGAGTCACACACGAAGGGTTCCGTACCTCAAACCGAAAAAACTCGTTTCTTGTATGGGAGCTTCCTTTAATTTTCAGTTTGATTCATTTTTAATTATTTGTTATTAAGGCGGCAATAGAAATACACACTCTGTGAATATTTCAACTGTCTTCCTATTCAGGTTCTTGAGATACAGCCCGCTGACAGACAGATGGACGGACGGACAGCGGAGGCTTAGTAATAGGGTTCCGTTGGTTACCCTTCGGGTATGAAACCCCAAATAAAACAACAAAACAAGATTTTTAACCGACTTCAAAAAAAGGAGGAGGTTCTCAATTCGGTTGTATTTTTTTTTTATTTCTATGTTTCCAATTTCAATTTTTAAAAAGCCGAGGATGTATGAAATACCGTTAGGAGTAAACACTCCTAAGTTTATCAAATATTTTTAGATACAACAGTTCAAACAAATCCAGCCCCTGCCGATCCAACAAAAATACCTATCTTCATGGAGGATTTGAAAAAGGCTCTTGAAGATTTTGAAAAGAAGTTACAAGCCAACATAGATAACGCAACCAAAAAGCCAGCAGGCAAGTCTCTCATTACAATCATTCATTGGATTACAACATGTAACAGAAAAAACGCAATACCTGAAAATATTATATATTAAATAACCAAAATGACACTTTAATTTAACAACACTAATTACAACTTTAAACTCACTAATTACTTACAATGTAATGTAAAATTATATGCAATGTAATGTTTAAACAATTGTTGGCTAACCTAAATAAATAAACAATAAATAAAACACAACTTCACCACTGATCACTTTAATCGCACTTGAGGATCGCTTCCGAAATATTCGCTTGTATCGCAAATTCAATACTGACTCGGTCGCGGACTATGCGCTCCTTATATAGGTCAGTTAATTCTAGAAACTTCCATTGTCGAAACATCTGGAAAGTTCCCCTAAATACCGGTCCCGACTGACCAGATGTCGAGAGTTCTTTAGCATAGAAAATACTAGAAGGTACTTGACTCTACTGGTAGTGCTACTCGATACTAGATGGCGCTAATAGTAACTAATGTCGATATGTACCCGGCATTTATTCTGTGCGCATAATTCGACAAACTCGATCAACAGTGAAATAGTAAAAATTGTTCATAATAATGAGTACAATGACCCCGTTAAATGTATTGCATGTATTCTGTTACACGTTGTATATTATAATATTACTTACAGTTTCGAGTATTATAAGCAAATTTTGTGTGAATTCCAAGATCAAAATTAAGTTTTTCAATCAAGCTATCAATTGCTTACAGCAACCAGTTTCTGTTTTAAGTTTTTTTTACACTTTAAATATATCATAGCCAATGAATGATGTGCAGTGCTCAAGCCTACTAGAATATAGTTCCCGCACTAAGTATGCCTCTCTCAAATCGCGCCACAAAACCCGGTTTTTCCTTTTCTCAGTACCCTTTTTTATTCAGTCTCATCTAGCTACGGTGCTACTCATGTATTTCATTTCAATAACTCTGCACTTAAAGTTAGTACCAACACGTATCGTACAGTACACGTACTTTTGCCCGCGACTTTCGCGCATATCCCGTTTTTTACCGCCTTCCTCATAAATTGTACATTCGTTTTGTATATGATAACCATATCATATCCAAAACTAATTTGCCAAATCCGACTGGTACTGGTATTAGCGCGTCAAACAAACAAACAAATAAACACTTCAGCTTAATATTTTAGTGTAGAATATTTTAACCTAGACTAGACATAAAAAAACACAGATATTAAAACGAAATCACACTAATATTATAAAGACGAAAGTTTGTGAGTGTGTGTGTATGTTTGCTACTTCTTCACGCGCAAACGGCTGGACCGATTTAGATGAAATTTGGTATAGAGATTGTTTGAGTCCCGGTAAAGGTTATAGTTATATAGGTTTTTATCCCGGGAGTATGTTCCCTTGGCATAATTTTCGACATTAACGCGGGCGGAGCCGCGGGCTGTAACTAGTAAATTAATAAAAACAATACAGACAATAGATCATAAATAATTAATTGAGATTATGCTATGCTTACCGATACCTTTCATACTGAGTTTTTAATTGTGATAGTTTTCAATCAAGATTCACGATTGAACATTGCTCCGAAATACGGCTCCAAGTTTTTAATATTTGACCACTTTGTTGTATAGTTGAAGACCCGGCCCCGGTTCCTACTACACCGAACATTCGAAGTATTGATGATATCATGCAAATGTTGAAGAAAGGTTTGTTCTTATTTCCAAATTATGATCGTTTAGACTTTTTACTTAAAATAAAAGCTCATTCGGAATGAATGTCCGTACAAGTAGATTTTGAAGAATTTATTGTTGGTATAATGTATGGCGTTCCAATGCATGGGTTTTAATTTACAAGTAAATTCATGAAAATCTTGTACAAAATGATATTTCTATGTACTTGAAGTTATTGAAATTTTGAATCGTTATATTAGTTCCCAGAACCCAGTGGATCTGTCGTAGCCCTAAAATATGTAATTTAATGTAGCAGTCGGCCATTTCACAAAATGGTTGACCACTTCATGAAATGGCCATCTCAAACCTAACCTGTGCTTACGCTGTGCGGGGCCCCTGCCCCTGCCCACATGAACAACATGAATGGTATGACAGGAGCTTAATAAGCTCGCTTAACTAACTCACTCTAGCTCCCGTCATCCCATTTGAACGTAACCTCGGTCACTGCATGAAATAGCTAATTATATGAAATGGCTTCGACATATCATCATCAATCATAACAGCTTTATAATATTTTTTTTTTTTACAGCCCAATTACTCAACGCTAATATTGTACATCGTATGCCAAAAGCAGGAGATGAAAAACTAGAGTGGTTGCAAATAAAGATACCTAAAAGTGTGAAAACTTAATTTATATTAAACTGTACAAAACTAACTTGTACCTTGTTTAAAAAGTTTTTTTTTCTGGCTTTGTGGAATTTTATTAATAGTACCTACCTTCCTCGATTTCATTGCCAGATTTTTTCACTATTCAATTTTTTAAGTTATTGCTTAGAATCGATTTATAGAAAAGAAAAAAAAACAGATTTACCCTGTATTTTGTCGTGTTTACGAACAAAAATGTACTGAACAGCAGATTTTTTAATTCCATTATTTTTTCAAGTTGTTTTTTGGATAAATTCTGTTTTTTTTTTATTTAATATGGGTTTGCTCTTGACTCTAGTCTAGGTCATAGACGACAGAGACAAAGTCGACGATGGAGCGAGTTTACCCAGAAGAAGCCTTAAGGCTTAAGATGTACTGAAACAGAATTTATGCTTAAGATGTACCGTTGCGGAATCTGTTCGAAAGAGTCACCGCGGCCCTCGAACGCTAAGGGCTTTAGAAGGAACACGGATGGGTTTTAGTCAATAATAGTCTGACACGTCCTTCCGCTCCACCCAGAGCGGAAGAAGTCATTTGATGACTTCCCATCCTTAAAAAAAAAAAAGCTTAAGATGTACTGCTTTTCAGGGTTCCCGTATGTCTTAATGTAAACACGGAACTTCTATAGGATCATTCCTTTGTCTGTCTTCCTGACCGTCTGTCTGACTGTCCGTCTGTAACAACTACATTTTTTTATTTCGCGTTTCTTATCTCCTAACCTCTAATAACTTAAAGACCTACATTGTAATAGAAGTAGAAGTTTTCACGTAGAACCATCGTAGCGTTTTATCAGTTTTGTTTAATCTGGTATTTTTGCTGTGAATAATAATAAAGGTTTACTAAACATGTGACTCACGCACGTCAGACAACTTACTAAACAGTAAACAAAGAACTTAACCAATCAATTATTTGGTTCGAACGGTCATTCAGATCTGACCTCGACCTCAGAGGAACAAAAATTAACTAGAACGTTATTTATGATCCTCGTTCTAAGATAATTCTGTGTAATATTATTAACTCATCTGAGTTTGCTGACGTTAAATGTGTGCTTTATTCGTAGTCTGGTCTTAGATATCGGATATTTTTAAATTGAAACTTACGCTGACTTTGAATATGTCTCATATTTTAACTACTATGTATAATACAACAGGTAAAATTGTATGTTATCCTATATGTTCGTTTGAACTAACCTATGGAAGTACCTACTGATCCAGTCAATTCTGTAAACATCTCGAAGCGAAGGCTTGGGTGAAGTGATCACGAGGTGAGCTGTCAATCCATTTTATAAAGATGGAATGACAGCTCACTTCGTGATCACTTCACCCAAGCTTTCACTTTGACATGTTTACAGAATCGACCGGCGGCAGTGCATGTTGAAGTGAAAACTTAGACGAAGTAAACGACAAGTGAGCTGGCAAACCATACAAACATGATTGAATGACAGCTCACTTGTCGTTCACTCCACCTAAGTGTACACGGTGAGATGTCGACAGAATAGACCGGTTGAGTAACGAAAATTCTTTCACTTATTCATCACTGAACTCTTATCCGAAAAATATGCAGAGTTTGTAGGCCCCTGGAGCAAAATCGTGGTTAAAAGCATAAGAGCAGGCGGACAATGCACTTTTTTGTCAAACTGTAAATATGACCTATAGTTTCATACACTTAAATTAACATGCAAGTGTATGAAACTGCTAACGCAGTCACCGGCTTCGAACATTAGGAAACCATAATTACATGTATTACACCACTAACTGGCCCGCGACTATGCTCGCGTAAATATACATTTTCGCAAAACTAAAAAAGTAGCCTATAACGAATTTGTTCGGAAGAGGCACCTCGACCCTGGAACGCAAAGTGCTTTAGAAGGAACACGGATGGTTTTTAGTCAGTAAGTGTCTGACACGCCCTTCCGCTCCATCCAGAGCGGAAGAAGCCATTTGATGATTTCCCATAATCAAAAAAAAAAAACCAAAATCGTCTCCAGGATCCCATCTATTGCTGTACTAAAATTCATCAAAATCGAAACAAAAAAACTCAATTTTTGCATTTATTTATTTAAAGACAACCAACAAAGCATACACTAACAATACATGTTAAAGTACCTAATCATATTAAGATATAACTCTAAGAAGTTAGGAATCAAACCGTTCGGGGCAAAGATTTTCAATTGTTGATGCCTAGACTATGAATACTCGCCAAGTTATGCAAGCCTGATGAATAGTTCAGTAAAACACGGAGCGGGCAGGTGACCTCCGCACCGCTGCAGCGCTGATCTCTATCGCTGCCCCGAACCGAGCAGCGCAATTAAACTATTAACTAAAGGACATTCGCGATGAATACCGCACTTACTGCTTTGTTCCACTAACAATGCGGTGGGTGGAGTTTGTAAGGAATTTTGATTATAACGATAGGGTATTTAAGACCTATACCGAAGGGTTAAATTTGCTCTGCTAATAATTAAATTATCGGATAAAGGAAAATGTATCGGATCGTTTTACGTGTCACTAAGGTAGACCCTAAGGTTTAGCAAATTGGATGACATTCTTAAGTCTGCCAAAATTCCGCAATGTTTGAAGTCCCGCCTCTATAACCAGTGTGTTTTGCCCACCATGACTTACGGTGCTGAGACATGGACGCTTACACAGGAGGCTTTGTACAGACTGAGAGGTGCACAGAGAGCCATGGAGCGTTCCATGCTTGGCATACGTCTAATAGATCGAGTTCCAAACGTCGAGATCAGAAGACGTACGAAGGTTTCCGACATCGGAAAACGAATTGCGGAACTAAAATGGGGCTGGGCAGGACACCTGGCAAGGCGCGGTGATGATAGGTGGAGTAAGGCAGTGACCGAGTGGCGCCCTAGGACTGGAAGAAGAAGTGTTGGTCGGCCGGCGGCGAGATGGGCGGACGACATTGGTGCCATCGCGGGTAGAACCTGGATAAGGCTGGCACAGGAACGTGGGGATTGGCACAAGAGAAGAGAGACCTATGGTCAGCAGTGGGCGAAGTCGGGCTGTGGATGATGATGATGATGAAGGTAGGCCCCGGTCAGGTAGAGTTAGTTATTGTTATATTTTTGATTAAATATGTTTTGTTGTATTGCAATATTTAATTGAGCTACGGTACGTCTTCGCTGATCGAAACGAGCTCGAGAAGACCACAAAACCTTGTTGTGCAGTATGTGGGCTTAAAGCCTCGAACGAGCTTATATTGCGCTTGGCTACAAAATACGCACTACTCCTTGTTCTTCGTTCATTCTCGGTTTCTTCTCCATTAAACAGGCTTTACACACTGCGTTGTTTGCCTAAAATTGAGATACCTGTACAGCAACGTTCTCTCACCACGTCTCAGTACGTCCCGAAAAAAGGCCAATTATGGCGGACGAAAAACAACCATGATGACAAAATCTTTCTAAACAATAAAATAAAATATATCGGACATGTTTGCTGAAGGAGATACAGATAGTTTTCAAGCTATTATACAAAAAGAGCAGCATTCTTGATGCGAAGAATTCGGGGGAGCACCAACAGCATTCTAAAGGTGATAGTGAATAAGCCTGGTCAGTGGCGGCTCTAGGGGGTGGCGAGCGGGGCAACCGCCCGGGGCCTCGCTCTTACAGGGACCTCGCGCTACCCGAGTTCAAAAAACCTTACATGTGAAATGTTTTATACTTTTAGCATTAAAATGAAGTTATTTCACAGTTTATTATTTAACAATATTAATAGTAATAAGCACCATCAAATTTGAGGGAGTCAACGACACGAGACCGGTGATAAATTTTGCAAAGTTTTTCAGTCTAGAATTTCTCATTGTGATTTTATTTAAAATTTTAGTCTTAGGAAACGTCGCCAACAGAAATACCTACTTTGATATAAATTTCAAAAAGAAACAAGGGCCTCGCAAAGATTGTCACCCGTGGCCGACTGCCGCCTGGGGCCTCGCATTCCTCGCAGTGGCAAAAGCCGCCGCTGAGCCTAGTTGCCCGTTCCTGAGGCACTGTTACACACATAGTTATAGGTTTTTGAATTAGTTTTATTTTATTTATTTTAATGAAGAACGTTACTAACATAGTTTTATAAGTGTTACTTAACAGCAACATGAATCATTTGTTTTCGAGTTAAGAAATAATAACAAAAAAAAAAAACCAATACATACAGTAATACTTATTCATCTGCCCGTGCGGTTAATATCCACGTTAAGCTTTTCCGTAATTATCTATCTTCAATAAACGCCATATGAATTTAATTTAAATAAACACCACGTTAACTGCGATTAAACATACCATCTGGTTAGTTTAAATACAATAAAAAACATGCATTTTAATAGACCCCAGCGTGGGGTCCAGTAATTTTATACTCATTTATGTACTAACGACTGGGTTTAATAGCGGAGCGCCATAACTACGACGAAGTAATTAGTCTTAACACACCTTTAGTATTTTTTTATTGTATAAGTATTACTAGAAAAATATCGTCAGGCTTTGCAATCATCACGCTTTTGCACACGATCTTTGCGGTAGCAGAAGAACTTATAAATGTATGTTGACAACACACTTAACGCAGTGATTGAACGATTGGCTACTCAACTGCGACTCGCGGGTTCGATTCCGGCACGGAACAAATATTTGTATGGCCTATAGATAATTGTTTCGGGTCTAGCTGTTTGTGTATGTGACTATATATCGTTGTAAACGCACCCACTAAACATGAGACATTCCTAGTATGGGACAACGATAAAAAAAAAAGTATTGCTACATAAGGTGGCACATTGCTCGTAGAACAGATAGTCCGATGACGTCGAAAGATTCTGGATTGGCAACCTCGAACCGGAAGACCGGGTGAAGACTGTTGGAATCCATTGGATGCGTTCGAAGCCACAAGACTGGTCGATGTGGTGACACTTGAGAGAGGCCTGTGTCATTTGGGAAATGATGATGTAGAAAGAGGTGAAGTGATAGCCGCGTTACTGCAGGGTGAAGGCCTCTAGGTCCCCATTTCCAAACAATTGTTTGATGGCTAGGTAAGAATCGGGCTTATTCCACCTTCGCCTTGGTCTAACACGATGTTTTCTTGCGATTTCTTCGTGTTACTCATTCGGTGGTTTCCTAGCCCAATTCTCAACTGTCATGTGGCAGATATGTCCGGCCCAATCCAACAAAAACTTAGCGGATTTCTAGTAATAACATTACTTTGGTTTTGGCGCGGGGCGTTGAGTTTCTTGCGAATCCGGAATGACGATTGAAAAAAAAACCATTGCAAAAACTTCGATCTAGAATCTATATCTCTTATTTGTCACTAATACTGTGCTGTAATGATTTCGATTAATTGGTATTAGATATTGAAGTCTGTCTAAGCTGTCGGAAATACTCTTAATAAAATATTTGTGTTTACCATTTATCTTCAGGCATCTAAAATATATCGGTATTTAAGTTGAAGGCATGAACCTTCTTCAAACACATTTTTAGACCGCATCATTCTTGAGGGCAGGATCTTGTAGTTGCGCATTAGGAGGAACACGGATGGGTTTTGTCAGTAATTCTGACACTCCTTTCCGTTCCGCCCAGAGAGCGGGAAAAGTCGTTTGATGATTTCCCATCCATAAAAATAGGATCTTGTTAGGAATACCTACAGTAACTGCTACATTCCAAAACCAAAATCGCTTTTCTTACCCGAAAAAAAATTACCAGTTAAACTTTGATATGACTGGGTAGGCCACGTTAGCCGCATGTTCAACGAATAATAGGCAAAATCGATCTATCGGACGTAAAAGAATAGCACCATCACATCACATCTCGTGGGTGTCGTAAGAGGCGACTAAGGGACTCACCAGAGAATGGGCAGCACCATTCCCTGTACATTGCAACAGCTACACTGCGATCGCCAAGGCCAACCTGCCTGCAAAGCGTGGCAATTATGGCAAATCCCCCCTCTTGGGGGATGCCTATGTCCAGGAATGGACGTTTTTTGGCTGATATGATGATGATTATTACAATATGGGCCCCGAAAAACATGAGGTAGCATCGTAGCACACCCAGTTGAATATGGAGCGATTATATCGATATGTAGTCACTTGCCCAAAACCCATAGTAATGGAAAGACGAAAGGGAATTATTTGCCATGCAGCGTGAAAATACAAGCTAAAAATAATAATGATGATGAATTAAATGTGAACTCGGCAATCATTGAACCGATCCGCCAATGACTTAAAAGCCACGAACCTCGATCAAGACCTTAGGAGGTTCTCGTTAGCTAGCTGGATCAAAAGCTTCATTCAGAAAGCGGTACTTCTGGACACGACTGGTATTGTTAGGAGGTTCTGCTCTCTGAAATCCTAGACGCCGCCGCCGGCTTGGACCCTTTTCCTGATACCGGTCGACTACTAGTTCTCAATGTTAAAAAAAGTTTTTATTTAAAATATAATAATTTTAAAATACGAATATACCGAACAGTAATGAATAAATAAATAATATTAAGATTGAGAATAGAAATAGATTATCCCTTGTTTAACCAGTGAACGTTCATGCAAATCTGCATAGCAACTAACTCTTTGAGAACGATTAATTCGCAGCACCTGTCAAAAGATCAATCTATTCTGATTACATCTCAAACTTAAGACCTAACCTAGCGCAAATACTATCATTAACTCAATTAAAAAAACAAAACAAATAACAACACTTCAAATATTTAATAGCACTAGCAGTTAACCCGCGACTTCGTCCGCGTAGATTTACTATAAAGGATTTTCCCTTCATCAATCTCTTATAGGTTCATCATCATCATAAAATATCAGCCGAAAGACGTCCACTTCTGGACTTAAGCCTCCCCAAAGGGGGCTGCCACAATCGCTACGCTTGGCAAGCTGTTGCAATGTACAGAGAACGCTGCTGCCCATTCTCTGGTCAGTCCCCTCGTCGCCTTTTATGATACCCACGGGAAGTGTTGATCCCTCTTTAAGGTTGAATTTCCACAATGCTTAGTGCTACACCTACATTATAAAAGGAAGCTTTCTGCAAACTGTATGTTCGTAGTTCCAGTAGTTTCAGCTGTGCGTTGGTATGTCAGTCAGTCAGTTTCTTCTTTATGTACATAGTTACATTTTAATGTATAATAAAACAAGATAATTAAAGCTTTGTTGTTTCAGCAAAGGTCTTCGCTGTTAGTTTTGCGAGTAAATGATAGGTTTACAGGTGCTTTTATTTTATCATTATTAATGTTTATACTAATGGATAGATAAATGTACATTTCAATGTAATTGGGGCCTACTGGTGTTTGGATTGAAATTGTTTGTTGTATCTTGATCATGAGCTATTGATTATACCCGCAAAACGCAAAATTCGATGCTTTGTCTCGCTCCCACACCCACACTTGCGTGGCGCTCAAAAGCCTTACTTTGAGAGCCTACGTGACGCCGCGTGTCGTCAGGACGGCGCGCGCCACTCAGACGCGCGCCGGTCAGCGAGTTATGACGTCAGGCGACGCACGAGTTCTGTGCGTTTAGAAGCCATGGGATTGGCTAGTGGTAGAACGATGCTTGACAACAACAATAAAGAAAGTGTGGTGCTCAGGAAAAAACACCCCCATATCGCTGCCTGTGTGATTGCGATGCCGCCTCGAACCGCTTGGATACGATGCCAATGGATAATGAACCTTAAGTAAGTAATGTAATAAAAAAATAAATGATAAGTAGTTACTGTTGCCATCGACGGTGTCTTAACGTCCACCTCAGAGACAAATCTTATATGTCTCACGGGTGAGTTACACGGTACACCGATCTTCTAAACTGGAACGCAGCAACGCTTGGCGGCAAATAGGTTTCCATTGTACCCAGATACTGCTTTCGCAGAGCTTGCACATTCTGCACGGATTACTTCAAGCGACAAGCCCTTATTAAGGCATATCGTAAACCCAAAGCAGCTCTGCATTATTAAATTCCTTAAATATTGTCACCGACGCCGCCTACCATACAATTTTAGTGTACCACCAACAAATTTATGTAGACAAGAGCAATGAATAATCTGTACAGGAATTAGCATTCCTAAAAAGGTAAAGGTATACTTTATTGTAGACGTTGGCTTCAGGACCGGAGCGGCGCGCGTAAATCAGATTGCATGGACAGTACACCATTTTGAACAGTTCGAGGTATCGGCGGGATTCTGGTTAAGGTGGTAGTGTTAGAGCCTTTGGACCTTATGGCGGTGGAACTTTAGAGGAGAATGATGTGGGCTTTATCTTTTCTCCTTCTCTCCTTCCCAAGGTTGTCTGTAAAAGATAACTTTTAGTCCGTTGTAACACAATATAATTTGTCATGGACTCAAGGTATACAATAAAGACTAGTCCTATTCTGTTCTATGAGATGAAATGTGTGTTAGCAATGACGTTGAATTTTACGAATTTTATAAGTTTAAATTACTCGTTACGTAACCTTCAATCAAATACAATTAAGATCCACATATTTTCGCCATTGTTACTAACTGCAAAAATTACATAATTAGTTGGCATGCAACTAAAATTGCTAGCTAAAACGATATTAAACTGCACCGACTACCTTCAATTCCGTATTATAAAATAATAACGGTGGCAGGGCAGGCGGCCTTAGCGTAAATGCGGCTAGAGCCTCGACTGCGCCCCGGAGCGAAGCAACACCATAACATGCCTGTAATATCAGGAGCTACAATGAACTTTAACATTTCCACATAGGGCGCTGATGGTCCTGACTTTCACCGTAAACGGCCAATTTACGGACGTCTGTCGACCGGTCGACCGGCCAGTGTCTTAAGCTAAACTGTCTCAATTAGTGCCCGGATAGATGACCCCGCAATTTCGACAGCAATACCGGTCGAGATTGCAACGGTTATTAGGTTAAGTGCAATAGGGCGGACGGCCGCAATGGATGTTGCGGGAAATTGTAAGCTCTTAACTGTCAATGACTCGAGCAAGCGTTGTATGGCGGTAATTGTTTTTGACGTTGCCGTGTTCTTGGTATTCGTATGTGTATAGACAAACGCGGTTGATCTTTGGAGATAAGATGGTTGCTTATAGAAGTAATCTTATTTTGAGCGTTTCCTTTTGACTTCAAGTGTAATAGCACCATCAACAAGTCCACCTGCAGTAGGCATAGGTGGAAATCGTGATAACCACTCTGTTTATATTAAAAAAAAAAAAAAAAACATTAAGCTATCTGGTTCAATTCGACACAATTGGGAGAAATAAGTAATCGCAGCAATTTGTAAGCTGTGCCGTTTTTGACAGAAAGTCGAATCGACGAATCAAACGTTGAAAGGACTGTAAGCTACATTCTCAGCTTATGAAAGTACCAAGCAACAGTGAAGCACTGTTCAATCTTCACAATGATGCAGTTATCTCGATTAGAATAGCTAATCTAAACGAGTTGATGGACAACACCAACTCTAGGCCTTTTTTATGTCAAAGATCTAATTATAAATCTTTAGCGGTTATCTCCATCGCTTTCGCTGTCCGTGATACGTTTTTTGTTTTATTTTGTTGTGTTTTACTGAGTCGAAATGAAGATGAAAGTGATCGTACGTATTGTAGTTGAAACTATTAGGATTTTATTGTGTTTGTAATCGGATTTCTAATTACTTCTGTCTTATTTTTTTTGGTTGGCTCTTCATTTTGATGATGGGTTTGCCTTGATTACGTTTGGTGAACTTTTGACGAATTAATTTTAGTTTGATTACTCGAGTAGAGCAGTTTACTTTGAGTTTAACAAAAGGGGGTACATAACTTGACTTTAGTAGTAATATAAAATCACTCGTATAACTACATTTAATTGCAATAAGGTAATGTTCCTTCCAATTAAAGCAACCTAGGTTTATGAATATAATAATTTTATTATTTAATTACTCAATAAAATATCAATATATTTTGATTTATTTTGTTTCACTACATTGGCTTATTCTTAGGCCTAAGTGCAGATTAAAAGTGGTAATAAAATATGTATCATGCGTAGTAAAAATCATAGTAAATTAATAATACAATAATAAAGACCGCGCCCATTTGTCCTGCGAATGCGTGGACCATAGTGACCGATTATTTTTTTTTCGACAAAAGAGATTGGAGTTTGAAAAGAGACAAGTTTAGATGACGTTGTTTATTGCCGATAAGTTTATTACTTTAGGTAATATGGAGGCCATCATCTGGCATAAAATCTAACGACAAAGTTGTAATTTTTCGTCTCTCCCGAGAAATTCGTTCGTTTTCGTAATGGGACAACGACATCTGACTAATTCCTGAAGCTGTTTCTAGATTGAGCAAGAACATTATGATATTTAATTTCATGAATTCCATTTTTCCAAAAACTTCTCTAGAACCTCTTTAATTAGCCAACGCCGATACACATGAAACACATTTAAAGCAGCTGTTACCACTGTATGTGGCGTCATTATTTATTTCTCTATTCGCAACTATATTATAGTGTTACTAATCTATTGTTACAAATAAAACAAAAACCGTATTTAAATGAAACTGATCGTGAATCTATAGGGTGCACAGATTAAAGTAACAATTACACAGAGGCGTGGCGGCGCGGCATCACGAGCTCCGGCCGCTCGACCTCGCTCCAGCGCCCTGACTTCACCGCCTTCCGTGTTGAGCTGCAGATCACGAGAATCATGTGGTTCAGAAGCAAAGCTTATCATTTTCCCAATTAAATTGATATTTGGATTTCCAGTCTAACTGGATGCAGTCTAGTGCCAATATTTCACTTGGATATCTAACCCCCGAAACCCAGTAACTGATGCCAGATAGCCTTGGCTGGTGTCATGTTTTCTGGCTTGACAATGATCCTCAAAGCGTCGCTTAACCCTACAGCTAAAGCCTGCAGCTGTTATTTTAAATGTGTTAAGTATTCGTATGTAAAATAAACATGCTAAAATAAATAGACGTTGAATGAAACTCAGAATCTTTAACATTCAATCATAATTTTGAAACGACATGCATGAGCCTAGCGATGCTCGATGGCGAGAGGTTTTATTCGATTGTTCGAACATCTCGATAGTTTCGACTTGGACTCGAGTCCGACTTGGTGTGTTATTGGGACTGGCGCATGGCGCGTTCATTCGAGAGCTGATCCTCGGCGGTTTAGTTAGAGTTTCACGAGTTCTTGACTTGCGTTTTGATTGCGAATCCAAACTAAGTCCTTCAACAAGAGCAACCGAAAAGTAGCGGTCGATTCTATTGACTTGAAACAATCGAAAACATCTCGATAGTTTTGTAGAACGGCGAGTCAATGGTTGACTCGATGGTTTATTTTAACGACTCTGATTCTTTCGATTGTTGAAACATCTCGGCTAACTAACTACCAACACCTCACCCATCGCTACATCAGCCCACTGCGGCAAGGCTCTGACAGATGATGGAGAGGTCGTGATAAAGCTCCTACGGTTGTAGGGCCACTGCGTAAAAGCTTAGGTATCTTGCCAGATAAATAGACTTAGGTCAACAATTACTAGATAATAGCTGCCGATTTGGATTTGCATATTTCTATTTTTCACTTAAACTAACATTTTGGTAGCTAGTTATAGATCATGTATATTTGTTAATAGCCCAAATTGTATCCCATTGCTGGGCGCAAACTTAATCAGATCGGTTTATTACCTACATGAATATTTTCGAATGGCACTGTACAACTCTTCGGTTATTTAAATCTGTTATGATTTTCATTTACTGGTAAATAAATAAACCAAAAGTTGTCAAAACTGTTTGCTAAAAAAAAACATGTTCAAAAATAGAACGAGACTTGGAATTGCCAACACCGAAAAATCAATTCAATCAGCCAGTGTGACCAAGACAAGGCCACTAAAATTATTCGTACGTCTTTTAACAATTGTGACTTTGATTCGATATGTCGAAGTCTAGTCTGGTCCATAATACACAATACTAATACTTACTTATCTTTAGAAAATCACATAACTAGTTGTACCACAGAAACAAAGAGCCGGATTCGATCATTTAAAACGACATTTTAACAGTGCATTTAGTCGAGATTATCTCTGCACTGGTCAGGTGCGGCTGAGTTCGGCCGCAATTATATTATAATTATTTGATTACCTATGCAAATTGTGTGTTTATCTTGTCCGGTTGTTTATGTGGTGAATAAATAAAGGTTATTTGCCTTAAGTCTTGTCTGTGTTGCCCTATCTTGAGTAATGTGCTAAAAGGTATCTGTATCAATAAAGAGTTATTGAGGATTATATATCTTTTGCCAGTGGCTTTGCTCACATGTAAATCGAAAGATAATTTGACTAGGACGTAATACCGGGATGAAAAGAATGTCATGTCATAATCAAAGTCTCCAGTCAGTGCGACCATCGCGCCTCTTTATTTTCACTTCTGTCGATGACTCAGACATTCAAAGACCTAAGAATCATCGAAACGACTGAACATATAGATTCATGCATTTATAATATTTTATTAGTTGAATACGAGCTTATTTATTTATTTACAGTGAAAACCGTTTATTATGACTCCGGTTATATTGACCAATCGCTTATAATGAAGTAAATAGAGTGCGAAGTTGGTTTTCACATAAAAGTCTTTATAAAAAGTTCGGATATTATGACTTCGCTTATGGACATGTCGCTTATTATGACCTATTTTTAAGGAATTATGTTCAGTTATAGTAAGTGACATGATTCCTAACAGCTTCACTGGTTTTCGTGATCATTCCCACCCCTTTCTTGGGACGAAATTTTTTGCAATTTGAATATTTTCTCTCTATTTAGAAATTAAGTGTAATTTCTAACAAAATTTGTGTAGAGAGGAAGTTGTGTAGTTAGCTTGAGACTAAGCTTTGTATGACGTTCGCTTAGTATGACATGTTTTTCACTTCCCGTCGATGTCATCATAAGCGGATTTTACTGTATGGACACACAATATTAGAGAAAAGAGCACAAAGAAAACATTTCTTCCAGGAGACCTGGTACAGAAGACCTATTCACATCAGAACGGAGAGGTTATTTTTGCTCAAGGAATTTTTCGCGCAGCAACAGGTGCACCAATTTGCTCTCGTTTTAAACCAACCTTGCAAAAAATAATTACTTTATGTTAAAAAGCGGATTCATTGCCGACAAATTTTTCCACGGCTGTTTTGGGCATTAATAATAAATTAACATATATTCCGAGCTTTCATGCTGTCACTTTTCCGCACTTTTAATGACGGATACGGAAGCAGTTTTTGCAAATTTTGGGAGAAACCATTATAGTAGTCTGCCGTAGAATCGGATAGCTACGTTTGGTTATTTTAATTAATAATATCTTGGGACAACTCACACACGGTCATCCGATCCCAAACTTGGCAGAGCCTGTGCTATGGCAACCAGACAACTGCTAAAGTATTTATATATTTTTAAATACAAACATATTATAGACAAATTACACCCAGACACAGAATGATCATTCATGTCACACAAAGATTTGTCCTGGGTGGGAAGCGAACCTACGACCTCCGATTACCAGGCCAGACTCGACTAACAGGCCAGGCAATTGGCAACTTTGTTAACAACGTTTGAGATCCAAGAGCCACGGGTAGATCGAGATTGAAGTTGCCAATAATATACATAAGTAATATGTATAATATTATAAATGTGAAAGTATGGATGTTTGGTTCGATGGATGGATGGATGTTCGTTACTCAATCACGTCAGAATGGCTGAACGGATCTTCATGAAATTTGGCACAGAGGTAGATTATAGTCTGGTATAACACATAGTTGTTAGCAACATTGTTTATCCCGGGAGAATGTTCCTATATGTAGACGTATGCGGAACAGAGAGTAAAGTCCCGCACACCTCCACTGAAAAGGGAGGATCCTCCGACCAGACGGTTGTTGTGTCTGGTGGGCAACTGCCCGATAGTTGATATTCAGGCTGTTGTACATTTATTTATTTATTTATTACAGACATACATACAGCTATCATTACAGTCACCCAATGCGATAGTGCAGAAAATAAAATAATAATTACAATAAAAAATACATTTCAGTTCATTAATTCAATTAACATTTATAATATAAAAACAATACAATACAATAAATTAATCAATATAATACAATTATTTTAATCAATCTAAATTAATCTAACTACAGTAACATAAAATGTGTAACGTGACTTTTGCGAATTCATTCAGTGAACAAGAGAGTACATCTATTTTATCGGCAACCAGGTTTAGTGTGCGCAATGTCCGCGAGAGCGGGACCCTGGCCATTAGCTTGGTGCGACCGCGCGGCAGTGCGAACAAATCAGGCCGTCTACGACGCTGTACGTACCCATCGGGCACACACATACATACATGTTCAAATCGCACGGAGAACTTTGCTTGCGCGATGCAGGATTTCGTTGGTAGCTCTTCCAGGATCTTGACAGGATAGATGGCGTAGCGGTTCTTTTTATTGCCGTTCAAACGCTTCTTAGTTTTTCATGTGGTTGATGCCGCTACATTCCCTTGGGATAATTTTCCACATTCACGCGGGCGGAGCCGCGGGCGGCAGCTAGTAAGTTATATAAATATACAACTAACTATTAATACTAAACCTAACTGCGTACATATACCTACATATACAAAAAGAAAAAAACAGAAAAGGAAGAAAACTAAATTATTTAGTCAATGTTAACCCGAACCAAAGCATTGGCAAAAGAACTTCCATATAGACTTCATCTCTGATTTATAACAATAAGAAACATTGATTTCAGTCCATATTTTGTTAGCAACAATTTACTTAAAAACTAATGTTGTATAAACAGAAATTACTTCCATTATTATTGTACTAAAGGTAAAACATAAAGAATCTCATAATAATTTTCTATCATAATAATATCTTTTTTTATTTTCTTCCAACTTATAAACAAATGCCATTTTATATCTTCGCCACCTTTTATGGTCTGGTAATTAAAGGCTTGACGCCTTTGACATGAAATCCAAATAATAAAAAAAATATGTTTCCACGTCCTAATTGTAACATTTTAGCTGTGCATGTTAATAAGTCAGATTTCCCAATGTCAACGTCTAACTAAGGTCAGTCTGTAGGTTCTCGCGTCACGCTGTGAATCACCTGTTTCTGGGAAAAGGTTCTGCACGTTTAAATATTTTAAAGAATTTCTGATGACGTATTTAAGTGCAACTTTAGTTAAATCCCCTGATCAAAGAGATCTCTACTTTTTTATTTAATTTGCAGTTATGACGTAAAAACCGAGCCTATTAAATCAAGTAGTATTTTTGTAACAGTTTTCATTATTTCAAAGAGTGTCCTGCATGGACAGTCACATCAGAAGCAGGGTTGTAACCTGTAAATAATGATTAATATTAGGTTCATCATCATCATATTAGCCGAAAGACGTCCACTGCTGGACATAGGCCTCCCTCAAGATGGAGGGGGGTGGGGTTGCCATAATCACCACGCTTGGACAATCACAGTGCGAGTGATGGGATGGGGCTATTCTTTTACGTCCGACACCATACAAAACATTTTAGGGTATGGTTCAATAACTTTATGGACACTATTTATCTGTTTCTAACACGTTCTCCTGAATAGAGATCTACGCTTCGATCGTATATCTAGCTCCATCTGTCTGACTGACTGACGACTTGATAGTTCCAAAGTATCAGTAACTTAATTAAAAACCAGCGTCAGACAGCATCAGTCTGTCTGAAATATCGCTGAAATGGACCTTTTTAGTGTAGCCGTGAGACACACATTTAGTTCTTAGCATACCTACATTTCTATTTTATTTTTTTATTTCTATGTACTGTGCGTGTTTCATTTAAGTGCTAAATAAATATTATTCTTTCTTTCTTTCATTTTCTTTCTTTAATTGAAATAAATATTGCGAGTTTGATTGTTAATATTAAGCTGCAAAGAAATAGTTATGTAGGCAAAAGTGCATTATTCCTGTTTAACCGAAGTTTTTACCATAAAATTTCTTACTTAATAAGGCTGTGACAACAGGAGCACACAATGATTATCATCTTTTAATCTTAAGATCTTAAGAATTTCAAGCATGTTCTTTTTATGAGACATGCACGATTCTACCGAGCTTTTTTCGTGATTGCTTAATTTGTGAAGAAATATGAATGCAGCCTTAAGGTCCTATCATCACGTTAGTTATAATTACGATTATGAAACAATGTAGGAATTCTGTTATTACCATTATTTCACATCATGAAAATACGACGGTTTGTTGAAATAGTTTATTACGAACTTACTCTAGTAAGTTCGCATCAAACCGATGCTAATTCACAATCTGTAAATACTGAAATCTTTGGGGTTAATTTTCAATACTCAGATATTTTTTTGTCTGATGAATAAATATGACGTTGCCACATATTTTCTAAGCCACAAAAAAATCCGACGATTGAAAAATCAGCCCTTAGTCAAACACTATAACAAGTACTTTTGAAGGTCAGAACTGAACAAAACATCCCTAAAACACCTGCTTTTCGCTACTCCAAAAAATCTCAAAAACGCGTCTCCGATTTTTGAGTTTTAGGAGCTTTCGTCTTATAACTAATGCACCACATTTTTATTACGACTGCGACCTGTTTCTGTCGCTAAGGATCAATTTAATTAGAATTTCCACTATAGAAATTAGGTAGGTATCTCCAAATAATATTCATCAACCAACGTGTTAGCTCGTCACATAAATACTTCCTTGACGCAATATTTTATTGAATAACTATCTTATTCATGAACAGGAATGGATAACGTCATTTTTGCGTCGCTTGCGCACGTGCCGGCCGGGCGGCCAGTCGAAGGCTTCGCGGCGACGACGCCCGTCTATTGGGCGCATTGGTACTGTCGCGTTGAACACTGTTACTGAAACAGAATAATTTTCCAATACATCGTTACTAAACTTTGAAGGTTTTACAAGATGTTTTTGTATTTTTTAAGCTATGGGTAGTAGGAAATATAGCGTTGGCAAAAAATTAGCCTAGGTTTAATATCAAACAATAAAAAATCACAAATCAGACTCAAACACTTTCGACACCCAAAAGCAAATATAGGGGCTGGGCGTGAAATTTAATTTTATTACCAGTTTCTAGTAACGACTTCGCCCGGATGAATATCGTAAAATATCCCAAGGGAATATATTCCTGTGGTCTACCCATACGTCAAGTTTCATCCAAATTCGATCAGATGTTCAGACGTGAAAAGATTCCAAATTGCGAAAGAATGTCTTTTTTATTGTCTATATGTCTGTCTGAAAAACAGACAGAGTACTTTCGCATTTATAATATTAGTATGAATGTCAGTCAAAATATGTCTTATGGCCTTCCCAAACATCAATTCGTATGTGTGGCACACCGTTCTATGCGGAATAGTGGTGTAGATCAATCCAAACTGTGTGAAAATACAAAAGCATACCCTTCCCCCGGGTTGACGGAACGTTGTGTTCCACGCGCACCTCAAAGGGATGTAAGCATAGTAGACGGGGCCCGAATTTGTTCTAAAGAGTCACCGCGGCCCTGGAACGCAAAGGGCATTAGGAGGAACACGGATGGGTTTTAGTCAGTAAGAGTCTGACACTCCCTTCCGCTCCGCCCAGAGCAGAAGGAGTCATTTGATGATTTTCCATCCTAATAAAAAAATACCCTCCTGTCAAATACTTCAGTCACCAGCAGTACCACAATAAAACTCTTCAATCGGCGGTAGGTACAGCACGATCGCGATTGTTAATCTGCCTCTCGTTTTCACTCGTGAATGTCCGACAGCCGAAGGTCAGCACAAAATTAAAAGTGTTCCAGTATCTGATTACAGAGGCTTATTATGATTTGAGCTAGGCGATACAAAGGCTTCCTGCCCGCTGTGTTTAATATAAATAACGAAATTAAAGTGCATTGTTTGGTCAGGAGGTTTTTAGGCAAGTTTTTGTATGGTATGATGTATTGATAAGGTCTGGTTTGCCGATGATTTATGTGTTGCATAGTTATTTTCTTGGTATACGAGGCGCTGTTGTATGTTTGGTAAGAAGAGGCGCAATAGTCTTTAGTGTTGCTTTTTATGCAATGCATAATATTTAGGTTTATCCTTGATGTATGCTGAATTTGCAGGTGAATTCGTGAGATCGGCACCAGTCCTCTACATTTTAGGTAGCTACAGATTTGGTATATGTTTGGCAACCTGCCACTGGTAAAAAAATTAAATAAGAAAGAAATAAAGAAAAACAAAATGTGAAAAGTTCACAGAAATCTTAGAAATGTAACAATACCTTCCTACGGGTGGGCAAAAAAAAATTGATTTTATGAAGCTTCGTCAATAACTGTGTCAATCAATAAATGCTCCACTTTCTCGTAAACATGTCATGACATTTTAATATACCGTTTGCCTTCAATGTAAATACTACTATTATGCGAAGTTCTCGGAAAAAGATAATTGTAATTATGTTCGAAAAAAGTGAACCAGAATCGACTCGCATCTGAGTGAACAAAAACACTGTTACTGCGTACCCAGTAATGAACAAAAACATCTCGGCTGATCAATTTCGCTATCTACAAACACTTTTTGTCACAAATCAATCACCCAATCTGAAGTTTCACGCGATTATCATGTTGACGTTGATATTTTTTGAAAAGTGATTTTGATGCAATTCGACGGTTCGGCTGTCATTCGTTCGATTGATGTTCAGAAGACGTTTTTTTTTTTATTTTTATTTTTTTTAATCAATGATTTCTAAAAGTTGTCAAATCTTATTCAATAAAATTGCTTACTTAGCATTAAACGAATGAATAAGCGTAATGAAAAGAAAACCTAGGTTGGGTATGTTCTTTATTGTACACAAAAAGTTTAAATATAATTTTTCTACATGTTATAGTTACTAAATTGTCAGAAGACAAAAAAGTGCGATCATCTTTAATCATTCATCTACCACAGAAAAAACAGCAGCACGGTTTTTAAAAAAAAATATTTTAAGGTAGAGGCACCCAATGCACACAATAAAGAGCACAATAAACCTACAGGTGCTGTAAAAAAATCTACAGAAAATAATTATTCGGATAATCACAAGCAAAATCGAAATGGACATTATGATAGACACCTGAGTCCTACTTTTTTGTGAAACATTCCGATATCGATCTTTGTATCCGAGCACTCGATTCGAGTCGCGTCCGTTCGACAGGTGCCTCGAAAGATAAGAAAGAAAGTAGACTATGGTAACCATGGTAACTTACCGATTGTTTATTTAGATTGACTATAGTGCAGGGCTTTTCCGCTAGACGTCACGTACCCACTGGTTTATGGTTGTGGGTGTCGCTTGTTATCCTACGGAATACTAAAGAAAGCTTCTGTTGTTCGAGGGTTGGGCCTACCAGTAATGGTAATGATACAACAACGGTTTAAAGGTGCTTGATGCTTTTTTGAATCGCTTTTTCACACCTACTATAAACAACGGCTATCTACTTTTACCTAAGTACACGCAAATGGACGAACAAAATGAGTTTTTCAACCTGGGAGTATTTTAGGCTCAGTCTCTGGTACTTATTTTTATCATCATATCAGCCGGAAGACGTCCACTGCTGGACATAGGCCTCCCCCAAAGGTGGGGGGGATTTACCATAATCGCCACGCTTGGCAGGCGGGTTGGCGATCGCAGTGTAGCTCTGTAGCTGTTGCAATGCACAGAGAATGCTGCTGCCCATTTTCTGGTGAGTCCCTTAGTCGCCTCTTACGACACCCACGGGAAGTGATGGGATGGTGCTATTCTTTTACGTCCGACAGCATACATAATTTTTGTTCTAGAAGTGCGTGGCGTTATTTTAGTTAAATCACAGATTCTATGCCGCCAACTGCATCCGACTGCTTAAAAAGTGTGTTTTTGGAACATTTTTATAGTTTTGTTAAATCGGGCTTATTTTGATATTGTTTCTTTACTGTTTAGGAGCTACAGACTACCAGCCCGAAATAACCACGCACGTCTGGAACGCCCAAAGATAGGATACCTTCCTTTTATCCCGTGTTTACATTCTTTTGATGCAATTTCCATCAGACACGCGGGCTAAGCTGCTTGCAGAAGTTTTTTTTTGGAGTTTACTACTTAATAAACGATTTTCATATTTAAATTTCATGGTATGAAGATTTTATGAGGAGTAAAATCGAGCGTTAACTAAAAGTGAGGCGTTACGTTTCTTTGCGCAACGTTATTTGCGCACCTTTTACTTCGAGATTATGTATGTGTGTAGATACAAAGTATACCTACTCAGCTTATTTAAGATGCTTTCATTTACCCTCTTTTAACATAATTTACACAATAATAGTTCTTAAGGAGTAAACTCCAGTCGTGTGTCGGAGCTGACACACACACTAATTTTTTTTTAAGGATGTGAAATCGTCAAATGACTTCTTCTGCTCTGTGTGGAGCGGAAGGGTGTGTCAGACTATTATTGACTAAAACCCATCCGTGTTCCTTTAAAGCCCTTTGCGTTCCAAGGCCGCGGTGACTCTTTCGAACAAAGTCCGCTACCCTGGCAGGTGCTTGCATAAGCTAGTGTATTAATAATTTACAATAATAACACAGCCTTAGGTTATATTCTAGCTTATCTCAGTAGCGATTGAAAGTGCAGTTGCGGACGCGAATTTTAATTAAGAAATCCATCGCCTTTTCAACTTTACACAATGATTTTACATACAATTTCGTGAACAATGTATTCCAATATACTATGTTTTTATGTTGAAACTTGCATCGAAAGCGCGCAGACAGTGCGTCTACCAATATGAAAGTAATTTGTTTAATCACTGGACCGTGACGACTTGTACAGTCAGTATAACGCGCAAGTGATAATTGTTCTGTGTCAAAATTGTTTGTTTTTTCTGCAAAATTAGTGTAGATTTTTGGTCTGACTGAAGCTTTGGTCGTCCATCCAAGGGTTGTCTGGTAGATATCACTCATCAATAACACACAGACAGAATTAAGCCTGTGTATAAAAGTTTTGTTCTATTTTTGATGTACAATAAAGTATAAAATGTGTGTATGTGTGTATCTATGCTGCTCGTTGGGGGGAATGATGCGGCTAAATGAAAAATAGTTGTTATAGTCCGAGTGAGGTTTTATTGAGAACGAAAACTTGGATAGTTTTCCAGAAAAATCGGAATATAACCTAAAAAAGGTATTCTACATTTTTCTTGTAATTTTAGGTTATGGCTTTCATGTGGATTGTAGATGTTATTTAATTTGGTTATGTGTAGTTTGTTAATAACCAGAGGTGGTCTTTTCTCTTAAATTTCTGGTGTTGACTGTACAAAATAAATGTATCAGTAGTGCAATCCAATATCTTTTTCGTCAACACATTTAATTCGTAATTTCTACAAAACCGTGTTATGCAACTGTAGTTGTTCGAATTCAATCATGAATTTCTTGTTTCATTTTTTTTGTGTTTTGTTAAATCGTCTGTGGCATTTATTTTTCCTGATATTTAAAATATCTGTTTTCCTAGTATTAACTAGGAAAACATATACATATTTAATAACTAACTAACTGCATATCAATAAAAACGAACAACATGAATTTTAAATATTTTGCCAAAAAGGTTCTCGACAATTTTGCTGAAATTATAAAATTTAATAACGCATCGCTGGTCTTCTTAAAAGGCCAGTTATCGTTTATATTCACGGCGCAAAGACTTAAAAAACAATAACATTAAAATTTTAAAGAACATAAGAAAGCTATTATATTGTTTGTATTTTACATATAAAAATATTTGAACAATTCAAACATAAAATACATACAATAAATGATATATAACCACCGACCCACACCCGATGCTCCAATGTCATTTCTTGATGTCATAGACAAACGATGGAACGCGCGGGCGCAAGTGCAAAGTTACGAGTATGGTCGCCTGTCAAAATGAAAAAAGGGTAAAACATACGTAAATAAAACAAAAAAAACACCACCTCGTCGTCACTATGATGGTACATTTTTTAGCAGCGAAGTGACGTCACGCGTGTTTTCAACGGAAACGCGTGTATCAAAAGAAAAATACGTGTCTAATATTTTTTGGAAATCCATCTGACGGACCATTATTTTTTTTCAGTGACCCTATTGGAAGGAAGAGGCGCAAAATCGTGATCGTTGGAAGGAATGGACGGAGGCCTTTACCCAACAGTGGAGTACCCAAGTTAGTAATAGTAATAATTCATTATATTACTGGAATCAAATGAAGCTCAAAATTTAGTATTAAAATTTAATTCGTGTTTCTTAGCAACTGGGCTTACCCCAGTTGTAAAATCCCTTGATGTCTATTGACTCAGCTCTGTTCTGTCTCCTGCTTGATAAGGAGGGAAGTAGAAATTATGCTTTTTTTACTCCGCCGCCGTTCTTGTCTGATTAATTTAGTTGCTGGATCCAAAAAAGTTGAATTGTTTCTCCAAGACTTGTCGAGCTTCAATGACTCGGAGTTTTTCTAATTGTCACTACTGTTGATTTGGGCTATCAGGAGATGCAGTGGTTGGGAGTGTGGCGAGCCCTAACTTACAACAGTAAATATAAGCAAAAAACAATATGTTATGCAGACAGTGACACATCGCCTTATTACCCCACTTCAGCATTCATGTTGAACACACATCCTATTCTTCCTGACCATTCAACATCCATCAGCCGACTTCCTTACACCAGCGTCGTGACGTGTCGGTTATCTAGTGGGCTGCGCAAGCGCACAATTTGTGAGGCGAGCGCGCGCGCCTTGATAACGCGCCTGAATAATACATTCGCTCTCGTTCTGGTCTAGTTTGGTACGGGATTAGAAGTTCTACTGCTCTAGATTAGGCTAGATTTTTCAGACCTTAAGGTTTCCTTTATAAACGTTATCGATGCCTACTTCTGACTCAAATGAGCCAACTCCTAAGCTTTATAAATTTCATGGCTTTTTGAGGAGGAAAAATGATATCATATAATCATGCCTTTTGCACCTGAAGGTGTGTTGTAAAGAAAAAAAAAAGATATTACAGTATTGTTTGAACGCAATTGGTTATTGTTAAACAAACCTTTAATCCTGATAAACAAGAATTCAATATGAAATATTCTGCAGTAACACATATACAAGGTTACTAGTTATTGAGTAAGTGCCTTCAAAATTGGGATGTTGACCGGGCTGAAAATCTTTGTAGATATATTAGCTCTAGACTATCCCATTTGAAGGAATTCCCTCATAAACCAATCACTCGGTATACAGCCGGTCGATACTGTAAACCTGGGCCTGTCGAAGTGAAGGCTTGGGTGAAGTGATCGCGAGGTGTGCTGTCAATCCATGTAATCAAGATGTCACGCGATCACGAAGTGAGCTGTCATTCCATCTTGATTATATGGATTGACAGCTCACCTTGCGATCATTTCACCCAAGCCTTCACTTCGACATGTTTATAGAATCGACCGGCTGGTTGTAAGTGATAGGTTCTAAATGAAGGTTTGTTCAGAAAACAACACACATAAGACTCCATCAGTGTTCATACTTAACGCGGTTACATCACCACTAACAAGAAACTTGCATATTCATAAGAAGCTTCGGAGAAGGCCAAGGAAGCTTTCAAAGTGTCGCCAATTAACACTAAAATGGCGATTTTTCTAGAACACTTACGTGCGAATGTTACCCATTTCCATATTCATCGGCTATTGATGTCCACGATTCATCCAAAGATGGACATTACTCACAGTACAACAAACTTCAAGTGATTTGTAAGTAATACTATAATTGGATTCATTAAGAAAACCCGACGTCACAGAACGTAGCAACAGAAAACCGACTTTGAATCGATCAATATTATGGTACATTTTCGCGTGGGCCTGTTTGATAGACAGAGTATGTAAACTAACATTACCATCTTTGTAGGGAGACTAAGTTAAAGTCAATAGTAGGATGTATTAGGAGTGAACCGATGTTTTTGTTTTTTCATAGTTCTATTGACATAATGGTCCGGGAGCCACAAAAACTTGCTTTGTTGATATTAGGAAGTAATTAAATCTCCTTTGACAGACCTATTAAATTGTCTGATAGTATTTGTGAGGCAGTCGATGCGTCAATTTATTTATTTTTTTGTTTAAAGTTGAACGCACAATGAAAACATTATTGGGTTGTGTTTGGAAAATTACAAATTAAAAGGGCTTTATTAACGTTTGTATTGTTGTTCATTGCTTGCTCCACATTTCGTTTTATTTATTCCTTTTAAGGATATTTCCCACATATATCTTTTATTTTTTTTATTATTGTGATCGTCATTATTATCGTCACGAATAGGCGGGACTTATTTTATACCAATGTCACACCTACTGCAATAACAATATCGATTATTACTTATGATGCGTAGGTTTTGATATCAGTCCATATCGGTCTAGCTAAATATATGGATCAGTTTCAATGTAGGTCGAAAAGAATTTCATGACCAACACACACCTACATTTTTTTGTGCCATTAATTTGCTACCTACTGTAAACTACAACTTAGTGCAGTTCATCCATCATTATCATCATCATATCAGCCGAAAGACGTCCACTGCTGGACATAGGCCTCCCCCAAGGGGTTTGCCATAATCGCCACGCTTAGCAGGCGGGTAGGCTATCGCAGTGTAGCTGTTGGAATGCACAGTACACTGAGATTGCTGCTACCCATTCTCTGCTGCATGCATGAATGCTGCTGCATGTAAATATTTCCGGGTTTTTCCAAATTTTATATATTTATTTTTATATTTATATTTTATATACAGGGTGTCCCAAAACTCAACGTCAAGCCGAAACGGGGTGACAGGATTGATCATAACCATCACGAGAAAAATCTGAAAAAAAATCTATCCCATGCAGTTTAAAAATTAAGAAAAACCTAGAAATTTGATCAAACTGTACCATTTTTCGGTTATTGTGGTTATTCTTTTTTATTTTTGTTCATTTGAACTTTGGAAACGTAATCCTAAATAACATTTCTAGAATCCCAATAAAAAATAATGACACAATTGCCTCAAGTTTCCGAGAATTGAGACTATTTGTTAAACTACGAATTTAAAATTTTCAAGATTCGTCGACTTTGACAGGCCCTCCTATAAAAAAAATGTACTAGAGTGCCTTGGCAAGTGGCATTAAAAGTTGGCGCATTTAATCAGAATTCTAAAATGGTACAATACTTGTTAGTTCCATACAATAGAAAAGAGTAAAAAAATTAAAACCTCAAGTAACCCGATTTTTGCTATCTCATTTTACTCAGTTAAAATGTTTTTAATTCACACAAGCTCTAGGTAGGTTCTTAATTTTAAGACAAAATGATGAGAGAGATGGATAATGGGTATGTTCGCCATGAGTGAGCGAGACAGATAGTGACGCCACTTTTACCAAAGTGAAAAAAAGTTAGTAAAATTAGTAAAATAATTAATACGAATACGAACGTGCGCAGTAGACGAATGAGCGAAACGTACTAACTGGTTGGTGTCGGACTGGTAGCGTAGCCATTTGCTTGGCTGAAACTAGTGCGAATGAAACAGATAGATGCCATAGCATCTATCTGTTTCATTCGCACTCGTTTAAACGACGCATCTCCGTCTCAATGCGTGGCGTCACTATCTGTCTCGCTCACTCATGGCAAACATACCCATTATCCATCTCTCTCATCATTTTGCTTTAAAATTAAGAACCTACCTAGAGCTTGTGCGAATTAAAAACATTTTAACTGAGTAAAATCTGATAGCAAAAATCGGGTTACTTGAGGTTTTAATTTTTTTACTCTTTTCTATTGTATGGAACTAACAAGTATTGTACCATTTTAGAATTCTGATTAAATGCGCCAACTTTTAATGCTACTTGCCAAGGCACTCTAGTACATTTTTTTTATAGGAGGGCCTGTCAAAGTCGACGAATCTTGAAAATTTTAAATTCGTAGTTTAACAAATAGTCTCAATTCTCGGGAACTTGAGGCAATTGTGTCATTATTTTTTATTGGGATTCTAGAAATGTTATTTAGGATTACGTTTCTAAAGTTCAAATGAACAAAAATAAAAAATAATAACCACAATAACCGAAAAATGGTACAGTTTGATCAAATTTCTAGGTTTTTCTTAAAATGCCCATAATTTTCAAACTGCATGGGATAGATTTTTTTTCAGATTTTTCTCGTGATGGTTATGATCAATCCTGTCACCCCGTTTCGGCTTGACGTTGAGTTTTGGGACACCCTGTATATTTTAACCATATAAAAATGCGGCTTTTCAGTCTTTCCGGGTAGTCAAAAGCTTGAAAATCTCTCAATTTGAGTCTTGCCAAGGAGTATCGTGATATCCATTAACTATGCGCGCGTCTCCTTTTCAAGGACATATCTGCTGACTGATCGACACTTTTTGTGGGGCTGGCTCATTCTTTGCTCAAACAATTAGCAGAATTAAAGAAACGGCTGGCAGCATTGCCACGTTCCATGGCAATATTCAACGTGGCAATGCTGCCAGTGTTCTAGGCACGTTCCCCATCTGGGAACGTGGCAGCGATAGGAATACTTCGGCGCCTAAGTGTATTTTGTTTTTGTACATTCATACCTTTATAGTTAGGTTTAATAGATATGAATAGTTTTAAGTTAGTTATGCAAACTTTTATTAAACTGTACAAAAAAAAAAAACCAGTAACTGATAATTCCTAATTTCTGTGTTGTTAACATTGTGCTGTGTACACACGACATTCTATTAATTAGGTAGAGAAGGTCAGCCGGGCAAACGCTTCATTAAAACCCTTGTATTCTGCTGCATCCGGTTAAACTGCACATCACGGTTAGGAAAAGGCTATGCAGAAGATGGCCAAATGCTGCCAACCTATTGGTCATTTACCTCATTGGAAGCGTTTTTTTAAGTGAAAACTTCTTTAGGCGTGTTGAAGCACTTTTTGGGTGAACAAAAATCATGGAACTCGTGTCATCGTCACCGAATGCTTTCCATGAGCTATATGTATACTGTGTATGTATGTGTACTTTTGGGGTGAACAAAAATCATTTAACTCGCGTCATCGTCACCGAACGCTTTCCATGAGTTATATGTATACTGTGTATGTATGTGTACTTTTGGGGTGAACAAAAATCCTGGAACTCGCGTCATCGTCACTGAGCGCTTTCCAAATTCAAAAATAATAATCTAATAGCTTGACGATACAATTCACAAGTAACTAAGTTTTTTTTTCGTGGCCACTCGCCAGGGTTGGTTATTGTTTAACCGGACTATCCTGTGGTGACCTCAAAATTATACATTATGCGTGCCAGCTTTAATCAACTTGTACATCAATTATTATTACTGGATTGTTTAGGTAATTTAACATTATTTATTGGTTCATGTTTGCTCAAATCAATAAATACATCCCTAGATGTATTTATTGATTTGAGTACCTATACAAAAATACGCCAGATTAAAGTGCATATCAAGGGTATATTTTGCAACCAAATTGCACAAAGAACCACTCCCCTACATACAATAATAAAATTACATACAACTAAAACTACGAACATTATACTTTCTACAACACTAAATGATTGCTAATGCTACAGCACTAAATGATTGCTAATTGATGACGTATGCAAAGTAAACGATCGACCACCACAAGAACAATATTGACATAACATTAGATAATGATACTTTGTACATTTCCTTTAACCTTTTGCGTGTCTTAACAGATTTTTATCGTCCAATCCTGACCAAGCCCTTATGTGTAACTGTCTGACTTAAGACATTTGGAGCATTTTTTCTTATGTCGAACTGTGTAACTTAAGACACGCAAAAGGTTAAGTCATTAATCACGATCATTAAGTCTGCGGTTGCAAGCGTTTGAACGTTAAATACGTTATTATGAACTGTCAATTGTTCAATGAAAAACTGAATTCAGTTGTCAAGGAGACATTTAGTCACATTATATTACATTTATTATAGCAGGTTGTTCACAATGTTCACTGTATTTAAGTTGTACAACAACTTTCATTGACAGGTTCTTTTCGGGACTTTGATATGAAAAGTTAATTTGCCATCCAGGGCCGCAAAAACCTCTGATAAATAGGACATTCATATTGAGTCTGGTCATCGACATGGCCATAAAAAAACAGCAAATTTAACTGGGGTGCATGAAATATGCATAGCTTTACTTAGATCTGTCCATGTATCAAGCACGTTCGAAACAGTTGGCACTACAAATACATTTCTGGGCAACTGGCTAAATAGTTTGCATAAACTATTGTTTAGTTTCTGCCAAAAATTACCAGAGACGTAGTGAATTTAACAAATGTATTAAAATAAAACAAAAACCTAAAAAATAATTGCGTGCTTTGTTACAAAATAGCATAGTTTAAAACAACAGTTATCAAGAATACCGAGTGTTGACACGTGCAATTACACTTATAAAGAAAAATTATTTATTTATAATTTTACACAGCAATTTTTCTTATGCAACCTGCATCAAGAATCGTAAAACGTCTCGCTTTCATGGCCAACACTCATATCGACGTCCTTTTGTATAAAACGTACGCAGAAATCAGAAATTACACAATTTTTAATCAAAATACCAAGAAACCACACTATCAAGTCATTCATCGCACAAATAGATTCGATCACATAAATCGATATATTTTTTACATCGATAACTATTACACAATTGTTACGTGCAAAACAGTAATTACTTACGGCCAATCGCCTTCCGTACACCGGGGGACAATGAAACCGATATTCCGATCGAAAACGTTTCGTTATCGCACTATGTAGATCTCGGTCAATCTCTTTTTTTGTTACACAAACACGCAATTTGATGATTTTATTTTACGCGTCAATTTTGTTACGGGGAAACTGTATTATTTTGTTTTGTCACGAAGAAATTGTTGCGTCTCTATTGATTTCATTTGATTTGGATTGTGAAAGTCTAACCCTCAAATGCTGAAACTGTGCTCAACATTGAGACGTTTTTAAAGTTTTTCTGGAGGAGGTTTCTCAATGCTTGAAGCTAAGTAGATAATGAAGACAGCATGAAACTTGAGAGTGACTTAATGTTGAGCCGTTAGTTTCAAGTTTAAAGAAGCAGTGGCTGATGAAACTTGTTGCAAAAACTCGTCATAGAAATATGAATCGGCAGCAAATTCCTATGATTAAAATGACGGTGAAGTACATATGTTCAGTAATCATTGTTGATCTAATGAAATTATATCTCAATGGTCCGGTCTGGAACCTACGCAAAATAAATTGCAGTTTTTTCATCGATACGGTTATGTTATCGCATCCAAATAGTATGCATAGCTGCCAAACCGATTTGTTTCATTAGCCCTAATGTCACCTGCTACAAAACAGAGGCGGTGATATCAATGAGTTTTATATTATTTTAGTGACTTGTCTATTGTTAAAGCGGTGTAGTTATGTTTTTTTTAAGGTTGTCGTAGTTTGGCTGTAGTTAGAGTTACCAACCTAAAAACCTACTCAGTTAAAAATTGACTTCTATTTAATGTTTTATAGGAAACAACCGCATAATGGCTCTCTTTTATTTTTTTAAAACCTACGCTAGCAAACAGAAAATTGACCACTAATTGATTTCTTTGAAACGCATAAAAAATATTTTGAAAATTTCCGCTAAAAACTTAAAATTTTCCTTATCTGCGGTATAAATTTAGTCCTACGTTATTTTTAACGACTAAAAATGTTCTGGACACTCTATAATTTGTTTTATAAAAGAACAAATTATTGCTTAAGTTAATCATAAATTAACACTTTTTTGTTAAAAAAATCTGGGTAAAAATACATAATAAACTTGTTCTCGTTTTATGGGTTCTTTTTTTCTGCTCGCCACTGTTGAAAGTCAATACATACATCAACTTGTGTTTGGTACCGATATAAATATGATATTTCCGGACCAGATATAAGCCAAAACAAAAGAAATCGACACTCTGTCATCTGACTGAATTGTGTTATCTTTCTGTGCGTTTCTTGGTTAGGGTTGCCACACTTTGATTTCTAATTAAAAGTGTTTCACTTTGGTATAAAATCAAACGTATTTATTGACACAAGAACTACTGCCGGCAAACTATTCTACAGTTTTGCAATTTTTTTAATAAAATACATATATTAATAATAAATTGCTAAGCAGTCAGTAAAAAAGCGTTTTAGGGTTCCGTATCCAAAGGGTAAAAACGGGACCCTATTACTAAGACTCCACTGCTCGTCTCTCTCTGTCTCCACGCTGTATCTCATGAACCGTGCTAGCTAGACAGTTGAAATTTTTACAGATGATGTATTTCTGTTGCCGCTAAAACAACAAATTAAAAATTAAAGGGAGGCCCAGCCCCCTGTAATTTTTTATTGTATCTCATTTTACATACAATATCATACAAGAAACATGTTTTTTTCGACTTATGGTACGGAACCCTTCGTATACAAGTCCAATTTGCACTTGGCCAGTTTTTTTTTGTTGTTGTTATATTTGTTTTTTTTTTTGTTTGAAAAAAATAATAAAGTAACTAAGTACCGAAACATGTTCTTAAGTTATAAAAATAATTGCGACCATGAGTGACAACCTAACATGAGTCATTGCTATCAACTGCAAAGCTTTCCGCTGGCAGTTGCAATTAATTATTGCAGTCCATAATTATATTTGGTACCAAAAAGATCTAACATAAGTTTCAAACAAACTTCAGATGTTATAAAAAATAAATAATGGAACAGCCGAAAACTGAAAGCAAACGTAGGAAGAATGTTGCTCTAAATGTTTTCTTTTTTTTACATACAATTTCTGATGGGATGCCTTTTGTCTTCTAAAATAAAAGTAAAAAGGGTCAATAACCATTTTCCTCTATTAACTCTTTTTATGTAAATCCCTGAACATTTTTTCACCATATTATCAAAGCAATCTGCCGCAAGCCCTTGCCAAGTACAGTCGCGTTCAAAATCAGTAGTGGTAGGCATGAATGATCGGCCGTGTATCGTATCGGAGGTACTATCGGTTGCACAAGTCATAAGTAATAGTAATTACAACAGATGCCCATTGTTCGCGGTGACCGATCGGCCTCAGCGTCGTTACGACCTTCGGGCGTCGCAGGCGCACGATTTTTGACCATTACTCTGTATTAACTGGAGGGGTTTATACCTTCGTTACAGTTGGAATTTCCTACCTAGAATAGGTATTGGATGGTTTTTGGTTTAACACACAGAGTTTATTTTAAACATTTTTATTCGTTATTCCTTCGATTAAAAAACTATTGAATAAAGGAATGCCATTCAAATAAAAGTTACTTAAGTTCTTTTAATTTAGTTGTAATTCTATTTGGTACTGTGTATCAAGTAGTCTTTGGGATAATTATACTTAAATAATTTTATTTTTTTATTATAATTATCCTTTAAAAATACGGAAAATAATATTTATTTTGACAATATTAAATTAGTATTAATAAAATAGGCTTCAGACTATCAACCGTGCGGTATCAACAGCTCTATACAATCCAGCGCGCGCGCCCGCCACGATTGGTCCACTTGATATTGACACTCATTAGTCTATTTATTACGCTGTAGATTGGTTATCTTAAACAATATTGCCTCTGTTAATAACGCGATGTGGTTACATGTACAAAATAATGCAATGCCATCAGTAAAGGTGATATGTCGACTTAGTTCCGGCATGCGTAAAGCTGGGTCTATTTTACGGCCCGACAGTGTAATGAGCCAATAGAATTGCACCTGTACTTCTTAGTGTTGCCACAAACAAGTGATTACATTCTATTGGTGCCATTACACATTTGAGTGGGTACTTAAAAAGCGTCGTAGAAACTCATCCTACTGAGAACTCGTTGGTTCGAGTTTCTAAGAAGGCAGGTAAAAAGTTTTAATTTGAATTGAAGAATTAGTGATAAAAGGGGGAAACTGATAAGGTGTGGCAGACAGAGAGAGAGGGAGAGTGAGTTATGGGTACAGAAATAAAGAAAAAAAGAAAAAGAAAAAAAAAATGATGAAACTTTCATAGTTAAGTAGGTACCTACAGATTTTTGCAGTGATTTCAAAATGGCGGAATCACATAAACATAATTTTACGGAAATGCCCATCTTTCGCATTGTGCCGCATGCCTGCCACCGACACACTTGAGGATCTCATGAATGTGTCAGCAAGCGATGGTCGTGAGGCTGAGTGTTGATGGTTGCAAACCGTTCGATTTTAGGGTCGGGCAAGGTATTATTGGTTTATTTCATAAGAAATTTGCCAGTTTTCGTAGTGTAGAAGTGGGTGTTGTAATAACCCCGCGCCTCGGAAGGAATTACCGTCCATTGGACTAAGAGAGTAAAGGAACAGAAAGTGAACCTGTGTTTGTGCACACACTCGTGCACCTTATATCTTCTGTATACTTGGCTTATCTCCGTTGAAGAACGCCACCGAAGACAAAATTCGCTAAGGTAAAATTAAGTAAGGGGCGATCCTACAAATAAATAATTCAATTCCTCGATTACAAGACATCCTGTATTACATATACATCATCGAACAAGATCGCAACCTCGTCTTCCTTCAGTAAGTAAGCAGTGGTGTACCTGTATTACCTAAAACGTTATTTTATAACTAACTTAGCATTTAATTTAGCTTCGATCCGTATCAGTTGATTCCGATTAATATCGGAATTCTAAATGAAGCTCTATTTCAAAACGTTCGCTTCAAGTTATAAGTCACATATGTCAATTAGGTTCAGAAGTGTTTAGAATATTTTTGCAATTTAAAATATTCCTTAATACAGGACATTCCGGAGATAATGAGAATGTTATATAGCTTATGGTGGTTAATTACCTACAAATGTTTGAAAACGATTTATGATAGCTTTAGAAACTCCTATAGACATAAATAAATCGATCTCATAAACACTATCTTGGATTGAGTCACTCATGGAAATGCAAAAATTAAATCACCATTTATTACAAGTATTTCAATAAAAAAATATTTAGACATAAGAACTAACATTTGTCCTAAAAAAGTAAAATCATAGTATATCATCAATATTTCGCAGCATTCCATTGCTGCCTTGCTGGTCATAGGCCTCTACAATGGCACGCCATTCAACATGAATCGGCAACTCTCATATAGCTTCTTGCAGCATAATGTAGAGAGGAAAAGTATATTTATTTATATAAAAGTAAATTACAATATGTATACAAAAAATACTTAATATAATGCATGTGAAATTCTGTGACGTTTGTATTGTGAATGTCACAGATTGTAAGATATAGCGTGAAATTGTAAACTATTTTTTCAAAATAAGAACGGATATATATTGGAAACTATTGAATTTGGATGGGATTTATTGTTTAAAAAACGTTATTTTCATAATATATCGAGAAATTACAAACTAATCAAGATTTATTGTAATCTTACGGAGTGTGCAATTTTCCGGTGACATGAAAACTGGTAATGAAAAAACATGTCGGCTTAAGATTATCACAGTTACACATTACACATGATTTCTTAGAACTGTATTTTTTATTATTATTTATACTAAGAGCGAATGACATCACAGGTGATAAAATCTCATAATATGCTGTAAATAAAATTAAATACACACAAAGGTGCAAATTAATATTTGTCATAAATATTTGATGTATGTACCTGCGCATGAGTTACTATAACGACCATCAAGCTGTCACATTAATAACAACCTGTGGCGTATGAACTTTAAAAGTCCATCCACTTTGCACGAGTAAGTAGGTATATAGAAATATGCAAGTAGCATTTACAGCGTGTTAAGCTCTGCTTTTTGAAAGTGTTAAATGTCAATAAAGCTCAGGAGGTTAATTAATTTCGAAGAAGATGGAATAACCATTGTCTATCATAAGACGTTACGATGAAAAAAGCTATTTATTGATTCAATCTTTGGAAGAAAATGGGTTCACCCATTTATTTCTTAATAACTCAAATTAATTCATTTATTTCAATTACGAAATGAACCTTTTAACGTCCACATTTACGGTTTAAAAATAAATAAAGTGACTCTAGTTGTCCATTCGCAAAGGTAGGTTCTTAGGGAGAAGAATAGACAAGAAGCTCCATACTCTCTACATAAATGCGGTAGGAAAATCTAACCTTTCGAGCCAATTATAAGCCAAAACAATCACGGATTTATCAAAAATAAACATCATGCCTGTCTGTATGTCCCGAAGAGATAGTTAAATATTTATAAGACACCCACATTGCCAATGAGCCTAAGAATTGATCAAAATCTTTGAAGCATAAAAGTGAATGATTAGATAATATCCGCTCTAAATATTAAACTTGAATGACTCAACTGCAGTCTTGAGCCAGTAATCAGTTGTTATATACTTATTTATAACAATTACGATCTATAACATGGCCGTAATCACCTGATTGGTTATTGCTGAAGACCTTGAGTTCCTTCTGGATTTAATTTATTAATCATCGTGTCTTTCCTTGTAGCTAAAACATAAAGCGACCTTGCACCTGCATCGTAAAATTGTATTAATTAGTGAGACTGCGAATTGGCAGACTTTGAAGTCGAGTTTGTGTCACGAAAATTGTCGGAACAATAATGCAAAAAATTGGTTTATTGCTTATACGCTGAAGATGTTAAATTTATCTAAGGACCATATTAGAGAACAAGTTTCAATAAGTAAAGCACACTTGCCGCTTAAAGTTCTATTTAGTTTCTAAGAAAAGAGCATGGGTGTAAGTTACTCGAGCGTAGAACCACGTGCGTGTTTTACTGCCATTAAAAATAGAATAAATGGAGTGCTATAAGGCATATTATGTAGACTTACTTACTGTCTTTAGCATTAATGACCAACTACAGATGCAGCCGTCAACCGAGTCTGCAAGCTGAGCGATCGTGGTTTCCAAAAATTCAAAAGGGATTGGAAGTTCTTTACAATCTGTGTAATGTGAAGTCCCGTTAAAAATGTTTTTTGCACACACTCAATATTTTAAACGACCTATTCAACGATAACTCAAACCATGGGATAGACGATAAAAAAATCATCGCCACTTTACGTGTGATTAATATGTATACCCATACCAAATTCCAACTTTCTAGTGCTAAGCGTCTCTGAGCTAAACCACCAAAAGACAGACGGACATGGCGAAACTATAAGGGTTCCTTGTTGACTACGAAAAGTCTTTCAAATTCAAATCGCAATATAATGTCAGCTTCCATCAAAAAAATAAAACTAAATCAAAGTCTTGTCAAAACATAGAGAAATTATAGGTGTTTTGGACAGTTTGCGCCTGAGACTTGTCCGTCAGAACTGTTATTGGGCAAGATTTGTTTTTTGTTTATCATTTCAATTAAAACGCTTGGCACATTTGTGTCTCCATTGATTATTTACTCTGTGTCGCCTACCATATACGCCATCTTTATAAATACAAATCGGTTTGCGGAAGCATGAACTGATGCTAGGGTATCATACAGATTTATATGATGCAAAACACGTTCAATAGCAAATTAATATGGAGATTATAGAGATCATGGATTCTTGTTGGATTCTTGTTTATTTGCATTATGGATGAAGTCGTCACATTATAGGATTTTCTGAGCGAGATGATTGTCGGCTAATGTTTATTTACGTGTCTGGTTCCATTTCCCCAGTTCAGTTACAATACTGAACTGGGAAAATGGAACCAGAAGAAAATAAGCTGTAAAGCTGCTATGGTATAATTATATACAGGGTGTAGCAGTAAGGTGTATTCATGTTTCAAAAACTACCTCTGGCTATGTACAATAATGATAAACAACTGAAATGTAGATGAACAACTTTCTTCAAGGAAGTGATGGTCCATTCCGAAAATTAAAAGTTGCATCCTGAATACAGGGAAACGAGGTATACAAGCTAACCAAGGCATCTGTATACCCGAAGAGGTTAGGTACTCTACTTTTCACACCCACTGCGACTATTTTAATTCATTACATGCTGATTTGGAGTCCGGATTAAATGAATCTTTTTGCAATAATACTGTTAATAAGCTTTGACTAAAGTGTTTACAAAGGTACGTGGATAATTTAAAACAATTAACGTAAAGCACTTTTCATCTCGCCAGCTTATAATTAATTAAAATTCATTGGATTAACAAAACTTCGTCGTTTAACCTTACAAGGTGGTTAAAATTTTACTGACTTGCATAAATTACAACAATAATGAGTTGTAATTAATTATAATTAGGATACCGACTTTATAACTTACGATTACGTGATATTAACTTTTATGACAATTTAATAGATTTTATCCTGCCAAGGTAACTGCAATGCGTTTTTGGAATAAAGTTCAATTTTAGTAATAAGTATTTATTTTTTATCTCACTAAATTGATTCCAATTCTGATGCTTAAATCTAAATCTAATTTACTAACGCGAAGATATTGCTCGTTTACGAGCAGTTCAATAAAGAACATAGACAATGAAAAAGGTAATACGGTACATAATTTAACGATTAGAGGATACCAAAAGTTTAAAGTCACCTACTCATCTTGAGGAAGACTTCAACCAGTTAAAAATTCTTAGAACCGAACAAGAATAAACAACGAACATGTTTAAAAATGCGAATTATTCAACATTAACACAATTATACCCAGAATGAACCTTTATAGTTTACCTAAGGGTAAGAACACACCCAGACGCGACGCGTCGCTGCGTGCAATTTTCAAGATGGCGATACAATTTGGGATTGGACCTCACAAAAGGTACGGGACACTGTAATGAGAGTATTTAAAAACTTAACAAAAAAGTTTTTTCGTATAACTCACAGCAAACCTTTTCATATTTTGATACCCATACCCTAGGAGCGCATAAAAATAGCTTAAGGAGTCCGCCATATTGTATTTAGATTGAAGTCACTTAACTAACCGTGACTTGTAATCCAACCCACACCTTGAAGCGACATTTCAACTCAATTGGTTGTTGAAAATACAGTTGCTAGATTTAACCCGTACATAATACATAGCTAATATGGCAAGTTTAATAAAAGCATGTAATAAAAAGACATCTCACACCCGGCGGCATTGCGCTGCACCTAGAGGCGGCTTGAGGTACACGCGGTGCAGGACGACGCAGCGTGATGTAGCGATGAATCGTCCATGCGCCTCGTGAATTCGAATATTGCCTGCACCTTAGCGATCTTCTTTTTTGCGTGTCACGGCGTCACACAAACTAGCTTCATCTAGCATCGCCGCGTCACGTCGCGTCTCGGTGTGACCTGACCCTATATGAACAACACAGGCAGTAATCATCATTGCTTTTTGATTATTTCCTGCATGCAAGTGAATCCTTACTAGCAGCAAAGCGGCATTTATGAGAAATAACTGATGACACGGTAATGACGGCAACATGCCTTTCGGAGTTCGGTATTCTCCATCGATGGGATTATTATGAGACGAGTAATTAGTAGGAAATATGTTCAAATGATGTCATGCGGAGTTGCGGACACTATGGGTTTCTGTCATAGGATTCTATAAAGTATCTCATCGATTTGCGCTAGATAAGGAACTCAAGGATATGTGATCAGTTTATCTTCGAATCCTAAGAATGTTGTCGCAGTTCTATCTTAGATGATGACCGTTTCTAATAGGATAATGATCCTTGAGATGCACGTGTAATTTTCACGTTTGAATAAAATTGTACAAATGAAAAGAATATAATATTTATTTTGCTTATAATATGGTACGTAATGCTCTTAAGTTAAAATCGTTCCACATATTTTGCTTATTCATTTTCAGCGTCCAAAAAAAAACTTAAAATTAAGATACCATCCACCTATTGCATCCATCGCGGTCCCAGAACTCATTTTACTTCTCACGAGAAGTGAAAAGTCTCAACTCAATCTATCTCTCTCTCTCTCTCTCTTTCTCTCCCTCTATTTTTCTCTATTCTTTCTACTGTATTTAATCAAGTCATCCATATTAAACTTATATGAAAATTTAGAGGACAAGAAAAACAACAAGTTTACTGCTTCCGAAAAATCTTACAACCACAAATAATATAATTCACTGTTCACATCTGCGGTAGGTATTTTGACACACAACCTCTAACCTTTGCTGCACTCAAAACAAAAAATATTAAGGGTTAGACCCACGTTCAATGTCACAGCAATTAAGCTTCAGCAATAAAGCATCCATTACACTGTCCATAACGAAAATATAATAACATATCACATAATCCTCCGCCGTGCGTGCATATCTTGCGTAAGAGTGAAAAGTCCGTCGCAACCTCGCTCCGAATAGCTCAACTGCTCAAATAATTTGGCGACCTTGGCTGGACAAAGTAACTCTTTTAATTATTATTATAAAGGATCGGTTGACATCCGAGCGTCAAACGTCAAAGTTGTGACGAGGTCATGCCCGTTATCGCGCGATCTCCTCGATTCGGTTTCGAAGTTTCGCCTCTGCTACGATCGCGCAATAAATTGTTTGTTATTATTATGATAATGTCGATTATAGTAATAAAGCGTGTAATTAATGTTGAGCACTTTTTTGGTAAATTAGTTTTTTTTTTCGCTGTGGCTATTAATTTATTTGAGTTGGAATAAGGCTAGATCTGCAGCCAGGATAACTTTGAGGTCTTTTAAGTGATTAGTCAGAACGATTAAATGTTTAATTCTCATCTTGGAATACGTATTCTCCCCAATAAAAATACAAGGTAAAATCCACAAATTAATGGCCAACTTCTTAGGGTTTCTTTGGGATTTTTTAGACACTTTTGCGTAGGAAATACCTTCAATTTGGGTTTAACCTACGCAATGATGTATGCGAATGGTTGAAGAATGTGTTGAAAAACGAAAGTAGAAACTGCGTGTACTTTAAATGCTACAAATAATTAACACAGACGTGTCTGGAGCAGGGTCGTGGGTTGACATTTCGATTTTTGACAGTTTTCACTTGTTCCAGTTTTAATGGGCGATTATCAGAAAGCTTTTGGAGATCCGCTGATGAATGTTGAAACGGAAAAACATATATGTTACTCTGGTTGAAAGCTACATTGATTCTTCAATTATCCAGAGGGGCAATTCTCGGAGGTAGATCGCATGCGCATCTGAATTTGCTCGCTTTTTATGAACGAAAATTGCTTTTTAACAATTGAACATATTTTCCGAACAATAAAAAAATCCTGTCTTACAACAGTTTAGATATTCTGACGGTTCGTTTTATATAATAATCAATTTATTTATTTATTCTGTTACAATTAAGGTGTAAAATCGAATAATAGCACTTCGTTTTTTGTCCTCCAAAGCTACCATTCATAAGAAATATAAAAAAAATCTATAAATCTTATACCAAATCGTAATCTTATACGGATCCATTGAAGTAAGGCCAGCACTCAGATCCGGTTTTTTTTATTTAAAAATAAAGTAGTCGCTACTTAATGGGAGCCGATTGAGTGAACATTAACTTGAAGAAATTATAATTTATCGACCAAAGAACAATAAATCTTTTCAATATTAAAAATTCATAAAAGATTACGAGTGGTTTTTAAACTAGTTTCATTTTAATAATAGGCAACTGCTGGTATGCGCGAAATTGAGATCGAGAGTCTATTGTGCAATTTTTTTTTTTTTTGGAATGTAGACTTAGTCTAGGTAATATCAAAGCTTTTCTCGAGTAGGATGAATAGAGCAAAGAGGTGTGTCTAGACTGATTTCAAGTTTTCAGGAAAATATATTGTCACGTTGCAAGACAATAGTGTATTTGACTCGATTTTTTATTACATTTCAAAACATAGACAGCAGACAAGACGTAGTTAAAAAAAAATGCTTAAAAATATCAAAAAATGGCGGTGTTGACAGCGTTTTAAAATCTGTAATAAACAGAGACAGCACTAATTCATTGTGACGTCACTCACAAGTCCCGCTATATTAAATAGAAGCCATCCAGTACAAATTACATTTTTCAAAATCAAATATATCATTCATTTAGATTTCTTCATACTAGTCAAACCCTCCGTCAGCATTCTTGTGTCTTTATTTAGGTAGCACGTCTTCTTCATAGGGAAAAACAATTTCATCATCATCAGGACGGGGCCCTGTATTTGATTATGAACCAGAGTTAAATATGGGTCATAGGGTAGGCGAGTAGATTGGATATATGTAGGTATGTGATCATCATCAGTATATCATCCGAAAGACGTCCATTGCTGGACACAGGCCTCCCACAAAGGAGGGGTTTGCCATAATCGCCACGATTGGCAAGCGGGTTGGCGATCGCAGTGTAGCTATTGCAATGCACGGAGAATGCTGCTGCCCATTTTCTGGTGAGCATGTATGTAATAACGCAGTGCATCTAAGAGAACACGACCACACGTGAATGATTTTAAGCACTAAGCTATATCAGTCAATGCAAAAAATATTGAATTGCAAATCAGGACTCACTCAAGCCATTTCAATGTAGCTTCGTTTTTTGCCACCAATACCAAGATTCAAACGAAGTACATTTTTTCGATAGAATTTAGTGGTTTGTCCTTGCAAGCTCTCGGTATTTTTACCAGTTCAATTTTGAAGCTCAGTTTGACATGAGGAATGCGCTATGCTTATGCTAGGGCGCCGGTCGTGGCTGGTCGCGACACGAGCGTGACTCGGGCCAACACTACAGCCAATTTAAACTGACCTCAACACCATTGTTACCCTCCCCCTTTCTTCTTTACCATTAACAGTTTAAGAAGGGATGGGAAGGTCCATGTTAGTTGGTTATAACATAATCCTACCCGTTGTCATCTCAATGCCGCCTCAAACACGAACATCCGAATTTTTTTCGTCGTGTCTATTAATGATAATTAATTGTTCGTTGTTAATATGTGATTGTCAATCGCAACGTATTAATGTCAGTTTGTTTGCGTTATTAGGTCACTATAGATCATTGTACGGCCATTTTGTTTTTTGTTAGTAGCGGGAGTAGACTGTTGTTGGTCTAGTGATCGCACGCGAGTCTTCTGAGCAGTCAGTCGGTCCGGAGTTCGATTCTCAGATTCCGCAAAATTTCATTCAGCCTATCGATTAGGATTTTCTTTGAAGCAACACGAATGTTTATTTAAGCCCGTGGTTTATCGCAATATGCACGCCTCCAGGTGGTCACCATTAAAAGCTCAGTCAGGGCTAAAAAAACTCAAAAGTAAGTGACTACACGTTATGGCCCTTGGCTGAGGGGTGTCCTATTGCCCCTTATTACTTGGAAAATAACCATCGACAAATAGGACGATATGCCGTCTCCCTTAAATAGAATCGGCATGATTTTGTGACTATCTAAAGGTTACTTGTTTGTTTATTGCCTTGTCCTTAGACAAAATGTTCAGTTTTATTAACATGCATTATTTTTCGTTTTAATTATCTGTACGTGTGACTAAAGTAATTAAGGTAACCTTTATGCAAATTATCCTTCATGTAATTTATAGTTAACAATTAGGACTTTATCTTGAGATCAAAATCACGTGTAGAATATTATAATATGAATGAATTTAATTTATACCGCCCTGTGGCGTATCCTAACATAAAGTAATTCAGTTGTGCTTTAATGTATCAGTCCTGAATGTCAGTCGCTGTTTAACTAAAACTGAATCCAATTAGTGTATTTTACTAGTTTATTTGGAAATCTTGGATCAGTACAGGGTCGTAAATGACTGCTTAATTTATTAGCTATCAATCTGCAACCCACATAGAAATGTGTGTATCATTTCAGTCTACAAGCAGTTATATCTATTTACTTCCTAATTAACTCTAAATAATCATCTTTCTGGCCTTATCCAATGTTACTGAGTTAGCGCAGCTCATTGTCTTCTTCTTGTCCGTCTACCGTCATGCTATCTTTCGCTGCCGTAAGGTATTGTGATATCCTTGTATGCAGGTCTCTGGCAGACAAGATAGCCTTTGGAAGCGTCAGGTGAAAACTAAAAGAATTTGAAATACGAATGTGAAAACATGTTTTGTTTTTATCTGAAGACTCCGGTACCAGCCCTCGTTGAAGGCAGATACCAAATATATTTTAAAGTTTCAAATCTCCAATATAGTTTCATTTATAATAATAATAATAAGTAACACTAGCGGAGTCCCTGGTGTTACAGTATCTACTGCACAAAGAAACATTCGATAAGCGATTACCATTTTCATAACTTCAGTTAGTTTATAAGATTGTCCTGCGCTACCGAAATGTCTTGTGATCAATCATAGAATAGAATAGAATACTCATTATTATGTACACCATATAAGTTACAGAAAAGTTAGATGAAGAAAAACATTACATAGGGTGACAATGCGCGGTCTTATCGCTAAAGGCGATCTTTTAAAGACAACCTTTGGATAGATTTTAAAGAGAGAAGAATAAACAGAGCTGTTGGTAGTCTTAGGTGTACTATTTATATATACAATAAATACATAAAATGTAAATACATCATCATCATCATCTGCCTAGCCTTTTCCCAACTATATTGGGGTCGGCTTCCAGTCAAACCGGATTCAGCTGAATATCAGTATTTTACGTGGAGCGGCTGTCTACCAGATCTCCTCAACCCAATAACTGGGTAACACGGTACTCCTTGGTAAGACTGGTATCAGATTATCTGGCTTCTGACTATCCGTAACGACTGCCAAAGATCTACAAATGACAGCCGGAACCAACGGCTTAACGTGCTTAAAATGTAAGTACATAATAAATACAATAATAATTTTGAAACAAAAGCAGAGAACCCATCACAGTAAAGACGTCATCGTTATCAATCATAACAGAAAGAAAGACAGAAAAATAGTTTATTCCTCCAAAACACACACAACAACATTTTTTATATGATAAAACAACACTTTTTCAAGAGACCTTTTTCTTTCATATCATTCCTCAAAATATTGCGTCAAAATCAAACATAAAATAGTATCTATCTATTTATGCAAATGGCCAGATGTAAAGGCACTTAGATATGCGTACTAGATAGTTGATTATCTTTATTGTCCAAACGATGATTTATAAAATTTATTAAATAGCCATGGACGTTAATGGTCCATATATCGCTTCGATTAATTCTGTAGTATGCATAGATAAAGAACGGCCAGCCTTACTGGAGCTCTCGTATTGGTCAGTACGGTATCGACATTACAACTTTTAACCTTTTGAACGCGAGAGCATAAACGCATCGGCATGCCCCCGACGCCAAACTACAAATTCGCCGTACTTTTTGTCACATATTTGTGACGTTTGGCGTAGAGGGCACGCCCTTTCTTGTCACGTATCACATATACAATGGCGTTCAAAAAGTTAAATTTGTCGCTAAGACATGAACTTTTGTTTTAGAAGAGATAGCCAAGAAAACTATGGAAAATGCTGAAATCTGAGTGCCAATAATTAAAATAATACTAATTTTTAAAAAACGTTTGCCTTCGCATCTCAGTCACATTATGTCAAAAATATCTCTAAATTCCATTCATTTTGACAGATTGCGACTGAAATGGGAATCTGAATGTTGCTTAAAAAAAATAGTAGAATTGGCTTCTTCTTACATTCTTCCAGAACTTCAAACAGATAAATATGATGGCTTATCTGGCTATTTCTTTGAATACGTACTAAAGTAAAAATAATATTGATTAGGTACATTAATTTAATTAAAACATAAGAGCGTTAGAGGTCTCTTAAGTCTGGTGACTATAATAGTCTCAAAATCGTGACTAACAGTATGTATGCAAATAATTATGATTGATGTGTATCTTTTGCCAAAATGTTAAGGCTTGTGGGCGCGTCCTTGTTTTGTTAAATCACCCGAAGCAATGTTTTTGATTTCTAACAATGAAGCAGAGCTAATTTAATGCTCGCGTGCCGCCACTGAAGTTGTTATAATTTATAATGATACACGGTGCACCTTGAATGACAACTAGTAATTATAAAATAAAATATTGAATTAGTGTTTAGGGTCGGTGGCCAGATGTTTGGTGTGTTGAAATTTTACATATTAGCTGATAAAATAGTTTTATATATTAATGTTTTAGTAGATATTTTTATTCAAACTTCACTAAGATCCAAAGAGAAAGCCTTTTTCAATTCAAAATATAATAGGCAAATAGAGGGAAAATCACACTAAGAAGAAGAAAAATACAACAATTTGCACACCGGGAGTGCCGGCAGAAGTGAAAACTTGAACATTAACGTTGGGCATTTTTGATATTTTGAAATGGTTAGGGAATAATTTCTCACGAATTGTTTTAATTATCAGTATTTATGTGGTAAAATAGGTACAATATTCATTTATTGCGCTATCGTACACAAACATGGCAATTTAAATTACATTAAAAATGTAACACTTCAGAACTTTCCCTCCGTCTTACGAATTTTCGATCAGGTCACGTGTCCTGACGCGAGTTTAACATTTTTTACCCATCCCAAAAAGTGCACAACGCCGCTAAAAAGTTTTCACTTCAAAAATGCAATATTTGGCTTGTGTATTAACAATACATAAGGACAGTTAATTCAACATAATTGAGATTAATTTACATAAACAAAAGTTCAACTTTTCCATTTCCAGCGGATCCGGAAAATGATTAAAAAATAAGGTATGTTTGATACAGGTTTTCTTACCATTAAACCACTATAACAGGATATGGAAAGCCACATGGTCAAATTCGATATAATTTGAAGCATAAATTAATTGCTTTGTCCTCGAAGGTAAGGAAGGAAAGTGCATGAAGAAATAAATTCTTTATTATCATTGAAAAAAATTATAAACAACACTAATTAAATTCAGGATGTTATGCCGGATTTGATACGACACCTTTCTAGGAAATGTGTTATGTTCAATGAAGAGATAATAATTCTTTGCGTTGCAATTTTTTGATTGCATTTTAATTGCGGTGAGCAATTTTCATTAATTTCAAAGATATTTTGAGGTCAAATAAATAATTTATTAATCGATCGACATGCGGATTTTCTACAAGGATTTTCTAAGGACACTGTAGTGTTTTTCCTTTACATTTTCTTTTCAAGTTGTTGTTTAACTTTTTTTGAACTTACTCGTATTAAATAAGGAGCATGTAAACATTAAACAAGAAGCTTATGTGCAATCGCCGATAATCGAAAACTAAAGGTTTTCGATTATCGGCGATTGCATTAAGAGGGTTTACTTATTTGTGGTCCCATAAAATAAATAGACAAATTTTAACATAGCGATCAGTACGTCTAACAAAAGATATCCAAGCAAAAAAACACTGATTAAAGTGATTTCATTTTGAACTAAAATAATAAATTGTCAAAATTTTTAATTTATTTTCGTTAGCCTGGCAATTAAACTGGTTTTTGTTATTTTCTTTTGGTGTAGTGGATAAGTTATGTTCAGTTTAATTTTTGTGAGTCAATTCGGGTGGAATAAACGTGTTTTCTTTCTTTCTGTTTTTTTTTCTTGTAAGTATCTAATGCGTTTTTTCTTATTATTTTTTTACCATTGTCCTAATTTATTCAAAAAAATTGTCCATCTATTTTGATGAGACCTTAAACACAATAAAAAATCTATAATGAAAAAGAGTATTTAAACAATACGAAAGGGTGACTTCAAATCTGTCAAACCGTCTCTTTCATCACCAAGAAAAGAAAAAAGATCGCTTACACATTGAAGCATATGCCACCTGACTTAATGACATAACCTGTTAAAATAAGTTCATATTAAGTTGCACTGTTACTTGTCGGAGCACATTAATCGCCAAAACTCATTGAAATCGTTTCGTGGAACATAAAATGACCCTTTCACTTGACTGTGAGCAGAAAACTTGGGTCCCACTTGTGGAACAGTTTTATTAAGCGTTTATGTCTTTCTGGTTTTATGGATATTCTGTTTTATTTGTTTCATCCGTTTTGCGTTAAACGATTCATTGTCTTGTTCTCTTTAGATGGTGAGAGATCAATTGTGTTCTGTAGAGAGACGTTTCACTATTAGAACCGTACAGTTGGTAGGGTATGATTCAGTTTTGAAAATCAACTATATACTTTATTATTATTATTTTTTTTTTTTTTGTTTTTTTTTTTTTTTTGTTTAACTATGATAAAAACAGGATATTTGATTACTACGGAACGTTCTTTGGTAGGCCTCCTACAAGGTGGACTGATGACTTGGTGAAGGTCGTGGAAATGGTCGCGCAGAGGACCAGTCGATGTGGCGACCACTTGGGAGAGGCCTATGTCCAGCATATAGGCCTATATCCTAAGTATAGTGAACTTCTTTCGGCTGAACTGACGATGAACGTAAAAATTATATAAAAAACACTGTTAAAGCTATCCGTAGAAAACCTAGCTATTCATATATTTTGTTCCATTAATCTATTTTCGTAACGTTGATTTAATGATTCAATAGTCTGTATAAAACAAGAATCTCACCATATTCATCTCATATGTATGATACATTTGTTTTCTACCGGATCCACCATAAACATCTGATCTTTATAGTGACTTTCAACTTCAGAATAAGTGCAGTAATTAAATGAACTTTACGTAAGTATCGTCGGAACAAAATGGTCAGCCATGATGGCGGTTACACAATCCTTAGCATTGACAGTTGACGAAAGGACGTACTTTTCTTAATGTGATTGTTTGTACCAGTTACCGACTGAAAGTTTAATTGAAAAGCCGTTCAATCAAATATTTTTGCAAAGTAATTATAATAGGTATGCTTGGGCACTGCGCTTTTGTTCCGCTCAGGTCTGCCGGTCGATTCTATAAACATATCGAAGTAAAGGCTTGGGTGAAGTGATCACGAGGTGAGCTGTCAATCCATATAATCAAGATGGAATGACAGCCCACTCCGTGATCACGTGACATCTTGATTGAATGGATTGACAGCTCACCTCGTGATCACTTCACCCAAGCCTTCACATCGACATGCTTACAGAATCGACCGGTAGCGGCATCTATGCCGACACATACGAACTATAAAAAGATGACCTGACGTCACAAACATCAGTGAAGAATGCGGGACTTCACACCCCGTTCCGCAAACCTCGTTAGGTACAGAGTTTGGTAGAATTGAGAGAGACAAAGCATATAAGGTAAGCGCAGTTATAACCCACCCTGTGAAGACAATTTTGAAACCGATGATAATTTATAAGAGTAGTGATTGCTTTGACACTAGAATTCTGTTTATATATGAAAATGCCCTTAAAAGCAGATCTTCTTTGCAAATGCTTACCTGTGGTAAATAGGACTTATGTGGCATGGCCGACGAGTTCCCTGCAATGACAGAAACTAACGAATTTTGTGTCTTTAACTGACTACCACGCACCCAAATAAAATTGTATGCAATGCTCAATGAACAGACCCGGCTGTTTCGTCCAATCTCTTTACCATAAATCGTTCCGATAGCGTAAGAAAATGCAAGTTAATGGAATGGATCGCTAATACCTGCGGATATTTGATGGGTCGTTAATAGCTGCATTTACCTTACGTCGATCATATTATAGAGGTAACATAACAGTAGACATAAACATATGGAACTCCATACTACGCTAAGCCTGCTCAAGGTCTGTGTGCACCATTGACGTGCGATCCTCGTAACTCCAGGTCGCCCAGGCACATAAATCTACCGTTCTCAGAACTGATTTTGAATTGATTTTCTAATTTTTGAATTATTCAATAAAATTAAAATGTAATTATGATATTGTAAATACTGTATTGCATGTGTAAATTCAGATACAAAATTACTTGTTTCTGAATAAACGACTATGACTATAACTGACTTCTAGCTTAGTTGTGTGTAGACTTCAAGGGCCAGTAAGACTAAAAACCAAATTCCTAAGCTTTTATCTAAATATTGTAGGAATGCTCGTTCTATTTTCTAAGCTCCGGTACATCCAGCACAGGTTAACAGCAAAAAAATCTGATACACTCAAAGATTAACAAAAGAGTTATAAATCCAGCGTACATCGTCATGTCGTGTCCATGTTATCGATGAAGTCTACAAGATGTGGTGCAAGCTTGCACAAGCCTGATTTACTCCGCGGATAGTGTCCCCCAGACATGCGTGGGCGCACCTAACAATCCCACTTTCAACTTAATACGCCGTAAAAGATGGGATGACAGGTACATACACTAGTTACTTTGTTGAAAAGGCTCTAAGGAGTTCAGGGAAATCTGGATTTGTAGTGTATCTAATCAGGGAAGTAGGGCGCTAACAAACGTTTAAAAGGCCTATTCATCTTTGTAGATAAATTCTAGAGCGTTGCCACCTAGTGTAAATAACACATTGGAGATGCTGTTATTTACCCACACTTTTTGATTTTAGATAGATAAATATAGAAAATATAGTTTATTGTAAAAACAAAATTGTTTTTTTTTAATACTTTTTTTTAGAACATGGAGGACTTACAGCTAATCAAAATAAACAAATAATAGGAAGACTTTTCTTTAAAAGTCTTTTAAGGAAACCTAGTTGGGTGGGTACAATGACCGTCCACTTTGCTTGTAATATTTTTGATACATGAAGAAAAGTTCTAATCATAAGAAACAGGCAAAAAACCGGTGACGAAACGAAAAAATGTAATTACAGTTTCCCAACCTTAGCATCGAATTCAGGACGCCAAAAATAAAAAAAATGCGTCAGAAAAGAGGCGTGTTCAAAAGAACCTCCGCTCCGCCTTCCGTGTGGCTCTTAAGAATTTATTTGACCTTTGAATTACTTACTCTTTCTGAATACCTACTGCTACTGCCATTACGAACCTGTTCAACATTATTACTGTACTTTGTACCGTACAAACTGCTTCATTATTGAATGATTCACTGGCCTTCAGAGAAAATGGACGAACATTCACGGATACTCACAATACAATAACACCAACAGATGGTATCGAAAAATCAAAGATAATGTGTATAAAGGCAACATTGTTAGGACTAATTGCCGCTCCCGGTTCCGCCCGCCCTGGCGAATCGCCTTGGGCGAACTCATTGTGTCTTTATTTAATGAGCTCAGCTGTTCAAGTTATAAGGCTTTTATAGTAAGTAACATTACTTAATACTTTGTAGTGTAATGATAAGGTTAATTTACGAATATTGTTGAAAACTTTTTGAGATAAGCATGGTTGTTAATTATGTTTCCTTTTTGTAAAAGCTTCGTAATCGACGATGTTTGTACAAGTGTTGTTAATGTAATTTCGGTAATTTATTCCTGAGGCAAGTCTTGTGTATAACAAAACAGTCCTCCTGTATTCCCTGGAGGTGTAGGCAGTGTAAAGACCACCCACAGTTCGCCTCAGATACAAAAGAGGTAAATAGGGATATTCAAGTAAAATTACTGCTGATACCAGCCGGTCGATTCTGTAAACATGGCGGAGTTAAGGCTGGGTGAAGTGATCACGAGGTGAACTGTCAATCCATTTAATCAAGATGTCACGTGATCACGGAGTGAGCTGTCATTCCCGGCTATTATTATTCGATTCCTAGGCATGACAAATTTCAGGGGGAATTTCTGTAACCTGTAAAATTATGAAATCATACAATTTTGTACAGGGAAAAAATAAAGGAATAAATACTGAAGTACAACCGTAAAACGGGGTGAATAGAAATGTCGGGAGTGAATTTAAAAAAGAACTTTGGATTTTCACTTTAATGCCATGTGGTTGGTTTCAGAAAAAGTGTCGATCAAAAATATTAAAATAATTTAAGCGTTGTATTCCTTAAATGTTGCCAAAAATATTTAAATAAGTAGAAAGCCCTTTTTGGTCCCCAATTTGGTTTCTAATCTCCCGTGAGTTCGATTCACCTCGTTTTATCGTACTCAAGCTCTCAAAAAGCTAGCAATCTAATCTATTTGCGGCTCTCTGTACGATTTTATTCTTCTTTCTTTCTTTTTCAAAAAGGACCGAGGGCCTCCATTTTGTCATTTCTTTTAACGGTAATTGCCACATAATTCTCCAAGTTAAGTTGTTCGTGATCAATTCACATACGATTAAACCTTAAAATGCTGGACTCAAAATCAATTTAAGAAACACTTGATACAATCTTAATGAACCCACCGCAGGTAATGGGCTTCAATGGGAATTTTATTGCTGATGATTTAAAGAAATTGCTATTGAAAAGGATAACCTCAAAAGGCGATAAATACGACAATACTTTTAGAGTTGCTGAATGAATGTGTGGGAACTGCTTTATATAATTCCAGAATGAGTTACAGATAAGAATGAATGAAAGATAGGTACTAAAGATAAAAATAATACCATATCCGGTTCCGTTATCTTTTGTGGACAAGTATACATATAAAAATGTCTGCCAAAACGAGCTGAACTTATGTCCTGAGAAAAAAATGTTTCTCAGGATATAAGTTCCGCACATAATTATTTGCTCCATTTAACACTTTCATTTCGTATATTATGAATACTTAGTTATTTTAAGCATCACAGAACTTCCATAATTGCAGTTAAATGGGCCTGATCTTGATCGTGTGTACTGTAAAGCAATGAATATAATCAATAGCTACTTAAATAAAAACTTCAAGAAATAAGGTTAGATTAAACTACAATTCCCTCAACCCTACAAGTTGAACGGATGACCCGTTGAGAGATGCGACAAACTCAGGACCGGTCTAATCTCAAATGTTTAGTGCAATCCATAATTTTCACTAATTGGTGGTAAGTACTAATAAAGATAAACTTTATAAATTTGTGGACCTTGTCCCGCAGAACAAAATCTTAAATAAATATTTATTTGGGACTCGCACAAAACAAAAAAAAATTAAAATAAATTAAAACTAAAAGTCATAAAAATTTATTAACAGAAGCTAGAACAGCATGAATTTAATATGTGCGAGGCCAAAAAGGTCCTATTATAAGTCGTTTTGGCGACGATTGGCTTGGCAGGCTCTATCTTGCAGTGGACGTTTTACGACTGATATGTTAATAACTCCCTGAAAAAGTAGGTAAACTACTCAGAAAGAGAGAATACACCCTTGGAAATAAAAAGACTATTTCTAAATCTTCATAATCCATTGCAATAAACTCGTTTTCTACCACCGCTTACGGCAGCGGTGACTGTAGCGGCACGTGCGCAAACGCAAGTCCTGAACAATCGGCGTGCCGCGCGGCGTGAGGTTGCCTAACAGCCTGATGATACATCGCTAATGACCAAGTAACGACGATTTGGAGCAGCGACTCATAGATGTATTTGAGTTTTAAAGATGACACAGAGATTTAAGTGTGAAGTTACAGTGCTTACGATGAAAAGGATAGTTTAGGCTTTAAATTTAAATGAATAGGTACAAGTAAACCAAAAATACAAGCAAAATTTAAGATTTTTATCTTTTAGTTATCGTATAGCAGTTTCCTGGGTGTTGCGAGTGTGCGTCAATTTGTATTGAAACTAAATAAGTGCCGTCTGGTGACACTCACGGAAAACCTTTTTTTTCCATACAATTTGACAGTAGCGAACGTTTACGCTAACGCGATCGAACACGTTAAAAAATCGCACTAAGGCCATTGCTGACTTCTCCCTCGTTACTCCAAAACATTTGGTTGAGAGCCTATCGAATCCAATATCTGATGGCAGTGTCATTTCGTAGTTTTCTGTCCATCCTGCAGTTTTAGTCATGACTTACTCGACTTAAGATCATACGTTCCCTTGCAGAAGACGTACCGACACCGTAGTCCAATAGCGAGCGCACTTGAGCTTCACGGTTCACATCGCTCCACATCATTCCAATGCTCCTCGCTTCTGCCGACACGGTGCCGGGTTTGACGGCACCATGAACGAACGGCCACGTTTCCTTTTCCTTTGAGGATTCTAATCTACGGCCTGTTTAGGAACGCGATCAGAATTCCTCCGGATCGTGTGGCCAAAGTAGCTCTACCTTAGAGATTTTTTTCATTTGACATGAGGTTGCTCTTGATGTTTTCGGGCCAGGAAATTATTAGGAGTATTAGTTTTAATGATGGTGAAATCCTTACCAGGATTAATCAGGTTAATCTCACAATGCAATGTCGTGTTGTAGCGAAAAACTGAAAGTTGCCACAAGTTCAAATCGTATTTCATTCGTTCTCTTCTGAATCTTTTTTCTGACACAATGCTCAGGATAAGGAAATCCTACTAATAAGCTTACAATTAATCAAAATGATTGCGTACATATTTCTACTAATACTATTGCATTTTTTTAACCTTACCAACTATCAAAGGCAAAACAAAAAACACCAAATACGCATTAAATATGACATTCTCATTTACAATGCTTGTCAAGATAATCTCTTATAAAATAGGCCGTTGAAATTAGGAACTAAAAGCTACGATATCGATATCACTTAGCCAAGGTTATCGTCCAATTACTGACTAGTATTAAAGTGATTGCTGCGCCTGCGCAATGGCCGTGGCTTTGTCTTACAGTAGTGATACATCTCTTTTACAAAATCTTTGCGGACACGATCCGCTGCTTTGTTTCATAAAATAAATTGAATTACGAATTTTTGCTTCAATTACTGTTGTTACTCTTTTTTAAGTTTTTGTGGTTTCAGGCTGGTTTGAGAGCTGGAATTCAGTACTTTGGTTTGCAAAGACTTTGTGATGAAATCGTTCATAGGCTTTATTGGTAATATAGACATCCAGACAATCATTGATGATTATTTCAATATCTATAACCACCAATTTTGCATGAACTTGTTCAACTTCATAAAATGTTGTCCCCATGTATTCAGCTTAGATTTTTTTTATTTTAAATTTGTCTGCAAAAACAGTGTGTCATCTAATCATCGCGACACCTAATTTCCTAAGCAACATCATCTAATTTCCTGTATAAAAAACGGCAAAAACCTTGTATCTGGAGCAGAAAAAAAACTAAATTCGCATTCATTATAAAAACCACGCCATCTCAATCAAGAGACGACATTGTACGCAAACATTAATGACTACAAAGAATTTCCAACGTAACAAAATTTAGATGACAACTCGACGGCCGGCGAACCGGACATTTTTCAAGCACGAATGATCATTGAATGCTTCAAAGTTACGTAATTAACGAATTTTGCCGACAAATTGCGAGTTAGGCTTCGTAGAAATTGCGCCCACCTTTATCTGCTCTATTTACTTACGATAGGTTTCGCAAGCTTACGCACAGACCTTTAGTGTCTCAACTCAACACAGACGTGATCCTGTGCAGAATAACTGAATCGGATCTTGCGTACAACAATTCGCTTGTACACTGGCGGACGCGGTGAGGTGGCTCGCTTTTTTATCAATTGCGTAGCCTTATATAATTTTGTCTTGTTCTGTTAACAGAACAGTTTCAGATTTAAACAAAGAAATATTGGATTAAATTATGGATCAATGTACTTTGCATTGCCACGAAAATAGGTGGTGGAAAAACGTATTATGTTAATATTGCTAAATTGTAAAAACGGCCTATTGTTCTTCATAGGCATTTTAATTTACTCATGCGTGTGTAAGACATGAATAATTATGAGACAGCTTGTGCAGCTTTACACAACCAAAAAGAGAAAAACATACCGATGTCATAATTCTTTCGCATAATTTCGCATTTTATTCTATGATGCATCTGATTCTAATGGACATGAAATACAAAAAGGTAAATGTAAGTTGATTGATTTACGACTTATTGTATTAATAATGACACATGACTCGGAAGTGTGTCATTATTTATGGCCCCCTTTGTAAGTGCGTACTTTATTAGACAATGTCTAGCCTATTGGCTCGAGGGTGGAATAATCGGAATTTCTGATATGTATAAGTATTACTTGTTACGTTTTTAATTAAACATGAATAGGATGCTTACCATACCTCGTCATTGTTGTCTCATAGTAAGTGAGTCAGGGTTTTTTTCATGTAGTGTGACGTTTTAGCTGCGGCATAATGTGGACATTCCATAAATTAGAAATTCAATTGATGACGACACATTCAGCTTCAGACAACAGGCATTGTAGAATTGTGATTTTAACCGACTTCCAAAAAAGGAGGAGGTTCTCCATTCGTCGGAACCTTTTTTTTATATTTTTTTTATATGTATGTTCCCCGATTACTCGAAGATAGCGAGCTAGACCGATTTGGATTTTTTTTTGTTTGAAAGGGTATAACTTCCCAGGTGGTCCCATGATCATCAAGTCTGGATCTGATGCTGGGATCCTGGAGAAATAGAGGGAACTCCTCAAATTTTAAAGGCACACTTGAAGCGATTTTTAACCTAAAAGTACTTTTGCAGAATACACCACTGATTTCGGGTAATAACGACACGGAAACCGGACGTACTTGCAGTAGCCTAAAGTCGAAAAATCAATGAAAAATTAATAATGTACATAATTTTGAAGATACTTTAACTCCTTGCCTAGGGCCAGGTACAGAAATCCCATGGGTTTGAATTCGGTTGATTGCCCACCTGCAAAGCTGGGTTTAAACCCCACTAATTTAGTTTTTAGGCAAATCTCTATTCAAATGCAGGCTTTTTTAAAATAAATGTTAATCCTGTCACACCTGGCTGCTAACACTCTTAAAAAAGCGTATGTCGATGATGACGTGAAAAAAAGAAACAGTATGTAACTAAGCAAGTGATTGATGATTTTATTAGCAACATAAATATTAATGATCCCCTTACTATGTACAAGCATGAGTCAGCGAGAGAAATGTGATGCTAGCTCGAAGGTAACCTATCACTGTGTGTGCATAACTGCTGATCTTTGATCTCTACGTGGTTGAATTCTGGTTCTTTGATTCACTGTTTATTCATCAATGCGACGCTGTGTTTTGGAATTTAAGCACTGCTCCACAGTGGGGATGGTGGATCCTGATAAAATGTTGTTTGTTAAGCACGTTACCTGTTTGTGTGTGCCCTGTTATTAATAGGTGGCCATAGCATGTTTTGTGTTAACATTTAGTTTACTGGTCCTTTTTATCAGCTTTACCTTGTAGGCAAAGGCCTCTCCATAATTCCAGGTTTTCTTCTCCCGAACCATCCCTTGCAGTAACCGTCCAGGTCGTCTCGCTACCTGGACGGTGACCCAGAAAGTCATACAATTATACAATATTAAATGCTTTTATTAGTCCTTAATTCTTACCCTTTAAGGGTTTTAAATAACTATTTACACAAACTGCTTTAAGGCGGTACAACCTCAACCTCAATATGAAACATTTTAGAGTTTGATTTTTACCAGCCATACTACTGATCAATGGATCTTAAATTGCCATCTACTACAAACCAGCATTATCATTATTTCAGATTACTTATCCAAACATCGGGCAAGGTGGGCAGGAAACTAAATTCATCGCTATTGTTATGATCCAAATAATTTAACCACCATTTTAGTTTCTATTATTATGCAAATACAGTAGCTGGGTATTCCAGAAACCACTGGTAATACCAACGACCGCCTCTATCTTTGTTTATTCTCAAACCGCCATGGAAAACATGTCGAACAGTAATTGTACAGTAATAATAGATATTACAAAAACATTACTATCGTTCAGTGAAACTCAGACAAGTATTGATACTCCAGTTTAGATAGTCGACTCAAAATACTGGTGTTACTAGAAAATAGCCATTGATGATTATAATAAATGGACCTTTTACTGAAATTATTGCAATTTATTACCGTTTCGCCGACCGATTTAATATCCGGACTGGTATAGGTACTTCTTATTAATAATTGCCTTATAAATTTTAACAATACATCAAGCGAGGTTGACTTTGGATCACGACGATCGTAAGTCAAAAAATGTCTTAAGTAGCCGGATGAAATACTGCTAAATTATTTACTATGTTGTCGGGGAACGTTTAACGTTCAATGAAATGTGCTCTGAGGTTATTTTCGAGATTAAAGGTGAAGTCAATCAACCGGATAAATTAAATTGGTTGGTTTTCATGAAGTCTCTATAACTAAACCGTAGCAATTTCTTGTTACTTTGAAGTTAAGATGCAGAAACATCAATCTTAAAAGGATACTGCAATTTATTAGCACGTTTTGGCGGAGACTGGCAACAAGAATACTACGGTAACCGTTATCGTTATCAGTAATTCAACAAGGCACAGAATCTGGTGCACGCTCGACAGAAGGCTTAATAAAGTATTCGAGCAGATGTAAATGGAACACAGAGCGGCCCCGAGGCTAGGGCGGGGTCCGGACAACACTTTCATATTATTACGACCGCATTGCACGCACACAGGCGCACGCGCGCACACAGTCGCGCCCGCGATTAGATCGCTGCGGACATGCGCGCGCGCACGCGATCCGACCACTTTCAATGATTCGTTAGCGAAATCATTAGGAGATGTAATGTCGGCGCATTGTAATACGTGTTTATGGTTATTTAAATGATTTATTTTTATTGATTGTTTTTGCCTTGTTGCAAGACAGAAAATAATGATGGTCGTATGAATAAGGCTACCATTATGGTCTGCTATTGCGAAGGTGATCGTTGCTACTATGTTATTTGAGCGTTTGGTAATGGAATCTGTTACGAGAAAATGAGTTGTCAAGTGGGTTAAGTCGGGACATTGATCACTTGGGACGGTCGGGCCGTGTGTAGACAAGTTTAGCTGTTGGCCTGTCTGGCTGGTGAGTGATGGCCACGAGTCGGCTAGCCGCCCGCGCCAGCCTGGTGGCCGCAGGATTACTTACTCAACTTTGGGGCATCGGTCACCGATTAACTAAAACAATACTAACTTAAGACAATTGAATGCAACTCTTTATCGATTACATTATAATTCTGTCAAGTAATGCTCAATCAAAAAGGTTCTTATAAAAAAGAAAATGGTGCCTATTTTCCTCTCAGAGTTCATTAATTTGCATTTGCCAATATTCCAAACTAGAGCTCCTATTTTATAACCTCGTTTTCTATTTTAATTTATTACAAATCCTGCTTTGAAAGTGATACTTCGTAGTTCCAGAATATTTATAGTTAGTACGTCGGCTGTCAATCTCATCAATATTATTACTGGCAACTGGGAGTGCTGACAACACTGACATGTTATTAACATAGGACTGACAGTGTTGTCAATAGCCCACTTCACTAAGCTCTGTATAAATATTCATAGCTGTGTCTTTGCTGCTAATTAAATTGTTGTTAGTATTGCAACAAGTTCTTGCTTCCAAATATAAATATTTTTAGCCAGTGACGTTTCGATTCGTCATTTGTTTTTTCTCTAAAATGCTTTGTCATTTCAGAAAAAAAAAACCAAAAAAAATCATCATCATTTCGAATGACCGTCGAAAAATCGAATTCGCAATAATACTTTACGTTGCCATTTCGGCAACTGACACCCTTCCTTCTATTTGCACTAATCGAGTATTATTACGAATTAAATGGCTTATTACAGGCAATAAAAGTGAGAAAATAATATGGAAAGTATTATTCGGTCGTGTACAGGAAAGGGCAGAGCCTTAATCAGTGAGTCAAGTTCGATCAATTGTTAATACAATTGTCGCAAATGCTGGGTAATAAAATTTTACAATGGCAAAAGTACAGCTCGGAGATGAAGAATCTGAACCGTGTGTGAATCTCAATTACTTTATCAGGACTTTATGGCTCAGGGAATCCTGTTATTTCCAACCATAGTACTAGCTTGGAACAAACTTTATTTATGACATGAAAGGAAATAAGAAATGAAAATATTCGAAACCACGAAAGTATAGTGGTTCCGTTCTCAGAGTATTTAACGTTTCCATAAGTAATAAAACATTAAAGATGAACTAAATATTTATTCACATGTAAAATATGTGAGAGTACAAGAAATTATACCTCTTACATAAAACTTGTAAAACCAACGACGTTCTCACTCATAAAGAAATTGTAAGATGATAAAAATTGAAAATAAAAATTGTGTTTAAGACGTGGAGTATTACGCGTTTATACTTATAACACTTAGTGCATCCATATGAACACATAAGGGAAATGTGAATACCCGAGGCGAGAATTACCAATATGGAATCGACCTCATTTATAATTGTTCCCAGAGGTGTGTGTGAACGGAGTCACCGAAACTTAAGGTGTCGTACAGACGGGTGATACTGCGCCTCTTTGTCGGCAGTCTGGCTGTCTTCTTCACGCGTAGCCCCGTTCATTAAGTTCGCATGTCCGTCCGACGCCACGATTATTGCAATTATTTAAATTCACACCTTTGAAACGCGAAAAAGCCTCTTTTTACATTTAATGTTTCGTAAGCGTAAGGAAATGACGTCTCATTCGAAAGGTATAATTAGGGACAGCCTTGGAGTTCAGGGTTGTGCCGGATTTATGCGCTTCTGACATTGTGTGACGCGTTAATTGTGCGATGTTTCGACATATTGTGCGGACTTTAATTGGTGTCGATATTTACATTGTGCCTATTAGGAACATCGGTGGTGCTTAAATGGGATGTTGACTCATTGTTTTGTAAAGAGATCGCAGCTGCGCGCCCGCTTTGTGATTGCCGCGAAAATATCTGCATAAAAATATTTTCTTGCATGCTTTTCCTTTGTCAGCGTTTTAAAAATATTTAATTGCATTCTGTTTGTTAACGACCTATTGTTTATATTTATGGGTTCTACTCTATACAAGGTGTAGCAGACATATCGCAAGCCAATAAGGGGTCATAGTATTTAATAATTATGAAAAACCCAAAAATCACGAAAAAAATCAGTTGAACAGTACCTTTTTACGAGATATTATGCAAACATAAATGTATGGAGCAGTAGTTTTTTTTTGCGATTTTATGGTTGGTCCCACGGTAGAATGTTCATAATTATGAGTACAGTAACCCCTTTTATGTTTCTGATACACCTCGTATACAGTTACTTGCATCCATCTTCGATGTTCATTATTAATGTTCTCAATACTTCATCCCTTTATCATGGCTATTACGTAATGATCCGGCAGATATCTAAACAAGCCTACAGCGATGTTCGTACTTCCTCGTTCCAGTACGCCTAGAGGGTCAAGATAAATACATCAGAGCCCATAGGACAGGCAGATCAAATATCAGGCTGTGTTTAGACCTGAGATAGATTCTTGATTGACCCTTGGTTGTTGTGATGAATGTTGGTTGCCTGATAAGAGAGTGCTTTGCAAACTATGCTGATTATTATAACGATGTTTTGTACCACTAGTAGGTACTTTTGATACTAAAAGAAAATGCCGATTAGTTTGAAACCTAAGTATTTTGGTATCTTTATTTCTACCATTAATCTAGTTATTTTTTAATGAGTAAACAAAAATTTTAACAGCGTAATATTTAATTTATTTTACTTAAGCTGAATCCGGTTTGACTGGAAGCCGACCTCAATATAGTTGGGACAAAGCTAGGCAGATGATGGATATTTAATTTACTTTATATCTAACGAAACTTGTGTATGCAGTCATAGTACTTACTTAGGTAGGTACGCAATAATAAAACGGTTCTACCGTTTTATCAAACATAACTTTTCAAAACAGATTTGGCGTAACCATTAAATAGAGGAGATGGAATTTGGACCAAGGTCTGATTAACAATGTCTTACTATTATTATTCATTATGCATCCGCAGTATCTCCTGCCAGGGTTGCGGAATTTGTTCGAAAGAGTCATCGTAGCCTTGGAACGCAAAGGGTTTTAGAAGGAACACGGATGGGTTTTAGTCAGTAAGAGTCTGACACGCCCTTTCGCTCCACTCAGAGCGGAAGAAGTCAGTTGATGATTTCCCATCATGCCTCCCTCCCTCGTTTCCTTTTTATTAATCTCCCAAACCAAAAACTTATGTATATAGAAGTCCAACGTAAACTAAAAACAGAACAACGCAACTAGTCTCTTAGAACTTAGATGTCGTTGTAACTGTCTAGGTACCTCAATAATGTACGAGGCATAGATAATACCACAAACGTCCTTAATTGCCTTAATCCTGTTATACATTTGAATTTTGAACAAGTTTCATAGTAAGTGACTCACGCACCTGATAACATTCTAGTTGAGCTAACATTAGTTGCTCGCTGATTAGGTACAAATACCTACTATTGACGCACAACTTATGCTTCGTACCAAAACCACTAATAATGCACTTGTACTTGAAATTATTGAATTACTAGCTACCGCCCGCGGCTCCGCCCGCGTTAACGTCGAAAATTATCCCAAGGGAACATACTCCCGGGATAAAAACCTATGTCATTTCCCGGGACTCAAACAATTTCTATATACAATTTCATCTAAATCGGTCCAGCCGTTAGCGAGTGAAGAAGTAACAATTATACACACACACTCACAAACATTCGCCTTTTTAATATTAGTGTGATGTGATTATTTATTTTGGTCAGTATTCAAAGAACCCTTTGATATAATTCTAGAGTGTGAGTAAATAAAGAAATATAACGTGCTGCCCGTATAGCCATCAACCAGAATATTTCGATCACATGATAAAAATGTTAAAGAAAAACTTTGCCAAAGTTTTCTCCTGATAACTGTTCGGCAGCATAAAACTCAATAATAACAGTGAACAAATCAAAAATTTATTATGCGCGCTATTGATCGCTAATTACTTCAAAATCAAGGCTTAATATCCCATCATAACGAAATTATAACACATCCTTTTCATTCACGTGTTGGCGACGTTCTAGCTTTCGCATGCTGTTATCTAGAAGTCAGCCTGGAGCCAGCTTGTACCCGACTAGGTCTTAGGGTCTTGGCTACTCCCGGGACCTACACGTACACACCACATCTTTACCACTTCTCTATAGAATAACAAAATAAAAACTTATCGCATGACGATGTCCGGTTAAGCAGTAACCAGCCTTAGTGTGCTGGTATGCGAGTGGTCCCGTTTAAAAAAAAAATTGACGCGACAGTGACACTTTTAAGAAACAAAATGCTCGTCCGAGCAAGCCAGTATATATTTTTTTTCCTATACTTAATATTTTTAACAATTGCCTTTTTTTAAGAATATTTTTTATTTTGTACCTCAAGAAATGGTGGATATTAGAAGATTCTAATATTATCAGTCCATAATTGTGCGCAATACCGCAGCAAAATTCAGGCTAAATATCCCATAATAATGATACAACACATCCTTATCATTGCTTAGCACGTGACGTTCTAGCTTCCGCATGCTGTTATCTAGAGCTCAGCCTGAAGCCGGCTAGTACCCGAGTAGGTACCCAGCTGCCTTGGCCACTCCCAGGCCGCTAACCCTTGTCGCAACCATTATGCACACACACAAAAGATGTGGTGGTATTGGTCTAGTAAAATAGATGGCCACCCTCCCTTTCACTGGCGTAACAGTGCCACAGTTATAGTTCAGCCGATTTAGTTTGTACTGATAGGATTTATCAGTGGTTTGAAATTAGAATCTTGTTTTAAACGGCTTTCTATTAAATCTCGGTAATTGACGGGAACCAGTGTTCCCGTTAATCTTAAGTAGTTTTCAGTTTTTTTTTTCAAAATTTAGGTTTAGGCCATAATTAAGAGCAGTAGGTACTAGACCATAATAATTTTGCAGCTAAAGAATAAACTTGAATTTTGGTCTTCTAATGTTTTTTTGTGTAACTAGTCACAGCTTTTTTAACGACAATAAAATACCTTAAGTGTTATGCAATTTAGAGGATTATATTCTCTTTCTTCCGCCTACTATCAATCCAATTAATTATTTGATTTAATTCCCCTCACGTAATAAAACTGTTACATTTATTACACGACTTAATTAAAGAATTAAACCAGTAACAGTAATTTAGCCCGAAGGTATGTGCAACAGAGTCTGCAAGAGCGAATCTAAATCATACATTCTCGCGATGCTTGTCAGCGCCAATTAGCCAGTGCGGAATTCTATCTAACTTTCAAACGTGAGGACATTCAAACTCCTCTTTATATCTTCTATAAAAGCTAGGTACGTTCACGGATTTATTGATAGGAGTGGAAAACTTAGTCAGCCTATCGCAAATAGTGAAAATAAAAAAAAGTTTATCTATTCTATATAGAATACTTACACAGCACAAATGACGTATTCTTTTATTTTTGAAAGGCTCACGGTTATTCACAATCTCACCTGATGAAAAGCAATGATTGAGCAAACTTGCCTAGAAGTAATATTTTCATTCCAGCCTGGGCCCTCATTGATAAAACTCATAAAGGATGACAAATGCCCGTAGACAAGGTTCCTCTAGACCAGTAATAGGCAACATTCAATATTGGTTAGGCGTGAAAATCAGACAGTGTTTTTCAATTAATCTTATCATATTTTCATACAAGAGATTTCGTTGCTTAATTTCGGCTGGTGCGTCGCTCCACTATGCTAATCACAAAAAAAAGCGTCTAGCAACGCGTTGATGTCTTTTGTACTCGGATTTAGATTATCAAAAACTAACTTCCAGAAATCACGCTAAACTCCGACATTCCAAATCTCAAGGCCAGAGCCCAAACTATAGATACGGCAAGTATCCAATAAGGTATCTATCCATATACTGATAACAGATAAGGCTGTCACCGGCGGGCGGTGGCCGGCGGTAAATATCCGGCGTGATATAGTGCGCGACGAGCGTCTACAAGCGGGGGCCATGTTGCTGGTGATAACGCAGAAATTTTGCTTTACGCAGAACTTGTGATAAGAATACTATTGGGGGATGTTATGGGAATATATCCATATATCAAAATATATGAAAAACAGAAATTTTAAAATAACAGCAAAAATAACATCCAAGCAGTTAATGTTTTCTAATTTATTGATCATTCATGAATACCTATATCTCCTGTATGAGTGACAATCAATGGCAAAACATCAATGGAGTATTACTACCGTTATATAAACCAGCATGCAGTTAGAATGCTAGCTTCATGTGCTTTTTCATATTAAGTCCTTCTAAGAATTCTTCTCCTACGGTCACCCTTTAGTCAGTCACCCTTTCACACGTTTAGGTGAATTTGCTTTAGGCAAGAATAAGAAACTTATTTGCTTGCTAGAATTCACAGAAAAGTAACCACAAATTCCTGAAAACCACCACCAACAAACAACAAAGTACCTTCTTACTAATCAAAACGACACAAAACAAACCCAAATTAGACCAGCAAATTCGTACCACACCCCAATGAGCCATGGTAACACAACAATGCAGGTGCACCCCATCAATATCGGAGTTGACCTACTGCTCCAGCACTCTGTAGTGATAATCTTGTGAAATTAGAGCGGATTGGGCTCGCTGCCGCCCGCGCGTGCGCTGTTGCGTGCGTACGTCTAGCAGACAGACTTAGTTATTATTTAGAATTTAAATTTAAAGCCGAGTAATCCTTTTCAGTTTGGCTTTGAATGCAATAGTGTCGCAACTGTCAAAGTTGATGGATTCGGTGTTTGATTTTGATGGTGAATTGTAAGGTGGGGTGCTCGATAAATAAGTTGTTGTAGAACTGGTGCATTTGGGTATTGAAAATCTAGTTAATTGGAACGCTATAATGAAAAATATAGACATAATTACTTCATAACTATAACTTAGAAAAGTCTTCCACGGTTCTATTCCCTTATTATTGAAAGTTTCAATATACGATGATTGATTATTTTGTCAATAAAATCACTATCTATGTGGTTACCAAGCAACAAAAAACAAGATTACAATGATATGCCTACAACCGATCAACTTTATAATTCGGCTTAATATCATAAAATCCTTTAATTATGATATCTGTACAAACAGACATAAAATTAAATACAGTTTTCAACATTATTAAGTGCAAAATGTGGCAACATTTTAATGTCGATCATTATTCAGTGTTGCAATAATTAAAGATTACTTGACTTTTCAGTAATTAGTGGCGAGTCGAGGCGGAGTGAGATTTATCAAATTGAGGTCGAACCTGGGACCCTTCACCTCGCACAGGTGATTTAAACATCTGTCATGTTATCAATCAAAACTGTAAAAGCTACAGAGATTATTGAGCCGGTGGATATGATCGTTGCGTAATTTTATGAAAAATCCTGATGTATATAGTGTAGTGACAATTGGTTTTGATTTCGATACTTTTATCAAACCAGAAGCAAAAACCTAAAAATGTAGTGCGTTTATTTAGGTGGTTTCTAAAAATTTTATTTTGTACAATAGCAATATTGTCAGAGAACTACAATGTAAAGTATATAAGAAAATTTCAACGCCATTCAATTGCTTTTTACTCTACCAACTTTTTTTATTGATCATTTAAACGGCTATTCCCCAGTGCAATTATTAGTGGTAGGAAAGGGTCAATCAGCAGTAATATAACTGAAAAAATGAAACATAAATTTTATCAAAGTACACTAAAACCCTTTTAACCTGCAATGACTCATAAAAGACTTACACTAATTCATCAATTCGAACACTAAAGCAACGATAAATTAACTCCGTCTCATACTTATCCGTTTGATTACCCGCCGGAACACTAAATACATATCTCATTCCCTCTAATTCCATTACAACAAAGACACACACCTCCCTATAATTTTCCCTCCGCGCCATCTAGTTGAGAATTACCCCTCAATCATTAACGGTACCAAAGAGTGAGAAATTCGTGTAGATGCGAAACTGAATGGAATGCTTTTGCTGAAATAATTTCCTGATACACTGTTACAACGTGTGTTCGTCCAAGTCAACGCAGCATCCGAACTACTTACATAATTGACGATCTCATGATCAGCTTATAATGTTCCCACTGCTGGGACGCAGGTCTCTTCTGTATGAGGACTTCCTACAATGAAAAGACCTATTACAGTAGCAGCCTCATACAGAAGAGACCTGCCTCAAAATAAACAAATCAAGTCTCACTTAGCCCCAGTGGGCTTAGCGAGACTTGGTTTGTTTATTTTTCGATATCAACATTAAAATAGACTACTTATAAGTGTTTAAAAAATCGTCTACTAGACAAAACATCGGATGTGACTGTGTTCAATATTAGGGTACTCTGAAATGACTGGTGTCAGCACTGAGCATCAACATCATGTTTACGTCAAAGTTACGTTTACAAAAAAGAGGTCCTCTTGCCTAAGTGGCGCAAACTGGTAGCGCAATTTTTCCTGCAAAAAATCATGGCTGCTCTTGAAACTGCAAGCACTTAAAAACTTACAAATCAAGTCCCCTTCTACGCATTTCTACTCCTTGCCACACTGAGTACCAGTACCGTATAGCACTAATCGATAAAGATAAATGAGCATACGCTCATATTAAACACCCACGTTGATCGATCGCCGCAGCTCTTCATTTTTGTACCGAAGCGTATATTAATCATGGTGGCGGCAATCTTGTGAAATTTATTACCTCTAAGCGAATCTGCCTTGGTATTTATCAACAGAATGTGTGGGCTAACATAGGTGAGGAATGGATTTAGCTGGATGCGATTGTTGGTTGATTACTGGGACATAAATGATTTATAACCGACTTCAAAGAGGAGGGGGTTCTCAATACGGATGTATTTTTTTATGATTTTTACCTCGTAACTCTTTCATTTATGAACCGATTTGAAAAATTTACATTCCGATCGGTCCCGTAGAAATTTCATCAAAATCGGTTCTGTAGTTTGGTTTTTAAATCAAAATGGCTGGGGGAAATAGAAAATATATCATCCAAGTAAACGGAATTGCGTATTTTGCTTTCTTGTGACTTTCTAAGAAAAATTGTGTAATTGTTGTAAAGGCGAGCCTTTCAATAATAAAAAAAAAGTATTTAAATATAGACACAGCGTCACCAACTGAGTAAACTTCACGCATAAAAATACTTTTGGAAAGTGGGTAACGCACTTGATTGAATGCTGTAAAATCCCATTTTCCAGCCGTCTCTTCCAGTTTCCACACATCCTCGTTCATCGATATAATAGAGATGACCGGCCACCGACAATTAGCCTACGCGTATTAATAACGCCAACTGACGCAAATTAGATACGTCCGCCTTTCTAATTTAATTTAGAGCATTCTTGAGATACGACATCTCAAGATTGATAGGCACACCTCTGCTTAGATACAATCTGGATGCTTACTTTCATATTTCATCGAAATATGGACGGTACATCACACGTAAATAGAAAACATCTGTTGAATATTGGGTACATTGTGAGATTTTGGGAATCTAAGTAGAAACCTACTTAGATTCCCAAAATCTCACAATGTTCTCTCAATGTACGACATAATTACAATGTAATTAAAAAATAAAAATCCCTCATACATGCAATCAATCCAACAAACAATTTTTACCTCTTTAAAACATTACGATTAGTTTAGATACATAAATTTATAATATTCGTCATCATAACAATTAACATAAAACTGATAACTGATAAATAAACAAGCCTTTGCTATCGAAGGCTACAAAGGTCAAATCATATTAAAATTCTGTCAAAGCCTCCAGGAAACTTTACTAAAACTATGTATTTACAATAGCTAAGTATCACGCTAAACTCGTAACGAAAGGAAGACAGGTAGTGTGCCCGCTCCACGCCTCCTAACCTATGGTCACGTTGTGCCTGCAGCCCTGCTCACCGTATTATGAGCTTGAGCGTGAAAATCAAGCTGAGAGGAATGATGCAGATTCTTCACTTGTTTTGAAGCTTCCGCTCATAGTAGTCAAGCCTACATGAGGAGCTTCGATACTTTTGATGATGACAAGGTACTTCATGACAAGTACCATTTTTTTTTTGTAGACAACTTCATGTTCATTGTATCAATATAATATTGACAGCATCTTTAGTCTTTATAAAGTGGGAGTAGGGTTAAGCGGTTTTCGTTGTTCCTAAGGGTGCGCTTGACAATACTACACCTCAAAAAAACTTACCACTAACACACTAAGGGTTGCGAACCATAAACCCAAAGTATAAGCTTCCGGATGAGATATTAAGATTTTAATGTTTGTTGTTAAAGCGGCAAACAAAAATATATCACTTTGAAAATTAAAAAAAAAAAAACAATTTCTTTTTAATTAAATTTCTTACTAATTATATTTTTTTAATAATTTAAATGCGGTTCATGATATAATGTCCGCTAGACTTCAGTAAGATTTTATTATATGTTCACAAGAAAAACAGACAATATATTTGATGCCTGCCTTACCAGTAGCCCGTTGGAGTCAAATTATGACTTCTCTGCAACTTGACGCCTTCACCGTTAAATTCCTTAAAACAGCCTTCATTTGAGCCAAATTATCTCAATCCTGCGACGAAAACCGATCACCTAGGTGCCTTACCCTCTTCAATTTCGCAGAAGCTCGAAAACGTGCCAACATAAACATTTTAATACAAAGAGCACTAACGCAGGAACATCTCTATCTATTAGCTACATACCCGCACCGTAATAAATAGTGCGCAGCTGGGATCGAACCCGCTACCTTATTGGCCGACCCCACGCGGCGGTAGATAAACAATGCGCTCTTGCGCACAAGATATGCGCTGCCAAATGAATGTAGAACTAAAAAGGGATAGAGCTGACCAACAATTAATGCAATGTTACTTAGTTATATCTCTTGGGACAACTCACACACGGTCATCCGATACCAAACTAGGCAGAGCCTGTGCTATGGCAACCAGACAACTGATAAACATACTTATATATTTCTAAATACATACATACATATTATAGACAGATTACACCCAGACACAGAACAAATGGTAAATCGGTCCAGCCGTTTGCGCGTGAAGAAGTAACATACACACACACTCACAAACTTTCGCCTTTATAAGCCTTGGCCTTCGGAAGTGGTCTTCGCTCAGTTGTTGATTGTTTCAAAGTCAAAGTCAAAGCATTTATTTCAAATAAACCATTATCAAGTACTTTTGAATTATATTGCACCATTCAGCTCAACCATTTTGAAGGGAACTGAATGATCCGATACACGCGCCACCATCAGCGAGACATTGGGAGTGAGCACGACACACCCTCAACTGCCCCTGCTATTTCATGTCAAACAAAAACTATCTATTAACATAATGGTCCATGGTTCTCACATTTACAGAACTTGAAATAAAAATTGCTTCTGCATTATATAAAACTATGAATATCAATCTGAAAAGACAGAAAAATGTATTCCAAACATAATATAAGATTATGCGGAATAGTATTATTATTAGACATAAAAGTAACTAACTAGTGGAACCAAGCGGCTGAGGCTGTGGAGCAGAACTGGCATTTAGCCAAGCATTTTTATCAAGGACTAGTTGCCGCCCGCGGCTCCGCCCGCGTGATTGTCGAAAACTATCCTAAGGGAACATATTCCCGGGATAAAAAGTATCCTATGTGTTATTCCAGACTATAATCTACCTCTGTGCCAAATTTCATCAAAATCCATTCAGTAGTTTTTACGTGAAAGAGTAACAAACATCCATACATACATCCATACTTACAAACTTTCGCCTTTATAATAGTAGTAGGATATAATCTTCCAGTTTATAATATGCCTGTTTACTTGGAGTGCGTTTTTTATGCTAACACCTCTGCTGTACACACACACTTGAAGCGATTTGGGTAGTTTTTGGAGAAATACTTTCACGGAGAGGTCTCATTTCAATTTGGTGAAGATCTGATGAAGAACTTCGGAGATAGGCAACGGAACTCCTCAACAAATGATAGCAAATGGACTGGGATTGCTGAAATCTCATGTCTGTCTATTGTTTACACCAGTTCATAACATAACATCACGCTGCTACACAGGGAAGGGGTAAGCATATGTGAACCACTAAAACGTGAAAATAATACAACCGACTTCCAAATAAAAAACACTACAATTTTTTACTGATTAATTTCGTTGCGAGATCGATTACAGTTGAATAGTTTCTCGAAGCTTTTCTGGTGATTGTCACTGTAGATTCTAGTTTTCAAGAGCTGATAACGTGTGGCAAACTTGTTGCCAGTGAAAAGATCAAGAATACAGTTCTACCACTTTCCTACGCCCAGTTCAGGTAGCTTATCCGTACATTTTGCGGGCGGCAGATATAGGGCTATTCACCGCCGCACTCACATTAACTCATACCGTGCACTTACAATCTCGGGAATGTATGATGCACCTTATAATAATGAGATTCTTCACGCACCGAACACTGTTCCTGATTCGTTTTGCGGTTGCTGTTCGTGTATTGATTGGACTGTGGTGTTTGTTTAGTTTTCCGTAATGAATGTGGCGAATGTGGTGATTGTGTTTATCCACTGCAGGTGTTTCTGTAGATACTGAATTACTCATTTTGTTTATTTTTCTCTTGCAGGTATCGAGTGCCTCGCTCCGGTCATAGACGATAGTTTATAAAACTAGGTAAGTGCAAATGCTTAATCTAAACTTGTATTACAAAGATTTAAAATTGTTTGTTTATAAAAGTTAATTTCAGAACCTGATTGAAAATTCTGTTACAGGTAAAAACTTATACTATTCCAATTATTTTTCTGAATGCACAAAAATCACGGCAGCGAAAACACACAACACTATTATTAACAAAATAAAATAACCTGTTTTTCAAAACCTATTAACATCACTTTCAAGAAACCAGCTTTTGGCAAATAAAGAGCCGTTAAAAAGGAAAATTAATTAACTAGACAGGTTTTCCTAAAGAAAAAAAAAATACGTGATCTACCAAGTTTTCTCTCTTCACCAACCCAGAATCTCTCCATCATACAAATATTTAACAAAACAATTACAACAAACCAACCTTAATGAGCATTACCCATCAACAGGCACATCTAACAGTCATTACGTTATTTCTTCAGTGACGTAAACATATCTATTTGAAGTTGGGACCTAAATCATGCGCGTGGGCACCTGGCCTCCTGCGGCGCACATCTGTTTGTGCGCGCACACATAAATTACGGGAGAACTCCTCACGGCTCCCGGCTTTGATAAATCTTTTGGTACCTTGTGACCATAAGCAAACACGGCGTATCTTATGTACACACAAAAAGGAGAAAATTAATAAATGGAGAAGATCAGTAGGCCAATTTTCATACTTATATAAACGGTTCATTTCAGCGAAAATCAATGTCATAAAAATGCGAAAATTTTCCTTTACATTATCATAAGTATTTCGATTTCAGGTGTTTTTGACAGTTTGTGATTGAGACGTGAATTTCAAAGTTCCAAAAAAAAATTAGGAATTGCCCCTGCGAGGTCCTAAATAAAGTGACATTCAGTCAGCGATAGCGGCTGTCGATTTTATTTTGTTTGTTTTTCCAGAACATTTCGATAAAACATGGCAATCCCATAACTTTTACACAGTAGTTATTAAAATTTCTAATAGAATGTCTCTATGGTCGACATCTGATAAACGCGCAATAACGGTCATTTACCCACATACATTTATTGACATACTTAATTCCGAAAACAGAAATTATGACATTAAGCTGTCCTGAATCGACATCTTTCGTGATCCTTTACTTTTTCTAGTAATGAAAAACGATTCATAATTAATTGTCTGGGCACTTACGCAGAGAAACTAAGGAAAGGGCAATGAACTTTATCGCGAATTTATCTGGCGCTTACCGTAGATGCAATGTATCTAGGGCTCTAATATTTATCCATGTACTTTCGTCAAACTAGATTTTTCTCTAGTGTAACTCGGGCACGGAAGCTCGTAGAAAAATATCACAAGATGCGCCTTGTTTTTCTGATACGAAAATAACTAAATTTTGCAGTTGCGCCCCTTTTTCTTTGGACGGCAAAATGGCGACGACGGGGACGTATTGTGCTAGTGTTGTGGGTAGTTTAGATGCTTTTAGGATTACTTAGGTAATAAGGTTGGGTGCTGTCCTTTTGTTAGGGATGCATGACTCAGTGCTGGGACAAGTATCTACCCGCCAACAATACTTTTTCTTGATTCGAAGAACTTTTTGATCCGTACTGTTAAAAGGAGGCCTATTTTTCACGTAGTAGTTTGTCGTGTAGTTTTTCAAGTAAGTAGAGGACTGTGACTAATATGCATTTACATGCTTAAAACTACGCACGCACAAGGATGGACCATACGTTCCTAGTCGGTGCTGTAGGTCTACCGTAAATAGTGGCCCGTACTAGCAAAGGATAGAGTTGATGTGGAAAGAGGAGAGTCGTAGAGCGCTCCATCTAGTCTATTTCGTCTCAGTGCTGGACAAAGGGGAATTTGCTCAGTATTAATAATTTGCTCGTTTTGAGGTTTGTTTACAGGTTTTATACCATCTTCATTTTTAACGCCTTTTCTCTTAATGAATGCGAAGCCTGCGTTTCAGGTTTCAAACACAATGTACTCATAAAACCGCCAATAATCAGATATCCAATTCAACATTCAAAACCGCAATCTGGAAACGATTCTACCGTTAAATAGTGGAATAATGCTGCTATTTATATGATGATTACTTACTATAAAGAAGGGCTAAGCTACAGATAGTAGTGCCACTTAGGCTACGGACATGAGCGGAGCGGGAAGCGAGCATTTTTCTAAATATTGTATCCGTACGATAAGTAATGATTCGTGGTCAACGCCATGAATCCATGAGCCTAAAACAATGGTTCCTGTAGAAGTATAGAAAATTATTCTATACACACATGGGTTTAAAATAATTTTCTATGCTTATTCTTTGTTATATTTAAATGCGTTCCTAATAGCTATAAGATTGTGGCCAATCGCGAGCTCATCAGTAATAAAAAAGGTTGCTCCGGCAGCAAATTTTCATGTTATTTATTTCTCAAACATTTATCAACTTTTCTTTTTTTAATAATCCATACACAAATTATTCTCAGTCAATTGTGACACAATCTACTATTTATAAGTATATTTTCCTGAGTTTTTTGTATTAGCCACTGAATAGCGGAAATCGCAACGCTCCACCATTCTGTAAACCCACCGTACGTATTGTAAGTGCGTTCACCAGCGATCCCGCCGCTATCAGATGGAGGCTCCATATCGGATGCCTCGGATACATCGCCCTCCATCGGCCACGGATGCTATGAAAACAATAATATTATTAAACTTATCTGCCTCGGGAATACCTCGAGATAATATTTATATGGTACACGGAAGCCTGATTGTAATGGTTAGCCTGAGATTAAAAGTATGGTGGTCTTCTTTTGTTTGGTTACCTGATCCTAATTGGGGGTTGGATGAACAATAGGTGGGCTCATTGTTTCAAATGCGTACTATGGTACTATTTTATAATCTGTTTGATCAAAATAGCTGAACTCGTATGGTGTACTGGTTGTTTTTTTTTCAATTCAATTAAACACTTGAACTGATACTCACCTCATTATCATCATTGCTTTAACCAATAGACGTCCACTGCTAGGTAAAGGCTTCCACCACGCCACCACACCGATTGGACCTGTGCTTGTCGCATCCAGTGGATTATTACACCACATCGCACGTATAAATACAGTTCACTGAGTGTCCTGAAATCTTCATTCTTTCTAAAAACAAACACTGAAGATTTCAGTTTGAAATAAAGGGCAATAATCAATTTAGGCTGGGATAGGTTATTTTTGTCAGAAGTAGTAAGAGTAGAACCTACCTACTAACCTAGGAATTGGACCAATCTACCAACCAAAGATAGGAAATCGGCAGAATGTGCTAAAGAACTTCGACTCAGTAATACATGGCCAAAACCATGAAATACAACCAAAAACAAAAGCACACCGCCTCCGGAGATACATAGAGGAAACATAAAACATATCCATTTCATTACAACTTTGACCCCGACGGCACACCGTGATAACCTCCGCAATTACAATGGGGACCATTGTCCCGGTTGTCCGGGACATGTGTCGTCGCCACCACAGACGTAGCGGCACATTATCATTGCCTTATACGGAAGAGCTGGGACTTACTGAGGGAAAATTAAGGATTATAAATGATTAACATTGGAAATAATTTTAGACACTTTCTAGAAAAACATTAGGAGGGTTGTTGGCTTTCGGTATGGCAAGTCATAAGAATTTGGAGCTTAAATCTTCCCACTCTATGCCATCAGTAACTCGTCACGGAACCCAAAATAAATCTCAAATGATATTATGGACATTTTAAAAAGCTTTCAGTTACTTAACTTCCTCAGGACGAATACAGATCGAAACGGATTTAATTGAACAGGGCAAAAAAAAAAAAGAACAAATATGGTATGTCCTGAATTTGACAGACTTTTGACATCTTTCTTTGCCTGTACCGCCGCCATCTAGGTATAGTTACAACAATATCGGACAGTAATTCCATCTATCCTAGCAAGTCTCCTATCGGGATTCAAACTTCACAACGGCAATGTTTTATCACATTGATTTCATATCAATGGACCTCTCATTTAATTTCACACTTCGCTTTTGGAAAATTTCAGCTCCAAGTCTCGGCTACGCAACCAAAGCCGCACGCAAATGCTATTTGAATGAGCTCCGAGCCTTATTCGATGTCTGTAACTGGTCTTTGTGAACATCACTAACATTCTATTGAAATAGCTGTGTGCGGTGTGCAGGAGAGCATGCGCGTGTCAGCAGCCCGCCGCGGAACATCTCAATAGGACCAGCAAATAACTAGGAAGAACCTTATTCGCCAACAAGAATGCCCTCTGTCTTTAAGCGGATGCATTTGCGTGCACAGCCTCCTCAGATGCCTAACTAGACTTTCGTGCCATACAATTTATTGTACGCACACAATTTATTATGTAGAAATCACTGAATAGAACTATTGATGCTTATCGTAAACGGTAGAGACAATCGTATAATGAACGGTTATATAAAAGGTTAAGCACCAAAGTCCATACAAGTGACGAAAATATACGCAGCACCTCCATACAAGACACGATATGTCAACTATTTCTCACATTTTATTAATTGCATCCTACTACATGAATTTATTACCAGCACCGACACCATATTATTAGATATCCGACGATGTTAAATTATTTATGATTAAAAGTGTTCACACCTTTGTAAGTATGTCATAATATTAATAATTACAAACATTTCCTTTTTAGTCGAGCAATCGTTATGATCTGCGCGTGACTCGATAAAAATTCCGAACAAATCCGTTCGATGCATTGGATACAATGAAATAAATATCGAACAAAGCAATATTTGACAAGTCAGAAGTGAAACTGCGACCTTGACATACGTGTCAATCTGCAACGCGTGTCAAACCAAACGCGTGATACTAATCTACATACCGTCACCTTTCACATCGTAAACACATCACCGATCCTGCGTTACATCACTACATAATATCATCAATCAAAAACTACAAGGGCCATATGCAGATTTTATTCAAATCCCAGTGAGATTGCCGGGCTCACCCACGTGACGATATTCGCATTCGATATTCGCCTTTGAATTCGCGGCATCAAACAATAAAAGCACATCGACACCTCATACTTGTAAGGTCGACAATCGTGTATAACGACGTGTCTATTAAAGTGACACTATTTTATGTGTAGTGAAATGCATTAGGTTATTTTGCATACAAAGCGTTATAAATATTTCTTATGGCTAAGTCGTCGCACTCGGCGTTTTGAAAGCTCGGCCGGATGACACGCGTCGATACATCCGACTGTATTTTATGCGTCAAAGTGGATGTTAATATATGTAAAGTTCAGTCGTCTCGTTATGAAATACGGTCCTTGGAGAGAAAAGAGACAATGAATTACTGTGTTATGAAGTGCTTTACAGTAGGTAGTTTGTTTGTGTACCTACTTTTATGCATTACCATACCAAATTATGGACCTAAACGGCGCGAAGCGACGGCGTCATCCAGGAAATTATATAAACGGACTCCAATCAGTCGATACCACTATTATTATCTTCTGCACTTAAAAGCGACCACTGCTCTTAGCTACCTATGAAGCCAATGCATCCTATCAATTGGCCCATCAAATGCATTTAATAGTTCTATATTACCCAATCGCAAGTCACGTACTCGACAAATGCTAGTAATAAAATGAAACAAGTTCTACTTAACAATTAGCATTTTACACCCCACATTACAGTAAGACAAAGAGCAAGTATTTACGTCTAAAACAGTTGATATTTAAATAGGTCCGGGCCGGGCGGAACACTTGTACGATTTGACAGGTGATAGCAGCGTACCGGTGAAATATTGCCGTTCGCCCGCGAAGCGATATCGCGCAGCTGGCGAACGATTGTGTACGGGACTCGGTAGGGCACCAGGATTCCACTCGGTGTACGCGTTTAGCGCGGTATCGGTGACAGCGAATTTATGATTTCCTCAAATGTTGATGACGGCTTTTAGAAAATATTTCCTCATGGTTTTGAATCTTCATTCAATTCAATCTCAGTTTGCGTCGTGTGCGAAATTCATCTCGCACACGACGCAAACTGAGCAGACTGGGACTTAAAGATTTGTCTGGACTGGTTTATCTGCTCAAGTTTAGCATATTATTCCAATACATGTATTCATTCCGTTTGCTATCTCAATTCACAGCACATACTAGTGTATGCAATTAGATATCCTGGCTTTGGTAGTGTTACTGCTTATTTGCACTCAATCGGGAGTAACAGATCGATAAATTTATCTCGATATGCGGCAAAACTTGGAACGAAACTTACAAGTACTGAATTTGACATGAGTGTGCTTTTTGTCCTTGCAAGTGGTGCCACCGTCAAATGTCATGATAAACTGGACAGTGTTAATTTCATACTAATCGTAGTCCCAGCTCATTAGACTAAAACAGTCATAGATAAAAACGATAGCCATCATTAGTGAGTTTAGTTTTTGGTTATTTGTAATAAGTAACGTTTATTTTTGCTGATGTTTAAATTAGAAGGATAATGTATCTTGTTTTGCATAAACTTTTGGCTGGATAACGAGCTGAGGTGAGTTTTGATAAGGTTGGCAGTATATCTTGTCTATTTCTTTTTCCACATTCCTAATGTAACCTACTCGTACTGTCGGTAATGATCCAGTAGACCATTTGTAAATTGGCACTTTTTATTTATCATGAATCAATGTCTCAATACGACACGCTCAATTATTAATTTTAAAAGTAAGGAGTTTTTCGAAACTCACAACACCATGTTCTCAGCCGGATTTAGAGATCGTCTATATACTTTGCTAATTTTCACTGGGGTCTTGATTTATGTGCGTCTATACCCACTGTTTTTGTACGAATAACAGAGGACCGATACATTCCATTAGGTATATATACATATGTACGTTATTATTTATTTTCAGGCAGCTCTATCAAACTATTGGGACAAAGCCTCCCTTTCTTCTTTTGAGCAAGTGTGTACCAATCCTGTCAATAGGCGTTAAGCTCGTCCCACCATCTTGGCCTGGGTATGCCACGATATCGTCGTACATTTTCTGGGAGTTACATAGTGATATGATAGTCCATGAACCGTTCGAAATGCGGCTGAACGGCCCGATCCCATTTTAGCTTGGCTACGTTTTGAAGTACATGAATACGAATATACAACGTGACTGGTAATTGAGTGATTTCCTTGGGTTATAAAAGAGCTGTTTTACAACGATTTTCACGTCGAAAACTTGGGGTCCAAATACGTTTAATGCATTTCAAGGAACGCACTCAATTACCAGACGGCTTAAATAAAGCTCATCATTTTCAAAACCATAAATCAATCGAACTCATAAATTCTGCAATTCTAATGTTTACGGATAAATTGCTAACTGTAGATCAGTTACTCCGATATTCATTTACGCAAAAATACATTCAACAAAACAAAAGTCGTTTGGATCAGCTGAGACAAAAACGGGTACCTGATGTTCGTAGGCGGAACACTGCAACCTGTTCTATTTGTAATACAAATACATATTTACATCCAATAGATCGATAACCGTCCTTACTTTTACAGTAGACTGAAGTATCTCGTCCATTATTGTAAACTACGATAGACATGATACCAATAACAGAGCACTAAGGATATCAATCAGAGTAGTCGAGAAAAGACCACCTATCATTTTGTAAAATTATTACAACCTAGTATTGTTCCTCTTCCTAATTAAACTATTCTTCTGAATTTTTTGGCCAGACTTTTAGAAAGGAATCCAGCTATCATATCGTTATAATACCTAGGAGTGTGTACATGCGTGAAGTTCTTAGTATTTGAATTTGTAAATAATGATGGTTCAAACTTTAAAATGTCTTGAAATCACAAATTCTGCGGAAAACGTTTGGGTTTCCAAATGGCACTCTATCGAATCTTTAAAATTTCCCATTTCCTTCCACAAAATCGTCTTTGACGTTGTGTCAGGATATGCTCTCCATCGAAATTATTTCCTCGACTCTCAACAACCGCCACATTTTCAACTCTCATAACATCTTTCACAACAACCAATGTTCCTCAGTCTTCATTGTTTTACAATTCCAATCCAAACCATGTTACATTTACTTCCTCATGAGTTACTTCAGAGAACATGACCATACATTTGACCAAGCTTACACAGTTGATACACAAACTGAACAACATTTACTATCTAAACAATCCCAGTGATTTCCTATATAAAGTATGGGTACTAGTAATTAAGTAATATGGACTTTATAACGGCCGTCCAAAGAATAAGGGGTATATCTGCGCTTTTTGGTAAAATTGAGTCATTACCTTATTCGAAAACAGAAAAATAAGGCTCCACCAGTTGTAAACTAGTGTGAATTTTATTTTTGCCGAACGAATTTTTTTGTATGGTACGGATGTAAAAGAATAGCACCATCCCATCATTTTCCGTGGTTGTCGTAAGAGTCGACTAAGGGACTTACACTCCAACAATATTGGGAAGACTCGCTCAATATTTTTGAGGAGTAAGCTTTTCCAAATTCAGTCACAACACCTTGTTCCAGCCAGTCTAACAGCAGAGTGCGAATTCTACAAATTTTGAAGTAACGTACGCATTCCCATCTCAGTCGGAATCTGTAAAAAAAAAACTCTTTTTTTCACACATTACATGCTCTCAGTAAAATCTAGGCTAGACAGATTGATTTTAATGTTTTGGTCAGATGCGCCCTTTTTCCATCTGGCGGAAGATTAGTGAAAGCTGCTAGGGCATCCTACACGCGCGCGCTCAGCTAATCGGTGCGCACGCGCAGCTTAATTACACTCATTTGAATATTCTGCTCCGAATTTGAATTTGAAATTGTCGTGATTCATAGTTCGGAGATGTTGTTTGAAATGGGCGTCATTTGTCAGTTTGTCACCTTTAGATGGTGTTGATAGGGAATTAAGACTTCTGAGAATTTCAGACAGGGCTAGATATTCTGATATATTTGGAAAATGTCAAATAAGCAGAATTTTACACCTGTATCAATTAGCTATTGTTTCGGTATCGTTTACTTATTTATGTGAGTGTCTTAGTATATCTTCAAGCTTCTTCTACATTGTATTTTTTTTCCTTTTTTTCTGAATAAAAAAAAATCAACTGTTCGAACCTAGCTCTCGAGAATAGACAACACGCTCTTGTACGCCATTTCCTTAGATACGCAACTAGGTCTCGCAACAGACTTAGGATGCCTATACCTAAGTTTTGTGTAACAAAACCTGAGATCCCTACTGCTTTTGTAACGGAACTGGTCGAACAGGCAGCGACGTCCACGCTAATTTAAAGGCACACGCTCCTTTGAATCTCTGCAGCCCCTCCCCCCTCCCTTCATACCTCGTCACCTCCCCGGTCTTACGTCTCAAACACAATTTGTATTTTCGTAACGCAATAAGGCTGGTTTTCGCAATGTTTCAATTCAATAGACCACTTAGTTAGATAAACTAGTATTTATTATTTTGTTTCAGTTGTCCCCGCTTTCTTAGGTTGTGCTTTCGATTTTAATGATGTTGGGTAAAAGTTGGGAGATAGAACATTTACATACAGACGTAGTGAAATCTAGAGGAATGAGAAAAGTAGTATTATAGAACGTGAGTCTTAACAATAAGAAATACAAATGATTGAAGATCAAATTGTGTTAAACAAAGTGTAAAATTCTTTGTCTAACTAGAAAACCACGTCCAACATATAACTACAAAGTAAAGGAATGAAAGCCATAGAAGTAGATCTTAATGTATTACTTAAGCTGTAACTTAAGGCAGTCGTAACTTTTTTTATAATAAAGGAAGGATCATACTAGTACTTAATCGACGATAAATCGTAATAAATTATCGTGGAGTAAGATGAATTCACGTCACGTCGCCATGCCTGTATATGTAGATACCAAACATGGCAGATGGCGCCTGAAGCTATGAAAATAAAAACTAATACAGCATCTCATTATCCATAGTAAAAGACTAGCGATAAGCTGCTACCCTTTCTAGTACAACCTGATGTAAAACCCAACCAAAAAGGAATGAAAGATACGATCAATAGAACTTTGAAATATTTTTAATGCCCAAGTTTGAACCGTTTTTACGTATGTCTCAACAGCTTACGATTCAGTAAATGCATCATAATGTAGACATAAATCGTTCGAGCTATGGTATCCATTACAGACATAGATCACATGTGACATCACAGCCCGTGTGAAGTAAAATATGGCTATGAAGATAATGCAAAAAATGTTGCAATTAACAAATAAAAGTATATCCTTGCCAACAAAGAATTCTAAGGCAAATAAAATTAAGTCATTAACGAGATAACAATCGAAGTAACAAATAAATGAATCATGGTAATAATTGTAAGTTATCCCGTGGAACGCGAGGTACAGACGGCAACGGTGGCGTACCTGAGTCACAACCAATTAACGTTTCTATTGTAAACGTCACTTGCGTGTGATTGTCGTATATTTCAATTTGACACATGCAGCCTGTATTACGCGTGAACGTGTGTTTTAATGTAATATTTATGTGTCTCTGTATGGAAGGTGAGTTTTGCAGCGCACTCGGTGTTGCCTTATCCGATGACCCACAAGCGCAAGAATTTTTTCTTGTGCACTAAGGCGTCTCTCGTTAGCTCCCGTACTTCTTGCAACGTTTTCGTCCGCGTCCGGTTTTGTACTGCAGTAAGGAGCTTGCTACGAATTTTGTTGATTGCAAAAGGCTAATTGTTGGAGTTCTTTCTGTTAGCATCAGCTCCTAAAGACATTTTAGCAACAATAAAACTAATAATGTCTAACACTGAATGAATCTATCTTTTTCAAGTCAGCATCATAATGTAGACTAAAAAGGGGAAATCTTTGACCCAGCAGATGCAATTATCTAGTGGATCAAGAAATGCCCCTTTCTCCTCTTCTAAATTTCAATGAAAATATTTTGTGGTCTATACCGAAATTAACACTTTGCTTAATAAGTGATTGTTTTATTAGTGCAACATCTTCCTGCCCATGTAACTTGTGTTAGTTGCCATACGTTTTATTGTTCCCTTCTCCACTATCAGCAATGCTCATACATAAACCATCCATGTTTTCGTTGACCGTCCTATCTTGGATTGGCACATTAGTGGACATACGGCCGGTCTCAATAACTTATCTACCTTTAACCAACTGTCAAATTAGCTACTAACAGTAGCTGAAACGTCATGTTACAAATCTCTCAGTATATTTGTGTTGCTAATTACTTCGTAATCGAATAATTCTGCAGATAAGGAAAGTGATTCAATGTATTCGGCGTTAATTGCGAGTCGATTATGAAATAGAGGTCGAAATCTTTATTGATTATGACTCAGTCTAAGTACAAACCGTAGACTTGAAGACTGGTGAATATTTTAGTTTGATTGGTTATTATCATTGGCCGGAATAGGTAGAACTATATGGTGTCAATGGCCTCAAATGTATACACGTGTATATTAATATGGATATGACACTGGGATACCGGAATTTTTAATTTTTCCGCGGTCTAAAACTAAAGATTAAATCAGTAACATTGATTTCGATTTTACTTTACCTAACCTTAGCTATGTAAAAAACTACCTAACTTACTTACCACCACGATTTGTTTCACGTAAGTTTAGGAATAATCTTATTTTATGAGGTTAATTCTAGTTTTATTTTAGTTCAGATATAATCCGTGGCATATATTTGATGATTTTTAGAGTTAGGTACTCGTGTGTAATTAATACCTAACCAACCATAACAATTTTTTTTTTTAATTGCAGTGTTATAGTAGGCGCCAGATAAATGTGGAATAAAGTATATTGACCTTTCCCTAATAACTGCTCATAGGTACCTGAACAATTAAATATGAATCGTTTTTCATTATTAGACCATGTTAAGGATCACGAGAGATGATGATTCGGGACAGTTTTGTGTCATTAATTCCGTTTTTCAAATTAACAATGTCAATAAATGTAGGTGGGTCAATGACCGTTATTCCACGATTATCTGGCGCCTACTATAGTGAATCCCGGCTGTCCATGCTATGAAACCTTGTCTCAAGTACCAAAAATAGCTCTGCCTACTCCGACCACTGATTATTATAGAATAAAAACCAACGACATGTTGTGAAAAAAATATATCAAAGATTGTCTCTTCTTTGTAAGGGTAAGAGTATCCTTTACATTTATTAGTATATTCACTAGCTCGTAATGAATAGCCCTATGTCCTAAAATTTTTCATTATTCATGACATGGTCTATCCGTGTACCAAGATTAATCTAAATCCCGTCAGCCGTGAAGAAAGGAAGAGGTAACAAACGGACTGACAGTGTTTCATTCGCATCTACATATACTATCAGCAAGGATTACCATAGACAAGCAACAACACGAAGGATAAGGAAGTAACACCAGGGTATTTTTAAGTGTCATACTAACCTATTTTTTAGGTCAAGACAATAAAAGTAACATTAAAACTAAAAGTTAATTTATTCAAAGTTGTTCCCATAAATGGTCATTACATTATTTCCAAGGCCAAAGCTTCTAGATATTAAACTATGCAGATCACTATTAGATAGCTGCATAACCGTTATTACCTAAATAGTTTTTAAACGTAACAGCTACTAAAATATTAACTAAACTTCAAGTAAATATGCAAATTGTTATTACCACGTTAATCTTCAAGTTATCTGAAGTTTATTTATAAATATTGGCTCTATAAAATTACTTAGTAGATAAACACTAATACTTTATAGGCAATTTAACGATCGTTTTCCTAAATTCTAGCTACAAGTACGTTTAATCCATCAATCAGTGTATCTGTTGGGTTTAACAAGAACTCGTAAACATCGAGTGAGTAACGCACGTCCACCATCGATTTACCCAATTAGAATCGATTCAGAGTGCTCAACTAAGTATCGAAATTACGTTAGTAATTGCTGAAGTTGTAAACCATTACCGGTTTTCTTCAGATATCTGTTAGGCATCTTTGTAAGAAACGCGCAATGTATGGCAATTAAATAGTTTTGGTTAAATTTTAGAGCCTGGAATGTTCTTTTATGTTACCAGCCAGCATTGTCCTGGTTCAAGTTGTGACATCTTCCACATAGCATGCACTGCAACGTTAAATGCTTAAAATATGGTTAGTGTTCGACTAACGCCGCTTTTGACCTAATCGTTAATGTTTCTGCCGCCATATACAACTGACAAATTAGACTTTGTACAAACTAATCGATCTTAAAGTTGTTTACGTTAATAGCTGACCTCCCCGTTGCAATTTTTTGCGTGTAATTAGATTGTATATGTATAATTACTTAACTTAAGTGTCTACATTACCTTATTTTTTAAGGCCGTGCTGGTAATTGTATAAAACAGACAACACAAACAGCAGTAGGTACGTTAAAATAGAGTTGCTGGATATCTTTGTAAGCTGTTTTCAGTTTCAACAGTTGGAATTTCAATTAGTTCTCAAATATCGGCCCTTTTCTTTGTGGATGGGAAATTATCAAATGTCTTCTCCCGCTCTGGACGTAGCGGAAGGGAGTGTCAGGGCTCTTATTGCCTAAAATCCACCCGTGTCTTCAAATGCCTTTTGCGTTCCAGGGCCGCGGTAACTCTCCAGAGTCGCGGTAACTCTCTAGGGAGGCGGTAACTCTCCAGAGTCGCGGTAACTCTCTAGGGCCGCGGCAACTCTCCAGAGCCGCGGTTACTCCTTTATCGAATATTTCGTCGTAATGAGTATTAGCGTTAAGCATAATTTTCAAACCTTAATCTACCTATTGCGATGTCCTTAGATAAAGTTAATATTTTTCTATTATTATCATGTATTACACGAAGGTCCTAAAACTGTAGGTTTCGTGATGTAAACCAAACCCTCGTTTAAAAACTTTCAACCACCACATAGATTTCCCAATAAAATAACACTTCAGAAAACACGTGTGAACCCCAACTATTACTATCGCTAACTTACTAATACGCTAAAAACAAGTGAATGTGCATTCCTGTCTCAACATGGCTTATGACTGTGTTAGGGTCCATATACGTAGGGTCTAGTAGTCAGGTCTCGATGACCGGCCAGTTCCCATCCAAGTGATGAAACACGATCGCTGGAATACGTTCCACGCTCAGGGAATCTGGCTTGAAAAAAATTGTATCGCCGGCTTTATAGGGTTAGTTTTTTATTGGGTTGGGTCGAGGTCGCTGTGTGAGCGGGGTAGTTACTTTCGTTTTCGCTTATGGATGCTTGGAGAAACGTGAAGTCTTATTATATTAAAAAGTAACTTAACTATGATGTGTCGACTTAAATTTTTTATCTTATGTTATATTTCTAAGTTAAGTCATCCTGTCCGGTGAGTACCTGCATCAGGAGTAAGGTGAGGACGCCGTGGCACCTCGCAACCACTCCTCAAAGAGGGGACTTATCGCCACAAAAGTAGCGTGCCCGATAAGAACTAACCTAGAGGGTGACTCATTTCATCATTCAGGGGGTAGAATTACTTATTAATATAAACAACCTTTACTATGAATCCAACTCTATATTAATAGTCAATTTGTATGAATAAGAACTAATCAGGTCCCCATTACAACATACCATTCCACAAACAGAAGAAGAAACTCCTTAACATAGACCAACGATCGCTTTTCCTATCTCAGCTAGCACTGCGACCAATTCCCTAGGCCACAGCGTCCCTCCCATATAGAGCAGTAGCGTGCTGATTAGCCGAGCGAATATAGCCTTTAATTACAATGCAATTAAACAGTCAACTGCACTAATTGACTCGATAACATCTTTAGCCGCGTGCGCAGAGGTGCGGTACGTTTTTTGCAGAGAGCGATACTGAGCAAAAAATATGTTAAGTTAGAATCTTTTTGGTGGGAATCGAGTTCTGCTGGTTTATTGCCATTTTTGTTTAGGTGACTGTTTTTAGTATTTAATTGATGCCATATGATAGGCACCCACACAGTATCATACCTCTATAATATGACAACATAAAGGAGAAATTAAAAAATCGTAGACATCACACGCAGAAGCAATTAATTAAAATAAACGAAATTTAGCCGTCCCTGAAAAAAAACCAATAAAAACCTACCCTTTTAAAATGATAGAATTTTCATCAAGAGAAGAAAACCACGAAGTGGTTGAATAATATTGGTGCCATTCTGCATGATCTGCAATAGCCCAGTACGAAATGTCTCACAGTTTTTTTTTACCCGAGCACAAAAGCAAAAAAGATGGTTATGCATCAATGTTCACAGGACCACGGTTTTTCTATACGGCTTACGGAACACTAAAAATGTGTCAACTCGCTTCCGTTACAGTTACAAGAGAATGCGTTTTTTCTATGGCCACCCACTAATTAGGTCGAGTGTTCGTCTCGCGTAGAAATTTTGTAATGTATCCTCAGCCTTATAAGGGCCTGAGAATAGAATCTAGCTGACTCAGTTACTCATTCTTTGATGATTGCGTAATGTTTTCGGTAAGTCTGTATTGTCGTGGTTGGTGGTAGTTCGTCTTCTTAGTAGACACTGAGTTTTAGCCTTATTTTGTTCTGTTTTTGGTAAAAAATAACTTTAAACGCTGACAAATACGAGCCTTTAAGTTGTACATCTGTTTTTTTAATTATAAATTGGGTGACGATTTTTTTTTAAACTTTACTTTAGGCTGACAAATTGAAAAACATTAGGCTGGCTTCACACCTTCTTAGTTTTCAGGCCAAAAATTGGGTTTTTGTTTCAGAAATTATGAGTGTAAATGTATAGTGTAGTACCATAGGGTTGCGGAAGTTGTTAAGCGCATAATTGGATTTTAACAAAACCCGTAGGATGAGGCTTACCACGAAAGAGCTTATAATTTCTGATAAAATGGCAGCCAAGTTTCATTCAGCAGATATGCAGTTATCATAATGCTAATAAATCACTATTACTCACATTAAATCTTAAGTAGTGACAGATCTGCAGCCTAACGCCTACATTCACTGCAATGACACATTTTCCTCGAAACGGAATTGTAACAGAACATAAATTGGTGACAAATATGGTAAATTACAAAGATAGCCTCAATAAATACATTGTGTTCTTGCAATGCTTGTCAATGCTAATGATATAAGTCATGATATCATTAACCTTTTGCGTGTCTTAAGTTACACAGTTCGACATAAGAAAAAATGCTCCAAATGTCTTAAGTCGGACAGTTACACTTAAGGGCTTGGTCAGGATTGGACGATAAAAATCTGTGGTAGACACGCAAAAGGATAAGGGTGGAGTTGACAGTCTGTCTCCTTTAAAATACTTCTAAGGCTTGAGCCGCTATCAGACATTAGACCTCTACGTCTCTGTTCCGTTCAAGATTACCTTCACTGATCCTAACATTGGAACCAGTTAGCTTAGCAGGAGCTTATAGCATGCTTTTGTCCAAATATACCTTGTTTTTTTAAAGAAATAATAAGCTTATGTCAAAGAACTAAAGTTTTTCATTTAGAATTGCGTAATCGGGCATACTACTACGAAGCATTTTGAAATGTTTGAATAATAATAATAATAAAATATAATATAATAATATAATATCTTGGGACAACTCACACACGGTCATCTGATCCCAAACTAGGCAGAGCCTGTGCTATGGCAACCAGACTATGAATGTAACCATATTTATTCTATTTCACTCATTAAAAAGAACTAAGAGCTTTAACATAAATCACACCATCAACCAGTCTTGCATTAACCAATATGGCCGTATAAAATATCATTGACGAAAATTAAAGTCACAAACCCGAGATAAGTGTTAAATGTTTTTTTATGACCTAGTTCATGACACTATAAACTGGATCGACCCTGGATTGTGGTCTGATACTGACTCAGTCATACTTTTATTGCTCCGTGTCACAGTCGGACACCATCCGTATCGCAGAAATGCGTGATGCAAGGAAGTAAACATGAGGAAAAACTGTAACACATTAATAGCAATGCCTTGATGAGACGATATTTGTTTCAAGATTTTATCAGTTCCAAACAGTTCCCTGGCTATATAAGGTACCATTAAATAGATGGACAAACTTTTAAAAATCATTCAAACCAACAAAATAAGGACGACGGTAAAAAAATAATAATAAGAAAAACGCATCCGATACTTACAAAAAAAAAAACATCTGCTTACGAAAGTACAGTAAATATGTTGGCAATTTATTATTTTAGGTCAAAATAAAATACTTACACTATTCAGTATTTTTTTTTTGCTTGGATATCTTTGGTTATAAGAACTGAACGCTGTATTAAAATGATAAGATAAAAGTAATTATAGGAGAGTAATAAGCTAGAAAGATTGCCTATTTTAGTAACTATGTAAGTAGAATTTTAAATCTTCTATATATCAAAATGAATCCCTATTTCCCTTGGTCACGGCATCACGCGTGAACGGCTGGACCAATTTCGCTAATTTTTTTTCGTTGTGTTTGTTACTGTCAGGAGAAGGTTCTTATGAAAGAAAATTTTGACAAACATGTCCATGCGAAGCCGGAGCGGGCCTAGTAATAATATAATTTTTGTTTCTGTTCCAACTAATTAAATATTGCACCAGGCATGCCTCTTCACCATCCTTGGTTGATAGGTAGAGAATGCCTAGGTTGCTGCGGTCTGCCTTTGTACCTAAGTGCATAGAGCCAAATAAATAAATATACCATTATTTTAGTTTCTTATTATTAAACACAAAACTCGAAGATTTCACTGTTATCACTCAAGTTCATCACCTTAGACCTTAGTACAACATACAAAGGATAGCCCGTACTCCTCCACCCGCCCTCTGTCCATCAGCTGTCGTATTACCTACCTATATGAATTCTTGGAAAGCCTTACTTAGCCTCTTAGCCCCTTAGGTGCACAATGGCGCAGTGTGCAATGGTACACGGCACACGCTACAAATAAGATCGCGGGCGACACGTCATGCGGATTGCGGAGATTAGGTCAGTTTGAGCCGCGCGGTTCGGTTGGGGCATTCGATGCTTAAAGTTTAATAAAGGACTATTAGGCCATATTTGGACTTTTTGTGACTTGTATGGAGGCTTTTGAGGAATGTTTTTTTAGATAGCGTTAGATAGCCATTCCTTCTATTTCTGTTTTTGCTAACCTTCCAAGGCGTACCACACATTCTTCAGAGGAATTATTAGTTTAAGCATGTCTATTGTAGTGAGCCAAGCTACGTTGGAGATGAGAATCTTCATGTGACAATACATTAATTTAGCTGGTTAACTTCTTTTGACGTATTTTATAGCTTGGTACAAACTAACGTTCTTTAAGGTTTCTGACATAACGATTTTTGGTCTCGTGAATAATGACCACATAAAAAGAGATTTTATTAATATGTTGTAGATCTTGAATTGCCAACACACACAACTAAGATCAACTACAGCAACATTAACAAGAGTCCAGACACAGGGCACACGAGTTCGCGTGCCGTTGCGACAGTGCCGCGCCCAACCGCCAGTACCAGCAGTGATGTGCGTGCTACAATATCGATCTTATTACGTATCGATACACAGTGCACTACCATCACACAGCGGCCGAACTAAACTGTCAGACATGAGGGTTCGCGTGTTGCAACACCGCCGCGCCTAGGCTAATACTAGTGATGTTTGTACACTAAACAATATCCATTACATTGTGTATCGATAAATTACAAACCAGTGCACAGACTTAATAAGATGGACGGCCGCTCTTGTCATAGCGGCACTAGTGAAGTGCGTGCATAAATATCGATTGCGATTCGATACTTAGTTCGTATCATAGTGACCATGCCATATCTAAGACACACGAGTTCGCGTGTCGTTGCAACAGCGCCGCGCCCTGCTAGGGATGTGCGTGAGTACGATATCGATGTTATATCGATCGATATGTTTCCGCATTGACCGCCATTCGTAACGGTCTCTGTTTCCTGACCAATTGCTCTTGTTTCACGTGAGTTTTGTCGGTAAGGAATCTTTGTTGCGTGTGGTACAGTTTCTATAATATTATTACATGCGAAAGATTTACCGATCGAGATTTCGTCTGATGTTATGTCATTTTATTGCCGGCGGAAACAATTCTTCATGAATCATAGCATAACAAATAACATTTACTGCCAGTATTGCAGCATAGATTTTTGCATTAAAATGGTTTTCCTAACTTTATATTGTCACAATTGTCATTGGTTACCTAACTTGCATCTTATAATCTGAATAATTCGGAAATTATTATTAAATTGATGATATACGAGCATTTTACGACATAGCTCGTAACCTCTCACTATTAAGAACAATTATTTTTAACAAATGCCTCCGATTAGCCCCAACCCTAGGAAACGGAGTGATAGTACAATTAGATGTAAGTATTTGCAACACCAGCAACCAGCGCACGCGCCGGCCGCCCCCTGTCCACGGGATTTCTACAAAAAACTAACAAATAAATACTACCATCATGATAGCCTGTGGTCTTTCTTGGCGTAAATGTTTTCTGTGTTAGCTAAATAAATACAAGATGGCTGTTGTGTTTCACTTTCAAGCCTTTATGAACAGCCGATTTTCATGCCTCTGAAGCACGCTTAGCCGCTGGTTCCATTATTTTGTAATTAAAACATTTTTCGTCATCCAGGATCCCGAAAATCTGACACTAGTCTTGCCAAAAACATCATGTTTCCAATCTACTGGTTTTTTCTTTTAAGGATTGAAAATCATAAAATGATTACTTCTGCTCTGGGTGGAGCGGACGGGCGTGTCACTCTTACTGACTAAATCCCATCCGTGTTCCTTCTAAAGCCCTTTGCGTTCCAGGGCCGCGGAGGGACTCTTTCGAACAAATTCCGCAACAATCAACTGGGTTGTGGTGGTAAAATGACAGTCTCTTCATGTTTCATACTTACTGCCAACTGTAGACAGGCAGAAACATACAACCTGAAATATTGTATAAACATCGAAATGTGGTCCTTACACATGGTTTTTCCCACTAAGTGCACCGATCTCTTTTGTTGTACTAAGAAAATATTGGTTACTTGCTTATAGAGCGACAAGAAAAACTGAAATTTTCCATAGCTATATGTATTTATTTTTATCTCGTAAATTAGTTTACATAAAATATTGCTGGATCGAGCCAAGAAAATCTTCAGATACACCTCTACCCAGTGATCTCAGAAGATTCATAAGACCTTAATTGTTTCCTTCATGATCACATTCTTCATATATCATAATCAAGCAATGGCATATCTCATAAAAATTCTTTAGTTTCTATATTATTACGATATTATTGAATTGCTGTGATATTGAGTAGCTCGGAACAATGCGAGATATTTACTTAGTGTTCAGGATCTCCGCAAAGCTGAGCATTCGTCACGACGAGTGTGTCGCCGTTTTACTAATGAATATTGGAATTACCGGCTGGTGTCTCGTATACCGATGAGTTGGTGTTAATGGTGTAGCGGAAAAATATTGAATTGATTATTGGTTTGGTCTCTGTGTTAAAGGATATTTCTCGTGTTCCGTATCCGAATGGTATCTATATATTACTAAGCCTCCGCCGTCCGTCCATCAAGAAACGTGACTTTCTTAGTGTGCGTGTCCGACTCGGACTTAGTCGGTTCTTTATATCTTTCTTTTAAAAAATATATACTGCATGCACACATTGCCCTCTAAAAAATACATTTTAACGCCGTTTTTCTACTTTTTTTTTCAATCCGAATTAGAAGTAATTAAGTTAGTGACCTACTTCTTTCTTTACAAAAAACTTTCTAGCATCCATAAACTTTCAAAAAAATTAATAAGCGTGCCTAATTACTTATTAATGTCCTTAAAACTAAACATACAAAGTTACGTATCAAGCAGTGACCAGACAGGCCAAGCCCCACCTCTTTCCCGCGCATGTATGACGAGATGACGATATAATCAGTCCAGCACGATCCATCACGGTACTGTCAAACTTACTCGATCGTGTACTAAGTGCCCAGTCCACCATGACCTCTCAAAATGGCGCCGATCGCATCACTTTTTGCCCCTTTTCGTACACCTCTTTACTCCAGCAAGTGTCAACTTTAAATGGTCACTGTGTACGTCTCATGTGTTCTCCATGTTTTTTACGTGTCATTAACGTGGGACAGAATATTTAATTAGCTAATTAATATCCGGTATGAACTGTTGTACTTACGAAACGAGTACATCCGTGGCTTTCTGGGAGAAGTGTCGTTGGTTTAGGTAATGATGTGTATGGAAAGTAGCCTCCGACCGTGAGACTGGCCGTTCGTCAGAGTGTAAGAAGATAATTACAAGATCTGCTAACAGAAAACAAACACTTTGATATAGAACATTCAAAGGAAGATAAATGGTCGAACAACGACACAAAAGAACATGTGAATGATCATTCTAGGGGTAGTGAAAGGCATAGGAGACGGGGCTTGCTTAGGCCAGAGTCTGCCAGGGTTGCGGAATTTGTTCGAAAGAGTCACTGCGGCCCTGGAACGAAAAGAGCTTTAGAAGGAACACGGATGGGTTTTAGTCAATAAGAGTCTGACACGCCCTTCCGCTCCACCCATAGCGGAAGTAGTCATTTTATGATTTTGCATCCTTAAAAAAAAGGGTAGTGAAAGACCAAAGGACGGATTGTATGAAAATGGCTATAAAGAAGGTGGCAATTGCGATGGTAGCAGATAGTGATGTGTGGAAGTAATACACATATCTGATGACATAAGGATAAGGGCCAGATGATGACGAACTGTTGACCTATAGCTTCTCGCACAGGAAACTCGAGAAAGCAGCGCTCTAAATTGATGAGCAAATAAAATGGGCATAAGAAGTCCAAATTCCGCCCAAGCTAACGTCAGCTTGTATCACAAAGTCTTTAAGAATTTTCCTGTCTGTCGATCAGATAACACATATACACCAGAGTGCCAATTGTACTCCTTTTCGTAATCCGTCAAAAATGTATGAACAAAACATACAACCGACTTCCAGATAAAAAAAAACACTACAAAGTATAAAATAACTTTAATTTCTGGTTGTTTCTTCGTATTTTAACACCGACTTCCGCAATTAAAGTTATTTTATTTATTTGGAAGTCGGTTGTATTTTTGTGAAAAAGTTTTTATTTTACACTTTTTAGTGGTACACACCCACGCCAAAGAAACCCACTGGAAAGTCACAGGAAAGCAAAACACGCAAATTCGTTTACTTGGATGATATATTTTCTATTTCCCCCAGCTATTTTGATTTAAAAACCAAACTACTAAACCGGGTTCTTTCACAAAAAAAAAATCAAATCGAATCATAAATGACGGAGTTATGAGGTAACAAACATAAAAAAAGAACACAACCGAATTGAGAACCTCCTCCTTTTTTTGAATTCGGTTAATTAGCTTTTCTTGAGAGATGCGATTGCAAACGTTGCTTAAAAACATATTAGAATAATGGCCCTCTTGTTGTACAGGAACCAAAATCAAACCAGTACCAAAGTACATCACACTGTAGATAACACAGCAATCTGCTTCATAATTATCCCGTTGCAAGCCGAACACGATACCATAGGAAGTGCCATAGCCTCTCGGAGACAAATGCAGTAATCAGTAGGCTAACGCCCACTACACTGCAGTTGGTACACTAATTCCATCATTTCAATTAGCTATACAAATGCGCGGGCGTATAATCAGCAGATAGGCTGTGTTCCTTTCACTCTTCATATAGCTTGGTATTAATGTAAATAATATGATGGTAGAAAGAGTAGTATATAAGGAAATGTAATAGAATAGAAAGATAACATTTATTTGGCACAGACAAAGACAAAGTAAAAGAAATAATGTCTAACTAAAATATCTTGGGTCAACTCACACACGGATGACCATCCGATCCCAAACTAGGCAGAGCCTGTGCTATGGCAACCAGACAACTGATAAACATACTTAGATATTTCTAAATACATACATATTACAGACAAATTACACCCAGATACAGAACAAATGATTATGCTCATCACACATAGATTTGTCATGGGTGGGAATCGAACCCACGGCCTCTGGTTTAGCAGGCAGGGTCACTAACCACTCGACCAACTCCCGCCAGTCTAAATAATACAATTATGAAGCGGAACTTCACAGATGACATGGGTCATGGGTCATCGATGTCCAATGACGCTGCTTTGCCAATTGATTTTCTTCTTCTTCCTCGTTCCCTCAATGGTGAGGAGCGCGACCACATACATCTCATCTCCAAGTCATCCGGTCTTGTGCAGGTGGACCCTTCGGCATGCGTTCGGCCATCTTGCCGGGGTTCTGCCTTGAGCACGTTTTCCTTCGACCCGGCCCAGTATCATGAGCCTTTCCAGGTCACGCTTACATGAACGCAATATAATGTCCGAAAAGCCTGAAGTCACGCTCCTGGCATTCTGCAGTTAGCCTTTTGGTGATGTTTAGTTCCACCGGTATAAGTTCATTCGTTTTCAGGGCGGTGCATGCCTACCTACTCACGAAAAAGTTTCGCCAAACCCACATTTCGAAAGTGACTATTTTTCTGATTTTGCGACCATTGGATTCACCACGTATTTGTGCAACATAAAAAGGTTTTCTTTAGATAAACGACTAGAAGCGATCTAAGATTTTTGTCAGAGTTCAAAAGGACTTGTTATCTTATTGAACGTTCATAATAATAATAGCCCTTACATTTCCAATAAGGATTTGACATTTCTAATATATGTACTATGTAATAATATTATAAAGAGGAAAGATTTGTATTTTTGTATGTAACGAATAAACTTAAAAAGCACTGGACCGATTTGAAAAATTCTGTCAGCAATGGAAAGCTACATTATCAGCGAGTAACACAAGCTATATTTTATCCCCGTACTCCTACGAAAACGGGAACTTCGCGGGTGAAACCGCGTGACGTCCGCTAGTTTCTAATACGAACATATTCTAATAATTTTTGTGGCCTACCGATTTCAGTTCTTCCAGTATGATAAGCTTCTTCAGCTGGTGTTAGAACTTTATCAATGACATCGAAACCCAAAAATAGAATAAAGCTGTAACAGGATCTAATGAACAATGTTACTATTTATTAGATTAATCAATCGAATCTTGCCCAACCTAATAATTGCCTCAATACATAACATGAGATAAGTAGCGCGATCCTAGCGACCGACATCCGCAAACTTCCCGAGCATACGTCATAACTCATAAGTCATAACTACCCAGGTATCATTCAAACGGATGTGGCTCGTAAAATTATCATTTCTGATTTATCGCAACAAAGTGGGTGGAGACTCTTGAATCGGTAATCAGTGACTGACCAATTAAAACTTATAAGTATTTTACCTGCTCTATTTTTATAATACTGTCACTCATTGAGTTCACAGAATTACCACAGTTCTCATAATAAAGTTATACGCATATGAGTGGCTGTAAATAATTGTCAACTCGTTTAAATTAAGAACCGCCTGATACACTATAATATGTACAAATTTTTTTCTTGCTCTCATTTTGTACGCACATTGTAATAATGACAACGAAAAACAACATTAAAGCTTTGTCCAAAATTTGGAGCAGTTAATAATAAGACGAATCGATTTCCTGGCGGTTTGTCACATCGCAATCTCGATATTAAATTGTTTCGAGTTCCCATTCTCATGATTTCAATTGAAAAACTCATGTCAACGAAAAGTTAATGAAGTTCTTAACGACGACGAACGGACAGAAGGAGATTTATAGCCGTACTAATGACCAGCGGTGACAGAAAAAAATATGTAAAGAACAAGTCCAGATTTAATTGCAACAACCGCAGTTGTATTGAAGTATGAACATAAAACAATACAACAATTTGTATTGGCATAGCAGAATATAGATTTAATAGCTGTTAATTGTTCGATTGTTTTAATGTTCCACTGTTCAGATTGTAGGCTTAATAAATTCAGTCAGAGAATGGATTTTAAAGCACTTTAGTCTTGTTGCCACCCAGAACCTTTCAAGATTTCACCTTTTCAAGAGATGATGATCTTATCCCACCTAAAAATAGGTGTCACAACTGCGTTTTTAATTGGCACACAGTTCGTTTTTTAATCCCTGAGAGGACAGGTGCAAATGTCAAACTCCAAATTGAAAAAACAAACAACAATCGCTTGAGATGTCAAATTAGTCTCTAGGATTAAAAAACGGACTTTATACCAAAACTGACCCAAGGTATGATCCATAAAAGCTGATAACGATGAAGTATTTCAGCATTACCATCAGGAATTTGTGCAATATATCACATGTTGCGTTTAGTAAGGGCCACTTGCCCACTATGACATTTGCAAGGGCCGGCTAATAAGACACATTTCTCGTGTAGGGTGTACCCACGATTGTGTAAAACGGGACACCGTGGCGCCTTGGCGGGAAGGACGGACAATGGCCACGTTGTCAGCCTGTTAGCTTGGATTTACATGGAATCAAATGTGGGCGTAATACCTAGATAAACGTAGTACTAGGTAGTTAGGCACCTATGTTTTAATGTCGCTTTGAGTACTGGGAATTGAAAATGTGGTTTGCGGGCTGTAAAATGAATATTATTTTAAATCCGGTATTTCTGTTATAGCCCTATTTATCAGTTTTGTTAGGATTTCGCTATCGCTTATCGCTAAGTTTGTCTAAAACGCTCTTATTTTTATTTCCGATAGCGTTGAGCGTTCTTATGCTACGATTTGGGCTTTATTATGATCGAGAATATAACATGGAGATTGTAATAATAATTTACTTTCATCGAGCCATCCTTACAGAACCACACATTACAATAGACCAGACGTAACTTTAGTAGACAAAATTCATTAAACCGCGCAAACTATTGATATAAAAGTTCCAAATGCACACAATCTACAAAACACAATAGCAGAAAAACTGACAAAATATACAGACTTAGAAATAGAAATTAGCGCAGTGTTGCGATTCTCCCTGTGGTACTTTCAACCATGGGAGTCATATTTAAACAATTGCTTGAGATAGCTCCCTCCACCTACCAAACCCTACAGAAAGCTGCTATATTGAACACTTGCAGAATTGCCCGGAAATTCTTACAGAACGACAACGACGCACAAACTACTATCACTTAGGTTTTTACACTCACAAAAATGTATACCAAAAAATAATAATATAATAATAAACCATTGTTTTCAGGTTACAAAGACCATATAAAAACCATTGTGTTAGTAAATAAAACCAACCTTTATTGTGAACCTTGAACTATGCTAGTTTTAGCTATTATATGTCTTTATCTTCTAGCTTCAAAATATTTTAAAATGATTTTATGTCTCCTTCATTCCATGTAAGCCAGCCCTAACACATAGAGTGGGCAGCGCAGTGACTACATGTCGCGATAGTGTCGCGAGATTCCTAGCAAGCAAGACCTTATTGAGAATGTACGCGAAGCAAATGCAGCGTGGTCACATCACTATTTTATTTATGTTGACTGTTTATTAAGATTGAGGGAGTTTCAACTAAAATTACCTACACTTTGTTTATTTCAATTAATTTATTTTGCAATATCAATTAATTGAATCTGTGCAAGATGAGATGAACGTAACTCGCCAAAGGTGTGCCCATTCTTAACTTCTTATCCTAGACAATAAGGCGTGTCAGGGACCGAACTCAATCGCCCACTTAATCCTCTATTACAGGGTACCAAGGCGCTGCGCGTGCGCACAAACCGGCCGGCCGCTCGATAATAAGTGTAATTGCGCTATCTGCGTCCTTGTTCCGTCCTTGCTTTCACTGATAACAACGCCGCTCGAGGTTATCACTTATATAATAATGAGTGATTAAAATCGAAAGGTCAAGCTTTTTTGTTAACCCTTGCGCCAGTGAACTGATTTTTGACATTTAAACTGAGGATCGATTGCGAACTTGCCGGTTTTATTGACTGATCGGATTCAAGGACGATATTTGTACTTTCGAATTTTACTTTTACCTTACACAATTGAGGTTTTGAACCTGCTATTGTAAGGGAAACTTGACGTATTTTCGTAAGTGGTCGATGGCTATCGCTTTTAAAGTTTATTTTGTAACTGCGTATAAAGTTTACAGTTTGTAGGTCAGTGGGTACAATCGAACATATAATATGAAATGTTTTGATGCAGTCTTCGCCAATCGCAAGTTAGTAAACATTGGAAGACGTCTCTGATTGGTTCTTCGGCGGCGTGTCCTTTTAAACTCACGATCTTACATTAGACACAAGTAATCATTGGTGGATTCGCAATTAATCGAGGCATTTAAAATAACCTATGATGGTTGTGCATGTAACAATTTAACTACGGTTCATGCTTCGTAGTATGGTGCAGTTAACACTGACATTTAAAATAAACTCATGTTCTATTCTGTTTGCTCAACTACATAGTTCAAATTATTTATTTATTTATTTAACAGTTTATGTACACACATTTAACAAATAGATAAGAAGAAGGGAACAGAAAAATAGGTACAAAGGTGATGCTTATTTCTAAAGAAATCTCTTCCAGCATACCTGCGAAAGGAGAGTCGAATAAAAGAGATGTAGACATCGTGTGTAAAAGTTATGTATAAAAAGACAAAAAAACTTTAAACATAACATGCTACACATAAATATGACTAAAATTAATATCATACTAATACATACTACTAATCATTATAAATAACATGAAACTGGTTAAAATGTTCTATCTAATTTTGTGATCGTGTTAATGAAGTTTGAGAGTTCAAGTTTAAAAAGAAGAAAGTAAAATAGGGATCTAAAAACAATTGCGTCTCTGTTTATACGAAACCCATCTTCAGTAAACCGATTCCAAACAAACATTTAAAAAACCTGTTACTGTCGCAATATGAGCTACCGACAACGCCACCTATCATGACCAGTCAGTACAATAATTCCAATCATCGCTCAGGGTTTTTACAAAAAACCACAGGGTTTTAACTATTTTTTAGGATTTAACGCTAAGTTTTTTTTTTTATTAATGAGGAAATCAGACATTGAAATTATGCTGATTCTGTAAGTAAGGAATAATTGGTTTCCATAAGGTAATGTAAATGCGATTGGTCATCGATCACCAATAGTCATATTTTAAACTGTAGTATTACTAACTTGTGATATTTCCTCAGATTTTCCACTACATCCATTGTAGTGGTCTTTGGCAGAACCGTAGTCCCTGAGAAGATATTTACGAAACCCAGCAAGCATTCCACGATGACTAATGTTCCTTAAAACTAAGTTATCTGATGTATCAAGAGTAACGTGATGATATTTAGAATCGTGTCACCGCCATCTTGCGGTAATTAAGTGAATACGTGGGAATTCTAACATAAGATTCAGTCACAGAGCACGAAATGTCGCGCTGACAGTGACTAGAGATGCCACTGCTAATAATATTTGTGACCGCACAAAAGGGGAGTTTTCTGGTTAAAAAAAAATCGTTTTAGCTTTATCAAATCAATGAAAATTGTGAAAGATAAAATGCATCACACAGTTCAGAATTACTACGTCACTTGGGGTACTACGTATACCTGATGCCACGCGAAATTTCGTCGCACTGTATCGCCTTATATTTTGTTTACGTGACATAGAAAAAATACGTGTCCAATATGTTTTTGGCAATGTAACCTACGGACTAAATATATTTTTTTAGAATTAATCTATGGAGCTATAATCAGAAATAACAGTGAATACCAATAGCCGCCGCTGCTTTTAGGATCACCTAGAAACAGCGGCGGCTACTAACACAAACCGACAAACCTGTTTATATCAGTTGCCACCACTACGTTTCGGTGCTCTGTGGATTCGGTTGACAGTGGACCATCACGAGCAGACTTTATTACATATTTGTGTAATTCGAGTGTCGTTATTACGTCGGCATGTAGTTCGCAAGACTGGAGTTTCTCTATAAAAATGAGTCACTGGTGTTTTGTTTGGGTATCTTTCAGTAATTTGAAATTCGTTATTAACGATTGGACAAAGTATAGCTTTTTTCTGATAATTTGCTGTTAACGCTAATTTAGCCAGATATCAACTAGTTCACTGTTTTCACTCTTCATTCCAAATAGCCCACTCCGAAAACCATCAATCTCAGGCTTACTGCCTCAAGGGTTAGATTTCACGCCCTGGTGTCAGCACTGTGAGGATCGCCCGGAGGACACGGTGGAGCATACGGTGGGGGTCTGCTCTGCTTGAGCGGAGCACTGCCGTATCCTCGTCGAGGCGATCTCTCGCGTCCGGCCCTGGTTAAATCCATGGTCCGAAGCGAAGAGGCTTGGGAAGCGGTGACCATCTTCTGCGAAGCAGTAATGCTAGCGAAGGAGGAGGCGAGCCGCGTGAGGGAGAGACTAGGCCTTCGCCCCAACCGCCGCTACAGAAAAAGGCGATCCCCGGTCACCGTAGGCGCGAGCCTGCGGACGACGAGCATTGGGTGGCTCGCTGTCCGGTCACAACCAGGCCCGGGTCGATGGCGCGTTGTGTTCCACGCGCCCGTCTCAGAGATGTCAGCATAGGAGACGGGGCCCGGTAGGGCCAGAGCCTGCCAGGGTTGTGGAATTTGTTCGAAAGAGGCACCGTGGCCCTAGAACGCAAAGGGCTTTAGGAGGAACACGGATGGGTTTTAGTCAGTAAGAGTCTGACACGCCCGTCCGATCCACCCAGAGCGGAAGAAGTCATTTGATGATTTACCATCCTTAAAAAAAACGGTTTAGATTTGCCAGGTTCAGTATCAGCCTTGCTGGCGTCAATTGTCCTTTTCTGCATTATAATTCCCAACTGTTTTCAATCCCAGTCCGATTCTTGACCGTAAAGCAAGGAATTCATAAATGTCTTTGCCATTACAATTATCAGCACCAGATAATTTTTTTAAGTTTCACTTGCGATACTGGGTACACAGTTTTAAATAACACAACATAAATTTTATTGTATTGTTTTTATTTCTCAATGCGTTTACAATATTTAATATTTTTAAATTGAATTTGAAATTAAATAGGTACAAGTGTCCTTAATATACAACTTTACTGTGAGACGTTAAAACCTTATCGAACTAGTGCCTCCAAGTGATATGATAACAAACATCTTACTTTATAAGTATTGCATTCATTTCCATTATAATACACGTCCCAAAGATATAAGCTTCAAAATTTCTCTTACAAGTGTGTACTGGCCCTTATGAAATACGTGAAGTTTCATGCAAGGAGGTTGTGATTGATAATATCGTCATGAATAAACTTTTTTTTTAAATTACTGCTCGTGATCAAAGTCTCAAAGACAATTTATACTGTGGACTTACGATAGGCAAATAATAGTAATGTGATCGAAATTACTTTCAAGAAAATCTTACCAAGTTATTTCTTATATTTATATTATATTTTCTAAAGATACATTTAACTTTTATAGGAAACTTATTACTATTGTAATAAGTATCGCTAAAATCATTGAGCCTCGATTTAATATAAAACACATGATATGCATTTTGTTTATCGCGAACTCCTATGTACAACAATCGTGTAAATAACAAATTTAACAAAATATTATTTTATTAATTGATTTTTCTAAAGACGCAAATGACTAACGATTTATTCATAATGCCAATAATCACTGGATTATATTGCGTATAATATTCTTTTTACCAAATAAATATCGAATAATTTTGAGTAATAGAAAAACTTTGGTAGTTTCCATTGACTAAACGAGCAACCTCAAATTAATTTAGCAATTTTTATAATTAACAAAATGCAATGCAATATCAATACCGTATTTTTGTATCCATATTTCATTAACATCTAATTAATTTGTGTTTAAAAAATATAATTTACTTATAATATAATATAATTCAATCAATCCATTCGTATTTCATTTAAAATAGCTCTCAAATCGAGCGAAGCACTTGATATTTTTTAAACATCAATTAATGAACTTTTACTCTACTTTACACAATAACAGACAAAACATGTTTATATACACTTATATAATAGAAAATACGTTTTAAGTCAACCTTAAATCACAAGATATGAACTAGGAACAAATATTTAAGTTATCATCAACGATTTTTTCTTAACAAATCTACACGTATTCTTAAATTAATTCTATTTTAAAATTATATTATACTAAAGTGATTTGTCATGTCGCTTAGAATAATGTATTTCTCTAGTAAAACATTTTACAATAAACAAGAAAAAAACTGTGTTTCTGAATATTTATTAAAATATATTTTAGTGTAACCTAAAACATATTCAATGCGTGCTTACAGCTTATCTTAAGTTAGATAAAGCACAAACAAAATAATTTAATTTAATACATTTCATGAACGTAAAATTTCATATGGAATCCGTATTCTATATTGCTCTCCATGTGAACGATAGAGAGACGTCACTATACGTAATATACACCCGCACTCTACGTGTCCTCTACTGAACTGGTTTACTTATTTACAGCGACCCTACGTCAATGTTCAGTTCACTGAAACGGGATACTATTAACCTTGAAGCATTTATACTATAAAGACATCATTTTACACTGGATATGCTGGCCAATGTGCCAAATAATTTAATTCATCAATATGACGGTGAAGATTCTGTAGCACGTATCTTAGTTAAAGGGCTGCGTCCATAGCGGCGGCGGAGGCGGCAGCGGGTATGCTGGGGGCTATGTGGAGATAGCCAGCGAGGGGCGAGGGCCGTGCGCTCCGTGCGCGCCATGCGCCCCGTGCGCCCCGTGCGCCCCGTGGGCCCCATGCGCCCCGTGCGCGCCGTGCGGGGGCGTCGCCGCCGGGGAGCGCGCGCCCGGGGAACACGTCACCTTCCCCATGAACGACCGAATATCATCGAAATACGCATCCTCCCTCTCAGTATCCGCAGAGCTGGGAGAATCTCCCCCCTCCGCCTCGTGCTTCTTCAAGTGACGATCGAGATTCGTCTGCTGCCCGAAACATCTTTCGCACAAGGGACACCGAAATGGCCGCTCCTTATTGTGAATATTCCTCACGTGCCGCTGCAGGTTCGAAGAAATCGAGAACGAGCGCTCGCAGTACTTGCACTTGTAAGGCTGCTCGCCAGTGTGTGTACGTAGGTGACGAGTCAGATTCGCACTCCGCGGGAACACCTTTCCACAGAACTTGCAAGCGTACCGGTCACGCAGCTTTCCTGAACCTGAACTAAGCTCTTGAAACTTGGCATAGGCGCTTGGTTGCCTGTCCGGTCCATCAGTACCGAGAAGTGGGGATAAAAAATTGAACGGACTCGGTACGTACGGAGAGTGCGACGAGTTCAGTAGCGATTCGGAAGTGTGGAACGATGGGAACCGAGGCCGGTACATGGCATCGATCAAGTTGCTGTGCTGCGGGTGAACGGGCATGGGGAACGCCAGAGGTGGTGATACTAGCTGCGGTGGCGATTCCTCCCTTTTCGGTTCTACGCCTTCTACATCGACATCTGTCGTGTCATTTTCTGGAGTCTTGCTCCTCTCAGCTGGGCTTTCAGGCGGTGAATACGACTTGACTGAGTTTCGAAAAGAACGATCATCATTGTCTGCTTCAGAATCCTTATCGATTTGTTTCCTTGATACTGATAGATCCAAAGGCTGGTCACCTTCATCTTTCTTTGTATCTTCTTCAATATCAGAATAATCAGAAGTTTTATCGTCCTCGATAACATTCTTGGACAAATCTTTGGGTAACGGTGATAGAGACTTATTACCCTGGATATCATTGTTATTGAGCTTAAAGTTGAATGGTGACTTTCGCTTCATTTCATCTCTTGCGAAGCTGAACGGAGCAATGGGTGTTGGCAGTGGCATGACTGGTGACGGTCGGCGTTGAGACGATGCTTCCTCCCCAGATGGAGGCGATTGCTTTGAATAAAGACTATGTGACTTATTGGGCGTAGCTCTGTCTGAGCTATAGCTATCTCTTTTGTTTTCGAAATCCAAATCTTTAGGCTTCTTGTTATCATCTAGAGAGTTTGAGCTGTCCATGCTTTTTACTGATAGGCGGCCTTCTTGTTGCTTGGATACTAAATTGGCGTTTGACATGGCAATGTCATGTTCCATAGCTAGTCTTGCCCCTTGTACATTGAAGAGTAGAGGGCTTAGGAACTCAGGTGGGCAGGCTGCAGCAGCGGCAGCAGAGAACAGGGCCGGGTAGTGAGCAAATGTGTTATATGGCAGGGGCAGGGTGGGTCCCCTGTACATCGGGAACGGGTTCGTGTTGTTAGGGTTATTCATCCCGACGTTTTGTAGTGACGGTATTTGCGGTAGACCCTGGGATATTTGCCCTCGGAGGTTGACGGAAGCTGCAGCAGCGGTGTCACAGAATCTCTTGTGTTTAGTAAGAGAGGCGTAAGACGTGAAGGACTGGCCGCATTTTCCGCATTCAACGAGCGCTCTGCAAGCGACGTGCATCCGCTTGTGACGGCACAGGTTGGAGAACTGGGTGTAAGCCTGAAAACAGAAACAATAGGCTTTTAGAAATCATCATTTTACTAAAACGTCTTACAAATATTTATGTGGATTAGAGATTATAGAAAAACCACGGTAGAAATGTATAAAATTAAGACAGTGACAGATTGAGGAAAGATTGACGGAGCGATGTCAAAATTTTAGCAAAAAATTGTTACTTAATAGATTAGAAACAAAAACGATTATGATACGTGCCGTAAAAATAATATTTGCGAATTGATTTGCTATATTCACTAAACTATAGAGAAGGAGATAAAAACACAAATCCTCACCTTAAAGCAAACCTTGCACTGGAAGGGTTTGACACTGGAGTGTATGTGCGTGTGCTGCTTTAGGCCGGAAGAGGTCGCAAAGGTCTTCCCGCATTCGGGGCAGGCGTGGCTGCGGGCTCCCGCGTGCTGCGCGCGAATGTGGCGCTGGAGGTTGGAAGGATCGGTAAATACCTGAAATAACATCAGGTTTCGCAAACGGTGAAACAAATACCACCGGAGAATGACCCACTAATTTTAAAAACAAACCCAGGGAGTTTAATATGACCCATGAAAGGCCCGGTTGCACTACAAATCAGTAATTACATTGAGCGTTAAAGATTTTTAAAACATCAGTCAGAATATGTCAATTTCAAATGAATGATAGAGAGATGTATTAAAATCGTTTAGCGCTAAAATTATTCGTGGTGCAAGAGGGCCTTTGGTAAGAAATGATTTGAGTTAGATTTTATTATTGAAAGATAAAATTGAGTAATGAGAATATTCTAATAAAAGTCAAAATTTTAATAAACCCATGTTTTTTCAGGACGTAAAAGTAATTTCTAAACTACAATGAAAATCAAATTTCCATAAAGTCACTACTCTATATAGTATCTACAAGTTTTTAATTCACACCTTAGGACAGTTCTCGCAGGGGTACTTTCTGATGTCGGTATGCGCAAGCGCACGATGTCTCAGGAGCAATACCCGACTGCTGTAAGCTCTGTTACAGAGTTCGCAATGAAATGCAGCGGCCGGCTGAGCGTGCTCCGTTATCAAGTGACGATCGAGACTGCAACAAAACACGAGAAAATTTATATAAAAATATCATTCAGCCGGCTAAATGTCAAGGACGACAAAATTTCCCCTTGATATTGACATCCGCGTATGTGTAGAGAAAGTTAGCGTACGGGGATTCAGCCTGAAGGTCGTTTAGATTTAGCTGTTATTCTCAAGGATAGTCACATTCTTTTGTACCTTTGCGGATAGTTGTTGTTCAGTTTTAGTCGGCGTTTTTTCCGGTGGGTTTTGAAACAAAGCTTGCGCTGACCGTGTCAGGTTTGACCCGCTATCTTTAGCGTTGATCTTGTTGTCCTCGAAACGAGTGGTGGTATACAGGTATTTAAAATGACATGTTTTATTGTGTATCAATCTGTAACGTTGGTTGTTGTAAGAATACTTAATCGTAGAACTCTTAATAAAGGACGTTTACAAATCGTTTCAGTAGGTGTTGGTTGTTTATAAAATAAAAAAGATATATTCTAAACTCAACGCTACATGGGGTCTCATTTGTTTCCCGGTAAATTATGTAGAAGACAATCTCACGCAACTATAAAGTATGAAACATATCTGTATTAGATAAGGTACTCGTTTAGTTTAACATTCGTATCGCCCATTTGCAGTAAAAGAAGCGTTCACAAACTACCCTAGTTTATATCAGTGACACTTTCATAGCGGCAGTAATCTAACTTCGTTTTATATTGAAATTGTATTTTATCGCATGCCACCAACGACTCTATTAGAAAGTGAGGAGATTACGCTAACGAACTCGAATAGCGCATTGCCATCCATAGGAGACTACTTACAGGAAAAGACAAAATAATAACATCTTTATGCATAGGGTTCGCCCACGCGAACATAACTTATACACTCGCCCATACATAATTCAAACATGTTTTCGTTCCTCGGCGTATGTATGAATTCATTTTTGCAATAAATTCTGAATGAACACGTTTTATGAGCAAAATCCGAACTAGACGTATAGTTTATGTGTTTCGGCTTGCTTCCGAGTACTTCATTGACGTGACCCTCATTCTCTCCGATTCTTTAGAAAATACTGTTATCACCGTCATAATAACGTGTGTCGACACTTGATGGGAAACGTTTATCATTTGCAAAAACGTTCGGAGTGAGTCTCCTTGGCATAACTGGTCTACCGCACGCAACCCTTGCAGCCTCCGGCTATTTTCTAACGCTGCACCTGTTAGAGCTCGTTAGTCGCGTTTTAGTACAAACACAGATTACATCGCTGGTTTTATTAAGGAAATAGCATTGACTAGTTGTTGCACGGGTAGATCTATGTCGATCTATTCGAAAGCGTCGTGGTCGTCAGCGTACGAAATGGAACGTTTCTACTGTTGCACGGCGGCGGGCCGTCGCCGTATCTTTTAATTAATCTAAGGAATAAAATCTACCGTCAGTAATGGTTCCGTCGCTTACTGTCTGTTCGTCCATTGCGTTCTCTTGCTAGTCAACGAGACGTACGTACATCCATGTTGAAATCTGTGTCACATATTGGCAGCCAATTAGTTTATATCAGTATTAGGTAGATACGGTGCTTGTAATGCAAAATGCAGTCAACTTTCAGCTTAGGTACAAATTTTTATTCTGTCAGCTATTGTATGATATTATTTTCTGCATTTGGCTAGATTAGTTACTCGACGCATATGTGATATTTCATCTATCACATATGTTCTAATAAGTTTTTCGTCCATCCCATTATGAATCTCATTATGTTCCTAACCTCAATGTTATTTTCAGAAGCTCAATAAATAATAATGAGTTCCATCAATACATTTTGCAACACATCGCCCAAATGAGTACCTCAGTACATTCTATGCTATTTAGTAGATTCGTAATCGACGCACGCGCAACTGAGATACAACGCATAGCCCCAGGGCTCACTTGCACAAGCATCGTATCTCCGCATACGATCTCAAACTTCGACTTTACGAGTATTTTTTCATTACTCCACAACATCATCTAAGTAAACGAATCTTTTAGAACAGTTGTATCTTTTAATAGCGTATTGCGCAATTTTTATAACAATTGAAAGTCTATTGCATTATTTGTGTTCATTGTTAGAACATTGGTTTAATATCACTTGGGTTGCTTCCATGACTTGTTAAATTTTACCTTTGATGATATGTCGTAGGTACGGTGATATTATTGTTTGTTTGCCTTGAGTTATTATAATTATTATTTATTTATAAAACATTATTATTATTTTTGTGATCTTTCAGGCTTTAACTCTTAGCATCTGTGTTTTTAAACACACCTATTTTAATTCATCAGAATTTCAAAAATACCTTTAGCTGTACAAGTATACACTCAGTGCAATTAACAAACCATCATTCATAGATAGCATCCGCTTAATCTCCAATGAGAAACATTACGTCCGCAAAGAGATCGAATCCAAACATGCTGTGGACATTGATATCCGCCGATCATAGAAATAATCTACATGTTCACGAATTGATAACATCCAATGAACAACTTTCGTTCCAAGCCGATCTATTAAGCTCCGCCCACACTAGCCACCGATAGTAACTGGTCACTAAAATGACGCTAAGTGGATCTAAGATGCGCAAGAGTCTGGCTGATGTAATAGAGAAGAGGTAAGACTAGAACAGAGTTAGTAGCGAAGCTACAAATTAAAGGAAGGAAGTATTAGATAAAACATATCTATAGATACTATTTGCTTTTAAAAGAAGGAAAATATTACGCTTTGTTAAAATTATATTGGTGTCACCGTTAATGGATACTAAATTGGCCTAACATTGAAATCGGTATTGTTTTAGGCGACTTTAAATCTTAGAACCTTTTGCATAGCGATTGCAGGTCTTTTCATAAAACAACCGGCCATTGCTAACAAAATGTATTTTCAGAATATTAAAATTAAATAATTCATCGAGCGTCATTTTAGCTCCGCCCCAGACTAATGATGTACTACCGACGAACGTGCTTACATTTTAATAATCGATTGTAGATCCCGGCTAATGCTAACAATCGGTTGAGAAATACCGTAGCTCAGCCATGTCCGAAGATAGCATCGATATTATCCGCCGAGCCGATCCGATTCTGTTTGTGTATCACATGTAAACGAACCCGTTATTACAGCTTGTTAATCAACCATTATATAACACCCTGGACTGTCATATCAACATGTTCTTTGAAAACCTGATCGAATTACCGTGGCAAATTTAATTTCTCAAAATTACCACCTATATTGAATTAGTTACAAACTAGACCGACTCGGCGCCAAATAAAAATAAATCCGCGTTAGACAAATAATAATGATCGTACAAAAGATCCGATCACGACCGAATAGCCCGTAATTTTAGTGTTCGACTTCGCAATTGCTACCTGATCGATGAGATATCGATTCAAGGTGTGACAGCGGCGATGATCAGTCCAATTGTGACAGCTCTCTGACGAAAGTAAGAGTGGAAAGAGATCCGATAAGAATGATTACAATAGAGTTTCGTAATACACATGATACATTATAATACGCCCGAACAAGTATTCGGAACGAACGTGACACTATAATTTAATACATCAATAATAAGAAAAGCTGATTTTTCTACTGTGTGATACGATATGACACAGCATCTAATGCATTAGTGATGTCAACAAGGTGTGTCTAAGAATAGAATCTTAGGATTGCAGAGGACAGGCTTTCGTTTCATTTTGTAATGGATTTTCTATCAAGACTATCTCCTATTAGAATCCAGGGAATAATTGAATTTGTTCCTGCCACTTTAAATATCCTATAAAACATAAAAAGCAACAATGTAGCGCACATCTAATTACTAATCGATCTCCCGATGCCCTAGAAACTTTGTAAACGTTTAAAACAATAGTGATGGCCGCGATAAGGACGGCGTCACTGCGAGGATACGTTAGAACGGTGCATGTCGATAATCTCGATCTCTTGCATTATTGACGAGCCAGCGCTTCGATAGAATATGATGACACACGCCATTATGGCCTTCCATCGCTTGTCACATAGATAATAAATTCATGATATATTTTCATTCGTGATGAGACGTTTAGTTTATTTGTGTTACTGATTTTATCGGGCTTCTGTTGTTGTTTTGTTTTCGAACGTTTTTTTATTGATTGTTTTGCGAACAAATTTTTATTATACAGTGCTATGCTAGACAATGCCTTAGAAATAAGCATCATGTAATCTTCAGCGGTAGTCCTCATCTGCTCGTCACAGCAAAAACGCGGAATCGTCGCGTGCCATCAACCGGGCCGGCAACAAATCATGGAGGTGCGTCTTATCGAACGAGCACATCACTAGCACTAAATAAATCGTTACAGCCCGCTCCTCTGCGACCAAATAATATTAATGGCAGGAGGTTAATGGTTCCGAAGACGTTTGAAATTGATAGACTTCTGCGTCTACAGGCAGACATCTTGAATGAACCGTTTAGATGAGAAGCGCGATTGACTGATTGGAATTTAATTTGTTGGTTAGACTTTTAACTACCTATTTTAATGGCTATTCAAATGCTACATTTACGGAATAAATTTTAACAGTTAAAAGAACCATAGATACGCATCTATGACGCGTTACAATCGCAATATTATAAAGTGTATAATGTTAATGCGTCGAACAATGGTTTTGATAAGAATTATTTAGTAGCCACTTAAGCCGGTTAGAGCTCAATAAATTTCCTAGACGATATAAATAGAGTTACCGGCGATACAATCATATCGTCTATCGTGGCACGGCTTAGCGAATATCCCTTATAAACCTAAGACCTTAGGAGTATTAAAGCTAAATGTTATCAGAGAACCTGCAAGGTGATGATGAAACAAATCTAGCACGCGACGACTAAGTAATAGGTACTTTTATAGGTTAAATCTTCAATTTAACTATATAAGGAGATTCATCATAATTCACGCTGCCTCAAACGAATTGATCAACTAAGTACTTTTAACTATCTACTACTATATAGGTCTTTATTTTTTGTTTTTCAGACATTCAAATGTTCTTTAGTGTACAGCAATTATAGCGCGCTACGCTGTATTTCCCAAATCGCCATGCAAACAATTAAACCATTCGTTACGAACCTGTCGCAAGATAAAGGATCCTGGTAATGTGAGGAGTTTCAAAACAAGAAGTTACTTACACATCGATGTTAGGGAAGGGTTGATCGCAGATGGTGCAGCGAATGTCAGCGTCCTCTCTCTCCTCGTCGTCAGCTGACGTCACGGAGCTGAACTTCTCAATAGCAGACTGACGCTCTGAAATAAGTAGGTGGAACTTTAGAACACGTGGATAGCGAAATGTGAAAAGTTACATTTGCTGGGTATAGAAAAATTGTTGATCTATTAACCATAAAGATCCTTAGAGCCAGCATTTTTGAACGTCAATGGTATATAAAGACAATCTCCCAGAACGCGTCCCCGTCAACACTTCCTAGTGTTTTAACTGTGTAGAAGAAGTGGCAAACTCTGCAGCAACACTAATTTGTCGGCTAAGTTGGAAGAACTTGAACATAGGTACTTAGTTAAGAATTATCCAGTTTTAAACTTTATAAATTCTCAGATATATTAGTTATAAAAGTAACGTATTTTCTCGTATTACACACAAGATAGTCCAATTGTCTAAAGAATAGTTTTTGTCTTCTTTCATCACAAAACTATTGACAGCTTTGATTTGCTATGAATGAACACGCCATCATTGTTTTAATCCACCTATAGTCCATCTATTAATCAGTCTTGGCCACACAGCCTAATAGCTAGAACTTCAATTTATCATACAACCTGTAGACTACACTTCCTTCACGGTGTAAGTCATTTAAGAGGAGAGAGGCATAAAGGGCCATGTAAATCAATAGGAACCATACAATTATACCCCGGACAGTTTCAGGACATGCATAACTAGCCTACGATGCAACGGCGACGGCGACACGACTAAATTAGGTATTCATTGACTTTGTGCATCTATGGTGCTAGTCGTACCTTCCTGTTAGGCAATCAAGCTAACTTTAGATGCATAGTTTTGTTGGGGAAAACGAAACTTGTAAATTACTTGACTATTGGTAAATTACTGCTCAAGAAAATCAATATTTTGTCATATTTTTCCGACCCACGCGCGACGGTTAATATTAGATCTTCATCAGTTTTATTAAACTTTGCCGTCATTGATATTGCGTGCCGTTTGAATCATGTATAGTTTCCACGTTGGAACTCATATTAAAAAATAAAAGAATTTTCTTAGATTTCATACAATAGGGTTCATTAATAAGGTATTATAGAATAAACAAAACCCAACAAACAATTAGTAACTGATTTTGAAAAGTAAATAAGTAGTTATGAGAAAGCTTCTTTGAATTTAAATTTGAGTCTAACCGAAGTCATTTTAACAAAAAAGGTAGTTCATAGGTAAGGGCTTCAGAGGCATTCAGAATTGGGTAAACCCGTAATAAATATAAATGTTAAAGTCGTAAAACATTAAATATGATTTTGATTTAATATGATACAGATAATTGTCACTCAGGAAGTAACGACTATCTAGGCACAATGCTAAAACAACTTCAATGTAATTTTCAACTGACGTAAAACGTTCACTAAATACCATGTGACAATTCCATACTCTAGGAAACATATCAAACAAAATATCCGACGGCTAATAACAGGGTAGTACATGTCATACGTTTGCACAGAATTATCGTCATATTCTGACGTATGGGATCACGAATAGGGCGTCGGAAGTACGAAATGGCTCGCATTGACACATGCAGAATTAATTCGAGTCACGACGAGACGAAACCACGCCTAGAGCATTGTTTAACGAGCATCCGTGATAAGGCAAGGCTAAGATAACGACGTGATATCATCGAACAAATATGAACCGACAGTATCATGAAAAACTATTGCTTGAATATGGAGCAGATTTAGATGAGCTATTATGCGAAGTATTAGTATTCAGGTTTGAATATTTAATGAAATTTCAGACGGTATCCGGTAGTGGGAAAATTGATTACAGTTTCTTATGGTAAGTTGTGCTGATGCTTGGGTTGAACAATTTTTGTTTACACTTTGTGCATAGTCTATGCCATACTAATGCATACTGCGCGCTTTTTTGAAACTTGAGGATCAGGGAGTCTTAACTTTACCAAAAACTTAAAAATTTTGCGTAAACTGCGACGGCAAAATGTAACGATGCATGAAAATTTTCGTTCTAGAAAAATTAACGGATACAAAACAGAAAAAATCTTTCACAGATAAAGGTAGGATAGTATAAAACAAAGCTCAATTTTTTTAAAACCTACTATCGACTACAACTCCTAAAAATCACAAGTAAGACTACATACCTCCAAAATGTTCTCAAAATCGATGTGGTCAAATTCAGGATGCCACAGGATCACACGGGATGTCACAAGAGGTCAGAGGTAAAACTATGTGCGATGTCAGTATAGTACTGAAGTGTTTGTTACAAATTATCATGGGGCAGTCACACCCCCACCCCACCTGCAGGCGAGGGTTAATATGCTCACTTGACCCGCCATGGGGAAATATGGAAAATCATCTGTGCGTGACAACTGTACTGTTTGTGGTTTTAAAGTTTTGAGGGTTGTCATTGTGGATTATGAACGGGGTAAGTTGGTAGTTAGTCGTGATTTTTGAAGAGCAGTTTTCTTGATTTCGCGATTTGATTTTCTTTGAGGAAAATGCGGAGAAAAAAACTTAAGAACTACTATTTAGGTATGTTTAGCTACATGACCGATAGCTACCCAGCTTAAAAACCACAAAACTCGCGTATTGAAATGGTCTTTAAAATATCTAAAATTTTGAGGCCATACAAAATCACCTAAACCTTCACCTGTCCCTGATCCTGAGACACTGTCAAGTGTCGTCATTGAATCGTTGGCCAACATCTTTTATAAAATCATCGTACGTCCGAGAAGTACCTACTAAAATTGTTTCCCACACTTAAATATAAAAATAAGTAAACCGTCCAAAACAATAAGGCACATAGTAAATTTGCGTATGGCGGGGTAAGGCAGGGTGCACGATCGTTAAGTTTTCCCACGACGCCGACTGACGCCGACGTCCCAGATGTCAGAACTGCGCCCGCGCACCGTGACGGTGACTTACCGATTTTTGTAATGAATTCCACCCCAAACGAGTACACCTGTTGTTTCTCGCAATTTATAAGTGTGTTCCGTTTGACTTGTTTTATTAAAAGTCGGTTTCGTTAATTAGTGAAGAGAATAAAAATTAAACTAGACTAAGGTTAAGAAATCTCATACTGGGAACTACCAACATGAGTCACATAATTTTTACTATTTAAGAGAACATTTTTAATATTACTTTGGTTACAAAAACCGTTAGTAATATTACCATATCCTCATAAACACACTCTACGAGTACCATATGATTTACTACAAAATCATCGCCTCAAAACAATTCAATTTAATATCCCCGTGTTCTAGAGCACAATCGTGTCGATAATCTGTTAGTCCAAGGTTCGCTTCCTGCGTGAAAATAGGTCCTATTCGCGCTTGAGGCTGTACCTTTGGATCAGGTGCGTCGCACGCGCAGAACACCGTTACACCCGAAGGCAAGAACGGGCTCAGTACGCTTCGCAAGTCAGTGGATGGCTTGGCAGATGTATGTTGAGAGATAGGGACCAAAAAATATGTTTAAGGCCTTTTAAGAATGTTTAAATCAATTTTGGAATTTTATTCTGACCTCTTAAATTAATTTCTGGAGATAGAGTTGTACATTTGAGCGGGTCATGAAAATTATTTTAAATTAAAAAAAAGAATCGAAAACTTTTTTTAACCAGCTTAACGGGAATTAAGCAGCCAGACAATTTTATCTTTCAGATGAATATTATCTCAGTCATCAGATTAATCTACCGAAAAGTATTAGATAGGATTAAAAAAAATCTAAAACGAAAATGTGGAGACACGTTTCACAATGCATTGTGGTACAAAAATTATTCAATTTCGCGTGACATCAAGATAGTCACCGATCTAATCTGAGGACAAAACAGGCTCCCGTACCAGATTCAACCCTTCACTGGGGGCGGTGTTATTAAATTGAAATATTTCTATTTTATTGTGCGTAATATTTATTTGATTGTTAAATAAATACGCGGTGTGGGACGCCGAGCGATTGTCGCAGAGTTAATGGAGGGTGGCATTATTGTCGTTGGTTAATTTTTTGATTAATCATCCTGTTTGCAAGGGCAGCGTTGCGATTGTGTGACGTTTCAATTTTTGGTTTGGTTTCACGTTTGGGTTTCGCAATTCTAGAAATGTTATTTTAGCAACAAGCTATAGTAGATCTATCTCCATATGTAGAATATAAAGATAGAGGATATAAATCTTGAATAATAAAATTTTCATAATGCAAATAATTTAACTCTAATGGGTAAGTAATTAAAACAGCACCTTGAAAGTGCTTTGTTTACGTCCTCATAGATCTTAACCAGACCGCTATAAATTACATTTAATTTTATGTGTGCGTAATTGTTTATATAACTTCACTGAAGTCTTACAATAATGCCGTCTAGAAACAAGCACATAAAACAAAACAACGTCTAATCATAATCCATTTTTCTTATCAACTTTTAAAAATAATAATCACGAAGCGAGATAACAGGCTACTACGGAGCGACACAATAGTGCGTGCGCCGTCGGACAAAGTAACGTCATCAATTTTAATCTGCGCGACAATTGCGCGATGACAAATGTCAGCGCGCGACACTCATTCATTACGCGCACGAATGCACGCGGCTATTTGAAAAAACTACAGCCAATGAAGGGTTAACTCACATTATTGTTATTGCGTATGACGGGAGATGGATTGTACAAAGATTTAAATAGAGATTAGTATGAAATCTGTCAAGTTTTTAATAGAGATTCGAGCTTGGGGCTCGATCTAAAACATGGAACACTTTGACATTAAAACCCTCATAGCAACACTAGGAATTCAATCAATCTAAACTCGAGACAAGCTACTTTAAAATTCACATACTTCAAAAGCCTACAGAATGGGGCTTGGATTACTAAAATGACCTTTCACAAAATATTTCTGCTACAATAAATCCGTGTCATTATTTATGAGTCTACTATCTCTTATCTGTAGAATTTTAAGGTGCCTGACCTTACGTAACACTATGGTCTAAGTCTCAAAGAAAACGTATGTAAATATTTGGTAATAAATTATTTCGGTGCCATCGATCACCATTGTCATGTAGGTTATTTATTCAAAATCCTATCTCGGACCGAATTAATCCTTTGGCGAAAAAAAAGATATTTATATCAATGAATGGAGCTTTAGGTGGCCTCTATTGGGACGTTGGTCCATCAATCAACTCTTGCGCAATGGCTGGGGCTTTTATAACAAATGCTGACTGCAAATAGTTTCTAATTATGGATATTTAAGAGTCATTGTGGACGTTATATTGGTTTGTCATGCTGCTTGTGTTTGCGTGATGTATGTGGGTGGTGAGTTGTGGTTATTTGCGTAAATAGTCACTCAATGTGTTACTGCGTTACATTGTGTGGTAGCAGCTTTACGTCGGTAATAAAGTTTTCGACCATTTATAAAATTAGAGTTACTTTGTCATTCTCAAACAGATGTCACCAACACATAACACATTTACTAAATAGTCAATTGTTTTCCCTTTTCTCCTAATAACAATTACTCATTATTTTACACACAATGTTTCAATATCTACCGGCCTCATCTAGTTTAAAAATGACCAATAAAGATTGACGTGTAAAAGTGTTATGTTTAACCTACTCACAAAATAAATATCATCTACCGACAAGACTTCGGTGTCTCCCTTCTCTTCATTTTATTTTTCTAGTTTTCTTTATCTAGCTTTTCCAAGCTTTTTGGCTGAAGCTACGTTATCGAAACATCTTATGAGTATTTCAAACCCTATAAGGGCTTAGAACTACTGGTATTCTGCCGCTCGATTCAGTAAACATGTCGAAGTGAAGGCTTGGATGAAGTGATCACGATGTGAGCTGTCAATCCATATAATCAAGATGGAAAGACAACTGACTTTGTGATCACATGACATCTTCATTATATGGATCGACAGCTCGTGATCACTTAATCCAAGCCTTCACTTCGATATGTTTACAGAATCGACCGGCTGTTCTCTGTCCAAACGATTCCTAATCTAGACCAGGTACCTTCCTCTTGGCCTAGTCTTATCCCACTATTTGGGGTCGGTTTTGTCTTCTCTAGGTCGTTAAGACAGTTAGATAGTCTGTCTTCAGGTTGTTGTTTACGACGGACATCTAGGCTAGAGTGTTCAACGCTTTTTCGAACTAGTGTCGATCCCACGCTAACATACTAAATCCTAATCAGCACCAAGTTTCAAATGCAAGGGAAAGTCAGCAAGTCAATGTGTAATTAGAACAAGGTGGCTATTATGTGCAATTGGAATCGCATAAATCACTGGCACCGCGCCGGCTGCGACGCTGCTCCGGAAGCCGGACAGGAAGCTCTGAAGACTCAGACCGGTTCGTGGACGGTTGCTGGATGTGACATGGTTTGTAGTAGAAAGGAAAGCGGAGAAAGACTACACTGTAACTGAGTGTTTCTTCGCACTCTATTCTGTGCTCCAGTCTTTCTTTACGATCCCGGTGATTTATGCGACTGCCGAAATCACTACTACAGCGTAATCTTTCAAACCCAATGATTAACTGGAATATAATGCATTGATACACTAAGTCTGTTTATGTGCCACTAGTGTAATGTCATCGGAAAATTGCAAACTCCGTAAGATTATAATAAATCTTTATAAGATGATAATTTCCCGTTATATTATGAAAAAATCGTTTTGTATACAATAAATCCCATTCAAATTACAAATTATCCGTGTCTTATTAAGAAAAACTAGTTTACAATTTTACGCGATGTTTTACAATCTTCGGCGTTTGCAATTTTTCGGTGACATGTATAAAATGTATATAAATTAAAGAAAGATTCGTATGTGTGGGTTTTTGGACTAGCTTTTACAGAGTTTTCCAAACTAATAGTAGTGAATGGAAGCTGCTTTCTTTTCCACGCTACTTTTGCTCGGGGGAAAAGCAACATAAGTTCGTAGGTGCATAACGTATAGGTATGTACATACAAATGATGGAAGTGTATGTGGAATAAGCTACAATAATGTCGCCTTGCCTGTCTAACCGTCCCTTTTCGAAAACGATACTGATCTTTAAAGCCCGTAAGTTGCTTCAGGAAGAAAATTAGTCACGGATGTTAATTTAGAAAAAAACAGCCACGGAAAATGTTCAGCAAATCCTCGTATAAGCTCAGTTACTTTGTAGGTAAGTAGGTAGTAGTAGGCTAGTGTTTTTTTCTCTTGTCTCTTCCAGTACAAAAATAAACAACCCCTAAAAACAGTCACCCTCGCATTAACAAAAGCATATGCGTGATTTTTCACATCGGCGGCGGCGCGTACGTCGCGATTTATCTAAATTAAATATCGCATGCGCGCGTGGCACCGGTGTGTCGGTGTGTCCAGGCCCTAAGATTTTTGTATACAGAGTGATTTAGAATGATTGTTTACTTTGACGTATTAGTGATCGTGTCTTATTTGTAGTAGAGGAGACCTTTGCCCTGTAGTGATACAGTCCCAGGGTTATATATTATATTTTTATTAGTGCATTGCAAAAGCTAGCGTCTTGGCGAACCCTAGGAAGAATAAGAACCTCATTTACACCGTTTGTAATGTCTTCTTTTCATTCTAATTGCTACAGCGATTTTTATAAACCCAAAATCCCAATCTCACAAATTTTGGACTTTTTGACAAGCTGTTGCTGATAGATTGACACTTTTATCTATGGTATGCGCCAGATAAACTTGCATTAAAGTACATTGATCTTTCCCTAGATACCCGAGCAATAAATTATGAACCGTTTTTAATTACTAGAGAACGTAAAGGATCACGATAAAAGTCGATTCAGGACAGCGTTATGTCTTAATTTCTGTTATTTATATTAAGAAAGTCAATAAATGTATGAGGGTCAATGACCATTATTGCACATTTATCCGGCGCCTACCATGGTTAGAGCTTGTAGAGCTGCTCTATAGCGACGATAGTTCTCATAGTTCAATAGGTATTATGCATATCGATAGACAATTCGAACTCAGGAATGTAGACTAAATGATGTCATTTGATTTACCAATTTAAATACCCAGGGATCCAGTCTCAATAGTCGTGAATGAATTCATCCGCGATGACTAACACGGAATACTTACTTGAAGCAATTGTCATAATTTCATAACATAACGACTATTGTATTGGAATATTTTGTACTATTTTCCTTTATAGTTTGTTAGATAATTACGACAATGATTGAAGGGATATGACGGCAGTTTATTTGTGGTTTGAGAATGTTGCATATAATTATACTTCTTACTTTGTTTAAGATAATCCAGTATTTTTAGCCACTGCTTAAGAAGTTTTCACGTACCTATCTATCTGGCTATCGTCTTTAACTTAGGTAAGTACAGACACTTACTTATTTGAGGCTGTACAATATCTAAACTATGAATTTATTTATTACATACTTTATTGTACACCTCATAATAAGAACAGGACAATCAAACATAAAATAAGTGTACAATGGGCGGTCTTATCGCGCAAGGCCATACCCATATTACCCATATTTATAAGCGCCCTATGCTTACTGAAACTGGTTAAGTTTTATAAACTGGACTTATTGAACATACAAAAATAATGTAGCCTATTCATAAGACCAGTGGTTTCAGAGCACCGATCGCGAATGTGACCACGCTGCTCTGCCGGGAGGCGATCATTGCGTGCACCGTTCACAACACCTCTCTACATAGTATACAAACACACATAAACGTAGTTATTTGATTAAAATTTATTTTTGGCATCGTCCTGTATCTCCGGTACATATGAGTCGTCAAGGGTCGGCGTCCACCGCTCAGGGCAGAGGGCAGGTGACTCCAATTAACTGTCACCCCGCGTGTCAGCCGAGCGTGAATACGCGTGACCGTGATTCAACCGACGCCCTGATAGCCTGGGACTGCCTCGGTATAGGTACTGTTTGTGTATAAGTACCTACATACTTGTAGTTGTAGTTACAGTGTTTATATTTAAGTTTAGGAGTCAGAAAAAGCGATTGGAGACCGTTGAAGTCTCGGTCTGAATTACAAAATATTGATAAAAAAATACGTAGATATTCGCACTGGCTACAAACGCTTTAGGAACTTTCGTCAGAAATATTGAAAACGTGGCTTTATTAATATATATTAATTCAAATATTAAACATTCAATATGCTATTTCCGAAGCATTTCTTCCCTGTGAAAAAATGACAAAGTTTGTTCCCACTTGAGTCCACAAAGAGGTGTAAGATGTTGCCTTATTAAAGTAGTGTACTCACTTGCATCCAAGGAGAGCACGTCTTCCAGGTAGATGGGTGCCCGAGGACCCAGCAACAACTCCTGACCTGAGGGCACCTCGCGCACAACCTTGTACCACACCTGAAAATATTGATAAAAAATCTCATGAATGAAAATATAAAATAAGTTCTCTGCTATCCGGGAAGTTGTTTTGTTGTTTAGTTTAGAGAGATAGATAAGTGATTTTTTACTTTCTGTGGAAAACTTAAAGATGCTCTTTCTGTCTGTCTAAACTCTTTTTCGGCAAAGTTCTTCCTGGGATCTTGCGTCGGTTCATTCCTATCTAAGATAAATGACTTTAAAGTTTTTAATAAACATTGTGACGAGCATAAAAACGCTGTTAAAAAGAAAAAAGAAGCGAATGCGAATAATTATTATCACTAACTAGTAACATTTATTCGACAATCAAATCGCAACGAAAATTCGTATGTTTCTCGATCTTGGTATTTGTTCATGATGACTATTGATGACAAATGAACCACAATATCTATATTTTTTTTTAATCAAAACTAAGCTAAGAGATATAGACCACATTTTTTTTTTCAGTTAAACTAAAATTGCTTCATTTAAGTATATGATAAAAATACGCTTGCATTTTTTAAACAAGTCATACCAAAAAAAGAAATCTGAATATATAATAGTTCGTTGTATTCAAAATTTCATATAGCCGTTTAACCTCGCCGGGGGTACAAATAAGTGAATCTAATCACCGCATCTGCTCGCTCCCCTCGTTGACCGGAAGTGGTACACAGTTGTTCAGTCGAACACCGATTTTCTGCCACCGGAAGTACCAACGTTCCACATTCAAATTTAATTGGGGTAGTGCCACAATGGGCTGTGAGCACCGTTGTGATAATCATTCGTTGATTTGTGCGTTATTAGTTTTAATCGACGAATTTAAGTTGAGAAGTGTATTTGAGATGCTTTAAATAGGGTGAAAAGGGATTTTTGGAAACACTTGAATAAAACTGCTGAAAATTTATTTGATTTGCATCTTCGATGAGTTGTTTTTAAAAAGTTTTAAATACTTAAATCTTAAGTTAATAACCTAAATTACAAAATTAATTAATTAAAGATTTTTCTTAAACAAAAATCACCAAACAATGACACAGCGCTCCAGAAATATTCGTTTTGTAAGTTTTTTGTAGTCTTAGAATCCATATGAATGGTCCGTTTGCTTTAATATTTAAAAAGAGGTAAAAAAAATATGGAAGTATCACTCACAGATAGAAAATCTACAAAATCATCAAGTGTCTTAATTAATTGTATCCCCAAAAATACACGGTTGCTGTGGGAAAGGCTGCAGAAGAAAACTTTCGTCATTTAGTTGAACGTACCTGTCCAGCCAACAAGAGGTGTTGTACGTTGACATCGTGAGGGTAGTTGGTGGAGCGCACCAACTTGAGCCAGTTGCTCTTCTCCGAGGTCGCATCTAGCCAGGCACTGACGCCGTTCTTGTCGCGGACCTGTAAATAATACGGAAATATAATATAATTGATCCCGGCTAGTATAAAGATGTATAATCGAGAAGGATTTTTTTTAAGTCATTTTATGTTAAATCTATTAATAACCTATGATCCACAGGTTCATACATAGCTCAGGATCGAAACAGCTGCAAGTCATGAATGCCATAGCCCAGCAGTGGGATGATACAGACTGACAGTAATAGGTAAGTAAGACAGTATGTTAAGTTTTTCAGTTAAAAAATTTGCTCTATAAATCATTTGAATACGTTACATAAAGAGGATAAATAATTAATCCTATACAATCATGATTATCCTCATCAAAAAGTTTGGATTACTCTTGTGGATGGTACCGAAGATGTAAAATGGTTAACTTGAAATAGCGCCATCTTGTAAGCGTGCGTTGTACTTTTGTAAGCTCACGAAACGTCGTGAGTTGGGAAAGTTCTCCGATGTTTCTTTAACTTCTGCATCGTATCTATCTTAGAACCATCGAATAAGTTTATATCTAGGTATTTTGGAATTAGACAGTAACTTGTACAACTTGAAATAGCAGGTAGGTACTTACCTAACTATCTGGTAGAAGTTAAAGGTACACATTTGTCCATCTTTTCTATACCATACAAATTCAATAGGCTTGTCACAAAAGACTAATCAGTAATCTGCCCAGTAATAATCCTACATCAAAATAACCCATTCCATCATACCGCGATTATTAGCGCCATCTCTCGGCGTGCATTGACAACTGACACGCCAGTGGACACCGCTCCGCCGCAATAGATGGCGCTATTAGTCCATGTCACGATATAACGGCTCGTCACAGCTTGTCCATTTGTCATTCTCCTCCCCAATCTAACCGGCCCCCAGCGTGATGATTTAATTTTCATAAATATCTATATTCGGGGATTATAAATCTCTTTTATTTAACACTTTTTTATTGTTGTTTGAATAATTTTGTTTTTATTTTTTTGTTGTTTATTTATGACCCTTTTTGCGACTTGGAACAATCGGGTGTGAGAATGTTGGAAAAACTTGTTGGTAAATTATTAAAATGATAAGATTGGTCGTCAGAATAGGGCACGTGTGAGGACATTCGTGAAGATTCGTTTATTTTAAGTTATAGACTTGATAAAGACTTATTGATGGTTAACTGTGTAATAATTGATTGTTGTTTTCCTATTCTAATTATGCCGGTTCAGTTTGCTCTAGCCAATTATTATTATATACATCACGCAATAGGAAGGATGTACCTACAATAACTGACCTGCCGTAAACGATACCTACAAATGAATTATTTAGTACAGTTTCCACGTTATAGTATCAGTACAAACAAACCATTATCTTTCCCTAAACCGTCTAAAATAACATGGTAGTCATAACAAGGGGTACCCAACCTACAATTTGCGGGCAGACACTCAAATTTCCCTTTGCAGTCGATTGAGTCATAATACCAATACCAAATGGTCCTTATTACGCTTATTTCATAAAGATGTGTACCTTGAGGGTTCCGTGTTTGTACCGTTAAATAAGGGCCTTTAGACTTGATCTATTGCTTCAGCAAATAGTGAACAAGGGTGCTTATGACCTGTAGGTGTCAATTATTTAAAGTCATTGATCGTTTGATTGTCTTATAAGCGTCATGGCGATCGATGCTTGTAGGAATTGTGGGGTTTTACTAACATTATTTTATTAACAGTTTTTTCTATGGACTAAGATTACATACATCAATATCTTTATTTAGACTTTCAAGTTTTATTTTCGTTTACTACAGCGTACTTACTACAAATCACGTATGTACTTTATGTTATTACCTACATTTAGAATCTACAAAACGCACTTTAACATTTTAAATCCCATCAAAATAACGGCATAGAGATGATAAAAACCTACCTACTCACAAAATAAAACAATTTACGAGCGAAACATCTGACAAAGCATTAAATACTTAAGAAAACAAGGTGGCTAATTCGGCGTAAAATTAAAACAAGATCCCTCTAGGAAAAAATCTCGAAAAAATTACGTGGAAAATATAAAAAGCATCTGTTGCAATGAAACTAACATAATGTTATAACAAGTGAAGAATTAATCAAACGAAAATGTTTGCCTACCCTCGGTTTCCGCGTCAGCGACAAGCCTTTCCGCGGCATTTATCACGGTATTAGGAGCCGTCGGGTGCGAGCGGTAAAAAAGATAATTATCTTAGAGCACCCTCGTCTTAGGGCTGATGCGCGAAATATTTTCAAGATTTTATGGAGTGGTGCTCTTGTTTGGAGGAATCAATTTGATACATGGTGGCTTTGTTGACGGTACTCGAGTATTATATATACTGAAGATAACTTCAGTAAGTATATACAATAAACAATAAATTTATAACTAACTCAAATTTATAACTAAACTTTTATCCACTTGAAATGGTTATCCATTTCAAGTGGATAAAAGTGAACTTTTTCAAGAATTCAAAAGAACTAGTTTCTTTCAACAAAACTTGGGAATCTTACTGTACAGTGACATAGATCGATATTTTACAGATCTATTTGAAAGTTACGTTACGTTATTATCTAATAAGTTATGCATAAACCAAAGCCTTATTTGAGCCCTAAAACAGTAAAAAACCTATTTTTCTAATATACTTCTAATTGCCCTACATTTTGACAAATTGCGACTAAGATGCGAATACGAACGTTGCTTAAAAAACAGTAGACTGTTCTCTTACTAATTCTGCAACTACCCACACAAAAGCCAACTATCAAAATTGCCTGGCAGCCCTATTCCTACGATGAGTTGCCTGCCGAGTGCCGGTGGCACATGTTCGCCATCAGTCATCGATGGCGCCCGGTCAAGGATGCACGGATGCCAATTGCGTGGACACTTGTTCCAAACTAGGGTTACCATGTGAAATATGGACGGAGAAATTAATACGCGGTGATAGATAGGAGTTTGGGGTGGTAAAGGGTGGCAAATGGCCGAATTGTTGATGAGATAGTCAATGTGACTAAAACAGAGGTTTTGATTCTTCTGGGAAATTTTCTAACAGGAAGTAAAGCAAGCATTATTGAATGAGTGTGAGCGGATTTGAGAAATGTTTCGAGGAAACGACAAACAACGTCATTATGAATCGATTGTTTCCTGAAAAGGTGACGAAAGTGGCAAAAATACTGGCAGAATCTAGAGCTCTTATGGACCCAAAGCCCATGGTGACAAATTGATGTGTAGTTCAAAACTGCCATTCACCCCTACGAAAGGTGTAAACTACGTGAAGTATTTGTTCAAATTCCAATAAAATTACAGTGCAACTCGTGCTCAGCGCTATATTATAAAAACCTCGGTCGCAATTTAAACGAATTGCGGGTAGATCCCATATTTTGCGCTCAGAGCAGAGATCGCAATTTCCCGGTACACTCGGAAAAGCTACAAATGTTCGTGACTCGTTCACGTCAGAAAATTACATTTCATAAAATTTCTAGTGATGTTAAAACGTCGACATAGTTTAGTCTCATTAGGAGAGTAAGTTATTTTTTACAGTATTTATTACGACTTCTTTAGGTTCCTATTTTTTATCTGTTGATGTTGCTACACGAAAGAATAATTCTAAACTTCTTCTAAAATACATCAAATATAAAATATCTATGTTTTAAATTATGTTTTCCAAAATTAAGCTATTGCAATAGTTCTGTTAGACTTCTTCTGGGTAAGTTTGCTCCGTCGTCGAATTTGTCTCTGTCATATCTGACCTAGACTAGAGTCAAGAACAAACCCATGGTAAATAACAAAATTACAAAGGCTAGTAAAGGAACAAGCTGCTTCTATGTCTATTTCCCCAAAAAAACTCTTCCAATTTCATGTTCAGCATAGAAGCTAAACTACCCATCCAAAAACCCGAATCAAAACTATCGACAAACCGCGCCCATCCCTTGCGTTAACTGAAGAGCGTTTCCTGGCGCGGTTTGCAGGGATCACGCGTCGTTGCTCGAATCACACGTCTCGTTTCACAAGATAACAATTTGCGAGCGCTTATTTACCCGCGCGTACCTCGCCTGCGCCAAATTGGACCGTTGATCTTACTACCCGTACGTATGTGCTATGTATCTTTGAATTTAGGTTACGCGATTTTAATGGGCGGGCGTGTGCGGCGTTTCTATGTAAAAATGTGCGTACAAAAGGTTTTGGTTTAAATGGTATGTGTGTTTTTGTTGAAATGTTGGGGAGAATTTGATGGATCTGTGGTTTGAGTTGTAGTTTCGAAAAGGTGCTCATAGAAAACACTAAAGGCTTTAAACGACTTCATAAAATATACGCTTAACCGGTAGATATAAGTCAGTATTCAATTCTAAACAGGCAACGTCAACCCTCATCTAATTAGCCTAACAAATCACTTAACGAAACGCTTCCGTCGTACTACGCGGAAAAATTTCCGCTTTCCGAAAAAAAAAAAGCTAAATACGGAAAAAGTAACCCTCTTCAGGGGTTTCCATACATCTTGCTCACAGTTCCACCGGCGTTTCCTTCACTTGTCTGGTTTATCAGCAACGGAAAAGCATTGCTTCCTGTGCTATCCGCCGGACTTTTATTTCGGAGCTTTTTCTTTATTTCTTTGTTTTTCGCCGATACGATTAGATAGTGTCGTGTTTTGTGTTACGCATCAACGTCGTCGTCGGGGCTCGAGAACCGTGATTTTATTTAGTTCATAAGCCGTTAAGTTGATATCACTATAAATATATTGTTTGCAAACTCTTTTGGGATTACCGTTGCAATTAGCGTGACTTTGACGTCTATTCCAGGTGATCATTAGTGACAACAAATGCCTACGGCAGTAGAAAAAGCTTCAACAATGTTTCATTTATAAGTTTGGTCAACTAATCTCACACTCCTACATTATGTATTCTTCAAATCATTCACTAAGGATTAGCCATTCTCAACCAGTCGGCATAATTGTCGTCAACGTTCATCAATTTCTTCTCGCCCATAAATTAACCGTAAACTTTCAATAGGATTTCACCGATCATTGTCACATTACAGAGGACACATTATCGTGAAATTATGGCCACCTTATACGGTCACGTTTCAACCATTAACGGGAGACAAAACGTTCTAATTCCTGACACCACCAAATATTCACGAACGGTCGGCTATCATTGCGCAAAAAAACGGATCGAGTACAAAAAACGGGTCCAGATATTTAAACGAAATTAGGCTTTACTATGCAAGTAATAGAGTGGTGTGTAACTGCATAGTGGGTGTCACGATGTCCCATTGATCGGGTATCAACAGCTCCCTACTGATTGGCACAAAGCAAGTCCATCGTTTGTTCGCTGATCGGTGAACAATCGCGCCGCTGCCAATTGTCCGTGTTTTCGGTTTTGTTTTGTTGTAAAAATAACACAAACAGACGAACAGTAACATGATATTTATGTGCGAGGGCAGAGTGGCTTGCAGTTTTGAAAAAACATCGATAAAACCGTCACGTACATACATACCCATGTTGGTACTTTACCTACATGAGAGAACGGGTAAGTCAAAATAAATATGAATGTATGTAGAAAGTTTAAACGCTTCGCATTTTTTATGTTGTTGCTCTTTTTGATTAATCATTTAAGTACAATAGGTTTTGTTTTCTGATTTAAATCATCTAAATAGCTACAGCTGAAACTTTAAAATGGTGCCGATATGTCGTCTTAGTCAATTAATTGCTTGATTGCGTCTCAATCAAAACGCAATAAACCGCCAAAAAAACCACTATTACGTAAGCGCAATCGAATCCTTTGGGAACCAGCGCAAATACTCCGCAGAGGTGCAACCTCACATCTGGAAGCGTTAAAACGGATTAACAAGAAGATTACAAGCGAAAAAAACTACGCACAGTGCGACAAAGACACCGGCGGCTTCGTCACGGTGACAATCGGTGGGATCCGGAATTATTCGGTTATTTCCAGTATGTTTTTTTGTAGATCATAGATGCTGTTTTTGGTGTCAGATGTAGACCAATAAAGTTATAGGGTGCGAGGTTTTTAAGCTGCGCATGAGCGATTTTAGAATTGGGGTTGATAAACGGGAAACCAAATACGCAACGTTAAGTTCGGAAATAGTTTAATGTAATGAGAAAACTATTTTAAGGAAAATAATTAGGTACTTATAAGCTTTGTTTATTACGAATAGTTCACACATACTCGCATATTCTGACCCGTTTCAAAATAGAACAACAGTGCAACGTCAAAGTTAGCAACTTGGCATCGGACGCATCAACAACTGCCTCTGCCGAGCATTCAGTGTAAACAATGCTTAACCTAACCCAATAACCGGTGCTATATCGCATTGCTTTCGGAGTATTTCGTTATTTTGTCTACACGGATGCTGGCGATGGTATACAAGCGACCAGTTACATAAGAAACTTCGTATTCCGTTACCATCCTCTTTTCACGTCTAATTATCGAAGTTTAGGTAAGGGCGAGGGAGGTCTGCAAACACTGGTGGTGGGTAACATTGTGGCGCGAACGTGCCGTGGCTTCGACTCCACAGGCTATTATTGTTCTGGCCAGCTCAGATGAAATATTGCCCCACTGTGCACGCCCGCACTGTTTTGCGAACACGAATTTGTTGGGAAAAATATTGGAGCAAATAAGAAGCCGCAGAGAGGACTCGTGAGTAAACTTTGCAATGAGATTACCTATACAATATATAGGTGTATGGAAAAAAGTTCGAGGCCAAATTGAAAAAGCTATTCTGTAGACGCCAATTCTCTGTTTATTTACTTGTAAGCTACAGAACAAATCGCAAACAGAATAAATGTAAACCCGACGGAATGTTTCTAACGTAAACTAGCTCTTAACTATGTATCATTGAAAAATTGTTTGCACATGTCATTAAAACAATACGTCTAAACACAATAAATTAATAAAAAAAATCACACGACATTGCGCAAGTAAAAGACCGTATCCGTCAAATTCGAATCTGAGGGGAGACCGGGGCAAAGTGACAATGACGGTGAAGCAAAGATAAATTTCTATCACGCACGGGATTAGCAGGCATTGTGTAACAGTGTAAGATTAACTGATAAGTGTCTACTTGTTAATAATAAGAGTAATGTTTATACAAGACGAGGGGCAAACCCCTGCATGATGTTGTCAATATTTATGAAGATGTTTTTTTATTGAAGTGATAGGCTACCTTGCCAATTAAATAGAGAGATGGGGAAGGAATATAGAAAATATAAATCGATTATGATTGTTAATATTTCGTAAAACATTAGTGGATTACTATTTGAGGCGTTATATTTGTAATTTCCGCGTATGTTTGCCTTATTTATGATGTATTTTACATACGAAAAACGTTTTATCATAAAACTTTTTATCATTCTTAACATATTGTTGATTTATCAATGCTTATTTCAAATGATAGCCGATCAAACGGTGGTGTCAGATGCACCAGGTGTCAATTTGACAGCTTCTGTCTGTCATAGATGCCGCATTGATCCGCCATTGCGATTGTAATGCATTGCGTGACAAATAAATAGTTCACTTCTCTACAACCGAGTATTTTGTAGGTAACTATAATATTATTTTGGAGATCTTGATGATTTAGATGGATTGTGTGTTCTCTTTGCTTGCACAAAACTTATGTTTTATTGGGAAATTTCAAAATATTATTTATTTCAAATAAACAGTAGGAACGGAACAGTCATGAACAAAAACAAATAACAGGTAATCGACCTAACGAACGTTACGATATTATCATTCTGATATAAAATCATTGAAATTATTATTACATCATTTTAATTACTATGGTCTTTCCTTATACAATTTAAAGGTTAAATAAATTTGTCCGCCACTGTTCGCCGTCCCAATGACAACTGCACATCACATCTGTACTCTCTTTGTAAGCTGAGATCAGTGCGAAACGTATAAATATCATCAATGGAGGCAATAATCATTGTAACAATAATATTTTTTATTGTTATTATTACAATATGTGGGGTTTGACAGCCGCCTACCGTAATGAAGATGTAATAGGGCCGCGTGTATCACTAATCCTTTGCCGAAGGGGGTGGCCAGAAATGAAAGGATGTCACACGAATATGACAGATATTTTGACAGTAATGCAACGGATTCGACGCTACTGACTGATCTGCGGAATTAAAATTAACGCTTTTTAATTCATCGGTCCTGGGGATTATAATTTAAATAGCTGGAGTGTTTCAAACAAAATGAAAGCTTAAAGCTCAAAAAGCGTTATATATTAACATAGTATTTCGCTTATAGTATAACTGTAACTTCTCGTCTATGATAACCTTGATTCGTTTAAAAACAGAAGTTGCAAAATATTAGCTCCACAATAATAATGAAAACTAAAATTGTGCCTATCATAAAACCATAGATATTCACATAAAATAAACATCATTAACATATTACTCGGGCAACAACGCTTCCCGGAGAAAAATCAACAGCACGTAATAAATCATTCATGGCCAACCTTTGTGAAGCCCAACAGAGAATTATCGACACAGCTTTTTAATTCAGGCACGAATAAAATATTCATATACCAATAATAATTAGCGGAATCCATTACATGCCAATTTCACATCACGGTTAAAAATTGTCCCCACGTTACCCTATCAAAAATAATGAACGAATCTATAATATTCATAAGTTGATTGACATTTGATGTGACCTTTGTCCCAAACTAGTTTGTCTCATCAGAAATTCATCATATCATTATTAATTTTCTAAAAATTGTTAAATAAACTGATATTGATTTGCATGTGGCTCAATAAGGGTTAAGATAGTAACGGTACAAAATAAATAATAATTGATCTCTCATCAAAACCAGAAATGATTTTTGCTGACAACCGCTTAAGATCTGTGAGAAAAATATTTAAACTTTACTTCGAGTGGTAATCGAATAAAGGAAGTTGTATTAGCGAACTAAAAAGAAGATGCGTTTCAAGAGATTTGGTGACGTTTTTATTGAAAAAAAAACTCGCCAATCAAGTTTTCATTTTAAAGTTTAAATACGGCGACATCTCTATTATACAATTTGCCGTTACCTCGGTTTTTTGGTTAAAAAGTGTGAATTTGTTGAAAAAATTGTTGACGGGGGTCACGCCACTACCAAAATTAGGGTATATTCGCAACCTTTGAATGCACTTTGACACGGATGCTCAAAAAAGAATTCTTTGATAACCCTGATGTTTTTTATCGAAGATTTTTATTGAGATATCGACGTTTGGGTAACGGTGGTTAGATAATATAACCATCACTGATTTAACAATGAATTTAACCCCTTTAAGTTTGCGTAGACATGTGATATTGCGATTTTAATCATTTTTTAGTAATAGTGTAAAATACGGGACGATTAATCGAAGGTAACGGATTTTTTTTTCAAATTCATCGTACAAGTATTTTAGATTGAAAAACATTAAAACATTTCTTCAAATAATATGCAGGTAAATAAATGTATACCTACTTCTATCTACAACTATTTATACATCGTTCATCCAAGAGTCACGGCAACCGATCAGTCATAATATGTATCTTTTGAAAAATCAAAGGGACAATGATCATTACCACCACTATTATTGGTTACCGAAGCAAGTTCAAGTATCAAAGGTTCCTTCACAAGCACCGAATCGGAAGCGTGGTCAGCGTTTGTGCCACAACGGGCACCTCTAATGACGTACCGAAATTGGCACTTTTAACTGACGTCACGTACGGTACCAGATCAAGAGATTTGTGGTTGCTGAAGCGAAGAAAGCAAACTGTAGAAGAATATAACGATTCTAATATGATTGTTGGTGTTATGTGTGAAGTCGGCAAGAATTTAGTCATATATCTTAATGGTTACGCTGTATTGGTTCTCTGACGACGAGCATGTAAATAGAATACTTTAAACGAGAATACTATTTTAAGAAATTTAAGATAGATTTTAACGTTACCAGCCATTTATATACTGGAAACTGCTTTGTTTATAAAATCCACATTTATTTACTAAATTGTCAGCAGTTAAGAAGACCCGAATCCCTTTTCAATATAAAAATCAATTATGTACAGCAAAATGCAATGCGGCATTCATGAAAAAGAGCTTCTTTCGTGTTGCTCCCAAAATTTACAATAAAATACCCATAAGAATCCAGGCATAACAAGTATGCCAATAAAAAATCAAAGGTTTTTTTCATAAATTATTAGTTGAGAAAATAATATTACTATGCCCTAGATGATTACTTAAATGATAAAACACTTTAACTATTAAGATAAAATAATACCTTTATTTAACCTATATTTCATGCATGTGTTCTGTAATTATGTTTGTTTTTTTTCTATCTTAAATAGCATCTACTGATATTTGTATGTCATCAATGACAAAACATAGTGCGACATATGTATCTAATACCTTTAAACGAGCAATTCTTATATATTGTATATATATTATCTGAATCTCGGAAACGGCTCCAACGATTTATATAAAATTTAGTATGCAGGTGGTTTCGGGGTCGATAAATCGATCTAGCTAGGTTTCATTTTTAGAAAACGTTTACCAAAAAAACCGAGCAAAGCTCGGTCATCCAGGTACCTACTAATTATTATAAGACCTTGACCTTTAACCTTTATACCAAATAAATTTTCTGATTCTGATTTTGAATAGTGAAAAAGATTTTATGCGGTACAAACATCAAACTATTTAATTGTTGTCTGCAAGACATTGCCTTGTGCGATAACACCGCCTATCACTTGTTTTTATTCATTTTTGTCCTGGGGCCGTACTATGAAGTCTTAAAGCGATCATGATTCCGCTCTAAGAGAGAGACGGAGCTTTAATAGCGAATAGCACAATCTCTTTTACATCATCGGAATTGGATGGCATTAGCACGTCGTAATAGGGCCACTGTTCTTATTATGAGGTATAAGTACAATAAAGTTCTTATATAATAATAAATCAATAAAATTGTTTTTTTTTTTTCAATATGTCGAATAGGTAGGTACTGTGGTTTTTGCTACTTTGCAGATATATTTAGAATGTAGGTACTTACGTTTTTTTCTGTCAGTTGTTTTGCAATATATAACGTAAAAACCAATCCATCGTTTTTATCTCTGTACCTACTATTAAGGATACCAGTATTTTTCGAAGGCAATCATTAAAAATAAGGAAAGTTAAGTATTAAGTTATTTAGGTACTCATAGTAACTCAACGCGTGCTAGACATAAAATGCGTAACAAACAACAATGTATATAAACCTATTTACTATTACCTACATTCCTTATATGTAGTTGACTACCTAAATACTTATTTTTTAGAAGCATCGGAAATGTGCCCAACAGAAATTTTAAAAACTTATTTTATAAAGTTAGAAACTGTTTCGAAAATAATATACTCTGATCGAAAGCTCTTTTTTCCCAAAACAGTGGAGTGGAAATTCCAGCAAAAGATTTGTAGATAATTACTTAATACTTTATCAACAACTAGCTTTTGCCTGCGCCTTTGCTTGCGTTTAAGTTATCGTCTTCAGGGTCCCATCTACATTATATCTGTACTAAAATTAATCAAAATCAGCGTATCAAACAAACAAACTCACTTTCACATTCTTATTAGGTGATATTAGTTTAAACGTTATTAACTATCAATGACTACAAAATAACTTTTCCACGAACCATTCTAATCTAGCCTCAGCAATGTCATGACAGCTCAACTACTTCATTGTGCAAAAAAAGATAATAACGTTGTCTCTGGTCCCAACAACCGGAACTATATGTCCGTCAGAGGACATAACAATGCGGTGGTTTGACTGCAACCTTACACCCACGGTTCGCGCATGCGCACTATCTGTCTACTAGCGACTCCCGCGCAGTTTGACTGCCTGTCATTCGATAGGCGTTTGCGCATCGCAGCGCTATTATGTCCGATTCGCGTCCGGTCTTTTATGCTGACGGGAGTTCGCGAAAATATTTTTGTGTAATGATTTGTAGTTTTTTTTTAAGTAGATAACTAGTTAGGATTAGTATGGTATTTATTTTATTTGGTATCAATGATGATAAACCAGATGTGCTGATTTTGTAGGACTCACAAAATTGGTTGGATTGGTTTTGCTCAAACAGAAAATAACTAAAAACAAACGCCTTTTTTTAGTTTCTGAAACTGAGACAACATGTATTTAATTTGTTGAAGATCAACCATTCAAATAATGCCTACTTATTTATTGCGCTACATTGATCTCATTCAAAAATCTGCACGACGACACATTGCAAGTAACCCAATACTTTTACTTTACTTTAAACATGTTCGCGTAATCCAGGAATCCGATCCAACAATTGATTTCCGTTTCCTACCAGAGATAACCTCGCCACACCCCTCGCAAAAATCTCTGATGCATTCAATTGAACAATTTATTTCATTCATCGGATGCTCACATGTGCTGTTTAGATTATCTACGGATAATGTAAGATTTTGCGGGGATTTCGTTCATACAGAAACCTTGAAAATAGTGATTGATCTCACCAAAATTCATCACATTATAATTTATACCTACAAATGGTGTGAAAAGCACGTTTTTATCTCAAAAACAATTTAAAGACAGCCAAAAAAATGTGTCCCTATCCTAAAATGATTTAAAAGTTTGTTCAGACGTCATAAGCTCAAAACAAATTAAAAATAATGAAGTGTGCAAGTTAGTGAAGGAGTGCACTCAAGATGACACGACTGAGCTCAAGGAAGATCAATAAAATCGGCAGTTTATTGCATCCGTGCATGCCAGAGTTTCAGTTTCGGGACATAATTTATGAATTGGACCGACGTTTTTGACACTTGCACTAGACACTTGTACCCAGAACAAGTGGTTCATTGTAAATTAACTAAAACAAGGAAGAATGAGTGCCTTGTCATCACTCTTTTATGATAACTTTCAGTAACGTTTGTGCATTGGGACGAAAGCACAGGTGGACCGTTTGTGGAATAGTTATGACTGGATGACTAACCACCGTCTGAACTGGAGTTTGTTTTGATTTTTCGACTCACAACTTATGTAGTGACTCATCAAAGCATATAGGACCCATACTTAGGACATAGTACAGACATTAAAAGCACTTACCTCCCATGCAAATCGCCTATCTTTTGGCTGATTCTCCAACAACCCCAGAAAAGGTCCATATTGAGTTCCATTAGCAATATTCGCTCTAGCAAATATCCCTCCACTTTTGAACATCAATTCACTAGGTAAGATAAAGTCTCTATCCCCTGGATCGTCATCTTTCGTCCCATCTTCGTTTTTGACCGATTTTAGATGGTCTAAAGATCTGGGAAGATATCCTCTTCCATAGTCGGAGAAGTTATTGGCTAGATAGGTGTCTGAGAGACCAAAGTCTAGAGTACCGTAGTACTCTTTAACGTCTGTTCCTGGAGGCATGTTTTCTTGCTTGATGTGAACTAAGGTGGGCGCTGATTCTGATGTGGCAGAGTCAGTCGGGCTCGGCGGAGGACTGCCAGACTCTTGGCTGTCTGCTGCTGTGGACAAAATATTCTGGATTAGTAACAGGTAATTTTTTATTGTCGGTATGTTTCTTTGGGCATTGCTCGCAGAATAGATGTTCAATGGGGCCGAAAAGTTCTAGAGTGGCGACCGCGTACCGGAAGACGTAGCGTTGGAAGGCCTCCCACCAGGTGGACCGATGACCTGGTGAGGGTCGCGGGTAGCCGATGGATGCGAGACGCACAGGACCGGTTGTTGTGGCGACACGCGCGGGCAGGCCTTCGTCCAGCAGTGGTCGTCTTTCGGCTGATATAATGATGATGATGAATTTTTTATTACAGTTATCAGGGGACATGAATACGGCAAGGTATAAGATAGAAATCTTTTGATAATTTCTGATGCAGCTTATAGCAATCTGCTAATTGGAATGATACTACTTTACTAGCGCATTAAATATAACTGTTTATCATTGTCGAAACAGTTAAGATACTAAACAATGGTTAGTTAAAATATCACTCCTTCATCATGGCGCATAAAACATAACTTTTAAAACGACCACTATTATCTGTTATCTCATTTAGTGTCCTTCGTTTACTAAACAAAATATTAAGTGTAGCGTTACGATCGCGACTTCTCATTATTATATTGATTAAGTTTTAATTTCCAGACATGTAGACGACACGTCTATTAATAATTAATATTCGTTTGCATTGTGTTCATTACCGGGACGGGTTTTAATCTAATCAGACGATTATGGACCATGGAGGCTCCTGTTTAATTTGTAACTGTTGCATGGTGACAATTGTCAACCCTATGAACTTATGGTTATAGAAAGTAGCCTATAAAACTCAGCTATGGTGTGGCTTCCTATCCGTGAAATAATTTTTGTAACTGCATTTTACCACTTCATAAACCAGCTTTAGATCCTTTGAATTTAAATGTTAAAATAGATCTCAACAGTTTGTAGTCTTAACTAAGAACAGTTCTAATGCTGATATTTTAACACACATTTCACATGGAGTAGTAGATGTAGAAAATAATAATAACAAACAGTTTAAAGCTTGAATGCTACATCTAAATAATTAGATATGATGAACCGACAAAAACATTCTTGCTTCTATAAAGAAAATTTCATTTTTGAAAAACGAGAAATTATTCTCATCATATTTCTTAATGTCTCCTTGCTCCTATTATTCTAATTCTTAATTTAAATATTTTCCTTCGCTTGAACATTGCATGTCTGAGAGCAATAAACTCACTGGCTGGTATGTTTTATAGTTTAGCATCAAGCAACGAGCGAAATATAAAAAAAGTGAAGACGTGCAAGATGTTGATCGCTTTATGTCTGTTTCCGCTGTTCACAAAGAACTTCCGCTTGTCTCTGGTCTTGTCTTTGGTTCATCCCTACTAAATGCAAATTCACAGTCTGATATTTATTTTTAACTTTTATTAATTGAACCTTCAATTTTTAGCCTTATGTTTTTGGTAATTTGTGGTTTGAGATGGGACGTTTTCTTCTGCTATATGGAAAAATGGATAAATGTAGGTACCTATCTATTCCTTACTTCTGAAAATCTTTTACAGTCTGTTTGTTGGCTGGTTTCGAAATGGAAAACCTCTTTTCCAATTTTACATAAGAAAGAGAAAAACTTTATTTGCGCCAATGACGCAAACTATCAAAACAAAATAAATGATTTATGCATTTCAAAGCATAGCTTTCATATATCAAAGATATTTTTTGACCAGATTTTTATGTCATGTCTAGTTTGAAACAAAAGCAAAAAGGGTTTTCCGGAAATTTAACAAACGAAATATTAAGATAAGGATTGACCTAAATAAATAATACTTTTGATTAAATTTACCTGTTCATAGACGTTTTAAATATTTGTTCCAAACCTACTAGACTATTATTCCTAAACTATAAATTAGGAATTCCGGAGTTGAGCACGGTTTATCCCGCAATAGTGTGTATATGTATCAAATGAATGCCGTTTACCACGTAAAGTAATAATTAGGCTTTTTAATTTAAAATAAAATCTATAAAAAGAATCGAACAACAGACAGACGTTCTCAAAATAACAAAGAATTATTCGATCCACCCCGTGTTTACCGAAGAAGACTAAATTCATAGAATACGCGTGCTATCCATAAACGACCCTCTGTAAGAGACACGCCATTAATCAAACTACCCTTTATACTACAACTCTAATATACTTGTTAAAACAACCCCCTATCTTGTCTTCATAGCACGTGGCACAGAAAAAAAGGCATAAAATTGCTCGGAAATAATGATAACTGCTTTACATTATAAAGTGCAGCGTTGAATAGGCAGGATGGATATTGTCCATGGCTATAGAATACTTTGAATGTACTTAAGAACATTTGAACCCTGTTGCTAAGCCAGTTCACCTGTCGTCGGCGATTGTTCTTGATTTAATTAATAACTGGAATTAGTGCTAAATAACAGTTCCTTTAGAGAACTGTTACAAATAACGCTTTGATAATTGAGTAACAGTTCTTTAGTCTACTCTTTAAAGTAACGCTTTATGTTAGGAACTTGTTAATGAGAAGAAAATTTGAATTTAGAATTTTAAATTTCATTTGTTTTATCTAGGTTGTAGGCATTTAATAAGCGAATAGGGCTAGGCCCTGGATATATTGATAACGCAAGAAAGTGATTTTCTAAAAATGAGTCAAGATGGAAGTAACAGGAAAATTAAACCTTATCTTTTCAGGTTTCATAAATTTGTAGGACCTTGTACTAATCATTAAATAAGACAGGCACAACCTACGTCCTAATCATACGATTGGAAATTTCGTTCTCCATTAAAAACAGTTATCGGGTCATTTCATTCAATAAAACAAGCCCCAATGAACGCGATAAAACCACGCCGTCTGCGGAACAGATAATAACAGAATGATGAATGACAATTCCGTGAATCATCTCGTTCGGTTGCCATAGATCGTAGACGCGCTGTCTGCGCCCGCTTCTAAAGCATGCGGTACTAGATGACGATTAATAAACTGTCGTAAAAATGTGCCAAAAGAACGTGACAATTTGCTTTTTATCTTAAGATAGGTCAGGTTATATGTCACTAGTAGTTTTTACACGAGATAGAGCTTATTTATTTGTGGTTTTAAACGTCCATAATTGGGTGATAAATTGGCGAGAATCGAGTTCAACGGCGGGGGTAATTGGAGTACCTACGTTAAGCGGGAGACTTTTTTAGACTTATAATAATGAAAATGACCTGTGTTCCCGGTTTCTAATGCAGAACGTTTTTTTTTTAATTTTAAGCAACCGTTGTTCCTATAACAAAGCATCAACGGACCCACTTTCTTACAGACATCTTATACAAATAATACCGATGCAAACCTGGGACGTACCAACTTAAGGAATGGAGTCCCATAAAACTGATGTTCGAATTTCAAATTCAAATTAGCCGTCGCAAGGTCCATTTGTCGCGTTTGACCGCGAACGCTTCGTGCTTGGACAATGCGGACGAGCCGTCGTTAAATCTCTGGTTTCCGCAGAAACGCGCGACAGATTTAAAATAAGAACATGCACAGACATAGAACACGGTGGAGCGGCAAAACAATCTTCTAAGTTTTTCTTCGAACGGAAGATTGCTAGTGTGTTCTAGGCTTTATGTTGCCGTTCCGTTAGTTTGTAATAAACTGATTGGTGGAAATTGTTTAATGTTAGAGACTGATTTTTGTTCGTTTCTTAAACGAAATATGACTGATTTATCAACTTCGAAATTAAAAAAGCTCTTGCTACGTTAATTTTAGTATCAAACAGAAAATCTGAAGAGCATCTCATGTGGTTTTTAGTCCAATGGACCCCACGGCTTGCCGATTTCACGTGTTAGCCACGGAGACTGACAATAAGCGCGGTTTACGTCGTTCTCTGTCACGACAGTTCACGGCCCGGCTGTGTTGACTCATAAAACACTCTTAACTCGACAAAAGACGCGCGATAATCGCGCTATACCAAAACTTAACGCTTTATTGTTCAAGTTAAGGTTTAAATTCGTTTGTCAATTATTTTTAACAGGTGTATGTGATGGCAGGCTAGTGCTGGGCTAGCTCATCATATTCGGCGGCACCGTTGAGAAATTCACTTGCCGCGCGGCCTGAATGGCTAGACGTTCGCGGAAACCCGTACTTTCTAACATTACCTAGGTGCGGTACGCTTTAATGAGTCAGTTGTAACCATGGTTGCTTATGTAAATTTTCACATAAGAAATTAACTGAAAGATGCTTTCAACTCCAAGATTATCATATGAAAAGGTGCTGGTGTCTCAAAGTGGGTGCGTATTCTCTTATTGTGTTCCATGCTATTGCAATATCATTCATCGGGATATTAGAATGTTTCCTATGTCTAAATATTCATAATAGCGAGTATGGAAATAGGTAAGTACGCGTCTATTTCAATGGGGATTAGTTATGTTCTAATTATAACTGTAGGTAATTTGCGGTTACAAACTAACGTTGTTAATTATAATGTTAATTGATAGTCATAATTATAATTTACTAGTAGGTACGTTTACCTATTAGTAAGTCTACAACTACGTAAATTGCGGTTACACATTTCAAATCGGGTAAACAGCCCCGAAAATTATCGAAAACCAATTTCACAAAAAATAATATAAAAGTCGGTGTCGATATTTTCGAAGCTAATCAAACAAGCCAGTATTCCGATTCTTTTTCGCACTGGCGTGTTGTAAACAAGATTTTAACAATGCAAGGTGTGTTGCACAAGATGCAAACATTCTTTTGGACCCGGCGGCGTCCGCCAAACGGTCACAGCCATAAACTATGAAAAATAAAAAATCATCATCGTAGATTCGTAAACTTTTTTCGTTTTCGCACACCCTTGACAGAACCACAGATAATGTCAAGAGCGTAGATAAAAAAGAGACGGTTAGTGATGTTTATTTGTGGTTAACAAGCGAAATAATTTGAAGAGCTTTTGGCCTCTTTGGGCTTATCCTGTTATCTGATTTCACGGTCATTAGACTGTTTGTCGTTTTGAAGTAGAAGATTGTACAAGATCGTCAATTAAGAAAAGTAAAGGTATGTACCATCTTTGGTGTTGTAAGTAGACTTTGATGATACATGAAATTGGTGACCAATTGAATTGTTATTTAATAGGAATGGATTGGGCACTGAAAAAAGTTTTAAATACTTACAAAGATATGTAGCGAACATGCAAGAAGAAAAATTTATAAAAAATATTATTCTGAATTAAAGAAATCTTGTTAAAGTATAGTGAAGGAAGAAACGCTTTTCTTTAGTTTTAGTTAAACAATGTAATGTAATCTTCAATTGGTCAGTACACTTAAAAGTACATTTTTTTAGGGAACTTAGGTACCTAGTACTAGGGAAAAATAAAGTTGCGGCGGGTTTAATTTCTAACCCATTTTTACCATTAAACGTGTGGTCTAAGCTAGGCAAATAGAATAAAAATAAATTTATTAAAAATAAAATATAGGTTACAAATTGTGTGTTATACAAATGTGTTTAGTTTCTTTAAAAATTAAGCATAAAAGAATTTTCAAAGACTTCCTGCACTAGGCTAGGCCTGTCCCGCAGGAAGCTTTCTTATTACTTTTTGGCAAAAGATAATGAGTGTTAATAATATAAAAGAAATCTTTGCTTTCGAAAAAAATGTACGTTAAGGCTGTTACTGCACACAATATTCTTAGGTACTAACGTCGCCTACTTGAAAGTAGGAAACCTAGATAAATACCGCCTATATCTAATTTCATTGTTTGATATCAAGTTCAACTACAGACTGTATTTTTTTCTTCCAACAGCACACATTTAAAAAATTTCTCCATCTATTAAAAACTCACCAGACATCTTCATTCTGTAACTCGTTTCAAAATTCAGCATTCGTACAAATATTTATTATCATTGTCCGTAATCACTAATAATTATTAATTTAATGTAATTAAAATAATCGCGTTAAATCAAATTCACTAATGGGTGGATTGTCACAAACAAAAAAAAATTGTTTTAACTAAACACTAAAGTCTGCACAACACAATTAGAGATGAGTGATGAATTCAAAATTTGAATTTTAGAATTAGATTAATTTTTTATGTAGTGATGTACGGTATACTCGTACGCGTGACGGTATACTCGCGTGTGATAGTGCGGCACGGTATGTGCGGCGTCGGCGACGCACTGTGCCAGAATAACGCGAGAGGAAGCGAGAGCCAGCTCATCCCTAGGATCCCGAATCACATACCCTCGCCCGGGCGACCCCCCGCGCACCTCACCCGCACCCCTACGCTGTCTTTGTGTTACACCCCTCTCTCTCACACAAACGTTTCGGGGTCGCTATACAAGGTTACCGTCTGAAAATAATCGGAGAGATTTTTCAATGGACAGCGCTTTATATTTTGGAAAATAGTTGGCTGGAGTTTTTGAAAAGCTGTTGTTAGAGCTTTTTGTGTTTCATTAAATCCTGAATGGAAAGGTTATGTTTTTGAATCAATCCATTCAGATTCAGATTCAGGATTAAGTTTTTTCTTTAGTAGAAATTACTTTGATTGTTTATTTTGGATCTATTTTTTCTAGTAAAGTTATGTCTAAGTATAGGTCAAGTTACCAACGAAGGTAATACCCAGAAAGGCTTCGTCCGATTCTTTGAAAGTAACCCCCTTCCTCCTTCCTGAAGCCCCATAATTCTTTCATAAACTCATAACAAGATTACAATAACGACACTATTACAATATTTTACACCGGGAGCGACCTACAAACAATGGCCCTTCACTTATCGACGGTGCTTTATAACAAATCACTTGTACAACACGGCCAGATAGCTTAGACCTCTGATATTTCAATTGAATACCTCTCTTTGTGCTGTGAATGTACGGCGTGGGGGGGTGGAGTGGGTCGGTTAGTGCTGGTCGCTGATACGAGACAAGGCGCCGATTAAGAAAACAAACTTGATTGAATACGAGCCAGCAAGCTGGAGTCTTATCGTATCGTATTCGATCGTTCTGTAAGGCTACCGTGCTGATTTTTGCCAATTCAAATCATCGGGTGATTTGGAATTGCTCACGCACAACGAAAACAGCTGAAAATTCTCGACCTTTTTTTTTTACAGACATTGTAAATTCTGACTCAACCTTTTCGGGTGATTCGAATTAGGAGTTCTGATAATTCAGGAAGGATGCTTTTGCGATTACTAATTTCAGGATCAGTCGTAATTAAAATATTCCTTCCTTGCAAAAGCCCTATTCCAAAAAAATAACATCACAAAACAATCTAAACAACTTCATAATACGCAAGACGTCCATTCTCTTAAGCGAATAAAATTTCAGTGCACAGCTGCGTTTTATTCAGCGTTGTTGAAAATAGCTATCGCCGTAGAATGTGCCAAGCGAGACGGCAGATAAACTAGATAACGCTCAAGATCTCCGGCGGGCGGCGCCATTGGTCGCCGCGGGCGGTGGGCGCGGCTTCACCAGTGATGCACCAATGGGATGCGCCTTATTATCTGCGTCTTTGTCTGTCAGCGGATTCTGTAGTGATGTGGCAGGTGCTTCGGGCATCGAGAACGAGGACGGCGGTATATACCTACCGACGACGCCGAAAGTACTGAAAATACCCATATAGGTACCTATAGCGGTACAGCTCTATCTGCTAACGGTAATGGCCGCTTGAGCTCCTTTGTCTTTTATTTGCCGGATAAATAAGGCGTTTCTATTGATTTTAATCGCTATTCGGAACAGGATGGGATAAATCTATTTCCTATTTAGTTGAAGTAGACTTGGAATAACCGCAGTTTGTGTCGTTGGCTGAAGATACGTTTAGGTATGAGTTAATTATATTAATCAACAGTCTGTTTGTAGCTTCCTGTTGATTCCGTTTCCGGTTCGTTACTTTTTGATATGGTAATATTTACCGATTATTAGTTACCATTGGAAGAAGACAGGTATAACGACATTTTATGCAATCATTCATTTTATTGAATTATAAACAATATTAATTGAATTATAAAAAAATTGAATCTAAATTGTTATGTTTTCTGTGACCCAAGATAAAGAAGTACATAATTCAACGCTACATATATCACAGATTACTGTCACATTACGAAATTGCTATCTTTACATTCAACGCATTATGAAAAATAACAAAAGAATTATACTACGTAGAACATAAATCGTCTGAAAAATTAAATACAAATTCATTCCATTTTTCATCTGTGAAAAATGGAATGAATTTTTCTTTTGTTTTTCAGACGGCATTGGATGGCTCTTTATAGCTGAACTTCAATATTACCTACCTATATATATGTAAATATTACTCCCGTTAGTACATAATTTATTTCTTTACCTAATACTATACGCACACAAATATACATAGGCGGACATAATGACTAAGAAGGTAGACGGTAGGTTTTGCTGTCAGTTTAAACACAGTCAAGGCTGTTATTGACGGATAACCTATCGTCTAATGCAGTGGCTGACTAAAATTGACTGACGAAAATCTGGATATTTGATTTTTACGTGAATGGATCTGTTTTTATATGATCATAGAATGGATCACTGCCCTTTTTTGAATCCCATATGTCAATAATATATAGTCGCTCTATTTAAGATTATTACGGTAATGTCGATTGAATTCCATCACTCACCATAAATCATTCGTCAATCATGACTTTTGGAATTGATTGACGTTGATTTTCTACCGGTCAACTTTTGGATGTAGAGACAAATAGTGGTAGGTGTACCTAGGTAAGTGGTGTGGTAACAGCAAAGAAACCATATTATAATTTTCTGTTTTGTCGTCAGAGATATGTAAGCAATCGAGTTTAATTTAAATTCTTATTACCTTTCCCGTGAATGACAAACTGAACACGAAAACGTGAAGGTGACAAGTGGAATCGATTTGTGACAGACACGATGGCCGATAATCGATTTCCCGTTTCTACCGATGCTGTAATCGATTCCTCGGTCCTTGTTTAATCGATTGTGTGTCAAGTTTTTATGGAAATTGGAGAATTGTAAATGTTCAGGTGTTAATAGGGAAAACTGTATTTCATTTCGTTGCATAGCGTTACTTTAACTTGCAAAACATCAAAGTTTAAGTAGAATAAGGGCCGATTTTAGAATTGAGCATTTGGAGTTTAGGACGTGTCAGACCCTAGTATAATGTCATTTGATTTTGAAAATACTGAACTACAAATTCGTTCAGAAAGTTCAATCGAAGATTTTTTATGTGGCTACAATTACTGTCCCGTAACACTTAAATACGTTTTTTTTTTAAGTTGAATAAGATAAGATTGGAAGAATGATTGGATTTGGATTGTCATGCATATAAAACCTTGCTTTTCCAATTTAATTTTGACATTGACAGATGTCGATAGTGTTATAAAAAAAAGGTTCCGACGAATTGAGAACCTCCTCCTTTTTTTGAAGTCGGTTAATAAAAAGTAGAATAGAATACTTAGTTGAATTTCATCATCATCCGCAATCTGACTTTAACTATTGATGAGCATAAGCATTTATCTCTTCATCAAATATAATCAATGAATCTCATTCATCTGTCACGGAAAAGCTCTGATTTCATTCATACTGCTAGCCTCCCAAAACCATAAAACTCAATTTTACTAGTTTCTAAAAAATGTCCCACATATCAAATTTATTCTGTCCCGCCGTACCTATATGAAATTTAGCCGGAGCGAGAATTTATATCATTTAATATACGACATTATGAATTTAAGGAAGGTGGTACCGTAACCGCAAAATGTTTTACCAACATACAATTATATCCGTGTGGAAAACAAATAATAATGTAGTTTGCATCTATTTTCAGAGGATTCATTCATTATTTTAAGATGTAATTGCGTACTTTTAGGTAGGTTCACATATAATCATCCAAATCATTTAAAACTCTTCCGTGTTTGACTGAGTGACTGACAGACAACGCATAGCCGAAATTACTGGTCGTAGAAAGCTGAAATTTTGCATGTACACTTTCCCAGGAACCTACATGCAAAATTTCTAATAGAGGATTTCCTGAAATTTCTACGAGAACAGAAAAAAAAACGCAAATGCGCGTGCCGCGTACAAAGTCGCGGGCAAAACCAAAGACCACCTTAATCAGCACCTTAATTAAAGGGTGAAAATTCTTCTCTTTTATCAAGGAATGTAAGTAAAATTATTGTAAACTAGCAGCGCGTGAAAGTCGGAAATGTTTCCGGGGGAAATTACTCCCGGGATGAATAGTATCTATGTCCTATTCCTGATTGTGGTCTGCCCGTGTGCCAAGGTTAGTTAGTCTAGATCCGTTCTGCTGTTAAGACGTGAAGAACTGAAGCGAAACAGAACAGACAGATAGACAGACAGAGTTACTTTCGCATTATGACGATGATGTGATCCGACCGATTTCGGCCAAGGCGAATACTTCAGCTCCGCTGTAGTTGTCGTTCGTGAGTACTTTCGCATTACAATACTAGTATGGATATGTACATAAGTTTTGTGTATTATGTTAGGTTTTCCTGAAAAATATAATGTCTGTTGTCGAGCCAATGTCCAATGTTATTTTTTATCTCGCGTCCGCTTTGTTGAATACCTACATTACCTACTAGAGGTGTAATGAAATGATCAAAACACTAAGTACGTAATAATACGGGAAAAATAAAACCTTGAAAAAATACTAACGTAGGTTAACGCTAATAATAGAATTAATACCTAAGTGGCGAAACCTAAAATGTCGCATGTTCTGTTCACGGAAAATACGTACCTACATAGGTATATGTATGAATAGATAAGTAGTTAATGTAATTAAAATCGTAACGATATTTTAAATAGGTACAGACGATTTATTTATTTAAACTTTATGTACAATAGTGGTACATGGGCGGACTTAATGCATCAAGGCATTCTCTACCAGTCAACCTTTGGGTTATAAAGATATGGAAGGGCAATGGTAATGGTAAAAAGAAAATATTCAAGTAATATAAGAAGACAATACAATTTCAAACGCAAAAGATAGGAAACCGTGCTATTTATTCTTTGTTTTTTGGCGCAGCCATGAGGCGTTTTTTTTTTATTTTATTGCCACTTTCATACCGCCAAATAAATTTTATTCCTTTCTTTCATTAATCAGATATCATGCAAGAGATTATTTCTTATAAGAACAAAACATAAATCATACGAAAGCACCCGCTATACATTCAGGGACCTCTTATGCTGACGATGTAGATTTCAAGGGCCAGTTTTTCAGATCACTTAAAATGGAGTCAAATTTAATTAAACAAAATCTGTTGCATCATAGTGCTACAAATTAACAAAAACAATCACAATGATATTAATCAACTTTAAAAAGTTATAACACTTCTATTTGCTGAACACAGAACTATGGCAGCCGTCGAAACAAACCCGAGGCAACCAATAGCATCCGAGCAGAATTCCAAATGACTTGGCTACGTGACACAGAGCGGCCCAGGGCCACTTCTGTGGCGACAACTTTGCTTGGGGATTCGTCCCACCACCCCCCTTTGTTAGTTGCGTGACAACCCTACAGGAATACTTGAGTGAAATAAGTGTGGTAAGAAAAACCATAGACCCGTAGGTCTACGGATCTTCAATTACCGAAAGCAAATCCACGAAACTAAAATCGATGGCAGATATCCCAAAACAAATAAAAGATTGATCTGTGGCAACTGAAGAATTTAGAAGAATAATGATGAAATAAGATCTGCCATTACAATTATCAAAGTGTAGTAAGTTCTGAACATTGAAATTGTTTAGGGAAGACACCCCACCTCACGTTTTCACAGCACAAAATCCAAACTTTTACTTCAGCTTTCAGAGATTTTTCTCCAACATCAAGCATCCTAACTTTAACTACAAAACTAGATCATAATGTAGAAAGAAAAAAGAAATACAGAAAAACAATTAATTTGGTACTCTTGGTACCTTGGTACCAAAAAGACCCCTAGCTCAATATCTGTTGCGATATTTAATAAATATTATTCATCAGAATCTACTAATCTACCCGCTGTGATGCCTACGGACACACTTACAGCAAATAGACTAAATATATGAGAAATGTAGAACGGTGCAATGAGTTTTAAACTAAGATACATATCAAGGCAAGCCATCACCGAGCTCCTTGAATGCAAGCCCATTGTGATCGTTGCTATCGGCGTGATAAACTGCCGCCGCCACTGTCCAACTACTTTCGAAGGATAAACGATCGAGTTTAAAATGTCCCTCAATGGACCGAGCACAATAGATCGGTTCCTGGAGAAATGTAATCTTAGTAGAATGGAATGCGAATTGGAAGTGAGAAGTTTAGTGTCGTTTGTTTTGGAAATAGAGTTTCAGCTACGTTGATTGTTGCAACTAATCTAATCTTCGACTGATTAATCTAAAGTGTCCAAATTTTAGTCTTCAGCATTAAATTCAACTATTAATACTGAAACATTATAATGCTCATGTAGATCTTCATCAACACCGTCTAATTCTATTAAGCCTTCTAAATCCACGTTACCAAAACGCAACGCCCCAACCACTACCCGAACAAGCCATTTCACTAACACGAACACCCGAACGTTCAACGACCACCGAAAGAATCACCTTTAAAATGTCCGATTTAAATTGTTCCGACAAAGGGGCGAACGATTTCAATTTTGAGTGAGGAGAGTTCTAAATCGAAAAGTGCGATAGCCACTCCGTAAGCGCCTCCTGGGGCGACTCTATACAATTTATAGACGTAATAAAATAGCATTAGAAAGTATAGCTGTAACTTGAGGATAGAGATTACCTCACGATCTGTAGCTTAAGCACCCATTTTGGATAAGTGGTAACATATTAAATCGTGTGCAAAAAAAACGTATTCATTCGGTAGAATTAATCTATTGTAGCATTGACAACTGATGGTCAAAAAGATAATGAAACAAACAAACCGAAAAACTAGTCCATAGGATACAATCCCACTTAACCTTAATTGTGTAATGGTGGTCAATTTGGAAAACAGCACACGACAGGAACGGAAGCAACTAAGTTAATAATGTCTGAAAACGTTCTGAAACATGATGGAAGTGTTTCTCGCATGACGGCCGCGCGTGCTCAGCAAACATTGTTGTTTATTCTCATCACTGGATCACCGGCCAATTATAGCGCTTGATTCAGTTAGATAAAATCTTGTTCGATTTTCGAAATAGAATTCGGTTTGGCATTCGTCGTTTTACGATTGCCGAGAATTTCGATTGGTCGAAGTAACCTTTCAATCCAACAAAATATTTATAAAGATGTAGATGGAGGGGCAATTGTCGTATTTTTAAGAAGCGTTGGCATACGCATCAGAGTCGCAGTTTGCCTACATTTTCACATTGATTACCACTGAGATTATATTGCGACTTGAATTTCAACATGTTTAAGTACGAGAATTGCTCCTCTGATTAGACGTTATGCTACCTTGACTACCAAATTGATATGATATGGTGAAAAATTGAAGACCAGAATTCGCCCTTTTCTTGTACAACTTCACAACTTTAGTTTGAAATAGATCAAGTGAGGGACTCAGGAGTCAAGAGTTAATTAAGGGGAGCGTACTTCTAAAACACTTGCCGTTAATCGTAGAGTGTCGGAACTGGGGAAGTATCATGTCAAATTAAGTAATCGTAGTGTAATTGAGCCCGGTATCAGAGAACAGCGTCGACTCATCAATCAACCCACCCTACTAGCTGGTTTTACTTGCCTCCAAGTTTGGAACTTGCAGCGATTTTCACAGCTCCATCCCCGTTATGCTAAATAGAACTACCGAATCCAAAATTGACCCAACTGTCAATAGTTATTCTAATGGTTTTGGATAGTTCACGGGAATACATTTTATTATCTGTTTTAGTCATATTTATTGGGTTTTGAGTGAGCTAAAACAGACTTGATGTACGATCCGATCGTACCCTGATTTCACTGAGTCACTGCCCACCCTGCAGAGCCTGCATGGAGAAGGACGAGACAGCAGCACACCTGCTACTAAGCTGCCCAGTAGTCGCTGATTACAGAGCGTTGCTGGCCTTCCTTGGGGAGCTGGGGTGGATCGAATGACACATTTGTCCCACCTGCACGCAAAATACGCGCTTAGTCGTGGAGTTGCGGAAACCAGCCCGAGTTACATACATACATACGATCGTACCTTGAAAACTGTGGATAGTGTTCAACATTTAGATAATTGTATTATTTTGTCGTTATCAGCTTTATTTTGAGGGTTGGTCGTCTGACGTAACTAGAGACGTCATTTCCAGAGCCGATCAAAGGTATCAAATCGTGTGCAAAATGACCACTATCAGCAAAACTGACAATGAGATCATAGCTGTTAATACCGCGTGACGTTGCAGGCTAATCATTACCTTGTTTGGTTATCTCATTGATTCCACAAGATAATTTCACGATTATTGAATATATTGATCGATTGACATGACTTTATAATCTTACATTACTGAATTCCAAACAAAATAGTACCTAATGATACTCTAGTTACTGGAATTAATTTTCGAATATCTCTGATTCATTAAAAATATCCCGTTTTTTTAAATTAACCGTACTGAACAACAATATTTTATAACATAATATGTAAAACTAAAGTGACACAAATAAGACTATCCTTGTTCCCCACTGTTTTATGTGAGTCGAGAGAGTAGCTGAACATGGTTTCGACTTTGCAGTTCAGGCAGCAATATTTGTATTCATGTTTTAAACCCCGCTACCGGTTATGCCGTGTCCCACACAAACCAAGTAACGGTGTTATCCTCACTTCAGTTTTAGTAGTCATTACAGGAATCTCGCTAATGCGTCTTGAGTTGCGGTTCGGTGCCGTGTGGAACTGCCTTTATAGAGGGGAGGGCTTTTATTTATCGCCTTAGGTTTTTTTAGTTGGCAATTTAGATATCGCGATGTTTTCGCTCTTTGTTAGCTAATTCACTTGTTTGTTAGCTTGGAAGTTGGATATGGTGCGGTAGTGATTTATGTTTTTAAAGAAAATTATTGCTCAAGTTATTTTCATAATGATAAATGATATTTATTTTATAAGTAGGTTAAACATTGCACGTCAATCTCTTTTGGCCATTTTTAAACTAGATGAGGCCGGTGTTTCCTGGCTGACTACCCTGAGAAGAAACAAACTCAGAGGTCAACGTTGCGATAAACGTTCATGATATAAAGTTCAGTACCTACTAGATTATTAGGGAGATGATAACAAAGCTTTGAAAACTTTAAGCAAAGTGCCCTGTTATAATTTAACATAAAAGTCGTTGCAACGTTGTCTTAATTAGTGAATAGGCAGCTAATAAACTATCAATAATAATTTGAGTTTTGACAAGTTTTGACAAGGGTCTCTAAAACTTTGGGTTTTGATATTTTTGAAATTGTACATAAATTAATGAACCACACTTTTCATTCATTCTCACGAACTAAAAATCCACCGTTCACTAACCATCTACTACAAAATTCGGACCCTACAAAGTGTACGTATTCGAGTTGATAACAACGGCTGTGCATTGACTCCGGTACAAAGGACTCTCGCAAATTACACACCAGCCCAGCAATTACGTGCCCATAACAACAGATACATTTGTATGACAATGTGCGAGATTTTTTGCGAAATTCGATATCGTACTCGACGGTACGACTTTGTTGTGAGAAAGAATACGGAATAGTGCAGTTTTGGAAACGGTGAAATTGCGCATTTTAATTTTCTGTTTTTGATTTTATTTATTTGTTTTGACTGTTTATCGTTAAAGTATGGTGACGTATTAGATAAATCCGAGTGACATAAGATATGAATGTGATAGGAAATAAACTCGCGAGGAAAGTAACAATAGTAGGCGCCAGATAAATGTGGAATAAAGTATATTGACCTTTCTCTAATAACTGTTCATAGGTACCTGAACAATTAAATATGAATCGTTTTTCATTATTAGACAATGCTAAGGATCACGAGAGATGATGATTCGGGACAGCTTTGTGTCATTAATTCCGTTTTTCAAATTAAAAATGTCAATAATTGTAAGTGGGTCAATGACCGTTATTCCACGATTATCTGGCGCCTACTATAGGATCGGTTGGAAATTCATCAATGAGATGTCTTATCAGGCTCTTGGATAAAAAGTTGATGGATCATCTGTTGGACAGACAGTGAAATACCTGTTATAGTGTGTTGACCACTTTAGATTTAAATCTTACAAATACACATGTAAACTGCCTTAGAAGATAAACTCACTTTTCCCCAAAAGTGAGTTTATCTTCTAAGGCAGTTTACCCCCGTACCCCCGTATTAACTCCATAAGCCATATGAATACTGTTATTTATCTATACTTGTAATAAAGCTGAAGAGTTTGTTTGTTTGAACGCGCTAATCTCTGGAACTGCCAGTCGAATTTGAAAGATTATTTTTGTATATGATAGCCACATTCATGAGGAATACTATACGGCTTTACAGGAACGGAAAAAAAACGGGTACGGGATATGCGCGTACGAAGTCACGGGAAAAAGGTAGTATTTGTAATGAACTAGCGATCCGGCCCGGCATTGCACAGGTGAAAATTATATACTCAAAATATTCTCATTTATTGGTCTTTCTATTAGTAAAAACCGAATGAAAATGCGTGGCTTGGTTTAGAACAAGTAAGGAAACAGCCAGAGGTAGGCAGCGCCTTTGTTTTAAAATACTATTTAAAAAAGAACAGTTGATGATAGCCCCACGACCACAGTCTCACCTCATAAAATCAAACAAACATAAAATAAACTCAAATAGTCACAACCAAAAAACCAATTAAAAGCCCATTACAACTTCTCTCATTAAGTCCCACACTATCACCCAGATAAACAACACTAGCTGACCTCTCGGCGGTACCAGAGCTGATAAGGGCCACCCAAACACCATCGATATGACCTTACACCTTGCATCCTATACTCAGAATCAGCATTCGTGCCATCTTCCATGAACCGGCACGTTTTATGATGCCCTAGTTACTGACGGTGATAGGTGTTCACCGAAATGCGATAGTGTTTTGTTTTCTGGTGAAGAGGTGTCTCAATGTGTTTTTAAGTAAGATAACGTTATACACAAGTATAGAACATCTTCAAAGGCAGGTTATATTTCAACAATTCGGTATGTCTCCCTGCTACATCATTCTGGCGAATGCAAAGCAAGGTAGGCTAGGCTAACAAGGATTTGCGGACCAACTAATCTTAAAATACCTTGACACGGTTTGTTGCTATTGTCGAAGGCAAGGCAAAGGATTTATTTAAATTTAACCATTTGAAGGCACTTTTGAATTTATCAAGATCGGTCAGTCAAAAGTTCTAGAGTGGAAACCGCGAATCAGTACATGTAAGGTACGACTGAGGGTGGGTGGAGCGTTGATGTTTGCAGAGAGGCTCTTAGTAGCTGGAAGAAAATAACCGAAGGTAGTGTAAAAGGTCCATGTTCAGCAATTGCCTGCTATAGACTGATGATGAAGTGAAAAGAATTTCGGTTTACTACAATCTATATACCAATAGCTGAAGAGTTTGTTTGTTTGAACGCGCTAATATCTGGAACTTGCAGTCCATATCCAAAATTATTTCTGTATATGATCGCCACATTCATGAGGAAGGCTACGGGCTATACGTAAACGGGAAATTCCTACGGGAACGGGGAAAAACGGGATATGCGCGTACGAAGTCGCGGTCAAAAACTAGTCTAAAGATAATTTATAATCAGAGGTTGGATAACCTCTGGACTGAAACAAAAACATATTATAGTTCTGGTGTCATCCCGAAGATGATTACAGGAGATGAAGATGAATATGATTGCTTATGCTTAAGATAAAGCTATTGTTTTTCCTTAAACAGTGACAAACTGTTCTAACACAGCGCGTGCCACATTGTCTCTTACCAAATACTTCCTATACCTATCCACACCCAAACTCTTCAAGACTGTTAAAACTTAAACAATATAGAGTATATAATAGTACATTATCAACAAAGGTCGATGTGACCTTGAATGATAAGTCAAAGATAAGGTCCTTATCATTTTAGATTACATTGATTGGAAACCCAAACACGTGTACTTGCGTCTACAGGGTTTTTTATGTTTTATGTGTAGTAATACTAGTTTTTATTCATAAGTCTGTTTTGTTTGATATCTATAATGATAATTTAAAGATGGAAATCCTGCTTAAACTTGAAATTGAATTGGATCTAGTCATTTTCAATAAAAATAACATTCAAGAAAGTTGCAGAACCATGATCAAATAATGTTGATTTTGCTGCCTTTTTCGGGTTCCGTACCTTCGAGTGAAAAACGGAATCCTTATGGGATTATTCACATGTGTCGGTCTGTCTGTCCGTGTGTCACAGCCAATTCGATCCAAATCTACTGGACCGCTTCCGAAATCTATAAGAAAGCTGTTGTTTTAGAATGATACTACGACTCGCACGGAAGTGTTGCCCCGGTCGGTGTTTTTTACTTGATCCTTATATAAAAAAGTACATTTTGAAACAATATGTAAGCGGTTAAGGCCGTTTTGTTTGTACTAAATTAGCTTAACGTGGGTACTAAAACACTTCTACTTCTGTTAGGGAAAACAAGAAGCACGACGTACAGTTATAGTACCTTCAAAAAAATACCCACCAACCTTCGAAAAATCAATGAGACATACAGTCTCCCGTCAGTCGTTTTCGCAGTTCGCACAAACCATTTTGCCAATGATAATGGGCCCGTCAGTGAGGCGCGAGGCGCCCGGCTGTGATCTGTCACCGGTGAATGTGTCAAAGGGTTTTTGTCAAGGCGCGAATTAAATCGGCCAGCGGGAGGCACGGCGCGATTGATCGTCAACTGGTTATATCCGATTCGGGGAGAGCACCCTGCACGTACAGAGTTTTGCTGGGAATTTTGTGATTACAAATATTTGAATTTGGAATTGTACTTTTTGTTGGTTTATCGTTGGTCTATTTTTTTGTTGGTTTTGTAATGACTTTGGTAACTGATAACTTTCAAATTGAGAATGTTGTTTGTTTTTTGAACGTTTGGTCTTACGCTGATGATCGTGAAAAACTGCTAATCATAAGCTTAATTCGAGTTCAAAACTGATCCAGCAAACGTGCAACAAACACGAAAGGACAAGTTAACATTAACAAATTAGGAACGTCACCCCACCAAAAAGAATTGAAAATGATAACTTAATCATTAATCATTTTTGTAATACAAAGTATGAGAAAGACATTACGGGAAGCGAGTTTCATCTGTTACCCCAGTGTGCCGATCAAATAATTACCTTCTCGATAAAATATTGGCAGGGCTTCCCCAGCGAGCGTCGCGACGCGGCCTCCTCCCCGCGAGCCACAACTGTCGATGTCACCTTAATTTACGGCCTTCAATTATAAATTTTACACCCAACGAACGACAAAAGAACACCGACCCTAAACACAACACAATAAAGTTGCTACTTGATCACCCAACACCCAAGAATCTAAAACAAGTCCCACTCCTCTGTCAAGGGAGCAGAAATTTCAAGAATTACAATCAAACTTCAGTTTAGGTCAAACATTTTTCAATCAAAATATACGAAGAGAAATTTCAGATATGTTTTTGGTTATTGTTAGATGGGTATTATTTTTTTATCGCTTCGTCATTAATATTGAAAAATAAAGATAAAACGAGTGATAAGTATTTAATGGCGGACACTAACGAAGTTTCCCGTAATTAAAACTGTTTGTAACTGTTAAATGATAAAATTGATGATTAAAACAATATTTTAACGATGGTGTTTTAACGTTAGGCTGGTACAAAAAGCTTGGTTTCCTCGTAGCTGACCTCTGACATTAGATATCTATCATCCTGCTAATTAAATATTGTGGTTATCGGCAGGAATACAACTACAAAAATAATATAATAAGCTGAATATACCAACGTAGTGTTCCTAATTGGCAACTAAGCGTACTTGCCAAGTCAGAATCATTCAGAAATTCGATAAACTCAAGTTTTTGAGGAAATAAAAAATCAAGGAAAAGTTTTGTGCGTGAAACAATAGACATGATGATGTACATTTAGAAACGAATTCTACGATCGCTCCCAAGTCGTATATAATACATGAACCACGTATAATGTACGCATCTCTAAATGGTCAACGACACATCCTACTAATATTATAAACGCGAAAGTTTGTAAGTATGGATGGATGGATGGATGTTTGTTACTCTTTCACGCAAAAACTACAAAATGGATTTTGATGAAATTTAGCACAGTGGTAGATTATAGTCTGGAATAACGCATAGGATACTTATCTTATATCCCGGGAATATGTTCCCTTGAGATAATTTTCGACCATCACGAGTCGCGGGTGGCAACGAGTCCTCAATAAAATTATCAATTTCCTATTTGCCCACTCACAGTGACTGGTATGAATGGGTGAATGAATGAATGAAAAACGAAATTGGGGACAACACTACGATATGAGATGTTTTTCCTCGTGGAAATATAGTAGAAGCTCACACAACTATGTACCTATTGTGTTACAGTCCGTAGGTTAGAAACAAACATTGTATTAGGTAGGATTTTTATGGGTTTTCTATGTAAACAAGTTTTCCTCATCATTTTTATCTTTGCCAACTGAAACAAAAAGTGCGAATTAAAACTAACAGCCTATTTTTTTAAAAAAAACCTTACCTTTTGATTAATTTAAAGACTGTTTATTATTAGATTCTGAATTCAAACCCATTAGTTGACTGGTAGAGAATGCCTTAGCTCTTATAGTGCGTCCACACGACACCGACTTATGTCTGCGCAGACTTTGAACTCTAAATAATAAAATCTGTATTCCTGCGCAGACTTACAACAAAGTCTGCGCAGATATTTTTTACACAGAGTTCAAAGTCAAGTCAAAAGTCGGAGTCGTGTGGACGCACTATTAGGCTAAATAGGCAGAGAATCCACCAATTAATGATTGAATTTCTGCTACTCAAGTTCCAAATTAAGAATTTGTTAATCAGTATTTGGTGAACAACTACGTGACGTTATTTAAAAAACTTTAAAATACACAGCGTAGCTTACGTAAAGTCAAGCTAAGTTAAATTCTCATGTCTAGACATTCCCATTAGAAACACAAAGATATGATTAAACTGTCAGAAGCCGCGCTTTATTTTATTATAAAATAAAAATCATTTGACGAGGGTCGCCATTAATTTCGTCGACAATGTGATAAATAATGAGAGAGGTGTAATGCGGGGGCCCCATCCCTCTAAAATGTCGCTCTGATGTGCTGCGCCTGAAGTTTTGACGGCTCACATCCTAATTTTCTTTCTGTTGGTACCCTTGGCGGTTGCCACTTTTCAATAGGAGTTTCTCTTTGTGATAATATTTCAATTTCAAGTTTTTGTGTGCGCGTTTGCGTTCGTGTTAGATCGGTTGTGGGTTCTGTACACAGTGCACAGACTTCGATTAGTTGGCAAAAATATACTTTGAAACAACATAGTGCAATCTTTTGCATATTACATAGACAATTGTGTAAATATGACTCGCTCTCAAAACTAACTTTGTATATGTCACCGGAAAATCGCAAACGCCCTAAGATTGTAAAATATCGCGTAAATTGTAAACTATTTTTTCTCGGATATTTTAGAAACTATTGAGTTTGGATGGGATTTATTGTACACAAATCGATTTTTTCATAATATATCGAGAAATTATAATCTAATCAAGATTTATTACAATCTTACGTAGTCTGCAATTTTCCAATGACATATATAAGATATTGTGTCTAGTATTATATATTAAAAGCTGGATATTTTATGTGATGATTACATAATTGTTTATAGCTTCGTTTTAGAAATATTTCCTACACTAAACTGTATTTTATCTAATTAAAATCTCATAAATACATTGCAAAACGTAATAGTTATTTTTTTCCTTTCCTTAAATTTTGCATGCCAACACCTACACACGATTACCCTGTAAAACATGCCATAATTACTAAACATAATACCTACAGGAGCCTTATTCTGTTCCTGGCTACAACTTATCAAACTAATTGGATTAGCGGGTGTCATGTGACGTCAGTCGGCACCTGTCGATATCATCAAAGGACTTGTCACCATCAGACGTAATTGGCTACGTCAGATCGCACAAAGGCTATGTGTACAATCTTTAGATGTAGGTCATAGTGATTAGATTCTGTTTAGTTTAAACTACTAGCACAAAAGTACTAGCTTTTTCCCGCGGCTTCTTTCGCATTCAAGTATTATTTTCGCAAAAAGGTAGCTTATAACCATCTCCAGGATGCTATCTATCTCTGTATGAAAATTCATCAAAACCGGTACAGCTATTTAGGCGTAAAAATGTAGCAAACAAATAAACTCTTTTCGCATTTTTTTTCAGTCGTCGAATCCTTAAAACCGATCTCTAACTCGTGACGTAGGTAAATTTATGGTTCTTACCGCCAAAAAAATATTTCTATTTCCCTTATTGTGCACGGTCATAATGACGTACTTGCAAGTTTCTACGTTAGTTCTGTTTAAATCATTTCTTACATTTTTGAACAAAAAAATACATTAATTTTCGTTTTTAAATAATAACTAGGAGATTCACAAATAAACATATTTTATTGATTTACTTCGAACATGACTTTTAATAGAAAATGCTTTCACATTTTCTAAACATCACTTCAAAATTCGAACAAGCACCGTTCGGACTGCGAAAACGAGATGTGAATCCGTAAAAACAAGTGAAGTCGGTGTGCGGATATTTGAGTGACGTTCGTATTGTATTTTGGTATTTACAGAATCAGCAGTATTACTAGGAAGCTGGATTATCTGGTATTAATAATTTTGACCTTTTACCACAGCCGGAAATATCCCTAGTATATATACCACAATGAAAATTAGGCTTCAATATTATATTTTATATTGAAGCCTAATTTGTCCTGTTCATTTATAGTAGTCAGTCAGTCTGTGGCTATTTTTCTGGGAGTTATACATTTATACAATGGGATCAACATTGTAAATGTTGTTTTCTAGAAAATAAATATATTACTTAGTGGCAATAATAATTTACTGTAACAAGGGGAAATTCGCGTTTTTAATGGTTATTTTTTTTTCATTAATATTCGTTTCTGTATTTGGAGGTAATCCTTTTGTGAAAATAAACAGTTTTATCTACCTATTAAATTAAAAGCTGTAATTAATATATTAAATAATTTTCGTTAATGACCTGCTGTATAATCATAACTATACAAACACTTTTCTAATACCTAATAGAGATTTATATCGAAGAGAAATACTAATTAATTGAACCAATTTTGAAATTATAAGGAGATTAAAATAATAATCGCTTTAAAACGACTTATTGTGCTATTTGATAAGACACTAAAAATATATTTGGCGTCGTCCTAATAGAAGCGTCCAACGCGTCAATACGCGATCGTCGCATTATTTTAAAAGGCAAATCCAAACGCGCCCTAGTGCCTACAGAGAGCACCTTCTAGTTTTGCCGAACTAATGAACGTGACGAAAATGTATTCACGCGAGGAACGTCTTACAGTTCGCAAATACACCATTATCTTAATGAAGAGAACATGAGATATAATTAAGTGATATGTCAAAATTATTAGATATTTTGACATATCACTTAATTAATTCATTGACATCAATGGGAATTTCCAAGTAAATACTTCTAACTGAATTTCGGTCACAGTGATAAGATAACGCAAAGCGCACAGGTGCAATCTAAACAAACAAAAAAACAGCTGTTATCAACATTTTGTAAATCCAAACAAAATTAAACTTCAACATCCTAGCTGAGTAGCTGCACATCCCTCTACATTGCACACTAGTGCGTATTCCTTTGCATGTGTGATACAACATTAACAATGCAATAACTCAGACAGATATCGCATACACATTTGGCACCAGTAAATCAAAATTTAAACTGTGCCTGGCACACGCGTGATCCGTGAAAAATTGCTTATTTTAAAACGAGATTTTTTCAACGCTGCGTAGGGATGTGTGTTTTGTGATTATGTCATATCGAAGCTATGGTTGCACACAAATTACGCAAAAAATGGCGCTGGTGGGGAATATCGAAATTAAAGTAAAATCATTTAGTTCTGAGATTAGTCTTTATTGATTTGTTTGAGATCGATTATGAATATGCTTTATTTTTTTCAAAAACTGATGATTCTTTTTTTAGTCTTGTGTTAAATAGTAAAATAAAACAGACCATGCAGTAAGTAGGTAATACCTATGTATCTCATAATATAAAGAAAATTCAATGTTCGACAGTGTCCAATCATCATTTCATCATCAGAATTGAAAGATCACAACTGGTCATTGGCCTCCCCCCTTTTAAACATTATCACTCTCACAATTTTCAACACCACAACTGTTAGTCCCTTAAAACAATCTACTACTTCGCGTGCAAACTGACGAGCCTGCCACTTGCAACTGAAGAAAAAGTCTTGCCACAAACGAAACAGACTTTGCTACTAAAATAATAAAGTGTAAACGGTGTACACCCTAATTTGTGTAGAGCTCCGTTCAGTTCGCGCTCAGTCCATATATCATGCAAGGCTCATCACGTTTTTAATAAAAACCGAAGCAGACATATTTTTGTTTTTCACTTTTTGTGCGAATCACGCGACTGTGGAGTTTGTTAATTTATGGACAGGTTTATTATCATGTGTATAGGTATGTTTGTGATTGTGTCATTGTCAGGCCAAGGGATCTTCTTTGAAAAAGAAAGAGGCTTATATTTTACAAGCTTTTGCCCGCGACTTCGTACTCGCGTATTTTCTCGTTCTCGTAGGAATTTCGGAGTTTTCTACGACCAGTACTTCGGCTGTGCGTTGTGTGTCAGTCACTCAGTCAGTCAGTAACAGAAGAATTAAAATTTTATATATTAGGATTGATTGTGAACTTTTTCATTTTCCATGAATAGTTAGTTCTTATTCAGCTACTAGCATAATTGAGTAATCTCCATTAAGTAAAGAACCAGACTTTAATATTTTATTTTAAATTCTTAACACACTCTCCCTTTACATCCTTGATAAAATACATAACACACATGCATTGATATTTATGTACTATGATTACTGAGAACCGTTTGAGATTTCTTCATCTGCCTTCAAATTATAGTAATTATAAACCTCGGGAACACTTCAGAACTCTCAGGTTGCTGTCCAAATATACGTTGGGGTCCGTTATGGGTCTTGTAATCAAAAGAATTTTATCCACGGCGGACCCCATATCTATTCTTTAGTACCCCTGCTTAAGGAACCTTAACAGCAAATAAAATTCCATCTTAAGTCAAAGAAATAGAGTTGAAATGAGGTTGGGCTGCACTCACCGTACATTAAAGTCGAGTGTCAGCCAAAGAAATCGTCAATAAACAAAAGTTTTAGTTAAATTAATGCTCTACTTCTTAGTTTTTATTACTGAATACACAGTATGTTCACATTTTAAACATTTTTTTTCATAGTTAGTTATTTATTATTTTGTCATATTTATGACAGAGAATTCAACACAGAAATATGCTGTTTTTTTACTCGCTAAGGAAAATGTAAAACTACACACTTGCTTACTTTCCTTCCCATAAATTCCCTTGTCCTTTTTTAGCTTACCTATCAACCGCAACGGATATCACATCACAATCTAAAAATAAACCCGAACTTCCGCGTAAATCCCCTTTTACAGTTTATTTTTCCATTCACAGACAGAACACCATGTTAACGAAGTGAAAACAAAACTCACTTGATAGGGCCCTCGAAATACCCGTAATAAAGGCATCCGGACATTGCCGAAGTCGTTCGGGCAAGTTCGTATGAATGTTCTCAACCCCTGAACGATGGCGCGACAATGCATCTGATATAAACCCGTGAGCGTATAGCTCATTTATTATATTGACTTGTATTATATTTGTACGCAGCTACTTGTAGAAAGACAATGACAAACCGTTAGATGAGGCTTGCACTCTTTTGTTGGGTTTCTACGAGTATTGAGTGGACTTCCTGTTCTGCTGATTTTTGATAGTCTGTATAGAACACAAAGTAAAATTTAAATTTTAAAATTGCTTATAATTATCGGCCATAACCACAGATTATCATGCATCTCTGTCGTGATTTATTTATTATAATAAAATAATATGCAAAGGTTGGTACCAACTCCTGCTGCCTACCAACTTATACTGATTATTGAGATTTTGAGACAGTGGAGTAGAGTAAAATTAAGACAATGATGAATCTGGTAGCTTTTCGAATGTGTAGCATTTCTTCCCAACATAAATAACTTTGTTATTTTATTTTTTGGTATGTCTCATGCTTTTTTTTTAATATGGGTTACCGGTGCTTGTCGCAAATAAACTCTACTATAAATGTATGTGTCTCTTTTACTCATACGGGATCTATATCTCTTGTCCGTTTTCTAGCGTGAAAATAGTCGATAGCTAATCGCTTCCTCGTCAGCGGTGAGATAAGTGCCTAACCCAGTAACTGGGTAACACGATACTCTACTGGCAAAACTAGATTTCCTGACTTATTTTTTTTTTTTAAGTTGGCCATTAAAACATTCCTACTCGTAATTATCATGCAACTGTGCTGTGACCATTCATGATTTGGTAATTCTGTCAATTGACAATTCATTAACCATCATGACTCACATTAGGTACAAACACCATAATAAACTTACTCATATCACCTACAACATAAACCTATTTGGAGCGATTAATTAAAATTATCTAAATATAGGTTTTTTTCCGACCGAAAACAATCGAATCGTTTTGATTACGTTATCATACGTTGATAGGTATTTATTGTATGAGATCTAGGCCAACTGCCTATTATTTATACTTATTAAGACTTGATTTTCTTCAAGGAGTTATAAAGACGTAGCTGGGCTACATATCAGCTACGGTTGTTTTCCATTGAATCTCAAATCTCTATAGTTAATTGCAATCCATAATATACACATACAAGTGGTAAATATTAATGAAGAGAAACTATTATGAACCCTGTCAGGCACGGACACAGCAAAATTTGAAATAAGAATATCAATAATTTTCTATCTTTCTGGTTTTTTGCCACAAAAAGTAGGTATAGATAAAGTAGTTTATATTAACTATGTGTCTAGATTTTATCAGTGCAAAAGGTCTAATCTGACAAATTGAGTGCCCCACCTCGCACTGGGTAGTATTATTTGCCAAATAATGAGCTATCTAAGTGTAGTTCGTGAAGATACGAGAAAATAATTAGGTACCTTTGAAGTTTGATGTCTACAAACGAAGTAAGAACATAAATCAAAGATGAAAAATTTGGCTCAGATCACACAAGAGAAGTCGCTTATTAAAAAAGCCGTTAAAAAAAGGACAGGGTGCAATCAAAACATGACATGTGGGGGGTCACGCCGTAACATTACCCTTTCAACCCCCTAATTTTGCGAAAAAAACCACCAAAAAAACAGTTTTTTCGCAATTTTTTGCTTCGCTTTTTCGCCTTTTGTGCGAAATTTCGCACGGTTCGTTATGGTTGTCACGTCGATTTGAATGCAACTAATTTTGGTTTCCGAAACCCTTTGATGCAACAATGACTTTGCTATCTCCGGAAGGGTACTGCTTATCTCCTACCTGTCTCTATAAAGGCGTGAGGGGTCGATCCTTTTCCTTGACCTTTTAAATAGGGGTTGGGGTTAACTTTTTTTTGAGAAATGTGTGAATTTAAGATAGGTTTAATCAGTGGTTATTGTTAGATCGCGGGGCATCTTTTTATCTGTGAAATATTGGTAATAGTTAAAAAGATTAAGTTATCTTTTTTATCTTAATTTTGTGGCCTTTGTAACCTTCGACGACTGATAAAAATGTCAATAGGTTACGAGGTCATAAAGATCTCACCTCTAATTTTAACGTTACAGCATGTCAAAATCTAACGGTTATTTTATCACATAGTTCTTTAAGAAAAGGGTGCTAAAAATATCTGCACTGGTCAGGGTTTCGAACCCCTTATATACAACTGACCAATTCTACTCCATTTAATGTATAATAAGTACCTTTAGCCCTACTTTCCAAGTACGTCCCGTGATCTTAATAGATTTGTCTCATACATTCGGATTATATTATTCCTTTCAAGTTCTTCATTCAAACGTTTTGACTTCACAAATAACATGGACATTAGCGAGTACATTTGTAAGGACACCTGCTGAGGCCCTTAGGTGTCCTTATTTCTATTCAAACTGACAAAAATCCACGCCAAAATCAACCTTAGCTTCATAAATCTAAAGTTCAGTTCAAGTGTGAATGTTCACAAAAGAATTAGTAGCCACAGGGCGTATCTCAGTTAAGGTAGTCATGTGAATAATTCCACACAAATCCTTTTACTGATTATCATTTCAATGACAGAAGTCATGTTATAAAGGGTCTTTACAATAGGCGGCACATAATAATCTCGTTCTCAACTAAACAAACTATAAGCAACATCTTTACAAGAGAAACCATACCAATGAGTTCGTTACTGTTCGTGTATTATGTTATGTAAGGATTATATGTTATTTCAATGAAAAATATGACACATACGAACATGTTATATGATGGCCATTATAGTGTCTAACCGTCGATGTTATTATGATAATCAGGTAATTTTTTAACATCATGCTTTAGAGGCAATAAATTATTTATATCAAAACGGATGTGCAAAACTGAGCAAGTCATTATGATGAATATATTTTTCATTCTTAATTTTAAAGGAAAATTTACCATTTTTCATTCAAAAACATTTCAAGAATTCAGATAGTAGGTACAAAAAGTTAATCCCTGCTACGAAAACGGACAAGATACCGTAGCTCGATTTAAAAAATTGCTACGAATGCCGCTACGCCGAGCTACGCCGTAGACGACGTAGACACAGATCGATTTGCGGCTACAAGTGACAAAGTTTTTCAAGATGGCGCGGGGGAGAGTGGGTATATAGGGGGATGCTCATATTTTTTACTGTCGTTCGGGGTGAGCAGTGGAGCCGATCGCTACACCGCTCTCCACTCACTCGGCCTCTTAAAAGCCTCTTCTCCTCTAAGGGACGTTTCTGAGAAATACATGTGCCGTTATACACGTAAGTATCTATGTGGCTTTATGTCGGGGATCTGTAAATGGGCAATCTGTGTGAGAGTCGGTACTTTGATAGCGAAGCGTGCGGGGAATGAGATTTGAAGTAGGTAGGTGGTAAATAGGTGTGTCGGGATGGGGTGCTGATGAGTTTGTGGTAAATGTAAAAAAGATTCGTAATGGCAAAATAGTTTCTATTTTGCCTCTTTTTAAATAAGTAAATTACAAGAAGGGACCTAAAACTAGGTAGGTACTAAAAATATTAACTTTTCGTGGTTTTTGTACATATGTTATTCTATTAACTTATCAATTGAGTTTGGGATTGATATTCTCAAAAGAATACTAATTCTGTTTGAACGTATGTTGAAATATATGGTTGGAATTTTTTTTCTTTTTACTCGTATAAAGGTTTTATTGTTGCATTAGGGCAAATTTTTCAGTAGAAAGATAATTTTTAATTGAAGAATAAATATGGCCGTTTGACATGGTTTCTATACAAAAGCTGTCAAACTGCCATTTTTATTTCTCAGGAATCAACAAATCAAAATTATATAACGATTGAAAATTCGGTCCCTAGTGCTACGATAATACTCCACTATAGTAGGCGCCAGATAATCGTAGAATATCGGTCATTGACCCACCTACATTTATTGACATTGTTAATTTGAAAAACGGAATTAATGACACAAAACTGTCCCGAATCATCATCTCTCGTGATCCTTAACATTGTCTAATAATGAAAAACGATTCATATTTAATTGTTCAGGTACCTATGAGCAGTTATTAGGGAAAGGTCAATATACTTTATTCCACATTTATCTGGCGCCTACTATAGAAGTGTATTAACTGTTTGGATTAACTATAGATAACATAGTGAACCTTTCCCACAATCGAACAAACAAAAACAAAACACGATCACATACAGTACACAGTCCATATTGTTGGCGGTGTACTGCAATGTTGTTCGAAAGTAACATTAGCTAATCAAAAATGTACGATATGAACAACATTAGCCGTAGATAAACGCCGGTATCTGCGGATAATACGAGCTCTGGCCGGCCAGAGTCAACATCCTGCGCTCTGTGTTTACTGCCAGGGTTGAGTTGCATAAGGGTGGAAGGAAAATTGTGGTGGAATCTTGTTGGAATTGAATTTATAAATGTACTTTGGAAGATTTAGTTGACTGTAGTTACTACGTGTTAGAAAAAAATCCGAAACATGACTATTTTGTGTAAACTCAAGTCAGTTTACTTGAACTAACTTACTTTCCTATTTTTTAACAGATTTTTTTTGTCGGGTGATTTTAGTTTTGTACAAACTAAAAAAATAAATTAAAATCTACATTATTCCTGCTCATATTTTAAATGAGTGCATAACGATACGAGTACCTACGTATATTTACAACCAGCAAACCACCTGATGAAATGAAATAATTCCATTAAAAGTTTACCCAAATGAAAATAACCTTAATTCAAAAAACCCAGCTACATCCCTATTTCCCGGATATCAGTACACAGGCAATGTACACAAATCCTGCAGCGTACTTGAAATTAATTTCGTATAGCCGCCGGCAGTGGGGGGTTCACCCCACCCACCGCGGACACGTGCGGCTACGGATAACCGTGTTCTACCGCGTCGCAAATAGCCCACGGCGATTGTGATTAATACCCGATTGAGTTAGTTAATCATCGTTCTCTTTCAGATAATTGGATGAGGATGTAACAAGTGGGGTTGTAGGTGTTTAAGGGCTAAAGCTTGATGATTTTGACGCAGCTTTTTAACTCTTGTTGTGGGTTTCTGTGCATCTCTTTGCTTCAGGTGATCGGAACTGATCAAGTCTCATGTAAATAGTTTATTCTTTCAGATGCACCACATCAGAAGATAGTATTCTCGATGGTATGTAAGTAGGTACTAAAAATAACAGAAATGCAAGTCGCCATCTTATCACGTTGACCATCTATTATAAAAACTTATTATTCCAAAACATGTAAAAATTTAGATTACAATGCAAATTGCTCTTTTGTTGAGATAGCAACGTAATGAGTGGGAAAGTAAAAATAAACCTTACATAAAAATAACTCAAAACAACGGGAAACTATATTAACCTGTAGGTATTGTTAAAATAACAAGAAACCACAAAAAATAAACAAAAAACCGCAAAAAGCTGATTCATGCTAAAACTAAACTATATAAGGATTTATTTTTGGAACCTGACTATTATTTTATGAATTAAATTTAAATATATTTTAATTAATGAATAAATAATGTTTTACGTTAAAATATTACGTTATTATTGCTAATAGGTTAAAAGGCGGAAAATACTCACTTTATATAATTGCGATTAATACAAATTGATAGAACCAAGGAACAAATAGAAGCATAGAATATTTTTTTTCCCTGGTCAACTAGAAAAAAAAGATTACTACTGCTGCATAATAGGGAATATGCATGAAAAATATATTTATTATAAAAACAGTTTATCTAGAAATTTACAAAAATGTAATACTAACAGTGAAAATAGAATCGAAATTGACCGAAAAAGAAACGAGATAAAACTATTTTAAACAAATATATCTGTCCCTCTCGCGAAGACGCTGTTTTGTATGGCAGCTGTGTAGGCGTCATAGTATTTGACGACACAGTTCGTATCGGACTTCTCATTCTAATTATCAACTTTAAAGCTTAATAACTTCATCCCTGATGAAGGTATTTTAAAAATTATTTCATAATTGTTTACTAGAGATAATAAGTATTTTATTTTGCAAATAAAAAAATTGCGTCCATGTTCCCTATTGGACTTACTCGTTTGTTTTAGTATTTCCAAAATTAGAATCAAACTTAGGAATCATGGGATTAGTCATATACATAGGTAATTAAATAAGACATCAAAAAACGTATCTTCAATGAGTCATACGAAATTAAAGAAAACCACATAAATAAGTATGATAGGTACTAGAAATTATATATTTTTTTAAGGTTTGACCTCTATCTCATCTGATGGTAAGCGATGATGTGGTCGAAGATTAAGCACGCTGACTTAGAAGTAACCTATTTACTCTCAAGTTACATAAACCCAGGTTGTATCTATCAGGAAACACATACTCCGGCAATTCCAATCCTTAGCTGTACACACAATGAAAGTATTCTCAAAGCGTATTGTAATACTTTTGGTAATACAAAACGAATCAGAAACACTACATTTGAGACTCTAATTATTATTAAACGTTATATCTTTTCCCTATCAATGGTGCTCTGTACCTACCCGATGAAAAGGGGTAAAACAATAAAAAAGAACAAAGGCCCAGTACAATGGTCACAGTTTAATATAAGAGTTTGTTCCCATTATGTCGGAATATGGGAAGAACTGAGTGGTAGGAATCGTTTAATTGAACCCACTTTCATTATTGTTTTAATTCTCACGAACGAAGTTTTATTCAATTTGTTTTCTATGTTCTTTATACAGACTATTTACGAAGATATATTCTTATCAAAATGTAACGATTTTTCCTGATTGTCCTCTCAGCAATTCCTTGACTGATTTACATACTTATTAGTAAACAATGCACTGCTGAAAATACTGGTTGCAAAAAGCACTTATTTTGAATTTAAAACCTATTGGTATCAAGCAAACTAAGCAAAGATGTTTCTAAAGTCAGCCACAAGGTGGGTCAGACGATGTGTAGAATTTAAGATGCTCGAAACAAAATAACATTCTTACAGCGAAAGCGAGAATATATGAAATTGCGCTTTTGAAATATGACATAGAATTTATTATATATTTGAACCCAAGGTTTTGCCTACAAAATCTGAGCCTGCAAGTTCGCTTTGTTAAATCATCCTACTATACTAAAAGTCTTGGTTACCGCAGTGTTGCGTCATCAGACAGCAATCATAATAATGACAAGGTAAATTCCACGAGTCACGTTTGACAACACCCACAAAAGATAGGATAGTCTTTTATCAAGGATTGATGAAATGCATATCTTATGCAAATCGATAATCATGCAGATATTTTATAGGTTACCAAGAAAACAATGACATAAAAAACACCACAAATCAAGCTGCGCATTTTTCATAAAAACATGCAAAAATCGTATTTATCTAGCTGCAATACGAACTCAGAGAATGCGTCAATTATTAAAATTTCACGCAAACACATTAAAAAAAGTACGATTCGCCAATTGCCAGCGTGAAAAATACGACACAACATACAAACGGAAAAATTGCGGACTATACTGTCACTATTGTCATAATAATGCACGCTATTCTGATATTTATTTCCACAGACGTAAAGCTGATAGTAGTGTCAAAGTATTTGATAGTGTTGTGCGGTATGTATATTTCGAACTCGCAGCCACATCGCTCACGTACCGCGGATATCTAAATATGCGGATCCTATTAAATCAGAAATAGGTATCCAATCAGTGCGCTTATGCTTCACTGCCTTTATACAGTCGTTAGGTAGTGTAACGTTCACGATATTTATACATCGGTAACCCTCCATTGCGACTACATTCCTGGTTACTTTAAATCTTACGGTACGTTACTTACTATAAACGTGGAGGACTATGAAATAGTTCGTACATTTTTCTTTTTTTACTTCCGTGTTTGGTTCCACGTAGATGTCATAATATTTCATGAAGACTTTATCAATTTTATTGATTCTTATCAAGTGAAGATTAGATTTATAACACTGAATATTGTTGAATGTAGCGATGTCATAACGAAATCAAAATACTGATCCATGATGCTCATGATTTAGTCGCATGCCGTGTGCTGAAATTACATAGTACTGCGTAATAATCCATACACAGTTACTCTAAGTGCTTCGTTAAAATTAATTTAAACCTCCATCTGTAAAGGTAAAGTACCACGCATCTGTCCGTTGCAAAATACACAAATAAAAATATTGTGGTCAATACACTAAAACTTTATAGACAATCACTTTATAAACGTTTAAGAAACAGGGACATTCGTTTCGTAATCGGATATTACATAATACTGTACATAATGTTCGACAATTTTCCGCATCCCTGCGCTACCTTATTCAAGGGTTGTCAAAACGAAACACGCTCCCCCACGATTGACAAAATAGCTGCGCCGCACAAACCCACCAAAACGATAGAAAACTCCACAAAAGGCTGAAGGTACTCGACGACTCTCGACCTAAACGCTTTAACTATGTTCCAACCCCATGCTCCAGGATTGCTCACTCCACTTGTCTCCAAAAACCCATGAATATTTTATGGAATTTTATGCCCAATGGCAGGGGAGGAAGAGTTAGCTTCGCATGCGACAGCCGAGATAATGATGGCACTTCAGCTGCCGGTTTTGATATTGCTTCTAATTGGTGCTGGTCCTCATGTAAAACTGTTGCACGTGCCACCTTTATGTACCATGTAAAGAGGGAATGCACGCCCATTATGTCATAAATTCGTAAAGATTTAATATATCTTTAAATATAATTCCCAATCTTTAGATAAAAACATAACAAAAGAAATATTACCGTAGGTTATTGTACATTATTCCAAATATTTGTGTTGACTATCAGCGAAAAAGTAGGGTATCTAAGTAGTACACCTCCACATACCTGTAGAATAACCTGTGTGTCTGAGGTAAATCGACAACTTGATATTTTCTAATTGATAAAATATCATGCTACCAAAAATATAAGGTTCAATGACCAGGCCCGCTACAGGAGGAAAATCGTTAAAATTAAGATAAACATAATGGACCTCTGATAATGCATTTAAATAAAACAAATACTTCCAAATGTTAGAAGAGAAAACACCAAAAAACAACAAAGTTCATAGTATAAAAATCCTATTTAGGTTAACGACCAGGAAAAACTACTCTCCTAGAAAATACTAATGGGAATTATGTATGGTTTAGTACAAAAACATTCTATAAATCTAAAAAATAACTTCCCTAAATTCGCCAGATAAGCCTGAAAAAACAACGTTTTTTTACAAAATGACATGGCAACTTCGTAAATGACAATATAAATTTTTCTTACGAGTTTCTGAAGTCACTTTAATCTACAAAATAATTGCATGATTTGTGATGTTATTGAAACATATTCAATCACACAAAAACTTGCGAATCCTCAAGCAGAACATTTAAAGAAAAGTTTAAGAAAATTATGTTTACTCGATTTTAGATCGTAACTATAAAGGTGTTGTAATACGCAAGTAACATAAAAATAAAAAATACTATTTAAACAAATAATTCCAAACGCGCTCATATTTCTTACAGGTATCAAAGCTAGCCGAGACAACGCTCGCATATTTTAATTAGGAACCGCGGCGAATGGGGCTTCGGAGCGATGCAGCGCTGCAGCTCGCTCGTAAAGCGGAGCGAGCGAAAGGAAGCGAGGAGGCGCTTATTAGTGCCGAGACAGAAGCCTGTTTATCGGACCTGTGGTGTTGCCAAGTAAGGGAATTTTAAATACCCTATTTATAAAAAAATAAACATTGTAGTTTTACCCACATCGTGCTAGTAGAGCGAGAAAATTACTATAGGTACTGAAAAAAGTATGCGCACACAGTAATAATGGCGTTTCCATGACAATTGAGTCAAGTCTCTGATTCTGCTTCATAGTGTGTCATAGGTGTCAATTCATTTCTTAATTTTGTAATCTTTGGTATCTAGGACGGCTATGACGTTTTAAAACTATCATGATTACAGTGTGGGAGAGAGACGGAGCTCGATCACGATGGCATTAGTACGTCATAGGCTACACAACAGTACTCTTCATTTTTGAGGACAAATTATACTCAACCAGTCTTCTCTGAACAAACTTTTTGTTTAAACTAGTAATCCTTGAAGACACTTAAGTAAGGAATTAATTCGCCTTCTCTAAAAAGAGGGCCTACACAAAGTTACATTAAATTCGATTACGATGCTCAAAAAGTCCAAATTGTTACGTTGACGTCACACGAGTTTTCTACGCACTGTATGATGATTCATCTTTTTAGGTGACAAAAGAAAAAAAAAATTGTCCAAAATTTTTTGGAAATCTATCTGACGGATTAATTAGATTTTTTTAGTCAAATACCCTATTCAGCTCAATATTCTCTTAGAGGATCTTCTCTTATTTGCATGGAAAAGTCCACTAACTCCAGAGCATGGCAACACCAGACAGAAGCCGGTTTATCGCTAGCGGGCGTGCCTCGCAGCGCATTCCGATCGCCGCGACCGCGACCGTGGTTTACGATCAACGCTTAATGACACTCGCTTACGACCGGGAAGAGAATCGATTCACGACACATTTAACTATAGAACTATGAAACCTACGGATTCCTGTTATGAGCCACTAGCTTCTGCCTGCAACTTTACCCGATTGAATGCCGGATATTATCCCAAGAGCCGCTCCCTTCCGGGAATAAAGGAATGAAATACCCTTCGTTAAAATCGCGCGGTATCTGTAAAAACCTCTCCGCGAAAACTTAGATGCATTGAACTTCAAGTGAACTATCATTCTACCATTAATTCAAGCTTACTTGAAATCCACATCATGTATGTTCACCAACTATAGGACATGGTTTATACACGTGCCACGTTTCTTCGAAATCCGTTTTGCTGTTTAGGCTTGTTTGATTTACAAACGTCCAGACTTCTTATTTATAATATTAGTAACACTAGTTCCGTCACCCATCAAGTTTTCATTTATATTGTTATTTGTAATTGAGTTAATTGTTATCTGGAATGGTTTCATTCTTCCAAGATCGTGTCCTGTCTTAATAAGGAGAATTTGAATCTTTATTGTGAATTGCTTTATAGTATTGTTTGTTCGCACATAACTTTGATAAACCTGATAGAGATCCATCCAAACTTTCACACTAATATTATAAAGGCGAAAGTTTGAGTGTGTGTGTATGTTTGTTGCCTCTTCACGCTTCAACCGCTAGACCGATTTAGATGAAATTTGACACAAAGATAGAGTAGACCTTGGAGAAGAACATAGACATTTTGTTGCGAGAAAAGTGCATGAAAGGCTAGAAATTGGGGATGAAAAATTGTATGGAAGTCCGTTATTATTGAAGACAAAACCATGAACTTTTGTACTTGATAAAAAAATTAATAAACTAATGTTCAAGCGTCTTTGAAGAATTAATATCTTAAAAAGAATATTGCTGCCCAAAGTAACTATTTCACGCGGACGAAGTCGTGGGCAAAAGCTAGTATTATTATAATTTAAACTCGCACTTTAGCAACCTTCATACGCTTGTCCATACATTTTCTAACTCAAATAGATTGTCTTCTAAAGGTAATTAGGTTCCTACATAAATAAGAAACCAAGTACTACTACTACATCGAACTGTTAAATAAATAAATAACTAAGATATAGCACCTACGTGGTTCCTAAATATATAACGTATTCTTCTAAGAAAATCTTAAAGCAATCAAATTATTTACATATTATTTCTAGAAAATGATATCAGATACTCTGTGATATCTCGAGATAGGGTAACTTAAGAGGCGCGTCATAAACCCTCATTAATAACTTGTAAATAACACGATAAATAGGAATGATTGCCAATTAGATACGTAAGAACCTAAGATCAGTTAATCTGCTGTCAAATAACATCCAATCAAATAATCAGGCCAATATCACAATTGATTTCTTCAAAATCAATTCGGAAAGTCCAAGGAAATAAGTTATTAACTTTTACACTAGGATAGGCGTTTAGAAAAACTTGTTTGTCTATGATAACAATTAACCTTATAATGTTCCAATTTCATTTCACATTGCATTCTTATAATTTTTGTGTTTGTTTAACTTTTCCGATGCAAGAGACTGGCTTCCTCGACACAGGGAATCCTAGTGTGGAAACCAGTGATTTATCTGATTTAATTATATATTTTTCTGAACAAAAGATTATTATTATTACTAGCTAGCTGCCGCCCGCGGCTCCGCCCGAGTGAATGTCGAAAATAATCCCAAGGGAACATACTCCCGGGTTAAAAACTATCCTATGTCCTTTCCCGGTACTCAAACTACCTCTATACCAAATTTCATCAAAATTGGTCCAGCCGTTTGCGCGCGAAGAAGTAACAAACATACACACACACTCACAAACTTTCGCCTTAATAATATTAGTGTGATGTGATTAGCACTAAAGCCTCCCCTCTTTGAAAGGAAGTTGGCCGCAATTCACGTCGTGGGTCCTATGGGCTGTTTACTCATCATCACGTTAAACATGTGGTTTTCACAAGTCGCTTAGGCTCCGCGCAAACGGGCCACCGACCACAGCCACCGGTGGGTGGCGACAAGCTGTTTACATGATTGTAACACGTTTTAATCGCCGCACACGTGTAGCGAGTGGCGTCCCTTGCGACTCAGTGTCCGCGACATGTCACCGGTGTTACAAATTGTAGCGGCCACCAACCACTCGTGGCAGCCAGCGACCACTTTCGTTTGCGCGGTACCAAAGGACGTGGCGCGCGGAGCCTTAGGTGTTCCAAACCACGTGGTGATTGGTTAAATGATAAATGATATTTATTTTGCAAGTAGGTTTATAACACTTTTACAAATCAATCTTTTTTGGTCATTTTAAGCTAGATAAAGCCGGTGTTTCCTAAATGACTTTTAAGGTTAATTCAGTATAAAGATATCAAGTAATAAAGAAAGAAAGAAAGAATAATATTTATTTAGCACTTACATGAAACACGCACGGTACATAGAAATAAAAAAAAAATAGGTATGCTAAGAACTAAGTGTGTTTCACGGCTGCACTAAAAAGCTCCATTTCAGCGATATGTCAGACAGACTGACGTTGTCTGACGCTGGTTTTCTAATGAACCTTTCGATAGACGAGTGAATCAATCTGAGTCATTTGAATCAATCTAATATAAATATATATACACATATATTTATAACTAATAAACTAATTATTGGTTCACTGGGCTGGCTGAATTGAATTTGTAATCATTTATTCTTTGGATGAGAATCAATATTTTAAAGGAAAAACAATATAGAAGACAACTAGACATGAGAGAAATGCTTCTAGGCAAGCACATTATCGCTTACCATCAGTAAATAATGGTAAACATCGATCAATAATATCAATGAAAAACGAAATACGTTAGCCTTGACTTCTACCAAGCTAACAAAAAAGAAAGAAAGAAAGCTTAATTCCGCCAGATAGGACGCACAAAAGTAACAAACGTAGAAAAAAATATAATACACGCCTTTCGACAGAATTGGTCCACACTTGCCCAAAGCCGGGAGGAATGGAAAGAAGAATGAAAAGCCTTTACCCTGCCGACGAACAAAACAAACACAGGATCATAACTCGTGAACGACCTGGCTATTATTTCTTAGAAATCAAAATATCTTTAAAAGATAAAAGAACCGGCAAAACGTGACCGTTATCGACACAGATCGATAACATCACGCCACGTTTAGTCACACCTTTGCTCAGACCTGCAGATTAAGCCATGACTGTCTGCAAAAACATCAACGTAATAAAAAAATTGTTACGTCATTTTTCATGAGAAGATTAGACCTGAAAGGTACTATCTTATTTCTTATAGCTTTTGCCCGCGACTTCGTACGCGCATATTCCGTTTTTCCGTAGCCTAATCTTCCTCATGAATGTGGCTATCATATACAAAATTTTCCAAATCCGACTGGTAGTTCCAGAGATTACTGCATTCAAACAAACTCTTCAGCTTTACTATATTAATATAGATTTAAATACCCATCGATCTTTTCTTCCATGTTTCCTTATTGTCTCTATTTTCCATTTTATGTTTTTGGACCACTAATTCATTCCTTAATTTCTCAACAATTGTATAAAAACTTAGTTTCTCTTTACTTTCTTGATAAGTCACTCTTTCCGAAGCTTCCTGCCCGGAATAAGTAGGAAGAAGAAATTGCTTATTCGACAATTCTACAGAAATCTTCCCTTAACCATAAGGTAAAACAGCTAACTCATTTTGTTATATCACCTACTATAATTAAATATTGAATAAGCTGATCTAAATAGCTTCTGCGAATAGTTGTCTTTATTTATTTTCAACCTACATTTGTAATAGGTATTCAGAAACATCCACCACTATTACTTAACGAATAAAGAAAATCTTAAAAAAAGCTATTCAAATGCATTAGATTTTTTTTGCTCTGGAATTCATGCGTAGGTATAATACTATTATTAGATAGATATTTTTATCATTCAATAAACTATGACTAAAATTTGACCTTATAATATTATGAAACTAAATTGCAAATATCTTGCACAATTAAATAAAATTCCTGAATTGTCTTTGAACTTTATCACCCTTTGCCCTCTTCTTAGTTTATTTCTGACCTTAAAATGCTATAGCAATTAAATGCAGACCATTAAATACTTTTACAAGACATTGCAACTTTAATTCAAGTTATCTTATATTGCACAACAAATATTTTAATTTAAAAATGAAATAGTTGTATTCAGTAATCAAAAACATTCATTCATTGTGAGATCCAAGTAACATCTGGCTAGCCTAAATTATAACAAGGAGGTGCACGGTTCTTGACCTACAAAAATTCAATCTCAAGGATGACTATGATGAAATAAATCTATTAATATTAATTATTAAAACAACACTTACCCGGTAAATATTTCTAAGAGTAACCGCACGCACTTTCAAGCACCCTTTACCGTAACAAATCAACATAAACAGCTTACTAATTAAACAATAAAAATTCTTTATAGATAATAAAGAACAACAAAAGAGACACCTGTCCACACTCAGCAAACTTTTCATCACTGAAAGAAAATCGTCACCCACGTAGACAATGATAATACAAGATTAGACGAACTCAACGATATGTAATCGTCAGTGTCATAATCGTTAACGATGCCTTGTTTAGTCCAGCGTTATGATAACATCGATTAATAAGTTAAAAGAAAATATTTTACATTATTAATGAGAATTACTAAATACGTCATTTATCGATTTATACAAAGGTTTTGCGTTACGGATGTAGATACCACTCCGTACAACCCAAACTTATTGCGGAGACTGAGGTTTTAGAATGTGGAAACTGTTTCATGGTTCTGAATAAGTGATACGATGAAGATAAGGTATAGTATCGTGTGCCTTTAGATCTGTCCAAAACTTAGGTACAAGTTTTCCCCTCCACCCAACACCTCCCGCTCCACACAAAGCGGAAGAAGTCATTTGATGATTTCCCATACTTAAAAAAAAAGGTACAAGTTTTGCAGCTTGAAACAATGGGAATATGAACGGTGATGCTCAAAAAGAAGTAGATATCAATGCTATCCGCATAGTGTCAAATCATTACATGGTGAAAATCCCACCATACGCTCAAAACGTTTTGAGAAAATTTTCGTGGTGCATACAGCTAAGGAGAACAATTCTCTGCCGGAGTCTGCCTGTGGATACCTATCTGCGCATCTTTAAGTGAATAGTGAATAGGTTGCCTACTTCTAAGCAAGCGTGCTCCATCTTCGACCACATCTTCGCTTCATATCAGGTGAAATTATGATCAAACGCGACGTATCAATAAAATAAAACAATCTTAATTCCAACAAGTCCCAACATTTTGCAGATAGTAAATCACTCATGAATTGAAAGGATTTTGATGAAAGCACGCAGGTGCGTGAAGTACATAATTCTGTACCTAAAGTTCCGTTTGCAGTACTACGCCATATACCAACGATAAGCACGTAGCCATATACTATGTACATCAAATTAAGTAGGTGTATGTGTATCATTATCGATAACATTATATATTTTATGTAATTGTAGATTGGGCCAAAGGATTTAACCAAAACAATAGACTTTATTTCTTTAAGCATAGTACCCACGGCTCAGCCAGATAACGTATCGTACAAATAGTAGAAAGATACAAACAGTACCTTGATCTGCGTTAGAGTAGTTATTAAATGATAACAATTTAATACAATTTCGTGTTTTGCCTTATCAAAAATTATGCTGATAGCATTGATACCTATTCCTTTCTGGCGTTTTGAGAAAAAATAATTCAGTATTTTAATGTATAGGTTAAACACTCGCTTATGGAGTTGCAGATATACAATAAATTATGAATACATTTTCATATTACTTGGAAGTGCCGATTGCTATATATACTCGTATGACAGAATATGAAACCCATAATAATAATAGCCAACAAAATCCAGAAAAACCTGGCCGAATGGTTTGCATAAATATAAAGAAAATGGTGCATTTCTGTGAGATAATAGGGCATATAGGAATAAGATGTTTTGCGAAGAAGGAATAAAATAATTGGGGCGAAACTCAGAAAGTGTTTTGAAAAACATAACTAGAAAGCTGCCTAGGAGGCAGCTTTCTAGTTATGTTTTTCAATTATTTGTATTGCAAACACTAAGTAAGGCTCAGTAAGTCTAGGAATATGACTCACCCGTATTATCATCATTTGCTAAAGGTTCTCCGTCTTCTTCGGCCCCTGAAACAAACATGTAGGATTAATGTTAAAAATATATATGCCATTGACACACTAAAAAACTTTGTTCTTCTAGCTAGGTCACCTGACAAGCTGAAGGCATATTTAATACTAAAAGCAGATAATAAATAAACCTGTAGACATATAGTTATATTCTGCTCTACCTATGCTCCATCTGTCCGAGTGCCCTCATCGATGTGCCGGCACCGACAAGCACTGAAGAGGGTTCCGTACAGGATATTAACCGGATAATTATACTAAATTGGAAGCGTAATGGATCCCTAAACGATTTACCACGAACGTTTAGGCAGACACGACTTGTATTAGATTGTCTTTATTGAGTACCTACAAGAAAGCATAGTGTGTTTGTGTTACGAAAAAGAAACATTTATCAATTGTCTTCTATTCATGTCAATTGCATACTTAACTTACTAAAATGTTGTCCGACCTGGGGGGCTACTCTCTAAGCCCGAAGTCCGTAGTTTCGGGCTTAGTTGCGGGCGTCTTCTACTCCGTATCACCTTACCACTAAGAATTAATGACAACACGATTTGACAGTTACTGTCAAATCATGTTGTCATTTATTCTTAGTTCGGGTTCGGAACTAATCGTAAGTCCGTAGGTGATACGGAGTAGAAGACGCCCGCAACTAAGCCCGAAACTACGAACTTCGGGTTTACAGAGTAGCCCCCCAGGCTATTAGGACAACTGTGTCTTAAAGCCACGTTCAGATCCTGGAAAGTGTAGGCGATTGGGCAGAAGGTGAGGCATATTCTGCGAAGGGGCTCCAGATTGGCTATTTTATGATATTTTGGGATAAGGAGAACGATAATCCATTTTGTCATGTGGTTTATAGAGCTAAAAGGTTTGCATATTGCTTCAGGGCATGTCCATGAGAAAGTGATGAAGCCGACTACAGGCAGGCTGTGTGCGTGGTGCACACAGCCTGCCTGTTGTTGCCTACAAGTTGCACCTATCATCTGCTCTACTATCTTTTGAAGAGGTCGTATACCTCAGGGGCTTGACAACATGAATGTTAATTTGCCATAGATATAAAATATCCTTAGCTCCCAATAACTGGCCCTGGTAAGCCGTCATAGAATGACGAAGTTCTATAAATAAGAATGACATACCTGCCATATTAGGAATTTGGCCATCGGTCATATCTACTTGGTTGTTATCTAAACGCTATCTCATAATATAAAACTAGGTGTCAGCTGTTTTCATTCTTAATTTGGTTGAAATAAATATAGAATCTCTTTGGCAACGTCTTTATTTTTCTGAATTTAATCGATATTGTTTATCATGTTATTGAAAACTAATTAGTTATATAAAAAACATGTAAGTTTTAAACATTTTAAGTGATGCATATACATATGTAATGTATGGTCAAAACACATGAGAACCACGCAGAGTTAGCATTAGACAACACAAAATATGAACTGTCCTATTTATATACGGAAATATGTACAAAACTGCAGTAGATATAAGTTGAGCTATGTGAAACATAGACCGTAGAAGTTATTTGATGATATCACATGCCTAAAAAAAATTGTCCTAAAAGTTTTAAATTCATCGATTGTTTGAAATTTTAGCAGAATTATTAACAGAATCTTGCTCAATCTAGAACCCTTAGCCCTTAGCTTTTAATATGATACAAAGCCACTAATAAACTTTTCAGTCAAATTCTATAAAGTAGATCCTACTAAAATAAGCCATCACACCCTCATTTGGTTGGCCATCACCTTATATAACCGAATCTCAGGGATTTAACAATGAATTTAGTTTAATCTTATCCTACCAAGCCACATTGATCATCTTCTGGTGACGTCGACGACGCAATATGATATAATGTGATAACAATTTTCATGTACTGATTGTACTGAGTTTATTGCGCAGTATTTTTACTTAAGTCCTGGCAAATGAATATTTAGATGACGTCTTAATTTAAGAGAAAAGGAAGACACACGGATGTTAGCAAGCTAAAAATGGCAGCCACTTCAGTGTAAGCAACGCTCCTTAGCACGTCTGGCGACTTCTGCAGACGACACAATGCGAATGAACTGTAAAATGATAAATATCCACTCGAAACTAAACCATCTCATACACAAAGTAAAACTATTTCGATTCTTGTGTTCACACACACAGTCCTTATTATATCAATAATAATTATGTTCTAATAATTCCAGTCATTAGGAGCTGAAATCAATTATATGTTCGACTGTGTATTTTTTTTGTATTTACGTTTAAATTGCATCATTGACTGGGTATGGTCCGTGCTTCGGAAAACACGTTAAGCCGCTGGTCCCGGCTGTCATTAGTAAATCTTTGGCAGTCGTTACGGATTGTCAGAAACCAGAAAATCTGACTCCAGTCTTGCCAAGAACTACCGTGTAACCCAGTTAATGGGTTGTGGAGGTCTGGTAGGCAACCGCTCCACTTAAGTACTGGTATTCAGCTGAATCCAGTTTGACTGGAAGCCGACCCCAATATAATTGGGAAAAAGGTTAGGCAGATGATGATGATGACTGGGTATGGTCAGTGTTCAGCTATACTTGACCTCTCTGAACCTCTTCTTCATTATCCTGAGACTAAGAAGGGTCAGGTGCTGATCCACAGGCAGATAGGCATACCTTTAGCAATAACACACCATAGTGCTAATTCTACTCATTTATAAGGAACGTTCGCATTCGTATCTGAATTGCAATCCGACAAAAAACCTCAATTTCGATACATGTTTGATACCCATACTGTTCACTGTGTTCGCGTTCACATACCGTTCTGTTTTGATTTCCATACTGTTCATCATTCAAAGTATCTGCGGTCGATTGAAAATTGATCTATACTTTGATCAATTTTTTCTTCCGGTTATACATATAAGCCCAACCGGTGGTGAAAATAGAGGGTGTCCAGGTACGTAATACAATTTTACATAACATCAAATCAGAACAAGTTCTGCAGTTCTGGGTTCATAATTATTATTGTTATCACCATTGTATTGTTTTTATCACTGAATATTATCGTTATCTTTGGCACGTATACTGATATGTATGCCCAGTCTAACAAGATTCCATTTAATCTGCGTTCCAATCGACAGCCATTTGTGCCGTGCCACCCGACTAAGGATGTCGCGAACTCGCAAGAACATAGGAGTCTTTGTAGCATGCGTAGTAATAGCCATAATTGCGCGGCTTCGGTAACCCTCGCTATCAAATCAAAACATCTTGAGACGTTCAACGGTACATTACACGAACACCTTTCCACCTACTTAGTTGAATAATAGAAGAGGCACGCGACAGGACCCTGCACAAAGGCGCAGCACTACAGTACAAACCATCATTACGAATTGAAGAAAAGAAGTCAGCCAGCTGCCTCCCACTTCCTTTCCATACAAACTCGTGTAATACAAGATGTTCGCTTTGTGCTCGGTTTATTTTAGGGCACATTCATTACGCACTCGAATTGGCGCGTGTTCTTATCTTTGTTTGTCTGTGTGCTTGTTGCTAGTGTGTCGCGTGCCTTAGCAACTGTCGGATGTCTACTTCCGAGTTTGGGTGTATGAGATGTCCATTCCATCCAGTAAAGCTGCACTTTTTGTTTGGCATGAAAGTTCAATCATCGTTTTAAAGGCTGCTCTAGAATGTAACAGTATTTTTTATCTGTTTAATAAATTTAAATATTCTGGGTCATGTTTGATCATTATTTTCGATAAAGGAAAATTATAACGTTATCCTTCCTTCACCATAATTGATAAAATGGTTCTATCGTTTGCTAAACACGTCAAAAACTGACATAACGATAAAACTATAGGTAACGAATTGCGAAACTGCGTCACTTTGGGTTCTAGAATATTCTCATGAAACATATTCTCCGATTTTATAACCATAAAATATCGTGCAAAAATAATATCAACCGAAAATATGCATCGACACAATGAGTTGAACACAATAATTAACCCTAAAAAAGCTGGTCTATAGAGACACGTGGCATCTCAAGACTTTGAATAATAACAGCCCTCAAATCTGGGGTCAATATTACCGCGTTTATTAGAAACCAGTTTGTACCAGTTTCAAGTTGGTTCAGCGGCATCTGCAGAGGGCGGCGTCGTGCGTCTTCCGCTGCATTGTGAGCGCACACCGGTCGGCGCACGCGCTTGCAACGATAGTCTTCCTGTATGGTGTCAAATGTACTAAGGTCATTTGTTGGAGGGTCAGAGAACTTAGAATATTTTCGGGTTTTATTTTACTTTGGGTCTTTTATTTTGATGTCTGGAATGGATCTGGAAAGCTTAAAAGTAAAATTGATAAAAGCGAGACTATTTACTTCTGTCATGAATACAACATGAGAATTTCGTACACAAAAAAAGTCCCTTAAAACTCGAGCCAATAATATTTTTATGATATTTATTTAACAGTATTAGCGGCATATTCGGAGCTAATAAAGAGTAACCCTCAAACGCGCGGTGGTATCATTCCGACCCGGCGCCCTTGTTTGCCGGGAAGCTAAGCCGCGTAACGGTGTTTGCCTGAACAAATTTATGTGTGTCGTTACCGTACTGTCACAAATCTACTTATCTACCAGAACCACGCCTTCAATAATACGAGCTTTAGCGTTACGGACATCTGTGAGCCAATATAGTTTTATGAATTACCGAAAATAAACGTGATGCGAACTTACCCGTTGACAATACAATTTAGAACGCGATGCTCTACATAACTTAGCAAAGTACGAGTATGAAGCTTTTGTATTCGTATTTGTAAAGGAATGTTCTATAACGTTAAAGTTAGACATAAGATTCAGTATAGTTAGTAGAAACCAAACAAACACAGGCGTTATGCAATATAAAACACATATCGAACGCACACAGACAGCCGCCAGATGAGTGTATTTATCGTATCGAAGGTACGGGCATTGTCCATTGTGTCGACGCCTTGGCCTATTGTTCCGCCTTGTGTATGTACCCATTCCAGCCACATCGATCGCTTACATATACACTGTTATGACTTCCACTACCTATGTACTGATATAGCCGCACTAGAAACTACTGAAGGAAATCTTGATGTGTAAACACAAACGCTAGTTTCTACGGAATGTTTGTTAAATGTGAATTTAAACAGAATATTCAAGTAGATTTGCGTGCAGCCCTTTCCTGTACGACAAATCCATTTTCCCCCTTAAGCAAGGAGATTTACAGTTGATCATATGAGTAAACTCCCCAAATGTAATATGTTTCGGGGTATAAATTGTCATATTCTTGTAATTCTAGTAATAACCGCGTGTTGCTGTCATTTGAACAGCACAAATCCACCCGTGGCAGTAATACGGCCCAGGATGCGGAATTCGTATTTCGTCACCAAATTACATGATTTATTGTCATCGCGGATCGTACAAGGGCGCGTGTATTCGCACGGGTTGACTTTGTACCCGAAAATTTTGAACAAATCTTTTATTTTGTAATCATTAGTAACCAAATAAAAATTATAAATTTAGCAATTCACTGTCGTGTCAATAGAAGTAATTTCAATACTGGCCCAGCAACTAAAAAAAACATAAGTTCTGTCCGCATATATTATATTTTGACTTAATAGCAACAACTAAACAACAGCTTTCTAAAATAAATAGTTAGATTAAGTTGATTCTAAAAAAAAATATAATAGGCATCATTCAATTTTTCGAACCAAACCTAAATAAAACTGACCACTTTATAATATCAGTAGTGTGTAACGTGCAAAGCTACTGAGGGGAAATGAGGGCAATATTGAACGAAAATATTATAATAAACTATGAAGCTATATTGTGAATGTGACAGTCCGCGTGTCGACCCCCGCACGACGCCATTTAAGGGTTAATACCGCGCCCGCCTGACAGAGGGTCGTCTTTGTAAACTGAAAGGATTATTTAGAACAATAACTTCACAACATTTATCACTTTTGTTCACGCCCGATGTACTAATAAAGATTAATAAAGTTTTGACAATGTCTTAAATTGGTTAAGTAATAATTTTGTCGGGAATTTTCCATGGTTTGGGGTTATTTTGTCGGTAATTAATCAATTAGGTAAGTTTTATTTAAGGTTAGAAACGTTGTCGTCGTCATTATTTTATTCCTCCATTGACAAATAGGTTATAAACGATTTTAATAATAAAGAAACCGGCCAAGTGGGAGTTGGACTCTCATACGAAGGGTTTCGTACCCTTCAATTATTAATTTAATTTAAATTTTATTATTTGTTGTTATAGCGGCAATAGAAATACACACCTTAGTTCATGAGATTCCGCTTATAGATGGACGGACGGACAGTAGAGGCTTAGTAATCGACCCTAAAAATTAAAAATCAAGAAATTAAACAGTTTGTACAATCTTTTTGTACAATCGTTTAGTTTTACTTTTCTTGGTTTAGATCTAACGCGTTCTTCCTACCAATAACTCTATTAGTTAGAGCATTATACATTCTAATTCCTCATTATGATTGAAAACACGATCAAAATAACACCCAATAGACGGAAACACATTAAATTAATTACAAGCTCTCCCGTCCACAATTTTCTTCCCCCACTGATCAGAAACTTCATAAGAAAACTGCATTTCCTCTAACACGTAATAAAGCGACTGCAGTGACACCAAACACGACTTAACTTTCAACAACCCTCCGCTGCGCTATCAATCCTAAGACACGAACACGATCTGTTAAGTGGTCGATCGGACCCCGCGGCGATTTAATTCACTTCTCACGCGACGCGGCAGGCGGAGGGTTAAGGGATTACTTGGCACGCGCCTCTACAGATATTGTCGATTTGGGGAGATGAGACGTCCCGAATAATGATGCTGACTTAATAGAGTAGATTTGAGTTTTACTTCCATTAAGTAAATTGATCTCTGTTTTTGGCTTCCACTATGCCATCATCTACTATGACACCCGAAAGTCTAAGGCTGAATATAGGCCAATGTTCGTCTCGCATTCATCGGATACCCATGGCCTTCACCAAGTCATTGGTCCACCTTGTGGGACGCCATCCACCGCTGCGTGTTCCGGTACGCGGTCACCACTACAGCACTTTTCGACTCCATCGACAGTATCTGCCGCTCAGGCGCTGTATGAAGTCGTTATTCCGCCTGAAGACACGGCCACTATTGCTGAAAGACGCTGTCTTATGCTTTGTAATCTAATAAGGCCGCCGGAGGACGTATTATCATTAATTTCATTCGCCTTTGTTTCAAATTACGCGTTTTCTTAAACGACGTCAATACAGACTGGGTGGAGTCAATTACATTTTAGCTGACAAATACCAAATCGTTATCTTAGGAAACAATAATAATCTGAGACAGAACTAATCATTCAGTGTCATGACAGTATTATTGATTGTATCGTTAAGCCACGTAAACATTATTTGGAGATAATTTATAACTTATTTTTTTATCAGATTAAGCAGACTTAAACTGGGGCGAATCACGCGCGGGACGCGGGACGCTTCTTCTATGAAGATTATACCTACGTGCCACCCAACGTCTAGTGGCTTGAGTCACCAGTTTCTTGAAAGCGCTATTCAAAACATAAATTATGAAGTAAGTGCTTATGAAAGAAGAAAGAAAGAAAAAGAGTTTGTTTGCGCCAAGCATGAGCATACAAAAAAAATAAACAAAATGACTAAAGGATTCGGTTCAAGTTTCTGAACTCTGAAATCTGCCCAGCTTTATCCTAATTATGTAGGTGAATATCAGTGTTTTAATTAGAATGACTGTGTATCCGACCTCTACAACACAGTAACTGGGTAATACGATACCCCTTGCCTTTTCCAAACTATGTTGGGGTCGGCATCCAGTCAAACCGTAATTCAGCTGAATACCAGTATTTTACGTGCAGCGTCTGCCTACCAGACCTCCATAACTCATTAACTGGGTAATACGGTAGTTCTTGGCAAGACTGCAGTCAGATTTTCTGGCTTCGGACTGTCCGTAACGACTGCCAAAGATCTACAAATGACAGCCGGGACTAATAGCTTAACGTGCTTTCCGAGGCACGGAAGAGTCTTGGTGTGGTAAGATATAGATCTATAGAATAGGTGACCATTCTATAAAACTCTCGCGTTATACCAACTATGTTAATATTCAAAATAGTTACAAAAATATATATTTGTTTAAACACCACACTTGGCATCCTAGACCACAACAAAAAATCTTCTTGAACAAAACATTTATCCCTTGAATGTTTTATTCAAGAAGACATTCCAAATAGAAATAAAATAATAACTAATCAAGCTACCATCAATTCGCGGCGGGAACATTATCCTCTATTATAGAGATGTCATATTTTTTCATCTGCGCGCCGCCGCGCCGCCGCCGTATGGACACGGGGATTTGTTGCATCACTCCCCCATTGCGCAAACCAAATTAGCGGAGCATTGACGAATTTAAAGCGATATCATAACATTGGGGATTGACTCCGAATATTTTATGACCATGTTGGATAGATTAAAAGAATAGGATCTGCGTAGGAAGGCAAAGAGTTCTTTTTTCACGTTCTACAGTGAATTTTAGCGGTTATCTTTTTTCAAAAAAATTCAAAAGTCATTTATTGAAATTAGGCTGAGTGCCAGCACATTTGGAAACGTCAAAGTTCTACATAAAGACAGTCCCCCAAGACGCCCGCCCGTCACCACTTCCTAGTGTTGTAGCTGAGAAGAAGAAGTGGCGCAACAAACTCCCCAGCAACACATCTGTCTGTTAAGCTTTTAAAAACTTGAATTTATACAATAGTAGGTATGCAAAGTATTTTACAATACATGACACAGAAAATAAAATATTCAAACTGTAAATCAAATTAAATGAAATTAATTGACAGAATTTCATGGGCAGAAAGTAAATAATGAAAATGCAGGACTTTTACTGTTTCCAGGGTTGCGGAATTTGTTCGAAATAGTCACCGCGGCCCTGGAACGCAAAGGGCTTTAGAAGGAAAACGGATGGGTTTTAGTCAGTAAGATTTCACGCACACACGCCCTTCCGCTCCACCCAGAGCGGAAGAAGTCATTTGATGATTTCCCATCCTTAAAAAAAAAGGACTTTTACTCTTTGACCAACTAAGCAAAAGCGTTAATCTACATTTCGACGGATTAAACGGCTCTAATGTCCTTAAGTAGTGACTTTTTATATTTCAGAGGTGGGCCTATCCATTGAAAGATGGAAAATCAATTAAAATATCACCCTGTGTGTACCGTTAAAGGCATAAAATAACTCGTACAGCAGTAAAACAGAGTTAGTATATAAACACGAAAAATAATTATTCATACTTTGCTGATGAAATAATATCCAAATTGACAATTTTACACAGACTTTGAACTGTACTGTAAAATAAAAATCTAGTCAAGCCGAAAACAAAACGACGACTAATCATGACTAATCATCATGATGATGAATTCAAATCAAAATCTGTTTGTTTGATTAAACAAAAGCATATTTTATAAAACGTGCTAAGATGCACGCAATATAGTTTTGAGATGCGTAACCAAACGTAGATAGTTCATCATCTGTGGGGTTCCGCAGCATATGTCCCAACTAGGGGTGAGCCGTGCACCCAGTGGTATATTTCACGCAATTGTGGACCAAATCCGGAGCACAATGAAATTATTGAGTTACACATGTCTCGCGACTCTCGCGAGGGCGAATGAACAAATACAGATATGAAATAAATGGCCTCTAACCATTATCTGTAATGACCCCATTACTACTGCATAGGAGGTGTTAACATTCCTTTTTTTGTAACGATAATTTGTCATTTTTATTGTTTTATAGAACGTTTTTTCCTGTTACGGTTTTTTATTCGTTTTATGATTTATTTTTGTGAGGTCTTCATCATTATCATGAGCAGTTTGCGACTTCTCTATTGTATCTGTGTATTTTACGACATGGAAATGCAAAAAATCTGTACTCCTCTCAAGGATTGCGTCCATGATGCGCAGAGTGCGTGGGAGCGTCAACGGCATTCTGGGGGTCATTAGTGATAAGCCGTGTTGCACCATCATGGCGCAGTGGGTGCATGTACTCGGTGCATCGGGTGAGTGCAACAGATATATGAATTTAAAAAAAAACTTTTAATATTGTTGTACTAACATAGCTTATAAGTTTGTATAATACTAACATAATATGGATCAAGGTCTGAATTAAAGTATTTAATATTTTTTTATTGACAGATGATTGTCAGCCCGTCTGCCAATCTCAATGTTTATTTCGAAAACAGTATGAACATTTCAAATATGTATGATTCGATATGTATCGTCGATGTATCGTGGTGGCAATATTTTGCACCACCCAAATCTAAATAACTGTCGTGCTAGTGACAAGAAGAAGAAAGAGAAGATATTTGGTAGCACATCTCAAAATAAATCTCCTATCGTAATCCTGCGACTCAATAAGTGATTAGCCATCAATTTGAAAATAACATTGATTTTAAAGTTTAACGGCTGGGTCTGTGATACAAAATTTGAGGAGCTGAATCACTTTAGTCCACTAAAAACATCATTTTTTTTAAAGATAGTTTCAAGTACCGTGACTTATTTACAAGTTCATGATAAATCAATCAAAGCTTTACTTTTGAAGACCAACTCTTAAAATTACGTAACATCAAAGCATACCATTTCTTAACTCAAACACTGATATCAACCCAACATAGGTGGTCCAAGTCACCCGAAACTCAATAAGGACAGATCTCAAAACACTTTTTTTTGCACCATAAAGTCGGAGACACACGATCCGTCATCGTTCGTGCGTTTTCGTCGCGGCCATCACGACCATCGTTAAACCTCGTAAACTCTCGGCTTTACGACATTGGCTCATGATCTGTTAGGACTTGCCCACTTCATAATGTTTGCCGGATTTAAACATATTTCGACAGTGCTACTATTATTGTTTTGAGTGATGAGCCGTTATGAGTAACTTAGTTTTACATTTTGTGTAGTAATTTGGTGATAGAATTGGAGGAACGTGTTTAGAAATATATTTGGAGTTGTTAAATAGTTTTTAAGAAGCGATAAATGTCAATCATTGTAATGGACCACAGTCCATTACAATGATTGACATTTATCGCTTCTTAAAGAAGAAAAATGTAGATTTACAAAGTAATAAGCATAAGATTTTCTCCAAGGTAAAAGTATGCTATTGGAAGGTAGGTTTTCAACAAAGTAAAGTATCAAAACATTAAAAACACATAATTTTATACTAAAACCTTAGAAGCTCTTTGTTGATTTCTTTTCCATTGTCAATAACCGAATAAAAGCAAACATCTACAGCTACAAAACATGTCTAAAACATCACAAAGAAATGTAACGTTTTATTCACAATACGATGGAAATAAGCAGAAATAAGCAACAAAGTGTCACCTACACATTTAGAAGTCGCACAAAGGAACCGCGAAGCCCGCTAGGTGGCGCCCTGTCACACGGAGATAAAACAAAGGCGCGTTTGATCTGCGCCCTCGGCAACTTGTCAGGTATCACGCAATTTACTTGAGACAAGTCCCACCTTTTGTTGATATAATTGAGACGTATAACGCGCGGAAGATGATCGTCTGTAAGGCTTCTTACCTTCGCTAGACAAAGTGAAGTTTTATGAACGAAAACATTTATCGAAAATCCGAAATGACTGTCTGACATATCGGTAACATGTCAATCTCATACATTTTGGACTTTAACAATAATTATTGCTGATAGACTTTGTACTCACACATGCACCATGCCTAAAGGCCGCCCATACACGGACAGGCCTGTTGGTCGAGTGGTTAGTGACCCTGACTGCTAAACCGGAGGTCGTGGGTTCGATTCCCACCCAGGACAAATCTTTGTGTGATGAGCATGATCATTTGTTCTGTGTCTGGGTGTAATTTGTCTATAATATTTATGTATTTAGAAATATATTAGTATGTTTATCAGTTGTCTGGTTGCCATAGCACGGGCTCTGCCTAGTTTGGGATCGGATGACCGTGTGTGAGTTGTCCCAAGATATTATTATTATTAGCTTGAAGAAGTCAGGACCGACTGCTTCAAGCCGCGACTGCATAGTGAACTACACAGTCTTCTATTTGCAGACATACATGGACCGCTCGAGCTGTTGTGATTGCTCCGAACTGTCAGCAGCATGGTGAAATTTCATCGTGCGATCAAGCAGTTGCCAGGCATACACTGACTTCCCGAGCTGTCGCCTGTTCTCGCGCAGTCATCACCTTCGCCCGCGTTCTTCATCCCAAGTCCGCGTCGGGCGCCCCCCGCCCGCCTGCCTGACTTGTCTAGCAGTTATCTATGGCAGCTTCAAGCTATTTAGTATGACTGCTCGAGCTGCAGTCCGTGTATGTCACCTGGGGCTAAACATAAAGTAACAGTCTATCGGCGGCGGTTGCGTCCGTCGAAATGCCTAAAAGTGTGGGTTTGGCGATGTGACATTTTGGTAGCGCATGTCAACCCCACACATTTTGAACAATAGACCCATTTTCATACTTGAAAAACGTTCAAATTCAAATCGCAATATTTATTTATTTAATTAAAGTTTCACCTACAGCACATACACACGCATACAAAAATTAAATCATTCGGTAATATTCTTTAAGATATGCCAATTACAGGTAAACACAACACTGACAACAAAGACGCCAGATTTCTGCTGAGTTGTCAGCTTAAATCTAGGTGTACAATCGATTAAGACAAAAGGTTTTTTTAAGTTACGAAAAAAATAAAAAATAATCAGAGTAAATGGGAGTGAAGAGAACTTTCGACTACGTTTCATTGGTGTGTAGGGAGAGTAAGACTCTTGATTTAAACTTCACCTTAGGGTCATTAAATATATCTGCTTCGGGTACGGACTTATTAAATGAACTAAGGTTGTCACACATCTTAATGAGCGGTGAGTTGAGACGTATTTGTACCTCGGAGAAACCTCGGAGTAATCAGTGCACATACATAAAAAAAATACTCACCGAAATAAGAACTTCATCCTTTTTTGGAAGTCGTTTTAAAGAGAATCGAGAATTGCCCATTTGTTTGACAATCATACTCGCTATAAATTCTCACTTTGTCTATGCCTTCTTGTCGCCTTGTTTCGTTTTCATGTTTGACTGAAAACTTAAATAACACGTAAAGCAACGTTCTGTGTTATTATTATTAAGGTGTATTCCACAAAGTGGAATAAATCGATTATTTTACAGCTATAAATCGAATATCGTTTAGTATTGACGTTGTTTAACTGTTCGTGTAATATTCGACAGATTTTTTTATATTCTGGACACGTTGCCATATCTGGCTTGATTACGTACAAGGAGAATTACAACGTATGTGCGTAATTCGCTTGTTTGTTCGTTTAAATTAGCGATTCTCAAACTTATTTATGTACGCGGGTCGCATATGGTCTGGGCTGGCCCAATACAAGTGTTGCATAGGTAATACGGCCCACTAAAGGTTTCAATAGCCAATAGGAAATATTTGTATAGTTATTTAACAATTGCATAAGTATTTCAAGCAACCAGTAAAAATACGGTAAAAAGTATAGTTTCATATCTACCGACGCGTGCCATATTTATTGTATCACTAAAGTTGTTTTTGGTTTAAGCCAAAAATAACTATTGTAGGTAAAATCCATCAATAATCATCATTGAAACATGTTTTTTCCGTGATCTATATAAGACAATCAAGGAGTTAGGCAGATACCAACTGATAATTTTGATATTAAACTAATTATAGCACTATTTATCAAGCTTATAAATCGGATATCAATAGGTAGATAATCCTGAATGCGGATGCTACAACATGTCACGACAGGTTGTATGTCATGACATTTATATAATATGTCAATCGAAAGCTGCATTGAGGTTTGCCTAAGCAAAATAGAAGTTAGTTTCATCATCATCATCATCATCATACCAGCCGAAAGACGTCCACTGCTGGACCTTGGCAGGCGGGTTGGCGATTGTAGTGTAGCTGTTGCAATGTAACTTCAGAGAATTCTGCTGCTCAGTCTCTGGTGAGTCCCTTAGTCGCCTCTTACGACACCCACGTGAAGAGATGGTATGGTGTAAATTTTTTACGTCCGACACCATACAGAACAGAAGTTAGTTTAATGGAGAAGAACTGTACACCGGAGGCAATTAATTAGAAGTCACTTTAAGCTAATTATTCAGTGCACATTTTTTAAATCTCAATTTGAACATTATACACGTACTTTTATTATTCGAAATTCGAAGTAAAATTGTATTTATTGTTTAAAAGTAGGTTAACTGGTATTTTTCTATTACAAAAAGATATTAATAAAAATATAACTAATTAAATAAATAATGTACTTGGGATATGCTACCGCTGGTTTACATGTAAAACTACAGACTGCAGCGTGACAATACGACAAGAACAAATGAAAATCGCACCGGAATACAGAAAGCCAACTGACGGACTTAAAAGGATTAAAATTCAAATCGCAATTTAATTTATCTCAGTGACAATCAATGTGAAGCTCGTCAAAATGTGGGGAAAATACTTCGAGGTGTTCTTGACAGTTTGTGATTGCGAGGCGAACTCGAACGACCGATCGTTAAAAATATGAGAGGGCCATTCTTAGTTTCCACTTTATTCGTCAACAAAAGAACAGCGTTAAGTAAGACAACATCTGCTCACTTTATTTTACAAAATTATGATTATTTCATAATTCCACCCAGAACGTAACTCCCATGGAAACTAAAACAAACAAAAGAAAGACTCAACCAGATTCATAGCCAACTTGCAAACAATAAACGGAGTCTGACATAACATTTTGTCACGACAAATAATATTATTTCATCCGAGCCGGGTTGTTCCAGTTTCGCAGACTTCCATTGTTCCAATTATCCAAAACAATTAAACTTTATTCGAATGAAGACTGTCGAGTGTTGATTGTTGGTTGGTGACGTCATCTGCGACGACTCGGCGAATTATTGTTATTAATTAGGGAGCCCTTGGATTAATTAAGTAGCGCCAATCACGTCGTCATCCGTTCCTTACTGACGCCCGACGTCTTGTGAACGTCTTGACTATAGACTTATTGAACCATAGACTGGATTTGAATTTCGAACCGGAATTTAACTGTTGGATTTTTTTTCCTTGCTGGAATTGTTTGTTCGGTTTTTGTTTTGTTTTATCAATTGATGTTTTGTTGATGTCTTATCTTTACACTTTTTATAATATATGTATGTACATGAGTAATGTACAGCAGTATAGCGTTGTTGCAGCAGCTCTGTATGTGATCTGAATTCACGTGTACGGGACGATAAATCAACTGTTCTAAGTTTAGCCTGAAAACAGTGAAAATGACAGGAAATGTCTAGAATGATGCAGTAGGAAGGAATGCTGCCAAGCTGCACGTTAACAAATAGTAAGGTACGTACAAGTGCGTCTCGAAAATCCAACAATTTGAGAAATAAACGTCGTCCCATTCACCTGACGTCAAACCGGAATAAATCATCCCAACACCCAGAAACCAGTGCAAACTACAAACACACAACAAAGTAACAAATCCGCGTCATTTCTACTTATACCCAGGTCTACGTCGTCACTCCCTCGATAACTGAGAAGGATAATTTTAATCGTGCGCGAATTGCCGAGCATAACGCTCAGCGTAATGTTCCCACCACGTGGCGCTTACTTCTAAACTACACTCATACCACTCCCAACGAATCTTCAAACTCATCGGCAATTATTATGTAAACTTTATTAAATATTACGAAATATATTCTCAGTGTTTATGCTCTAACTTGGACAGTTAAGTTAAAAACTGGGGGAAGATCTTCGAAGGAAAATTTAATTAGAAGGAATTTAAGATTATTAGGCGTTAATTTATTTAGTACACGCAAGATTTTAATGACTTTATTGTATTGATATTGTTGCAGCTGCTGGGTGAAGACAGTAAATAAATTCTTGTATAAACTGTTTCTTATTAGAATAATTAGATTTACTTTATGATCTCCTGTAAGAAACAGATTAAAACACTAATTAATAAAGATGACATACAAATGCTCCACCAAAAGATACACCCACACAAGACCGTACATATTTCAATAATTTCAGCCGGCCTCCGACCCATGTGAAACCAACCACATCCTCCTAATGACATAACACAAACCGCAGAACGCCTCCCATTCGTAAATAAAATCACAACATTTACCTTCCCCTACACATAGGCCGTCCCATTAATTCACAAGAAGAACGGAAATTCTTTAATTCCTTGTGCAATTAACTTGCGACGGCGGACCTGGGTCGCAGCGACGCCAAGTGTCATCGTAAGTTTCAAAACGCGTCATTAAGGGCATCTGCAGCGCGCTAAATAACGAAAAAAGGCGCCGAACAGGGGTAGAGGTGGGGGGCGGATGAGAGATTTTATTTAACAAAGTCTATATTAACCCGATGCAATTAGAGAACGTTAACGAGCGACTCGTAATGACTGGCGGGTACCTATTCCGGAGGCAGTCGTTCTATAAGGAAATGTCGTGCAGTGTCGTTGTGCGTTACTTTTGAATGGGCTTGCGTAGCCGTATGGCGCCATTCAATATGTTTTTCAGTATGGTTTACTACGTCATAGTTTTCCGAGTAAAGCTGCCACGTCGCATCGTACTGATTAAATACGTTTAATTGAGCTAAATACTCACATAGATACCGCAGTATTCTGATTAGAAGCCAGTGAAAACCGGTTTCAGTGTCATAGGAACAACGCATCTACTATGGTTTTGCGCATTAATAAATCCGCCGCATCATCATCATGACTGAAATCAGCCTACTCATATGATGATAGTTATAGTAGGCGCCAGATAAATGTGGAATAAAGTATATTGACCTTTCCCTAATAACTGTTCATAGGTACCTGAACAATTAAATATGAATCGTTTTTCATTATTAGACAATGTTAAGGATCACGAGAGATGATGATTCGGGACAGCTTTGTGTCATTAATTCCGTTTTTCAAATTAAAAATGTCAATAATTGTAGGTGGGTCAATGACCGTTATTCCACGATTATCTGGCGCCTACTATAAGTATAATATCATAAGCCTTGAACGTGTCGAACATTATGTCATTGGACAACGTCACGACGAACTCGAGACTGTTCGAAAGGCTTACAAAGTCGATTTCGAGAATAGGTCGCTTGGCTCGCGTTGACACATTACCAGAGAGTGATGCAAATTCAAAGCTGCGACTTTTGAATATAATAATCGTTAGGTCGGCGAGGGGTGCGGGGGGTAATACGGCTATTTATTGTTTAATTAACCCCCGTCCAGCCGTTAAGCCACCATTACAGCACAGCCCGCAATTGTTTATGTAATCTTGGAGCGGCTAAATTGGAGAAGTTGAAAAAAATCTCTCTCTCTGATATAAGTGATGTTGTTTATTATTTGTTGTAAGTGACCCCCATTTCTTTGGGCGAGCCTTCATTGTTATTGCGAGTTTAAACCCGCGCAGTAAAGTTTGGATTTTTATGAAACAATTGTTCACATCGTAGTTAAAAGTTTGGTGGGAGGTTTCTTTATGATTCATTCATGAAACTAGGCATTTTTTGCCTACACATTTATAACATAATTCCTTTGCTCAAACTGAGGTGAAATCAAATAATTTCAGTTTTATTTAAATTCGTCGGAGCCGTTCTATCAACGATCATTTTAAGAACAGTATACCTACCGTCCTGAGTAGTCAGTCTGGTTGCCGCCACCAAATAAATATCGACTAATAAATAATAATGTGTAAAATAATAATAGTGGCAACTCGAGTAACTCCCTCATACAAGTTAATCATGTCAACCAAATTGAAAGTGATACATTCTTATTTATTAGTATTAGTATCCTTAACTCGTGACTTTTTCCGTTGCCATGGCAACTGAGTCCTAACAGTTCAATTTCCTCTAATCCACTCGAGACTAGAGGAGGTCTCCTCCAAATAAGAAACTTAGAATACGAGTGTTTGTAAATATTATCATCAACCAACAAAATTCCGCACTCCGTTGTAATTTTCAATAAAGAAAAGCTTTACACAAATCGCACTTAATAAACCTCAGTCCACAATGCGAAAAGTCATTAGCAAAACGGTAATTTTAACTGTTGATTTTCGCATAATGCATATTATTCATGTCCCATAGCCATCTCCTCACTACTCGATATTTACATACGAGTATTACGAAACTCGTCATTTTCATATGACCTATGATATAAGACATTGGGTAACTGACTGTTTCTAGAAGAAACCTTAGAAAATATCGAAATATTCCATCCGTCACGGGTGACTTATTAGAAACTAATTAGGTCCCATTAGGTCTAACTTGAAAAGCAAGATATTCTAAACGCCTGCCATAAGATTTTATAGTTATAACAATAATAATAATCATTGTTTATTGATCAAAAAAGTACAGATGGTGAGAAATCAAAACATGAACTAGATACAAGCAAGATTACAAGGTAATGTAACTACATTATTATGGTAGAACATGTTGATGTAAATACAAGGTACTCTACTGTTGACAATATATTATGTTACCCTGTCTCTTAAACTAGGGTATACCTGTATCTTAAGAGACAGTGGACGGCCATAATGTTATATTTTTAACCGACTTCGGAACGTCGGTCGGAACATTTTTTTTTTATGTATGTTTCCCGATTACTCGAAGATGGCTGGACCTATATGGATTTTTTTTTGTTTAAAAGCTGGTCCCATCAAGTCAGGATCTGATGATGGGGTCCTGGAGAAATAGAGAGAACTCTTCAAATTTTATAGGCACACTTGAACCGATTTGAGTAGTTTTTGGAAGAGTACTTTCTCGGTGGTCCCATTTCAATTTGGTGAAGATCTGATGAAGAACTTCGGAGATAGGCAACGGAACTCCTCAATAAATGATAGCACATGGACTGAGATTGCTGAAATCTCATGTCTGTCTATTGTTTACACCAGTTCATAACATTACGCCGGTACGCTGTGAAGGAGTAAGCACATGTGAACCACTTAAAAGTGAAAAAAAAAGTTTTTACAAAAAAATACTACCGACTTCCAAATAAAAAACACTACAAAGTATAAAATAACTTTAATTTCGGAGGTCAGTGTCAAAAAACGAAAAAACACCGACTGCTTTGTAAAAAGTTTTTTTAATACTACCTATTTCCTAAGTGAGGAGTTGATGTTTCTTTGAAACGTTGATTCTGCCTAAGCCAAACAAAATGCAAAACTTTAAGCCTTAGGCGTCATCCTAATAGAAATCGTTCATCGCGCGGATATCGTTTTGTAATTAGAACGACGCCTAATATTTATTATCATGTTCTCCTTCATTAGTAGACTATCTAGATCTTCGTAATGCTATCAGTACTCGAAATTGTTAAGAATAGCGAAATACAACTCCACGTTACTCAATTGGATACGGACGTGACTACCTAATTTGACTAATTTTTTTTCATCAAATATTTTTAGTAGTGAAACTACCGATGTTGTCTTTTGATGAATCATTGACTGAAGAAAATGAGTAGTAGATAGCGATGGTGATTTTTTTCAAGTTACTGTATCAATTGGAAATCAATCAAATCATATTTTCAAGTTTTTAGGGTTCCGTACCTGAAGGGTAACCAACGGAACCCTATTACGAACCTTCCGCTGTCCGTCCGTCCGTCCGTCTGTCTGTCTGTCAGCGGGCTGTATCTCAAGAAACGTAATAGGTAGACAGTTGTATTTCTGTTGCCGCTATAACAACAAATAATAAACTTGTTTTTCCGGTTTATGATACGGAGCCCTTCGTGTGAGAGTCAGACTCGCACTTGGCCGGTTTTTTAGCCCTGCTACCCAGTTTTTCAATGTAAATTATCGCAAATTAAAGAAACAAATTTTCGAACCTAAACAACTAAAAACAAATTACTAACAGCCAGTCGCGTCATAACAAGTTAAACGTAAGTTTTTGTTTCTAGAACTATTATTTATTCGTCTTTTTATGTTCAGTTTCTATCTATCTATATTTACTTCTCGAATATTTGCATACGATTAAAAAACAAAAGAAATCTTTCCCTGCAGACTATTTATTTTTGAGCTTTCATATCAAATATTGTTATTACTGTTGTCGCCGATCAAAACATGGCCAACCTTACCTTCAATAAATCATATCTCCACAGAAAACTTGAATTATGATATTGTTATGTCCCTCTATCAATAACTGCAGAAATTGATGTTATACCGTAACTGATCCTTTTGACTCCTAACCTTCGAGTAGATAACCAGTTTATGAGGACCTGCCCTTCCTCCCGAAACACGTATGAAAATAGCTTTTGAGGAGTATGAGTGTGAAAAGAGGGAGCTCACCGTTACATGGTTTGTGTAGGGCTGCAGTGAATGACATGCGCCATCTGCTGGACGTTATAAAAACTACCCTCCTTGTAGCCAATACTTGTTATGTGATAGTTTCTTGTTCGAGGGTGCGAACTCCAAAGTCATATCATACGAGAAGGGTTTCGTCGTAGTTATGAACATAAGTTTCATAGTTCTTCGAAGGAAATCTGCTGGAGTGAAGTGTTGTGTAAGTTTTCGACATAAAAGTGATAAGTACTTGCTACTTCGGTTTCGCGGAAAACTTGCGATGGTCGGCCTTTGAGTCGTGTCGCATTTTCCGGGAAATTTTATAGCGCTGACGGTGAATATTAAACGGCTTTTGTGTAAATGTTTGTTTAATATCTGTGTAGGTATATCGCAAGTTTTATTGCTTGATTACGTTTTAATATTAAAAAAAAATACATTGTCATAAAAACTTTTTGGTTCGTTAGCTTGCAGTTTTTAAACGAATGTCATACTGAAATTAAACATGTGAGGAACGATTACAATTCTTACGTTTGAAGTTATTCATGATAAAGCAAAACTTGTAGCAGGCTTTTACCTACATTGTGTACAAATGAGCCAAATATACATAGGTAGATATTGTCTTTCTTACATTTTTAGGGTTCCGAAACCTCCGAATGGAAAAAAACGGAACTTTTTAAGAACCACTCGTGTGTCATTCCGTCTGGCTGTCATCATCATTATCATAACTTAAGTACCTACCTTACATTAACCTAAAGCGCTTCACTTAACTCACATAACAACACTGTCAAAAACCAAATGTAAACCAACAACCAAAATAAAATAATTAAAAGTCAATATTACTTAATATCCATGGCGTGATACCTATCTTTAAGTCAATTAAGGACTTAAGAATTTCATATAAAACCCTGTCTCATTCCCCTTAGCGGTCATTATCACAATATTCGATCTGACTCCGGGGTCAAAATTACCCCCCTTTTATGGATATCTCACCCCCCGGGGGGACACTTGACCCCACAATCTGGATACATCATCTACCCCTAAAATGAACTAATGGCGCAACATTAATTATGATGACTGGAAATGACATAAAATTGGTTATGATGTAGTGTATTGTATAGGTACTACATATAATTGTATTATTATATGTAGTACCCAACTTTCTACTTTTCCCTTGCACAACGCAAGGGAAAAGTAGAAAGTTGGGCATGTATAGATATTTTATATCTTAACGATCTTTCAAGCTTTGTAAATAAGTTAAAATTGTTATTACTTAGTAATGGTAATAGAAGTGATTGGATAGGTTTAGTATCGAACTAAAATAAATTCAAGCTAGACTAATTAGTCTAGCTTGAATTTAGAAAAGCTAGTGGTATATAATCATATAACCTTTTGGCCTGCGACTTCGTACGCGACTATCCCGATTTAACTGTTCCCGTAGGAATGTCGAGAAATCCTCTCTTACAAATCTTAAATCTTAAATGCTCACCTACACTCCTCAAGGAACCTACATGCCAAATTTCAGCTTTCTACGGTCAGCAGTTTCGGCTGTGCGTTGTCTGTCAGTCACTCAGTCAGTCAATCACTCAGTCACTCAGTAACGCAAGAGTTTAAAAAATTATTGATTGAACGGTTTGAGACGTAGGCAATCAAGATTCTCTCTTTCAGCCACTTTACTATGTATAAGTCAATGCCATCGTGATTCCGTTACGAAAAAGGGATAGTTCTTAGTCATGTATAGCTACGTCTCTCTCACACAACGGAAGCACAACATCGTGGCATTGCTATCATGATTCCGTGGTATCTGAAACCTGCCCCCTACTATGAAAAAGGGTTTCAGTTCTCGTTACTCTATAATACAGACAAAACAACCACCATTTTAATTCTGCATACAATGACGCTACATTTACCTAGGTACACGTATGTGAATTGTGCTCATATTTTATAAAGGAAAATAACTAATTGACAGGTTTATGTCTTATCTTAGATAAAGTTCTTTTAATATTATGAATTAAATAGAGATTAACATGTGACGTTTAAATACGCTAGTCTTATATAAACCACGCTCAATTTTACGAAGCGTCACTCGCTAGCCGCTTCTAGTAACAAGAGTAGATCTACGAAGTTTATATAATCACAATTCACAGTCCACGATTGGCGTTAAGTGGCTATACTAATAAAATGTAGTCATCGTTCTGTGAGATTTATTTACCGATAAACTAATCTTATCTAGAAAATATTAAGTGTAGTCATTTTCTGTACAATAACTTCGTAATTTTGATATTTTCATTGTGAGTCTGTCTTATATTTTATTCATTCATTATTTTTCAATAAGATACTTATCTACTTACACTAATACTTTAAATACGTCTTAGTCTTCAATTAGGTACCTAATTTACAAAAAAAATGAGTGGTCTCTAACAAGACAACCTACAAAGTTGTCTTTTGCCAGGCTTGTTAAGAAAATTTTTAATCTGTGCTTTTATAGAATTCTCAAAGTTTAAACAGGGTCACAACGCACCTATTTTTCTCAAAGGGAAAGAAAGCAGCGTCTCTACATTTAGTAAAGCAGGTTTTAGCTAAGTCAAATTAGATTAAGTAAGAAAAAGCACTTTGAAATTATATTTTTTCACTCTTGAAGGTAATGTTTCACCCATATCTATGGGAACTAATTAGTGAAATATATTGTGCTTACCCATGTAAATGAAACATTTAACTCAATACACATTAGGTTAATCTTAACACTTTATCCACTAACCATGGTCAGCACTAATTAGTCCATTTTTCACCACAAAGCCTACCGGTCCATGATAATTCTAATATTGTTTTAAAACCATAAACACGGTTACAAAAATGTCACCCGGCGGGGTCAACGACCTACATTTTGTTATGGAAATTATGAAAATGAGCGGACGTTGAGTCACGACGCGTGGCTATGTCTGTCCGAGAACGCAACCCCTTGACTTCTTTAACATTGTCTTTGAGAATAGTGGAACCTTACAAATAATTTAACTTAGTAAAAGTTAACCGGTGCCAAACTGATCCTTAAACCTATCTTCCTTTAGTGTAGATGTCGCAGCTTAGCAGCGTAGCTATATTGCACTGTAGTTTTTCCTACGTACCTAAATGATACCGAAACTTGTAAAGAAAATGGCAAGTCAGCAAATTCAATATCTATGGCTTAGTCCTGTGTTGAGGTTAAAGACTAACTTAGCTATAGATATGTCGCAGCCAACTAGTATAATCAGCCGTTTAATTGGCAGCCTAGCCTTTTCATGGAACGGAGCCGTTTAATCAGCGACCTAAATGACATCTCAGCATTTAATTTAACAACTAGGCAAATTACTTGGTTCAATATCATTTAATGACTTGCCTAGTCAATCAAGTCATTAAAAGATATTGAACCAAGTAATTTGCCTAGTTGTTAAATTAAGCAGTAATTTGCCTAGTTGTTAAATACTTCTAATCTAATCTTGGTGTGGCGTACTTTATCTTTCTTTCGTATTCCAAGAATGAATCTTACCATGGCTGCTTGGCATATTCTTATTTTTTCTTGGAAAGATGAAAAGATCCATTCTTGAAAAAAGAAAGAAAGATAAAGTACAAACGAAATAGTAGATATTTATTATATTCTAATTTGAAAAAAAGTTTTGATCACTTTAATTTTTAGTTTTTTACTTTCTTGAAACACATAGGTACTTCTGACAGCCCAAACCAATAAACACAAAAGAATCCGCCAGAAACTTTGAGCTCGCATGACAGTTCATGTGGTATGCCAAGAATGGCCGGCGAGGATATCCGCCAGTATTAGTGGGCACTTATTCATCGCCACACTTATCATGGCTAGAATACGAGTGCCACAAACGGTGCATATATTAACGCGAATAGCAGCTTATGACTACTATTTGTCAGTGGAAGTACTGGAAGATAACAGTTTGAGGCGAAATTAAATTTAAATTGAGCGTTGTTGGAGGTTTTCATTAATTATTTCGATTGATTTATTAATTTTTTCAATCTTTTCATACCTAAGTGATCACTTGGATACAGGCAAAGTATTATTTAGTTGTAGTCATTGCGAGGCCTTAATATTATAGATGTGCAATCACATTGATAAGACAAAAATTCTTCGTCAGAATGACTCCTCGTTTTTTTTTTTCATTCATTGATAGACCTATTTAATCTGTCATTGGATACTTGCTGGCTAGTATTGGAAATTAGGACCTCGGTCCTATATCCCTATCTCCTATGCTTGCGTCCACACCAAAATAGAAATATAACCATAAACACCTTACACCAACCTCCTTGAAACAAAAGAAACCAAACCTTCAAATGAGCCTTTTAATGAATGTAAAACTATTTCAACATCATTACAAGCTCATTCTCTTCCAAGCCACACCCAATTAAAACAGTAATGAACAAAAAGCGATGGGAGGTACGCGGCCTAGTAAGCCCACTTATATGCGGCCTGTAAAAAGTACATACCATGTAATCTGGACCTATAAAGCCGGCTGATAACTCGTCCGATAGTGAGGCAATTTCTGAACGACACAATAATGACACCTATTACGGGACTGCTCGACATCCTGTCGCATAATGGCAGCATGCTGGTAGGCGGGGCTCCATGGACAACCTACTTTTTACTGGACGGCTACGCGGTTGTCGTAGGAAATTATATTTTTGTCATTTAGCGTAGTATATTTTTCCTGGTTCGAAAGTTTGTGTGGGACAATCAGTTCCATAGTCTGAAAGACCACAACCTCGCATTATGAATGAATGAATGAAGCCGTCATCTCATGCTTTAGTCTAACTTTAGAACTACGCACACATGCCACAGGAAAGCACTCATAATTACTTCATTACCATGCACATAATTACCAGCTGGAATTTAAAGGACAAACCATGAAATCCCTAGTTCAAGAACTAAACATTAAGTTATGATTCCTTATAACTAACTGCCAATCTATAATGGAGCTTGTTAATTCATTCACGCGATATCTCCATAAGCACGAACTAACATTTCGAATCGGCAACATTTTTGTGTAAAGCGACCTGCGAGTGGCGAGCTATCAAAATATTTTAATCATCCACTTTATATTGCGTCCAATTATAATTAATCTCTCACGAAAGAGCGAGTCTGAACCGAGTGGTCAGGTGTAAGTCTAGACGGTAATCTCAGGTGAGATCTAATTGTAAATAACTCCATAATTAGAGCGGGGACAATAAAGCGGGATCAGTGTGTTGTCGTGTGAGCAGCGAAGGCGTTCGGGCGTCGTCGCGCGTCGCGTGACGGCCGCGCTGTCGTGTCGGCGTCGCCGTCGTCCGACAATAAAATTATAAGTCCACCGCAGTGACAATCCAGTGATTTACGCCCGCACACACGCGAATATTCTAATATGAAAAGAGCTTTACTGCGCCGTAGAAAAAACTCGGGAGGCGGACAAGTTAATGAAGAAAATGTGTTCATGGTAAGATAGGCGGCGGAGTCGGCGACATGCGTGACCAGCTCCGCCGCTTATTAATGACTTCGCCTAGCTTTTTATGGCTCGACTTAGATTTGATTATGACTATACGAGCGAGCAGTATTGAAGTAGGCACCCTCGTACCTAAGTACGTTTACAAAAACTGTATAGCAATTACTGGGAGTTATACACTAATGATACTTCTTTTTTAATTCAAAAAATTTAATCATCAGATTCACACGTCAAATGTAATAGGTAAATAAAACATGAACCACGGCATGTAAGTACGTTATTAGCACTACTATGTGTATAAATAATCAAGTACTACCTACTTCCTAAAACAGTAAACCTTCACTTTAAAACGCACACCATACAAGTTAAAAAAAAGACGAAGTGTTTTTGGTTGTTCCTTCGTTTTTTGACACCGACTTCCGAAATTAAAGTTATTTTATACTTTGTTGTGTTTTTTATTTGGAAGTCAGTTGTATTTTTTTTCACTTTTTAGTGGTGATAACCCACAACTAAATTCATGTTATTCCTATAATGAGTGGTTGCGCTATTTGCCGTTAAGGAGTGACTTTAAGCTCATAGTTAAATTATAATCTATTCGAATTTGCTTTGGGATTGACATAAACCGAACAATAACTCACTTTAATAGATTTTAAGTTGAGGAGGTTACTGATTTATCTTTGAAGTTCAACGTCCAATGCAAATTCAATATAGCTCGCAAAAAGTATAATCAAGATCGGTTCATAAACAATAAAGTTATGCCCGTATAGATAACTCGAAGAATATGGTTGATTTCTTCACTACACACTATACATCACCAGTCTGGAAAAATACTCTTCCAAACAAAAAATAAAGAATCATGCAATTATTGTCAACTGTTGACAACTGGCGAAGATATCACTGAACAAACATACAAAAAAAAACAGTCGAATTGAGAATTTATATTTATTCCTCAGTATCTCTATTAAATTAACCCATAACACAATCCCTAACCAATTTAGACAGCTCCCCAATATCTCCCAATAAAGGCAAGACTATCACTTAGATAACAGTAATCCGCTCGTACGATAGGGAGGGTAGTGGAACGGACTTCCTGATACGATACCGCGGTAAGTGGATCACGGGCTTCCTGAGCCAGACATGCGAACTTTGGGCAGCTCTATGTCTAGTGTCTGTTATTAGAGTTTGTGATATTTGAAGTACTGTACGGACTTAGCGAGACCATTCAATAATAGGGTTGTTGCGGGTTCAATAATTTTATAAGACATGAAGGGTTGTTGCGGGTTCAATAATTTTATAAGACATTCATGTCTTATAAAATTATTGAACCCGCCTATGGCATTTTACTTTCTAAACAGATGGTAGGGGACCTCTTTTATCAGGACCTATTTAGAAGACCTTTTCTTAAAAGGTCCTAATAAAAAGAAGTGAGTTTACACAGTACTGTAAATATTGCCCGCTAAAGGAGAGTTTACTCAATGCAGGCTGATAGAAAAAGGTTTTGAAGCCCTGCTATGAAGTCTTAAAATCATCATGAGTGTGTAAGAGAGAGACGAAGCTATACTGGTCGAATAGCATTATAGATACCTTTCTCACAACGAAATCTTGGTGGCATTGAAACTTCGTAATACAACCTTGGCTAGGTTTACTTCTTCTTCGACGTACACTCCTGGCGGAGTGGTTGCGTTCATGGACCGTTTATTTGGTTGGTAGCGGTTTTTACTCTATGCGGGGATCGTGCGGTCCATGGCCCTTTATGGGGACCCTGTGTGGGCCCTAACGCTGAAGGGGCGAGCAGCCCGCCAGCTCAACGCGGCCCAAAGGGTCATGGCCATCCGGCTGGCTCGGGGATACCGCACGGTCTCCGGTGAGGCGGCGAGCCTCCTTGCCGGATTACCGCCATGGGATCTGGAGGCGAGAGCCCTCGCGCACGTTTACGCGTGGTGCGTGGAGGTGCTTCGACGGGGCGAAACTCCGCTGCCACGGCAAATTGCATTGCGACGGACGGAGCTCCGGCAGGATACTATGGCGGTATGGAGACTGCGACTATCGCGGCCCAGCGCTGGGCACGCCACAATTGCGGAGGTAAGGCCCCTCTTTGAGGAGTGGCTGGAGAGGCGCCACGGCGTCCTCACCTTCCGCCTGACGCAGGTACTTACCGGATACGGCTGTTTCGGGAGGTGCCTGTGTCGGATTAAGCGGGAGGACACGCCCGGGTGTCAGCACGGTGAGGATCGCCCGGAGAACACGTTGGAGCATACGGTAGAGGTCTGCCCTGCTTGGGCTGAACACCGCCGTGTCCTCGTCGAGGCGATCGGCGGCGGCAACCTCTCGCGTCCGGCCCTGGTTGAATCCATGGTCCGGAGCGAGGAGGCTTGGGAAGCGGTCACCTCCTTCTGCGAAGCAGTAATGCTAGCGAAGGAGGAGGCGGGCCGCGCGAGGGAAAGGCAAGGCCTTCGTCCCAACCGCCGCTACAGGAGAAGACGCCCCGGGCGTCGGGAGTCGCAGGTCGATCCCCGGCCACCGTAGGCGCGGGCCTGCGGATGGCGAGCGTTGGGTGGCTCGCTGTCCGATCACCACCAGGCCCGGGTCGATGGCGCGTTGTGTTTCATACGCGCCTCAAAGAGATGTCAGCATAGAGGACGGGGCCCGCTAGGGCCAGAGCCTGCCAGGGTTGCGGAATTTGTTCGAAAGAGTCACCGCGGCCCTGGAAAGCAAAGGGCTTTAGAAGGAACACGGATGGGTTTTAGTCAGTAAGAGTCTGACACGCCCTTCCGCTCCATCCAGAGCAGAAGAAGTCATTTGATGATTTCCCATCCTTAAAAAAAAAAGCGGTTTTTACTATACTTCTCCATCTCATTCTATTCTTGGCACTGCGTATACCTACAGACATTTACTTGAGGTTTGTTCATCTGGTTAGGTTCAGGTGAGGTTTAATAAGTTCATAAATTGTTTTGTAAAAGCTCCTTATAATATATTTGGATCTTAGGGTGTGGTTTTGTTTTGTTTAGTCATAATTATTTTGTAACTTACAATCGTAACTCAGATATTTCGTTCTTACGTCACATAGTAAATCCCCCAAAATGCACCATGAAATACTTATCTCTATGTAGGTATTAATTAGTTGAGTAGAACACACAATCGGATTAACACTTGATATTTTATTATGCATGATTGCACTTTGAATCAAACTTATCAAATGATATGACATCTTAACTCATCAATCAATCTTCATTCCAATATTTAGAGGTAAATTAGTATACTTTTAAAACATAATCTCTGGAAGTACCTACTTATCCGATTACGAATAATATTTTACTCTGTACTTCTTAAAAAGAAGAAAGAAAACATATGTACGAGCAGACGTGTATTTGTATTAAAGATATAAACTTACCAGCCATGAGTGACCTTTCGCTTTTATATAAATATAAATTCAGAGAGAATCATAGGATATTTTTATGTTAAATTGCACGAAAAACGGCATCTACTAGTTATTTACATCGGTATTTAACATCCACAAATTGGTTGACAAAAACAAAAGGCTAACAAAAGAACAGTGATAAAATAATCTGTAAAAGCATTTCAAAATCACAATTTTTATGTCAAAACTTCCCCGTGTTTCTTTGATAAAAATATCTAGCACTTGTAAAAGAATCAAGTACGTTTCAAGCAAAGCTGTCAGTAAAAGCTATTATCGAAAAAAAGCACTCGTAGTGCTCCATAAACAAGCAGTCATTTCCAGTCGGCTACGTTGAAATCCAACGAATTCTCTCACGAAAGCCAAGGTAGGGCGCCACAGACCTCGGAGACGACTCGCGGTTGCGCTTAGAGGCGGCAATGTCAATAAGGCTCAATTTACATTGCCGCGGAACGAACTGGAAGCTAATTTTTTTCTTTGTCGCGCGAATCTAGACTAAATAAAAAGTGACACAGTCGTCAGCATTTTCGCGCACAGATGCAAAATTGATGCATCCGTACCATTCCGCTCCGCGGCAATGTAAGTTGAGGCTACTACTCTCAATACAAACCAGAAACAGAGAGAGGGAATCGTGAATAAAATAATTACAGCCGCACGGGTCAGCCATCTTCAAGGCAACGCTTGCCGAAGTCTACTGCTACCCTAAGTAACGCCACAAGGCCGGTCCCCGTGCGTCTCGCATCCATCGGCTACCCACGACCCTCGCCAGGTCATCGGTCTACCTTGTGGGAGGCCTAACAACGCTGCGTCTTCCGGTACGCGGTCGCCACTCCAGAACTTTTCGGCTCCATCGACAATCTGTTCTGCGAGCAATGTGCCTGCTAATTGCCACTTAAATTTGGCAATCCTTCGGGCTATGTCGGTAACCTTGGTTATCGCCATGCGGATATCGTCATTCTTGATTCGATCACGCAAGGAAACTCCGAGCATTGCCCTCACCATTGCCTTTTGGGCAACTTAAAGCCATCTGATGAGGCCCATTGTGAGCGACCACGTCAAATCTGACTGTCATTTGAGATCTTTGAAAGTCCTTACGGGTAGTCAGAAGCCTGAGAATCTGACAAGCAGTGTTGCCAAGGGTTAAGGGTGTCGTATTACCCAATTACTGGGAAATGAAAGTCAGAAGGCTGTCGCTCCATGTATAATATTGGTATTATACATGCAGCTCCTGCATTTATGCAGGAGAATACCAGTGAGACTGGAAGTCGAAACAAATATAGTTGGAAAAAGACCTAGCAGATTGATTGGCTCTCCATACACAACAAACGTGTATTTTTTTTTTTATTTAAGAAGGCAAAAAATTCTTGTCTAAAGGTAACATGTTACAAAGCGAGTATGTGTACAGTCAGTACGTGGAAACGAACACGAACATGATGCGTATATATTTTGTTTTACACGGATTTTAGGACACGGCGTAACATAACATGCACGCGAATGTTACATTACGGCCCGTAACTCCGGTCAGTACCCAGCTTTATATTTTGTGATTATCTAAAACGGTTCTAAATGGTGTCGGACGTAAAAGAACCACCCCATCACTTCCGGTTCTCGTAAGAGGCGACTAAAGGACTCACCAGAGAATCGCCATCGCCAAGCCGCCTGCCAAGCGTGGCGATTATGGGAGAAGGTCTATGTCCAGCAATGGATGTCTTTCAGCTGAAATGGTGGATCAAATAGAATTATTACTTTTCTATCCAGGAAAATACCTTATTGTATTAATAGTACTGCCGCGCTTACGGTGCTTAGACAATGCCGGACGCAGCTATTCCGTGATCTGTGTAGGGCACACACTGATAAACACGGCAGTACTTCTTATTGTCAACTTGTACCTAATAATGTACGGAAGTTTATTAAGTCGAGCGACATAAAAAGTGGCTGAAGAAACTTGAGAATTATCGCTTCATCAGCTAGCCAGCCTTGCTAGTTATTTTTATAGTAATGACCAGGCAAGTAGCTTCGTCTTTAAAAACCTTTATAAAACACGAGATGAAACCTCCGATGTTTGTAGTATTTTTCCAGAATTTTCGTGGTACAAAAAAGAACTTCGGTTTTGTGTTTTCGAGAAAAAGTAGGTACCTACAAACTTCCACACTATGACAAAGGCAAGTTAGCAGGTTTTCGTTAAACTTCAAATGTGGGGCTTTAGTAACTTCTTAAAAATCCTTAGAGGCTTTTTATTAAAATATAATTTAAACAAATAATGTTTCTATGTAGATTATTCCCGCGGCGAAATTTCTTTCCGGGATCAAAAGTAGTTTATGACACCAGCTTTCTATCACTCAAAGAAGTTTCGTAGTCGGTTCATTAATTCTAGAGACTATGGATAAATTCTTCCGTTAATGGCGACTGAGTGAGTGACAGACAACGCACAGCCGAAACTACTGGTCGTAGAAAGCTAAAATTGGCATGTAGCTTGCCTGCACTCCATAGGAGAGTACTAAAAGAATTTCCCAAAATTCCTAAGGAAACGGAAAAAAACGTGATATGCGCGTACGAAGTCGCGGGCAAAAGCCAGTGATTTGTATAAGAGTGGAACGGACTGGGAATGATGTCGTTTAAAAAAGCTCATTAACCATAAATAATTATAACTATAACATCCTAACATCTCAATACTGATTCCTGATATAACATCTGGCCCTTAATAATAGTAATATTATATTATATTATATTGTACACCTTAGATTAAGTTATGTTTGCATTATCAGATTGTAATTGCGTACAACTTGTTATAGAAGAGCGAAGTCTCCTAACACAGGCATTTTTGCTTAAAAGGAGGCTTTAATCATATATTGTAACTACCAAAACCTGTATTGAAAATAAACAATTTTTTTTTCTAAAAAGTCTCAAAACTTTTATAACAACGAGAGGCCCGCCCTCAATGTAAATAATTTAAGCAAGATGGCTACTTTCTTTGTTTGTACGCTGATGTGTGCAAATTGAAAGTTAATTACCGCCCCCTGACTCGCCCGAGACTACTTTATGGTTGCGCTAAACACTAGAAAAAAGTAAGATATAGTTTATGGTAACAAGGGCGGTAATTTGTGTGTCTTTTGCTTTTTTGTTTAAGAATAAATGGCGTTCTTTGTTACACAAAAGAACGATTATACATGCGTAATTATAATGGCTAGTTTACACAGTGCGAGCTGCTGACTAGGCAGTAGACAGTTACTCCAATCGTATACTATAGTAGGCGCCAGATAATCGTGGAATAACGGTCATTGACCCACCTACAATTATTGACATTTTTAATTTGAAAAACGGAATTAATGACACAAAGCTGTCCCGAATCATCATCTCTCGTGATCCTTAACATTGTCTAATAATGAAAAACGATTCATATTTAATTGTTCAGGTACCTATGAACAGTTATTAGGGAAAGGTCAATGTACTTTATTCCACATTTATCTGGCGCCTACTATAGTATGCCTAAGTCCTAACTAAGTAGGTATTTTGAATAATTTCAAAACATTTCTTCATTGAAAAGCACCATTATTATTTTTTACACAGTGTCTCACTTTTTATTCATACATTCTCATGATATGAATTCCTCTTGGTCATAAACGAATGCCGTTTTTGAAGCCTAAAAAGAAACGCGTTGTTAAAAATCCTACATAGCAACAATATTTAGGCATTTTATTTATTGTAAGTGTCAGTGAAAACAGACATCAGTCCACAATCGATCGACCTTCTTCGTTCTAGACTTACTTCTTCTTTAACATCAGCAAGAAAAACATAACTTCGTGCTATAAAAAGGTTAACAAGTCAAGTAGCAAGGCTAAACAGGGCTGCCACATCTAACCCAAGCCAACTTACTTACAAACTTACATAAAATTACCCACAATAACACAAGATTACAGCAAATAATAAAGAGAAATTAAACCATCCGTTTTTATTGCAGTACAGGCATAATTTCCCGACATAACACTCGACGTGATTGCAACTAAATCTACATATACATACGTTCATATACGGCTTCACCCAAACACGCGCCAGAAGGTAAGGTATTTAATTATTTTATTCACTCACACTCGGTGGGTAACACAAGGTCGGTGGTGACAAATAATGATATGCGATGTGGAATGTCGCGGTAGCGGTTGTGATCATGTTTGGATGGGTTTGATGGTAAATGAATCAATATAACTCATGAAACAAGATTGCTTGGTAGTACGATGCTTCCTGAATAATCAAACCCGACAGTAACATTATTCTCTGGGTTATTCTCGTATTCTTACCGTAAAGAAGATGTGGATGACTTGTTAATCAAGCAAAACATGCTGCCTTCTAGAAGATCGAATACGGAAATTACAATTAAACTGCCCTTTCTTCAATTATTATTTGACAAATTGTAAAGGAACACCCGACTGGTGACTATCGATGCCCGCATTCGATATATTATGATGTAACAAATTGTTTTTCGGCCGAAAGTTAAGACTAAAATCTGACTGCCTTGAATTTTTCTCATAAAAGATGGCCGTCAATTCCAATAATCAGGTATTAAATTCGTTTCATTTACGCACATTACAGCAAGGTCGCCGCACGATGACAAATCTAAGCCATTAAACTACACAAACGATTAACGAACTTGTCGTGATCATATTTACTGTGGCCCGATTTCTTTGATACAAATCGCTAGAAATGGCCACGCTTGAAGATCGACCACTCATAAGTCACAAGTCACGAAGTCAGATTACGACTAATTGACGTGACTTCGCCCTACGCAGCCTTAATAAGCATTTATAACGATATAACCACTTATTATCAAAAATACTTAACCTATTTATAATGTGGAGCTACTCCATTAGAATGTTAACGGCAGCGGTTTAAGCGCTTTTTGTATTAGCCAGCCGTATTTTCAAGCGGCTTGATTTGTTGGGGACATGTCTGTTACCGTTATATCATTTTTTTTCAGTAGTGTTTTTGAATGGAACAACAGTAAGGCGTTGTTCTTGACCAAACTTTCAATGTGTGACCAATAATGATTTGTTTTTTGATTAAATTGTACATGCATTGGGTTGTCTCGACCATGACCACATCGAAATTTCTTGGTTGAGACAAATCAAGTCTTAGCTTTAGTGTGAGCGACTCTACTGCAATTGTTTAGTTCTAAACCAACCATAGACAAAAAAAAACACAAAATCACATCTTTCAAAGATCAACTCAAGAAACATCTACTCTTACTTAGACTTTATTGATAACTAGCGGACGTCACGCGGTTTCACCCGCGTAGTTCCCGTTGCCGTAGGAGTAGGGTGTAAAATATAGCCTATGTGACTCGCTGATAATGTAGCTATCCATTGCTGAAAGAATTTTTCAAATCGGTCCAGTAGTTTTTAAGTATATTCGTTACATACAAAAATACAAATCTTTCCTCTTCATAATATTAGTATAGAAGTATAGATATACATAAATTATAGGTTAGTCCAGAAAAACCTTGCCACAATTTCGACGGCATTCTTTGAAAGGCATACTTATACACTCATATACTGAGGATCTATGTATGTAACTATATGACACCATGCATTCTACAGTCTTAAAAAGAAACGAGTTTTTCCTGCCTTCATTTAAAGCCAGCTTCTAACATAAGACTAGGTTACACGAGCCCGGTATAAAAGATAAGAGATATCGCACAGATCGTTAGCCGGTAACACAGTAATTCAGTTTCATTAGCGATCGATCGATAGGCGACCAATTATTCGCTTTATCACCAATTAAATGTTTACGATGGGCCGCCAGCGCTGGCTGGCGAGGTAAATATGTAAATAGAGGTATGTATGAGAGTTTGTCAGATATTCTGATTGGTAAACGCGTAGCAGCAGGTACTTAGTTGTTGTTTGGACTATGCTTGGTATACCTATATACAGGTTCAATTAAACCTAGTGCCTCGAAGCTAAAGAAGTAAAGTCATGTGTCAGAAGAAGGCGAGGGGTGTGAAAATTCACAGACGGCATTAAGTTTGAATGGAATCTTAGGTGTGTTGTTACAATATCTGAATATGATCGTTATAAGGCTTACACAAGTAAAAAGAATACATCACAATCTCTCTCTCTCCCTTCGACAGTTGGTCAGCTGACAGGATTATTTTCCAATGCATGAACGACTATCATGCTGCAAATGCCGACGGGATAGAAGAGTAAAAAAGATTCCATCATACCACCATATAAGCCGAAAGACGTCCACTGCTGGACATAGGCCTCCCCAGGGGGGGGGGGGGGGGTAGCCAAAATCACCACGCTTGGCAGGCGGGTTGGCGATCGCAGTGTAGCTGTTGCAATGCACAGAAGCACAGAGAATGCTGCTGCCCATTCTCTGGGGAGTCTCTTATTCACCTCTTACAACAACCACGGGAAGTGATGGGATGGTGATAGCAGTAATCTTTTTGTCCTTTCCTTTTCTGTAATAGTACAGTAAAGATTACTTCCTATCAATTAAATTCTTTCCTTCCAATTTAGGGTTCTCCGCTGGCCGTCGGTCCGTACGTCCGTCTGTCTGTCAGCAGGCTGTATCTCAAGAACCGTAATAGGTAGACGGTTGAATTTTTTATACTTTTGCCACTATAACAAGAACAAATAATACAGTAAATTTGTTTTTTTTTTCGGTTTAAGGTACGAAACCCTTCGTGTGAGAGCCCGACACTCACTTGACTGGCTGACTGTCTCTATATTTCAAGAATAGTAAGGAAAAATATGTTTTACTATTCTTGACATATACTTGACAAAATTACACACACACAAATAACATCAAAACCAAAAAACAAAAGCCATGCAACAAAACACTTCAAAGTTGAACATGTCAGCAGAATACGTAAGAAAACTGCAACTGTTATTCAGAAAACGCCCTCATTCACAACATAGCATTCAGTCGTGTACTCCTGACCTATTTGTAAGACTACATGTATTAAAGCCTCTTCAGAACTGCGCTCACTTTGCCTACAATTTACACTGTAAGGCTATGTATTTACTGCATGACGAATGAACGCAGTTATAGGCCTATATTTCTGATGAATGCTACGTGAATGGCAAAATGATGAAGGCTAAAGGCGTTTTTTTTTAATGTCAAGATAAGGCATTATGAAGCTTTAGGTATTGAATGACCGTAATGAAAGTAACAATGTTCGATTGTCTAACTTTAGTAAATAATAAAGGCATAAACGACTGTAATATGTGTATGTATTGATATTGATTTCAGTGATATTGGCTTGTCTACTCATTCAACATTAGAATAGAATTTGTAAGCAATAACTAGAGAGACTGTTAGCAAATTACTTATAAGAAAAACGATATTGCAAGACATTAAGGTCCAGCTTAGACTCAAAACTACTACTACTATCAATAAATACCTACCGGGTAAAACTGGGTGGATAGAAATGATGGGGCGCATGAAAACGAAACTTTGATTGGAATTTTCACGTTATTTGAATATTGTTTGCAGCAATGAAGATCTACAATTTCACTTAAACCTTTTTGGTGCCGAGCCGTGAGTCACATTATGTTATTGTTGTAAAATGAAGTCACCTTACATTTGGTCCTATATTGTATGTATCTGTGGGTGAGTGGTTCTGAAAGATTCTGGAGTTAAGGCCGCGTAACAGAAGACGCAGCGTTGGAAGACATGTGGTGACGTTTTTGCCATACCTATTACTGGAATCAATAGCTCACAATGTAGGACCCATTAGTATTGGTGTTAATATAAATTCGTGGTGCTTGGCAACTGGGCTTAACTCAGTTGTATATGTCCCTTGGTACCGATTGGCCTAGACCTGTTCTTTCTCCTCCTTGATAAGGAGGGAAGTGGAAATTATATTTTTTCCTACTCCTCCGCTGTACTTTTCCGATTAATTTCATTGCGGGATCCAAGACAGTTGAATCATTTCTCCGGGACTCGTCGAGCTTTTGACTCGGCGTTTTTCTGGTGGTCACCACTGTTGTTTCTGGCTTTCAGGAGTTACAGTGGTTGGGAATATATGGCGGGCTTGACCCAAAAAAAAATGATGTGGCGACACTTTGGGGAAGTCGTTGTCCTCTAGTGGACGTCCCTCGGCTGAAATGATGAAAATGATTTTTTTGCCTTTACTTCTAATAGCCAATGCTCTCTATCTTCACATATCAGGTTCATACCTACGATAACAACCCAACCACAATCAAGCTACCAGTGAAAATCCAGCTTTAACCGACATTAGCGACCTCGTAAAATATCATGTGTACTCATTAGTGCTTAATGCTCGGCACAAAAATCCAGCGCTCGGTATGCGTGGCCAATTATAAATTTTAACCTAATTAACCTAATCGGATCGAAGTGTGGTTCAAATCTTTTGTAGTTCATCTGCTTCTATTTTTGTGGAGATGGTTTTTTATGGGAAGGAGATATGTGCGTGAATCTATAAACGTATATATGAGATAGAAAAACCAAAATGAACCGGTATTAAAAGAGGAGGATTAGAACTCAATAGGACTGGATAAAAACGTCTATATGGCTATTAACGTGACAGTGTTAATTCTGTGAAGAAAAAGTGAAAGAATTTGCTCTCACCATCATACGAATACATTACATACGATGTAGATTTCAGTAAAGCTAACGCTGATTAAGATCGCTTATTTTTGTACCATTTTTTTTCAAATTATGATCCTTATTTTGTTGTTTCTCTTACAGCCGGTCTCAATAACGTCCACCTTTAACCAACTGTGAAGTTAGCTACCAACAGTAGCTGAAAAGTCATCTTTGCCTTAGTAACATGAAGTTTCAGCTACTGTTGGTAGCTAATTTGACAGTTGGTTAAAGGTAGATACGTTATTGAAACCGGCCGTGAGTAACATTTCAAAGAATGATTAAGATCACATTACTGAACTACCAACATAACTTCAAGCTACCAACTTAAAAATTCAAACAAACCCAACCATAGACAGATTCTAGGAAACTGACAGCAAACTTCAACAGAGGCGTCTATTCTCGTGGCGCCCGAAATCCTTATCTATCATCGAAGTATCGTATTCGTAACGCTATCCTTTATAATATCGAACAATACACAATGGTCCAGTAATGAGGGAACGTGCTCGATATTATAAACAGCATTTGTTTTGTCTCAGTGTCAAACATAACGTTATTATGACTACAGATGAAACTGTCGAATTTAAAACTAAGTTAGTAGCTAATGGGGTGCTTGAGTGTGCTGTATTAAAACAGTTAAGTTGATAGTAATTCGAACTAATATATCCTTAGAAGTGAAACTGTTTATTCACGTGTGTTAAAGGTTTTCTCTGGAAAACGAGTTATGGAATTCAAATGGGGTTGGGCAGGACACGTGGGAAGGCGCGGTGTTGATAGGTGAAGTAAGACAGTGACTTAGTGGCGCCCAAACACAGGTAGAAACTAGTGAATTCAACATTTATAAAAGTAATACATGGAGTCCACTGCAATTTTAATATTCGTCGACTAAGTAAGTCTAACAGGTTATGGGCCCAGACAGATTGCTTACAATAAGAGCCTCAGTTTATTATCAAGAAATCAAAAACGGTACATTTTAGTGAGAAAAAATAAAACCTTGAAGATAACAGAAGAATGTTGGCTTTCCGACAGCGAGATGGGCAGTCTACCATTTTACCATCGCGGGCACGGGCAGAAACTGGATAAGGGTGGCACAGGACCAAGAAAGAGTAGCCTATGAAGAGGCCTATGTCCAGCAGTGGGCAAAGTGGGACTCTGGATGATGAATTATATGATTAAGGAAATACTTTCATTGAGCCACAATAGAATAGAATACACAACTCTTTTACACACATTTTAATTCTATGGGTACTGAGTGTCATAAGCACATGTTTTATCCTGATATCCTCTCGGTTCTCGTGGGATAGGCCAAGAGAGCGAAGCCGCAGGATAAAACTACTACACAGTATATACGAAGTCCTCTTTTTACCACTCGGAAGCCCTTATCAATCCTAATGAGCTCTTAAACGTATTAAAAGTTAAACCTAATGAGCAGTTGGTTCCTAAGGATGCACTCAATTATAATTACAATATTTTTTATAGAAGAAAGTCTCAATGACAGATTAAGAAAAGACGGATAGTTTACATCAATATAAATGAACCTTACGGCCTGGCCATATTTTTATTCAAACGCACCTCCAACTGGAAAAAAAAATAGATGACGGCAAATAGAGACGCATGGAAGAAAAAAATATACTGCATTGATCCTCAATAGATTGGGATACGGGCAAGAGAAATACAATGACAAACTTCCATTATCTTTCTTCTAATATATAAAATTCTCATGTCAGTGTTTGTAACCAAACTTCTCCGAAACGGCTTGACCGATTCTTATGAAATTTCTTCTTCTATATTTAGTAGGTCTGAGAATAGGACGTAAACTATATTTCATTTAATTCAACCACCAACCCTTATTTTTAATAGCGATATTAGTACTTGAATTATTTTCTACTCTCGGGGGTCAATAATTATAATTGATCATTTACCACTCGATTATTTGTTTGGTAGAACGCGCTAATCCCAGGACCTACGGGTTCAAATTGAAAAAATCTTTCAGTGTCGGGAACTCTATTTATTGAGTAAGGATATAACATCACGCTACGACCGATAGGAGCATTCATGAAAAATGTGACGCAGACGAAGTTGCGTGGGTCAGCTAATATCAGTATATTATTAACCAGCCAAAGTCAAGTATTTTTACCCATCACACATTGATCTTCAAACAAGCCAAACTGACAGTCACAAATATTGCAACCGACAGTCGCCATTCACCAAAGCGAAATGAAGCAAATCTAATCAGTTTTAAAATAGATCCCCTACTTTACGATGATGCTACGCCACAATATTCTTAAAATAAATTTTATTGTTATCTCTTGCTACAGCTGTCTTGCTACGGCGTAGCTCCGTAGCCGCGTAGCACATAAATAGAAGAGGTTACGGGTGGCCCATTGAAAAGTAATTTTTGTTGTCTAACTCTTTAAACTGATTTTAAAAAAAGGAGTAGTTTATAGTTTGATGATTTATTTACGGATTCCACCGACAAACTGCTTGATAGGTGACTTGATTATTAATTTTTAGATATGTCATACTTGGTTTATAACCGAAAGGCGTTCCTTGCTACCAGAAACTTTAAAAGGATACAATCAAAATAGTACAATTTCTACCATTAACTCGATCAAAGTTCAACACAATTAATGTTCGTACCATCTTAGATAGCTGTCGGTGACAGTATATCTAACAAGCACGTCGATCCGTCACGCGGACAATGGGACCGACCCGAGAATCGAACGCGCGACCTGTCACTTAAGACCATCTATCACTCTGATAACATTATTGAGAGTACCAAGTCTCCATGATAGTTTTCCAAACCATTTTGGTAGTAATAATGAATATTTCGAAGGAAACGCTGCCTCCTCTAATCACTAGAATTAAATTCGTTTAAATATAACACGTCATATTTTAAAATATTTACGTCTGTTTTCACTAAAACAGAGACCAATTAGTGATAGATTAAAATATACATATATGTCACTGGAAAATTGCAAATGCCGTAAGATTATAAAATATCGCTTGAAATTGTAAACTATTTTTTCTTAAAAGACACGGATATATTGGAAATCTTTGAATTTGGATAGGATTTATTGTATACAAAACGATTTTTTTCATAATATATCGAGAAATAATAATGTAATAAAGATTAATTGCAATCTTACGGAGTCTGCAATTTTCCTGTGACATATACAACGTGTAACAGAACAAATGCAATTCCTCTAAGGGGTCATTGTACTAATCATTATGAACAACTTTCACTTTGGGACCAACACTGAAATCGCCAAAAACAATCGACTGCCCCAAACATTTATGTGCGCATAACTCGACAAAATGTACTGAACAGCAGATTGTTTTTTTGCTACTTCGGGTTTGGTCTGATAGTGAAAGCGGTTCATAATGATGAGTACAATGACCCCTTAAGAGGATATTGCCTTTATTGTGTTACACGTTGTATTTACTAACATTGATCAAAATATAAATATGTGTTTGTAAAAAAATGCTGTGCTCATCTGTCTTCACTTTACAACTTCACTAGCGACTTGCCCTGGTTACTCACGGGTTCAAAATATATAAATAAACCTTCCTGGTATATCGCTCTTTCTATTACTGAAAACATAATCATTATCCGTTAGTTTAGAGTAAACGAAGAAACAGGCAGATGCAGGCAGCGACTTTGTACCCGACTATAATGTGGGTTTTCGCGTTTGAGTTCGCCGCTAGAGGCGCTACTGTAGCGTTAGGTCTTCGAAGTGTCAAATTTAATTGTTTGTGAGCTTTTGACGCGAGTTTATTGACTCATTTTGTATGATCTTTATGAATAATTTATTATAACCGATAAATAATGGCAGATTAAGATATTGTGCCACCGATAACTGCTTTAAGATAGTTTTTTTTTTTCTGTTGGAAACTTATCTCCTTTTTTTTGTTTAAAATTTCGCATCACTTCCATTGACGTTATAATATTTAATCACGCTGACCCGTTATTAAAAATGATGTTAATTCAAACTTTGCTTCCGTGAACGTAATGACGTTTTTTACAGCTGATAAAGGATCTTGCTTACCACTGGCGCCAACCGATTAGCACAAAAACGGTAATCCTCATTCAATAAGATTTTCTTTTGTACTCATAGAACATAAACATTTCAGTTTGTAAAGTGAAAAACATTGCCTAAATATTTCAAAATATATCTGTAAGCCTAGTAAACAACTGAACACTTAAAAAATGTACCTTTGTCTGTTTTAACTGTAAATGTAGCGAGAATATCTACCATACTGTGGTGTTGTCAGCGTAAAGAAAAAAACAAAATAACCATAGACATTCTTACCTGATTGAAAAACACTAACTTCCATCAACAGTCTACTTTTCCCAGGTTTACAAGACATAATGAAGTAAACCTGATTGATCACGGTTCAACTGCCCTCATAATAAGTTCGTGTCTCCCCGCTATTATGAAAATGACGGCGCGACGCTCGGAAGCTAGATAGCATCGCATCGCGCGCACTGGACAATAACCTTACCTACCATCATTTATAATAATTACCATAAAGTGTAGTTTGCCATGATTCTTTGGTTGCGAACCTTGGTGTCTATTGATTTTCTAGACGCTTGATTGCTGACAGAACCTCAGTGAGGGTCATAGAATTTCCTGTCAAAGGGCAATTGAATAAACACAGATAGGCTTTAATTTGAAAGAGTTTGACCCTCCCTCCCACTTTACCCAGATCGGGACTTTTCCCAAACTGGGTAAAGTGGGAGAGAGTGTCATCAAATGAATTTCTCATCCATAGAAAGGGTCTTAGAGTTCCAGATTGTTTCATATGCGTAAAAGTTCGTCTAATCGACACAATAAAACCAGCAATTAATACTATACGCAGTTAATGACAAAATGAAAGAACATGTGATCGATCGCATGAATTTATATATAACATAATAAGGTTGCAGTTCTCTATGTCTAAGGTAAGGTAAGGGTAGTCAAAGTCAAAATCAAAGTCAAGTGAGCCTAATACGTAGGTACAAGCATTATAAGTTTCGCAAACTTATTTCTTGGCGAAGATTGTTTGACTTCAAAATTAAAGATTTCTAGAACTTTGTAACATCAATCATTTCTATTTTCTTTTAATTTCGAAGTATAGAATAGTTTTGCGATGTTTCTTTGTTATGTTATTCGGGTATTTAGCGCTAGGTAAGTTAGTAAATGCTCCTATATTATAACTATATAATATTAGTCAAGACAGGTAGAATATGTGCTTCTTTTTACAATGTAAAAAATCGTAGGCGTTATAATATGTTTATAGCATATTTTAAAGGAACAAAATCGGCTGTATCAATAAATAGTAAGATCCACGAGCCAAAACGAAGTGAAGTTCTAGCAGCGACAGATTTGACGAAAAATATCCAAAATGTGTGACATTATGACATTCGAGAATAGTTATAAAACACATCTTATTTGCCTACATTTTATCAAAATTTTGACACTCATTGTTGCTGAGATCCTATTGCATCTTGAATTTAAACACTTTTTATGGGAATTCACCTTTATTTATTTATGTACACACAATATCTATGCTTTAAAAAAGAAAATTGTATACAGAGAAAAGAGCACAAAGGTCTTATTTCATTAGAAATTTCTTCCAGCAGACCTGCGACAGAAGAGTGGGATAAGATACGTAGACACAGCGTGTAAAGAGACAGACAACCTTTATTGGGCAACTGTTGCTGTCGTTTACCAAGAATGTAGCATCCTCCCAGCGCAAACCATACAAAACCATTTTTCGTTCCGGGCTGGAATCGAATTGTTGTGAATCGAAGCTATTCGTATCCAATAATATTTCTGATAAAATAATTCCCACTATCTAGTATACGGTCGCGGTTGCAGATGTAATTATAACTAATGTTTACGACCGGGACATATTTCTTTATGTGCTGATAAGGCCCTTTTCTATTAAGGCTATTTCCCTACTTCTTATTCAGCTATTTCATTAGTTTTTGTTTAGTAATTCTTATCATGAAACCCGAATTTCGGAGCGCTATGTCGAAACTAGCTAATGTGCACTTTACTCGCGACTTTCACCTTATAATGGTAATTTTGGACATTTTATGAGCTTTAGATAAAATGTCAGATATTCTAAAATGCATGTTCAAAACTACGAAATCATACTTTGGTAATGGGCCAAAGGGATAGGGCTGCCTATTCAAAACCTGCATTGACATAAGTCTCATCAATCAGCATTTAATTTATTTGTTCCAGATACGCCTCATGACATGAGGGTCCCCTTTATTTTAAGGAATTGACCGTGTTCTTTTTCAAAACCTTGAGGTGAATGCGGAACAAATAATATCAGTCTGAACGTTTAACAGGGGCTTGCTAGTATTGTCATTAATCAAAATATATATAAAATTGTTCCGAAGCTGAGTAACAGTGACAGACAGACAACGCACAGCCGAAACTACTGGTCGTAGAAAACTGAAATTCGGCATGTTGGTTTCTTGGGGAGTATAGGGGAGCACTAAGAGAGGATTTCTCGAAATTCGTACGGGAACGGGAAAAACAGAATATACGCGTTCAAAGTTGCGGGCAAAAGCATGTATTTTATAAAATGTAGACAACCTGAAATCATTGATACTAAACATTAAACATTCTACTAAGGCAACCTAAAACTTTTTCAGCTAATTCACAAACATCCATGCAAGGAACTCAAACAAGAAAACCTTGAACAAGCATTTCCCAATAATCCTTGATTCCTTCCGCTTTCCCATTACCATAATAACAATAACTACCCTTACCCTTGAAAACTATAGGTGTAAATACCACGGGGCAATGTTGCCAATAGCCCGGGCAATCGGGGCAATCAATGTGTATGGACCATCGCGCCCCAGGCTACGGAGCCCCACTGAGTGCAATATTAGGTGTCAAGGTCCCATGCCAATGTTTGGGCAGTTATTTGCTACTTACGTCATTGACGTTGATGCGTTAGCGTTTTCCCCTAGGAAACGCTACAGCACGCTAAAAACAAATGAAGGTTTGAAGAATTACAAATATCTTAAAGTATACGATGAAAACTACAAGATCTCGGTATCAAACAACTTCTGATGAATAAATACAATCACAAATACTGATTTGTTTTAGCCATTCCTCGACACGGAATAATGACTCCTTAAAGCGCCTAGTGGTACAGGGCAGAGTGGAAGATAATAGGCCGGGCAGGGTCACCGATGAGAAAAACCGATCATATTAAATTTACGCTTGTAGGTCCTGTTATAAATACTATCATCTAACAGAACCAGATGAAGAGACATCCCGATGCCAGTTACAACAATACTAGCGATTGAACAGTGTTTATAGGGACCACCGCTATGTCAAAATCGAAGTGAAGAAGAAGAAAATACGTTCAAAATCTCAGAAGTGGTAATATGTCAATACGGTAGCAATGAGAGCATCAAACACTAACTGTGAGAACTGTAAGGCCGTAAAGCTTCTTAGAAGGAATCAAACACAATATTTTCATTTTCAACAAAAATCGAAATAAAACTTTATAAGTGTTTTTTTTTCTTCAATTTCAGTAGGCACTACGTATTAGGTACGGAATTACCAGATTCAAGATAGATTCCCAATAGATGGGTAATTTCATGATTCTTGATATCAATAATCATGAAATTCGACGATATTACTTATAGAGATAATTCAAAAGTACAGTAGATGTCAAAAGTTGATGAAATCTTCAAGGATAGACAGAATACACGAATAGAATCCTATTTGTTGAACTCGATAACAAATCACAATCTGGAACTGAAACTAAAGAGGATATAATAATGGGTGATCTTATCGCTAAAAGCAATTCTTAAATACAACCCTTGGATGGACTTGACAGAGAAGGAGAAAATAAATATGCAAGAAATGGTATATCGTCTTTGGAGAGTTACCAAATTAACTATCTTTTTTCTGCCCCTCAGAGCAGGAATTCACTGTTACTGTCAATGGTTTGGCTATGCGGAGAGATGCATAAATAACACAACCTTAGGAGTCGTTCAAAATTACTTGACAGGAGAGGCCTGTCAAGTTTAGTGGAAAACTGACCTGCAAATTTGCTTCTGACTGTACTATAATCTGTTGTCATTGAGACAGTAGGTATCATCATTGCACTTCATGTATCTTATATCTTATTAGTCATTAACCAAGACACCTGTTCTTTGTTTCGTTAGAGATCCCTCGGACAAGTTTACACTTGCTGCTTATCTCTCATTTTGGATGTGAGTGAAGGTATAAATGATGGTTATCATCGTTAAGAAAGTACAAAGGTCCATCAAAAAATTCTTCACCTTAACAGATAATTCAAAGGAAAATCTTCAAAAATTCGAGACGCAAACTAAGGTCTCTTTCTCCTGAGAGAATATTGACAGTTTTTCGAACCAAAAACGCTCTAATATCAAAACTACATAACATATCTAATTAAATAAAGGTCCTTTTAGTCTTTACGAATTATTTTTCTATCCATTCTATTCTTAACAAAAAGACTTCTAACCAAACAAACTAAAATAAAACAATACGAAATCATCTACAGTCACGCAAATATAGATGTATCGTATCCATTTTTATTGCGATTCAACAATCAAAACGAGCAATTACTAAGAAAACTGCACAGTACGAGCCGTGATGCATTTCTCTCGGATGCTGGCTGCATGAAACACTTCATGAGTCACAGATAAGCCTATCTGGCTGAGATCACGCGGCTTATCGGAAACCTATGCGCATTACATCTTCGTATGTTAACGTTATACAGTCACTCTGTGATTCGTCATAAAAAAAGGTTTCGTGGGTTAATAATAACTGCTGCACGGGTTGATCTTAAAGGTCTAAGGAAGGGCCTAATGCTTACTGAGGTCGTGTCGTCGATGCGTTACGATCCATAAAATCCCGAGACACGTTAAGGTGGGTAGGTACTGACCGGTGTTTCGGGGCAACATGTCAAAAAGCGAGCATTCGTGCAGTCAGTACGTGAAAACGAGTACGAACATGATGCGTATTCAATTTATTTAGGATTTTAGGAAACGGCGTAACATAACATGCTCGCTGCGAATTTTTTATTGCGGCCCGTAACACCTGTCAGTAGCCAGCTTTATACTGCTCTCTGATCTCGACTGTCATTTTTGAAGTTATTTGACTTTAGGGATCTTGACTACCCTTAACGATTTTCGGTAGCCCGCAAGTCTCAGAACCAGTTCATGCCCAGAGGAATCGAGTTATCTAATTTCATCTGAAGACATTTAGGTACTGACCAATATGTACATAATTATGTCAAATGTGCCCAGCTCGTGGCTAAATAATGACAGCCGCACGGGTCGATCTTCAAGGTTAAGCAACGCTTGCCGAGGTTGAACATCTTGACATGCCGAGACTCAAAGGAAAGCACGTTAAGCCGTTGGTCCCGGCTATCATTTGTAGATCTTTGGCAGTCGTTATGGATAATCAGACACCAATCCTGCCAAGGAGTACGTGTTACCCAGTTAATGGGTTGTGGAGGTCTGGTAGGCAGCTCCACGCAAAATACTGGTATTCAGCTGGTTCCGGTTTGACTGGAAGCCGACCCCAATATAGTTGGGGATAGGCTAGGCAGATGAGACAGTCAATGTGCCTAGCCTTTTCCCAACTATGTCGGGAACGACTTTTAGAGCAGACTTTTAATAAGAACCTTTCTGACCTCCACAACCCTACAATAGCTGAATAAGGCTTTCCTTCCAGATATGTGCGAGGAAGCGTAGTGAGATATTTCTCACTACGCTTCTTAACAAGCACATTTGCTTGTTAAAAACCAATAGAATTGCTTGCGCTGAGCGAGGCTAGGTAAATGAAGCGATTCTATTGGTTCTTAACAAATACATTCCCCGCTACGCATCCTCGTACATTTCATGTGAAAACGCAGCCTAACAAGACACCTCTTGGCTTGGGTAGACTAGTATTCGGACTTTAGGTCTTCTGATTACCCTTTAAGACTGTCACAGATCTAGGAAAGGCCATTTGCAAACAAACAAACAAACTTCCTTACTACCAATGTCTGTAGATATGCTATCCATATCTTGCAAGATGTCATATCGATTTAATTAAGATATCAAAAGAATGCCTGATACTGGTTTATGGTCTACATTAGTTATTAGCTTATTGTCTTTGCCTATTAAAAGTAGTAGTTAAGAAATGTAGAGTTCCTTACTGAGATAAGCGAAAACGTTCTCTAGTAAGCGAGATTATTTTGAAGGTTTTTTGTCTGGTAGATATCGCTGAGAGCGATAAGACCTCCATGGTACCCATAGAATTAAGTTTGTGTAAAAGAGTTGTGTTGTGTTACTATTTCTGGTATTCAATAAATTATATTCTATCTGTATATAATAGGGCTGAAGAGTTTGTTTGTTTGAACGCGCTTATCTCTGGAACAACAAGTCGAATTTGGAAAATTATTTTTGTATATTAAAGCCACATTCATGAGAAAGGTACGAGAATGCTAAAAATAAATGTATAGAATAATTTTTACGTCAAGAGATTACGAGTCCAAAACACACATGTCAAAAAGAATCAATGTTGACATGTTGCTTTTAAAAGAGACTAAAGAGTCTCTTTTAAAAGCAACATGTCAAACCTTCGTAAAGAACAGCTGGTCGATTCTGTAAACATGTCGAAGTGAAGCCTTTAGTGAAGTGATCACGAGGTGAGCTGTCAATCTATATAATCAAGATGTCACGTGATCACGACGTGAGATGTCATTCTATCTTCATTATATAGATTGAAAGCTCACCTCATGATCACTTCACCCAAGCCTTCACTTCGCCATGTTTACAGAATCGACAGACTGGCGTGTCTTCGAGCCACTTAGAATCAGTTTAATATTATAAGCTTGGCTTTTAAACAAATGCATTTCTTTATAACAAGAATTAAATAAATGCTTTTCTAATTACCATAGTACAATCGAATCAAAATCGGCTTTCGTATATGCGGAACCATGAAACTTGATAGATTTTCAACAAGAAAATTAAAGTGTAACTTATCAATATTCTGAGTAATGGATAGCAGTAGACGGTGAGCAGATAAAAATAACTAACAACTGAAATTAATTCTTTCTTGTGAACGTAAACTGTGACTGCCTTTCTGAATGCAATGTTAGTAGGGCGATAAGTCCACCTTTGTACGTTTCTGATGAATGATGTTAAAATAAATCAGTCATCTATTCAATAGTGCTATTCTGTAAAAAGCTCACCGTGAAAGCTTAAGAGAAGTGAACAGGAAGTGAGCTGTCAATCCATACAATCAAGATGGAATGACAGTTCACTTCAAGGTCAATCTAGTCGCAATCTGTCAAAGAACCCTCATTTTTCATATATTTTAAACAGTTTGCGATTGAGATGCGAATGCGAACGTCGCTTAAAAATTTGTAGAATTGCCCATCTGGTATATTCTGTAAACATAGTGAAAACTTAGGTGGAGTGAACTGATCGGCATGACACTGATCGGCACGGCACTGATCGGCAAGGCACTTATCGGCACGCCACTGATCGACACGTGTCGGCACTGAAGTGTGCGGATAGAACTTTAAGCCCACCCGTATTCCTCCAAATGCCCTTTGTGTCCCAGGAACGCGGTAATTCTTTCGAATAATTCCGCAACCACTTTGGCAGATTTACACATCGATTTCATAGAAGTAATTTGGCACTCTCACGAGGAAAATCATAGAAAATACTCCATGTTTTTAGTTCGGAAACTATCAGAAGCACCACAATAACAACCATATAGTTTAGCGAGAAATATACCTCAGCAATAACTAACATCACCAGATAACAACGTGTATTCTACCATCCATAAACAAAAACAAAATTACATCATATAAAGACGAGCAATTTCTTTAGTTTTCTCCGTGTACCGGGCCGGGCCCGGAACACATTTCCCCAGGGCCGTAATTGAAAGGTAGCGCCACAAAGCGAAGCCCCGGCGCTGCCGACCTCATTCCTTGACTCTAGTTTAATTATAAGTCGCCTTCGCCCACATTTCTACACTCTACGCCAGTTTGTTTATGCTAATAGTTATCTTGAAGAACTGTGGAAATAATTATCTTAGAAAGGGTCAAAAGAAAAACTAAGTGGCAGAACTGAAAAGAGTGACTGAATTCGGAAGGACAGCAAGGTCAAAGAAGTTACAAACTTCTTTGTATTTTTTTTAATTTAAGTCAAAAAGTGCAGATGACTTTGAGAAAGTTATTTTAACCTTTCTTTAAGTATTATAAGATCATACATATATGTATATTCAACAAATCTACCACGTATGAATAATAAAAATCTTACCATAACTTTTAAGAATTATTGACGCATGTGTAGGTACTGCACAATAAAAAAACCATGACTCTTAGTAATTCTGAGAGCACTCATGCACCTAACTATTATTGTCGAGCATAAAAAACGTCAACACAATAAGGTAATGCTTATAAACCAGAAGGAATCAAAAAAGAAATCAAAACATTTGTTATGGCAACACACGCCTGTCAATATGTTAACGACTTTAAGTTAACGCCTTTCCCTAATAATTTCTTGTTTTACATTCGTTTGACCCGCAAGTCGCTTGTGGGACGAGGGCCTAGTATGAGCGGGAAAGTTGTTTAAATCTTGGAACAAATGAAATCGCTCTACATACAACTTCCTGATTGAACTAAGATGACTTGATTCAATAGATAGCTTTATTTGAATGCGACGCACAATGCAAGTAAGGACGAATGTACAATCTTTTTTCAAATAAATAATTACATAACGTCGCATTTTGAAGCAAAGTATAACTGCAATCACTCTTTTCAATTCCATACAGTGACATAATTTTTCCTTCGTCTCCAGCATTAAAATAAAACTTTTTTTCTGTTTGCCAAAAAATGCCGAAATATTGCAGATTTTCAACACCCATCAATCTAGATGTTGACTCCAATATGGCAACAATATCGTCTGCCCAACTCACCGTCAGTCGACCGATACTTCCTCTTCCAGCCGGTCGATTCTTTAAACATGTCGAAGTGAAGACTTGGGTGAAGTGATCACGAGGTGAGCTGTCAATCCACATAATCAAGATGTCACGTGATCACGAAGTGAGCTGTCATTCCCTCTTCAATTTAATAAATACATTCAACTTCCTGATGACTTGATTCAAGAGGTAACTTTTTTTGAATGAACTAATAATGTATTAAGATGACAAGTCATCTTAGTTCATTATTAGTAGATGTCACGTGATCACGAAGTGAGCTGTCATTTCCTCTTGATTAAATGGATTGACAGCTCACCTTGTGATCACTTCACCCAAGCCTTCACTTCGACATGTTTACAGAATCGACCGGCAGTACATGACGGTACTCGGTCACCGCCTTCCTCCACCTAACATCATCGCGCCTTGCAAGCTGTCCTGCTGATCTCTGATCTCCATTGAGTTCCGTAATGGTTAGGGTACCTTCTGACTATTTCCAGTTGTGTGTGGTCTCTTGAATGAAGTTCGAAGTACATAATAACACTACTACAACACCCGCTCGCCGCTCGCATTGGGACCTAGCTTATTACAACTTAACACGGTGTTATTGAGTATTGAAACTCAATCTTAATTGTGCCGGAAAACAATTTGCAGGTAAAGTTCATAATGGCTGTTTTATCGAGAGCGTTTTATCATGGCATTAGCTACCGCCTGCCTTATGTAAACATCTGCTCTGCTCTTTGAATCGGAATCTGCTGAAGAAAGCTTTGTTTGTTACGACTAAATAGGAAAATTAAAGAGCAACTTAAAATTAGTAATTTTTTCACCATTATCTGGTGAGTTATTATTATTCAATACTAACTCCTCTAAATCTCTTCCCTCCCCCTCTTGAATCTTTTTCAAAAAGTTCTCAATTTTCTTTTCAGACCTAGATTTCTTGTTAATAGGGTATTTTGATTTTAAAATGCTCATAATTCCATCAGTTTATACCATGTCTTGTCATGACATTAAGTTTTGAAAAATATTATAAAAATTAAACCAGACAAATATTCCATTAAGTAAATGATACCTTGCAAATCAAGGTATCATTTATTAAAATCGGTAACACCAAGCTAATATGTTGGTCTTGAATGTTTCTATGAAATATCGTATCACGTAAACGATCCTCAAAAACAAGTGGTAAGTTTTTGCCAGGATTCTAATTTCCATACCAACCCAACATTTTTTTTGGCAGAAAATCATTTAAATCGGGTGATGTGATGTAGCCTCTCCATACATAAAATAAAAAAAACAGTCAATGAAAATTTTACAAGTTTCTGTTGTTACAT